>OY288277.1:90220974-91425974 GCA_958450335.1 Hibiscus tridactylites
CAACCATCAACCGAGTGGGGACCTATCTTTCTATGACCACCGACATAATCAAAATCAGAAACTAGCACCGTAAAGATCTCTATACGAGCACCAAACGACCGCTAAGGTATGCTGAAATCATGCCAAAGTGACAGATGAAACGAACCAATAAAATTAAAAAAATATGCCACAAAGACTTGAAAATAATGAACCCGATGGTCGATAACCAGTATTAATATGAAAGGCTGTGACGCTTGGGGAAAACCTAAGATAAAACCTTTAGCCTGAATAAAATGTTAATTAGGAGCGTCAATTTTTTAAATTCAAGAAATAATATCTAAGTTATGATTTCTAATTAAATTCTGTCCTATCCATGATGTGGATGAATCAAAACATCTTAAATAAGTGATTTTTTAAATGTTTAACAAATGATCACGGGTGAAGTAATGAAAATTTTGAGTATGAACGAAGGCTCGATGTTGCGTGTAAAAGAGTCTATCGCAATTGTAGTGCAAGTGTACACGACGCAAGTAGTAAAGTGATACGAAGTATCGGATATCGTCTCCACAGGGATTGGGCTAATGACTTCACCTTATTTCACTGCACGAAGTAAAGGAAATAGTTTGAGAGAATTGTCACGAGAATATAAAAGAAAACGTAAATAAAGGAATTGAGATATCAAGATAGAGAGAATGGGCTGGTATTGAGTTGCTCAGTAGTGCAGGTATTGAATTGCTTAGGAACTCCAGTTCTGTCGTCGCGCCCGTCGCCGACAGCACCTGTCGCGGTGGCTGTCCGTTAGCTGTCGCGGCAGCGAACACTAACTCCGTACTTCAAGCTTGGCAAGAATCCCAGATCTGCCTTGCCCTATCCCTAGGCACAAGTCTGTCCATGATCACGTCTTTGATGATACCTCCCGGCGTGAATCGAAGGATGAACACCGATGTGTATGAATTCTTCTTTAGCCACTTAACCTCGCCCTATCCCTAGGCACGAGATGGTTCAACTATAAACTAGAGAACGCGCTTTTATCTCTTTCGTATACTTAACTCTCCCGATGCTAAGTAAATGGATAACCTCACAATGCTCTCTCGATGCTCTTGCAAGATATTAAAACCAAGATAAAAGAACTTGAAGTTTATTTTATTGAACTTAAAAAATCCTAAAACAAAGCAACCCTTGCAACTACTTTACAAAACAACCCGTAGCCCTAGGGGGAATTTAGAACATGTCGGTGACAGGTGGACGACAGGGGTTTGGTTTCGGTTATGGGGTATCGGTTATGCTCCTAGGTTAAATCTATGCCCTTATATAAGCTTTGGGCTCAAGTTATCTAAGGTAACAAGGATTACAACTTTAATTAAAAGTAAGATTCTAATAAAGACTAAATCTCTAAAGTCTCCTACTTTCCAGCCGCATCCTTGCTTTTAGGAATTTCTTCTCTTTGAGCTTTGGCTTGACATATCTTTTGATCCGGGGCTTGGAAAAATATTTGGCTTTCACACGACAGACGAGCAGATTTTTCTCTATCTATCGAGGTCCACTTGACTTTTCCTCTTCATAAGTCTGCTGTCACCTTGCTGTCACGACAGGTCCATGACAGGTTCGTCTTCTTCGGCTGCTTGTCCAGTTCAGCTCTTCTGCTTATCTGCCCTGCGCCTGCCTTCATCGTCAACCATGGCAACTACCTGCAAAATACACCATCTTTTAGTAGAATCCGTGCCTTTTATATAATTGTGATGTTTTATTGAAAACTAACCTAAATGCAATGCAATGATGCTTGAATGCAGCAGAAGTATGGGTTAAAAAGGGTGTAAATAATAGAACTTTTACACACTCAACACACCCCCAAACTCAAGTTTTTGCTTTCCCTCAAGCAATTAAGACCTAAAAGAAAAATGAAAATTTTTGTGTTGGCCTTCAAACAGTGAACTGTCCCTTACCCGTCGCTCAATCTCTATGGCGGCAGCAACCTGTCGGCAAGATTAGGATCTATCCGGAATCTCCCTATAGCTCTCCTGCAGTGTGTGCATGCTTGTGAACAGTTATATGCTAAGACTCTCTTAGTTTCACTAGAATATTCAACTCTTTAACTCGAATTTTTATGCCAAGGCTTACTTTCTTGAAGACACATTTCCATGCTTCTTTTTCTTCTATTTTCAAGCTAGGTTTTTACTAGAGACAGTTTTGGGCACCTCTAGTTAGCTTCCTAGAGCCGGTTTCGAGCACCTCTAGGTTTTCAAATTTCTTTTGCTAAACTTCTTTCCTAGAGCCAGTGTTAGGCACCTCTAGGGGCTATTCAAGTTCTAAGCATCCTATTCTAGTTTGGCTAAAAGAAATCTAAGCAATATAACAGTCACAAAAGTGTTTAAGTTTTCAGAACTATAGAAAGGCTCTAAACTTTTCCTTAACCTGTCCTAAAGATGCTGCCACGACAGAGCCGTCGTGACAGGTAAGTTAACTTCACAGTTTTAAGCCAACAGTTTAAATTTTATGATTTTTTTTTAGAGAAATTAAATAAATGAAAGACACAACAAATAATAAAAAGATGCTGCTAAAGACTCCATTAAAGATGGAGGGTTGCCACCCCCAAACTCGAGGGCTGCATTGCCCTCAATGCAAAATGACATGAAAAATAAAATAAAAAAAAGTACATCACAAAAGATAAGGCAGGCGGCAGTAAAGGAAAAATAAAAACTTAAATTTTCACTCGCTGTCTTCGCTGCTGCTGCTGACGCGGATCTGATGGCGGCGTCTGCGCTGTGGAGGGGGCTGGGCAGGTTCCGGAGCAGGTTGATCAGCAGGTTCATCGGCAGGTTGAGGGGCATGTTGCTCCACTAGCCGGACATCGGAACTGCTGCCACTGTCCCATGAGCTGCTGGTGGTAGTGGCTTTGGGCAGCCGTTTCTTGTGTACCACGTGCTTAATTCGCTTAACCCGCGTAAAGTCCCTTTCCAAATTCCTCCGGATAAGAGGGCTGTCATCAGTGGCAGGTCTCTTGGTTCCTCGAGGGGAGGTGTCTGCCGGTGGGCTGCCTTCTGCCGTTGGGGCAGGGGTTGGTGTGGAAGTGGCAGAATGTGTATGGGGAGAGACAGGTGGTGTGGGAGTAGGGGAGGGGATATGGAAATAATGGTTGGGGAAGGTGGGGAAGATGACATCCGAATATTGTAAAGTATTAGTAATAAAATTTACCGTTGCATTGGTGAAATCGCGGATGAAAGTCATCAAACCCATTTGCCGCTCCTCTACCCGTAAAATTGCAGCAAGAATGTGGGCAGACTGATCTGTCGGAGCGGTGTCGACGGCAGGCTCTGTGGCAGGTTCCTCTTCGGAGTCTGCAGGAGGTGCATTTGCATTGAAGGCGTTGATAGGTGATGCGACGATGACCTCCATGAGGCTGGAGATGTTGTTGTCAGTCCAGCCACTGCCCGTCTTGATTTTGTCGGAGGGTTCCTCTGGTACGGCAGCACAGCAGCAGAGGGCGGTGATGGTGAACGGCAGGCAGAGTCGTGAGTCTGAGCGGAAGGCACAATCGAGGATGCTGTCCCTCATATATCTGCCCACATTTATGGGCCTGTCGTGCATAATGGAGTGGATAAGGGCCAGCCGCTGTCGGTTGACTGTCGTATGGTGGGACGAGGGCAGGATACGCTTTTTGATGAAAGCGTTCCACAATTTTGCTTCGGGGAGGAGCTGCCCCCTATTGACGGAGTGGGGGTTTTTCTTGCTGGTTGTCCATGTCGTACCAGCTTCTGTCAGCTCCACCATGACAGCATCATGGGCAGCAGCGTCGAGGGTGTCCACAAATTGTTGGTGAGCATCATCATTGGGGCCAAAGAAAAGGCTGAACATGTGGTTGATGCTGTTGGCGGTGAAGGGTACTGCCACTCCTCGGACGGTGACAGATGTCGCTGTTTTGCTGTCTATGGCCTCGTAAAATTCTCGGGCCAAAGTATCATTGAGTTCTGCCGGCTGCTCGGCAAAGTCCTCCCATAGCTGTGCCGTTATAGCCTTCACAATGAACGGCTGGAGTCCCATATGGGGAGCATCTCTGTTGTAAATGAAGCCACGCTCCTCCCATAGTTCCTTGTTGGCGAATGGTGATGCTGCTGCTGAAGAAAAAGCGGCAGCAGTGTTACGACGGGTTTGTCTCGACGACATTTTGGTTGCAAGGGCTGTAAAAGAGAGAAAACAAATAAAACTAGAGGAGAAAAACAAGAGAGAAAAATCAGAAGTGATGAAAAATGAAAGTGGGAAGGGGTTTATATAGCGGTCGAGTAGCTGCCCATTTAATGCCGCAACGGCAGGCGGGAATAACGGGGCGGCAGATTGGATGTTGCGTGTCTGACGCGTCTGACATGCATTTATGTTGCTATTACGCGTCTGCCGCACGCTTCTTCGTCTGCCGTGTCAGTCTGTTGACAGCCTGTCATATCCGTTTGCGGCGGCAGCCGGAACGACAGGTTTCCATAAATGGGCTTTATTGGGCTGATGGATGGGCGGTGGGCTTGGGTCACTTCTCCTTTTTTTCTTGGCTCCTTTATTTCCTAAAAACTGAAATTATAAAAGCAAAACATTATTAAAATAAACCTAATTTCCTAATAATAATAATAAATAAAATAGATAAAAATAAAAATTAGGTTAAGTTAGGGATGCCTTGTGGGGCATCGCCTAAAGTAACCACTTCCTGTATTCCTGGGGCTTCAGTCCCCTGATAATGCTTGAGGCGTTGTCCATTGACTTTGAATTGGTGCCCGTCCTTTAATGATTGAATTGTAATGGCACCATGGGGAAAAACTTGAACCACTTGGAATGGGCCAGACCATCTAGATTTGAGCTTCCCTGGAAAGAGTTTCAACCTAGAATTAAACAACAACACAAGCTGCCCTGGGCAGAACTGTCGTGGCAGCAACTTCTTGTCATGCCACTTCTTAGTCTTTTCCTTGTAAATCCTTGCATTGTCGTAGGCCATTGTCCGTATTTCATCGATCTCATTCAAATCTAACAGCCTTTTCTGGCCTGCCTTGTCCAAGTCCATGTTTACTGCCTTGATTGCCCAATACGCTTTGTGCTCGATCTCGACAGGCAAGTGACAGGTTTTCCCATAAATCAGTCGAAAGGGAGACATGCCCAATGGAGTCTTGAAAGCTGTCCTGTATGCCCATAATGCATCATTCAGAAGTAAAGACCAATCTTTCCTAGTTGGTTTAACCATCTTTTCAAGAATGTTCTTCACTTCCCTGTTGGAGATCTCAGCCTGTCCATTGGTTTGTGGGTGGTATGCTGTCGCGATCCTGTGCTTGACACCATATTTCTTCAAGGCGGCAGCAATTACCCTGTTATCGAAATGTCTCCCTTCATCACTGATAATCGCTCTAGGGATGCCAAATCTAGAAAATATGTTTTTGTGCAAAAACTTTTGGACCGTTTTGGCATCATTCTTTTGAGTTGCGATTGCTTCTACCCACTTGGAGACATAGTCCACTGCTAGGAGGATGTAAAGATTTCCACATGAAAATGGAAAAGGTCCCATAAAATCAATCCCCCAAACGTCGAAGATCTCGACTTCTAAAATATTCTGCAATGGCATCTCGTTTCTCCTCGAGATATTACCTGTCCGCTGGCACCTGTCACAGTTCTTATAAAAATCCTGTGCATCTTTATATAGTGTCGGCCAGTAGAACCCTGACTGCAGCACCTTGGCAGCGGTTTTATTGCCTCCTAAGTGTCCTCCATATTGTGAAGCATGACATTGATGGAGAATGTCTTCTTGTTCTTCTTGTGGTACACACCTCCTTATAACCTGATCTGCGCACATTTTGAAAAGAAGAGGTTCGTCCCAATAATAATGCTTAACATCATTTTGGAACCTCTTTCTGGCTTGATAATTAAGATCAGAAGGTAATATTCCGCTAACTATAAAATTAACGAAATCAGCATACCAGGGAAGGTTAGAAGACTTACCTGCCGCCATGGCTGTCGCGACAGCGATTGCGGAAGCAAAGAGCTGCTCATATGGGAAGGTCTCCAGTATGTGTGTATCATCAATGGGTAGACTCTGTCCCATCTCCAACCTCGACAAGTGGTCTGCCACCTGATTTTCTATCCCCTTTTTGTCCTTGATCTCAAGGTCGAACTCTTGTAATAGCAAGATCCATCGTATCAACCTAGGCTTTGCATCTTTCTTTGCGAACAAGTACTTGAGGGCAGAATGGTCGGTGTGTATTATTACCTTCATTCCAAGTATGTAAGAACGAAACTTGTCGATGGAGAACACCACAGCTAACAGCTCCTTTTCTGTGGTGGTATAGTTCACTTGGGCATCATTTAATGTTTTGCTGGCATAGTATATGACGTGAAACAGCCTGTCTCTGCACTGCCCAAGTGCTGCCCCGACAGCATAGTCACTAGCATCACACATGATCTCAAACGGTTGTGTCCAGTCTGGTGGCTGTACTATGGGGGCTGTCACTAGTTTTTCCTTCAGAACCTTGAATGCTTTAGTACATTCTTCATTAAAGTCAAAGGGTCGGTTCTGCTCTAAGAGATGACATAGGGGCTTCGTGATTTTTGAGAAATTTGCAATAAATCTTCGATAAAAACCAGCATGCCCTAAAAAACTCCTAATGCCCTTGACTGTGGTTGGCGGCGGCAGCTTCTCAATTACCTCTATTTTGGCCCTGTCGACTTCTATCCCACGGCAGCTAACCTTATGGCCAAGGACTATCCCCTCATCCACCATAAAGTGGCATTTTTCCCAATTTAAAACAAGATTAGCTTTTTCACATCTTTCAAGTACCTTTTTAAGATTGCCGAGGCAGCTCTCAAAATCGTCTCCAAAGACGGAAAAATCATCCATGAAAATCTCAAGGAAGTCCTCTACCATGTCGGAGAATATGGCCATCATGCACCTTTGGAAGGTGGCAGGTGCATTACAGAGTCCAAACGGCATCCTCCTAAATGCGTATGTACCGTAGGGGCATGTGAAAGTCGTTTTCTCTTGATCTTCTGGTGCAATAGCAATTTGGTTATAACCTGAATAACCATCAAGAAAACAATAGTAAGGTTTACCCGCTAATCTATCAAGCATTTGATCAATAAAGGGTAAAGGAAAGTGGTCCTTTCGGGTAGCTTTATTAAGCTTCCGATAGTCCATACAAACCCTCCAATCGGTCACAGTCCTGGTTGGGATTAACTCATTGTTCTCGTTGGTTATCACGGTCATTCCTCCTTTCTTTGGAACACATTGCACCGGGCTTACCCATTTGCTGTCGGAGATGGCGTAAATAATACCAGCATCTAACCATTTAATTATCTCTTTACGCACGACCTCCTTCATCGCTAGGTTTAACCGCCTTTGGGCATCAATAGTCGGCTTATGATCTTCCTCTAGGAGGATTTTGTGCATACAGATTGCCGGACTAATGCCTTGAATGTCTGCTATCGTCCATCCTATTGCCTTCTTGTGCTGCCGTAACATGTCGATTAGCTGTCGTTCCTGTTCCTGTGGCAGCTTAGTAGAAATGATTACGGGCAACGTATCATTTGAACCAAGAAAAGCATATTTAAGCTGCCCTGGCAGGGGCTTCAGTTCTAAGACAGGTGGTTCAACAGTAGATGGCTTTTGAATTAAATGGTTATCCGAAGTGTAATTCAAGGGTTCGAATAACTTACCTGGACGATGGTCTAACCAGTTTACCTCCTCATGACCTTCAGTATCAGATGTATCGGACTTAGAGGAGTCGCTGTCGTCGGTGCTGTCACCGTTGCTGTCGTCATTGCTGTCGTGACAGGCCTGTAGGTGGCTGTCGCAGCAGTGACCAAATTTTATATCACGGCAGCCCGACCTGATGCAGGGGTAGTCAAAGGTCACCTCAATGATGGCTTTGCATTCCTCGTCCACATCGGCATGTTTCATCGCTTGGAGAACATTCAACTTAATCTCTTGATCGTTCACGCGCATGGTGAGTTCTCCTTTCTCCACATCAATCAGTGATCGTCCCGTGGCTAAGAAGGGTCGCCCAAGGATGACTGGTGCGTTTTCGTCTGCCTCACAATCTAAGATAAGAAAGTCAGCAGGAAAAATAAGCTTATCCACTCCTACCAAAATATCTTCAATTTTTCCTTTGGGGTGAACGTAAGAGCGGTCGGCTAGCTGTAGAGTGACTGTCGTGGGCCGCGCCTTCCCAATACCTAATTTCTGAAAAACAGATTTGGGCATTAGATTAACACTAGCTCCAAGATCACAAAGTGCCTTACCCACGAATCTGTCGCCGATTACACAAGGTATGATGAAGCTCCCCGGATCCTTCTTTTTCTGGGGTGGCTGCCGATGAAGAATACTCATGCAGCCCTCTTGCATCCTTACCGTTTCAAATTCCCCAAGTTTAGATTTTTTTGACATAACATCCTTGAGAAATTTAGCATAACCGGGCATCTCCCTAACAGCATCTAACAACGGAATATTAATATGAACCTGTTTAAAAATATCATAAATCTTTTTGAGTTGAGATTCATGCTTAGCTTGTTGTATCCGTTGAGGAAAAGGTGGTGGGGGACGATAATCAGCAATGCGTCCTTCCCACTGCATGCGAATCTGAGGACGATATTCATCCTTTTTCTCCTCTGTCACTTCTGCTGTCGTGACAGGCTCATCGGCAGTAGTCTGTTTGTCACCTGTCGGGGCAGCTTCCTCGGCAGGTCTATCCAAGGCAGGTTCCTTTTCTGTTTCAGCTTCTTTTTCCGGCCCTAGTAACTTTTTCCCACTCCTAGTAGCAATCGCCTTACATTGCTCATATGGGGGCAGTCTAGCATTTTCAGTATTGCTAGGGAAACCTCCATTCTGCCTTGGCTTAATATGCTGCGACACCTGACCCATTTGTGTCTCTAGAGATTTCAAGGTAGCCTCATGGTTTGTCATTCTCATCTTGGTTTCATCCATAAAGGTTTCCGTCTTCTTGACAAACTGATTAATATTCTCCATATACGTACCAGTCTGAGACATAAAGGTGGCCAGAGTCAGCTCCAATATACTACTCGTGGCAGGTGGTGGCTGCTGTTGCTGCTGCGGCGGCAGGTGCTGCGGCGGATGCTGCGGCTGTTGTAATGGCAGTTGCTGTCTCGTCAACAATCTAGGACCCCCCTGATTCTGATTATATGCTTGCGGATTCAGGGCATTGTTAGGATTACTCCAGGAAAATTTGGGATCCTTCCTCCAATTAGGGTTGTAGTTGTTGGAATTATAGTTCGGCTTGTAATTTCCAACATATTTTCCCTCTTCTATGTTTATTGGGCACTCATCCCTACTATGATTTCCCTCACAAGTAGCACAAACTTCCTCGACAGCAAATCCTTGTAGTTCATCATCATTCAATAACTTTTTCATTGCTTTAGTAAGAAATGCTACCTGCGATTTCATAGTGCTGTCGGCTTCATAGTCCTTGACAGCAAGTACCCGTTTACCTCCTCTTCTAGCGGTCGGAAACTGCTCCTCATTCTTAGCCAGATGTTTCAAAACTTGCAGGGCCTCGTCCGGATCTTTATCCTATAATAGTCCATTCGCTGCAGAATCAATTCGAATGCGAGTTTGTAACTTAGCAGCATTATAAAACTTAGTTACCTGATTCCAGACGGGGAATCCATGCATTGGGCAGTTTCGAAGAAGAGTTGTAAATCTGTCCCAGGCCTCGTGCATCAGCTCGTCATCTTCCTGTTGAAAAGTAGCAATTTCATTACGTAATCGTTCAGCTAAATGTGAAGGATTAAAACGAGACAAAAATTCACGAGTTAAATCTGCCCAAGTCATTATAGAACCCGGTGTAAGTTTATTCCACCAAGTTTTAGCTCTGTCCCTCAATGAATGGGGGAATAACCGAAGCCTCAGTATCTTCGGACTAACTCCTGGCAGTCTAAATGAACCACAGATCTCCTGGAACGTTTTGAGATGCTCCCTGGCATCTTCTGTCGTAGAACCACTAAACTGCCCGGCGTTGTTGATCATACTAAACATGACAGGTTTAAGCTCGAAGTTGTCAACATCAATATCTGGCAGCGTGGTCTCCAGCTCTACATGATCATTCAGCATGTAGTCACGACATGACCGTCGTCCATCTGCCCTCGGCGGGTCGCCGACAGGCGGTATATCTCCACCAACAGGCTGGTTACGTGCCATCTGCTCTAGCTGTTCCTCGAGGTATTCGTTCCGGTCTAAAAGGCGGCGAAGTTGTTTCTTGAGATTGAAGGAACGTTCGATCTCCGGATCTAATTTATACTCAGGATCTTCACCTCTTTTGGATCTGCGCATAAACAAGAAAACCTCGTGAAAAGCAAGAGTTGAAAGCACAAAAGAAAAATTAAAGAAAAATAAAAGCAAAAACGAAAATAAAAATAAAAGCGAAAAGTGCAATAAAAGAAAGATGTAGTTATGTTGCCAATCCCCGGCAACGGCACCAAAAACTTGTTGCGTGTAAAAGAGTCTATCGCAATTGTAGTGCAAGTGTACACGACACAAGTAGTAAAGTGATACGAAGTATCGGATATCGTCTCCACAGGGATTGGGCTAATGACTTCACCTTATTTCACTGCACGAAGTAAAGGAAATAGTTTGAGAGAATTGTCACGAGAATATAAAAGAAAACGTAAATAAAGGAATTGAGATATCAAGATAGAGAGAATGGGCTGGTATTGAGTTGCTCAGTAGTGGAGGTATTGAATTGCTTAGGAACTCCAGTTCTGTCGTCGCGCCCGTCGCCGACAGCACCTGTCGCGGTGGCTGTCCGTTAGCTGTCGCGGCAGCGAACACTAACTCCGTACTTCAAGCTTGGCAAGAATCCCAGATCTGCCTTGCCCTATCCCTAGGCACAAGTCTGTCGATGATCACGTCTTTGATGATACCTCCTGGCGTGAATCGAAGGATGAACACCGATGTGTATGAATTCTTCTTTAGCCACTTAACCTCGCCCTATCCCTAGGCACGAGATGGTTCAACTATAAACTAGAGAACGCGCTTTTATCTCTTTCGTATACTTAACTCTCCCGATGCTAAGTAAATGGATAACCTCACAATGCTCTCCCGATGCTCTTACAAGATATTAAAACCAAGATAAAAGAACTTGAAGTTTATTTTATTGAACTTAAAAAATCCTAAAACAAAGCAACCCTTGCAACTACTTTACAAAACAACCCGTAACCCTAGGGGGAATTTAGAACATGTCGGTGACGGGTGGACGACAGGGGTTTGGTTTCGGTTATTGGGTATCGGTTATGCTCCTAGGTTAAATCTATGCCATTATATAAGCTTTGGGCTCAAGTTATCTAAGGTAACAAGGATTACAACTTTAATTAAAAGTAAGATTATAATAAAGACTAAATCTCTAAAGTCTCCTACTTTCCAGCCGCATCCTTGCTTTTAGGAATTTCTTCTCTTTGAGCTTTGGCTTGACATATCTTTTGATCCGGGGCTTGGAAAAATATTTGGCTTTCACACGACAGACGAGCAGATTTTTCTCTATCTATCGAGGTCCACTTGACTTTTCCTCTTCATAAGTCTGATGTCACCTTGCTGTCACGACAGGTCCATGACAGGTTCGTCTTCTTCGGCTGCTTGTCCAGTTCAGCTCTTCTGCTTATCTGCCTTGCGCCTGCCTTCATCGTCAACCATGGCAACTACCTGCAAAATACGCCATCTTTTAGTAGAATCCGTGCCTTTTATATAATTGTGATGTTTTATTGAAAACTAACCTAAATGCAATGCAATGATGCTTGAATGCAGCAGAAGTATGGGTTAAAAAGGGTGTAAATAATAGAACTTTTACACACTCAACACACCCCCAAACTCAAGTTTTTGCTTTCCCTCAAGCAATTAAGACCTAAAAGAAAAATGAAAATTTTTGTGTTGGCCTTCAAACAGTGAACTGTCCCTTACCCGTCGCTCAATCTCTATGGCGGCAGCAACCTGTCGGCAAGATTAGGATCTATCCGGAATCTCCCTATAGCTCTCCTGCAGTGTGTGCATGCTTGTGAACAGTTATATGCTAAGACTCTCTTAGTTTCACTAGAATATTCAACTCTTTAACTCGAATTTTTATGCCAAGGCTTACTTTCTTGAAGACACATTTCCATGCTTCTTTTTCTTCTATTTTCAAGCTAGGTTTTTACTAGAGACAGTTTTGGGCACCTCTAGTTAGCTTCCTAGAGCCGGTTTCGGGCACCTCTAGGTTTTCAAATTTCTTTTGCTAAACTTCTTTCCTAGAGCCAGTGTTAGGCACCTCTAGGGGCTATTCAAGTTCTAAGCATCCTATTCTAGTTTGGCTAAAAGAAATCTAAGCAATATAACAGTCACAAAAGTGTTTAAGTTTTCAGAACTATAGAAAGGCTCTAAACTTTTCCTTAACCTGTCCTAAAGATGCTGCCACGACAGAGCCGTCGTGACAGGTAAGTTAACTTCACAGTTTTAAGCCAACAGTTTAAATTTTATGATTTTTTTTAGAGAAATTAAATAAATGAAAGACACAACAAATAATAAAAAGATGCTGCTAAAGACTCCATTAAAGATGGAGGGTTGCCACCCTCAAACTCGAGGGTTGCATTGCCCTCAATGCAAAATGACATGAAAAATAAAATAAAAAAAAGTACATCACAAAAGATAAGGCAGGCGGCAGTAAAGGAAAAATAAAAACTTAAATTTTCACTCGCTGTCTTCGCTGCTGCTGCTGACGCGGATCTGATGGCGGCGTCTGCGCTGTGGAGGGGGCTGGGCAGGTTTCGAAGCAGGTTGATCAGCAGGTTCATCGGCAGGTTGAGGGGCAGGTTGCTCCACTAGCCGGACATCGGAACTGCTGCCACTGTCCCATGAGCTGCTGGTGGTAGTGGCTTTGGGCAGCCGTTTCTTGTGTGCCACGTGCTTAATTCGCTTAACCCGCGTAAAGTCCCTTTCCAAATTCCTCCGGATAAGAGGGGGCTGTCATCAGTGGCAGGTCTCTTGGTTCCTCGAGGGGAGGTGTCTACCGGTGGGCTGCCTTCTGCCGTTGGGGCAGGGGTTGGTGTGGAAGTGGCAGAATGTGTATGGGGAGAGACAGGTGGTGTGGGAGTAGGGGAGGGGATATGGAAATAATGGTTGGGGAAGGTGGGGAAGATGACATCCGAATAATGTAAAGTATTAGTAATAAAATTTACCGTTGCATTGGTGAAATCGCGGATGAAAGTCATCAAACCCATTTGCCGCTCCTCTACCCATAAAATTGCAGCAAGAATGTGGGCAGACTGATCTGTCGGAGCGGTGTCGGCGGCAGGCTCTGTGGCAGGTTCCTCTTCGGAGTCTGCAGGAGGTGCATTTGGATCGAAGGCGTTGATAGGTGATGCGACGATGACCTCCATGAGGCTGGGGATGTTGTTGTCAGTCCAGCCACTGCCCGTCTTGATTTTGTCGGAGGGTTCCTCTGGTACGGCAGCACAACGGCAGAGGGCGGTGATGGTGAACGGCAGGCAGAGTCGTGAGTCTGAGCGGAAGGCACAATCGAGGATGTTGTCCCTCATATATCTGCCCACATTTATGGGCCTGTCGTGCATAATGGAGATGATAAGGGCCAGCCGCTGTCGGTTGACTGTCGTATGGTGGGACGAGGGCAGGATACGCTTTTTGATGAAAGCGTTCCACAATTTTGCTTCGGGGAGGAGCTGCCCCCTATTGACGGAGTGGGGGTTTTTCTTGCTGGTTGTCCATGTCGTACCAGCTTCTGTCAGCTCCACCATGACAACATCATGGGCAGCAGCGTCGAGGGTGTCCACAAATTGTTGGTGAGCATCATCATTGGGGCCAAAGAAAAGGTCGAACATGTGGTTGATCCTGTTGGCGGTGAAGGGTACTGCCACTCCTCGGACGGTGACAGATGTCGTCGTTTTGCTGTCTATGGCCTCGTAAAATTCTCGGACCAAAGTATCATTGAGTTCTGCCGGCTACTCGGCAAAGTCCTCCCATAGCTGTGCCGTTATGGCCTTCACAATGAACGGCCGGAGTCCCATATGGGGAGCATCTCTGTTGTAAATGAAGCCACGCTCCTCCCATAGTTCCTTGTTGGCGAATGGTGATGTTGCTGCTGAAGAAGAAGCGGCAGCAGTGTTACGACGGGTTTGTCTCGAAGACATTTTGGTTGCAAGGGCTGTGAAAGAGAGAAAACAAATAAAACTAGAGGAGAAAAACAAGAGAGAAAAATCAGAAGTGATGAAAAATGAAAGTGGGAAGGGTTTATATAGCGGTCGAGTAGCTGCCCATTTAATGCCGCAACGGCAGGCGGGAATAATGGGGCGGCAGATTGGATGTTGCGTGTCTGACATGCATTTATGTTGCTATTACGCGTCTGCCGCACGCTTCTTCGTCTGCCGTGTCAGTCTGTTGACAGCCTGTCATATCCGTTCGCGGCGGCAGCCGGAACGACAGGTTTCCATAAATGGGCTTTATTGGGTTGATGGATGGGCGGTGGGCTTGGGTCACTTCTCCTTTTCTTCTTGGCTCCTTAATTCCTAAAAACTGAAATTATAAAAACAAAACATTATTAAAATAAACCTAATTTCCTAATAATAATAAATAAATAAAATAGATAAAAATAAAAATTAGGTTAAGTTAGGGATGCCTTGTGGGGCATCGCCTAAAGTAACCACTTCCTGTATTCCTGGGGCTTCAGTCCCCTGATAATGCTTGAGGCATTGTCCATTGACTTTGAATTGGTGCCCGTCCTTTAATGATTGAATTGTAATGGCACCATGGGGAAAAACTTGAACCACATGGAATGGGCCAGACCATCTAGATTTGAGCTTCCCTGGAAAGAGTTTCAACCTAGAATTAAACAACAACACAAGCTGCCCTGGGCAGAACTGTCGTGGCAGCAACTTCTTAGTCTTTTCCTTGTAAATCATTGTATTGTCGTAGGCCATTGTCCGTATTTCATCGATCTCATTCAAATCTAACAGCCTTTTCTGGCCTGCCTTGTCCAAGTCCATGTTTACTGCCTTGATTGCCCAATATGCTTTGTGCTCGATCTCGACAGGCAAGTGACAGGTTTTCCCAAAAATCAGTCGAAAGGGAGACATGCCCAATGGAGTCTTGAAAGCTGTCCTGTATGCCCATAATGCATCATTCAGAAGTAAAGACCAATCTTTCCTAGTTGGTTTAACCATCTTTTCAAGAATGTTCTTCACTTCCCTGTTGGAGATCTCAGCCTGTCCATTGGTTTGTGGGTGGTATGCTGTCGCGATCCTGTGCTTGACACCATATTTCTTCAAGGCGGCAGCAATTACCCTGTTATCGAAATGTCTCCCTTCATCACTGATAATCGCTCTAGGGATGCCAAATCTAGAAAATATGTTTTTGTGCAAAAACTTTTGGACCGTTTTGGCATCATTCTTTTGAGTTGCGATTGCTTCTACCCACTTGGAGACATAGTCCACTGCTAGGAGGATGTAAAGATTTCCACATGAAGATGGAAAAGGTCCCATAAAATCAATCCCCCAAACGTCGAAGATCTCGACTTCTAAAATATTCTGCAATGGCATCTCGTTTCTCCTTGAGATATTACCTGTCCGCTGGCACCTGTCACAGTTCTTATAAAAATCCTGTGCATCTTTATATAGTGTCGGCCAGTAGAACCCTGACTGCAGCACCTTGGCAGCGGTTTTATTGCCTCCTAAGTGTCCTCCATATTGTGAAGCATGACATTGATGGAGAATGTCTTCTTGTTCTTCTTGTGGTACACACCTCCTTATAACCTGATCTGCGCACATTTTGAAAAGAAGAGGTTCGTCCCAATAATAATGCTTAACATCATTTTGGAACCTCTTTCTGGCTTGATAATTAAGATCAGAAGGTAATATTCCGCTAACTATAAAATTAACGAAATCAGCATACCAGGGAAGGTTAGAAGACTTACCTACCGCCATGGCTGTCGCGATAGCGATTGCGGCAGCAAAGAGCTGCTCATCTGGGAAGGTCTCCAGTATGTGTGTATCATCAATGGGTAGACTCTGTCCCATCTCCAACCTCGACAAGTGGTCTGCCACCTGATTTTCTATCCCCTTTTTGTCCTTGATCTCAAGGTCGAACTCTTGTAATAGCAAGATCCATCGTATCAACCTAGGCTTTGCATCTTTCTTTGCGAACAAGTACTTGAGGGCAGAATGGTCGGTGTGTATTATTACCTTCGTTCCAAGTATGTAAGAACGAAACTTGTCGATGGAGAACACCACAGCTAACAGCTCCTTTTCTGTGGTGGTATAGTTCACTTGGGCATCATTTAATGTTTTGCTGGCATAGTATATGACGTGAAACAGCATGTCTCTGCGCTGCCCAAGTGCTGCCCCGACAGCATAGTCACTAGCATCACACATGATCTCAAACGGTTGTGTCCAGTCTGGTGGCTGTACTATGGGGGCTGTCACTAGTTTTTCCTTCAGAACCTTGAATGCTTTAGTACATTCTTCATTAAAGTCAAAGGGTCGGTTCTGCTCTAAGAGATGACATAGGGGCTTCGTGATTTTTGAGAAATTTGCAATAAATCTTCGTTAAAAACCAGCATACCCTAAAAAACTCCTAATGCCCTTGACTGTGGTTGGCGGCGGCAGCTTCTCAATTACCTCTATTTTGGCCCTGTCGACTTCTATCCCACGGCAGCTAATCTTATGGCCAAGGACTATCCCCTCATCCACCATAAAGTGGCATTTTTCCCAATTTAAAACAAGATTAGCTTTTTCACATCTTTCAAGTACCTTTTTAAGATTGCCGAGGCAGCTCTCAAAATCGTCTCCAAAGACGGAAAAATCATCCATGAAAATATCAAGGAAGTCCTCTACCATGTCAGAGAATATGGCCATCATGCACCTTTGGAAGGTGGCAGGTGCATTACAGAGTCCAAACGGCATCCTCCTAAATGCGTATGTACCGTAGGGGCATGTGAAAGTCGTTTTCTCTTGATCTTCTGGTGCAATAGCAATTTGGTTATAACCTGAATAACCATCAAGAAAACAATAGTAAGGTTTACTCGCTAATCTATCAAGCATTTGATCAATAAAGGGTAAAGGAAAGTGGTCCTTTCGGGTAGCTTTATTAAGCTTCCGATAGTCCATACAAACCCTCCAACCGGTCACAGTCCTGGTTGGGATTAACTCATTGTTCTCGTTTGTTATCACGGTCATTCCTCCTTTCTTTGGAACACATTGCACCGGGCTTACCCATTTGCTGTCGGAGATGGCGTAAATAATACCAGCATCTAACCATTTAATTATCTCTTTACGCACGACCTCCTTCATCGCTAGGTTTAACCGCCTTTGGGCATCAATAGTCGGCTTATGATCTTCCTCTAGGAGGATTTTGTGCATACAGATTGCCGGACTAATGCCCTGAATGTCTGCTATCGTCCATCCTATTGCCTTCTTGTGCTGCCGTAACATGTCGATTAGCTGTCGTTCCTGTTCCTGCGGCAGCTTAGCAGAAATGATTACGGGCAACGTATCATTTGAACCAAGAAAAGCATATTTAAGCTGCCCTGACAGGGGCTTCAGTTCTAAGACAGGTGGTTCAACAGTAGATGGCTTTTGAATTAAATGGTTATCCGAAGTGTAATTCAAGGGTTCGAATAACTTACCTGGACGATGGTCTAACCAGTTTACCTCCTCATGACCTTTAGTATCAGATGTATCGGACTTAGAGGAGTCGCTGTCGTCGGTGCTGTCATCGTTGCTGTCGTCATCGCTGTCGTGACAGGCCTGTAGGTGGCTGTCGCAGCAGTGACCAAATTTTATATCACGGCAGCCCGACCTGATGCAGGGGTAGTCAAAGGTCACCTCAATGATGGCTTTGCATTCCTCGTCCACATCGGCATGTTTCATCGCTTGGAGAACATTCAACTTAATCTCTTGATCGTTCACGCGCATGGTGAGTTCTCCTTTCTCCACATCAATCAGTGATCGTCCCGTGGCTAAGAAGGGTCGCCCAAGGATGACTGGTGCGTTTTCGTCTGCCTCACAATCTAAGATAAGAAAGTCAGCAGGAAAAATAAGCTTATCCACTCCTACCAAAATATCTTCAATTTTTCCTTCGGGGTGAACGTAAGAGCGGTCGGCTAGCTGTAGAGTGACTGTCGTGGGCCGCGCCTTCCCAGTACCTAATTTCTGAAAAACAGATTTGGGCATTAGATTAACACTAGCTCCAAGATCACAAAGTGCCTTACCCACGAATCTGTCGCCGATTACACAAGGTATGATGAAGCTCCCCGGATCCTTCTTTTTCTGGGGTGGCTGCCGATGAAGAATACTCATGCAGCCCTCTTGCATCCTTACCGTTTCAAATTCCCCAAGTTTAGATTTTTTTGACATAACATCCTTGAGAAATTTAGCATAACCGGGCATCTCCCTAACAGCATCTAACAACGGAATATTAATATGAACCTGTTTAAAAGTATCATAAATCTTTTTGAGTTGAGATTCATGCTTAGCTTGCTGTATCCGTTGAGGAAAAGGTGGTGGGGGACGATAATCAGCAATGCGTCCTTCCCACTGCATGCGAATCTGAGGACGATATTCATCCTTTTTCTCCTCTGTCACTTCTGCTGTCGTGACAGGCTCATCGGCAGCAGTCTGTTTGTCACCTGTCGGGGCAGCTTCCTCGGCAGGTCTATCCAAGGCAGGTTCCTTTTCTGTTTCAGCTTCTTTTTCCGGCCCTAGTAACTTTTTCCCACTCCTAGTAGTAATCGCCTTACATTGCTCATATGGGGGCAGTCTAGCATTTTCAGTATTGCTAGGGAAACCTCCATTCTGCCTTGGCTTAATATGCTGCGACACCTGACCCATTTGTGTCTCTAGAGATTTCAAGGTAGCCTCATGGTTTGTCATTCTCATCTTGGTTTCATCCATAAAGGTTTCCGTCTTCTTGACAAACTGATTAATATTCTCCATATACGTACCAGTCTGAGACATAAAGGTGGCCAGAGTCTGCTCCAATATACTACCCGTGGCAGGTGGTGGCTGCTGTTGCTGCTGCGGCGGCAGGTGCTACGACAGGTTCTGCGGCGGATGCTGCGGCTGTTGTAATGGCAGCTGCTGTCTCGTCAACAATCTAGGACCCCCCTGATTCTGATTATATGCTTGCGGATTCAGGGCATTGTTAGGATTACTCCAGGAAAATTTGGGATCCTTCCTCCAATTAGGGTTGTAGTTGTTGGAATTATAGTTCGGCTTGTAATTTCCAACATATTTTCCCTCTTCTATGTTTATTGGGCACTCATCCCTACTATGATTTCCCTCACAAGTAGCACAAACTTCCTCGACAGCAAATCCTTGTAGTTCATCATCATTCAATAACTTTTTCATTGCTTTAGTAAGGAATGCTACCTGCAATTTCATAGTGATGTCGGCTTCATAGTCCTTGACAGCAAGTACCCGTTTACCTCCTCTTCTAGCGGTCGGAAACTGCTCCTCATTCTTAGCCAGATGTTTCAAAACTTGCAGGGCCTCGTCCAGATCTTTATCCAATAATAGTCCATTCGCTGCAGAATCAATTCGAATGCGGGTTTGTAAGTTAGCAGCATTATAAAACTTAGTTACCTGATTCCAGACGGGGAATCCATGCATTGGGCAGTTTCGAAGAAGAGTTGTAAATCTGTCCCAGGCCTCGTGCATCGGCTCGTCATCTTCCTGTTGAAAAGTAGCAATTTCATTACGTAATCGTTCAGCTAAATGTGAAGGATTAAAACGAGACAAAAATTCACGAGTTAAATCTGCCCAAGTCATTATAGAACCTGGTGTAAGTTTATTCCACCAAGTTTTAGCTCTGTCCCTTAATGAATGGGGGAATAACCGAAGCCTCAGTATCTCCGGACTAACTCCTGGCAGTCTAAATGAACCACAGATCTCCTGGAACGTTTTGAGATGCTCCCTGGCATCTTCTGTCGCAGAACCACTAAACTGCCCGGCGTTGTTGATCATACTAAACATGACAGGTTTAAGCTCGAAGTTGTCAACATCAATATCTGGCAGCGTGGTCTCCAGCTCTATATGATCATTCAGCATGTAGTCACGACATGACCGTCGTCCATCTGCCCTCGGTGGGTCGCCGACAGGCGGTATATCTCCACCAACAGGCTGGTTACGTGCCATCTGCTCTAGCTGTTCCTCGAGGTATTCGTTCCGGTCTAAAAGGCGGTGAAGTTGTTTCTTGAGATTGAAGGAACGTTCGATCTCCGGATCTAATTTATACTCAGGATCTTCACCTCTTTTGGATCTGCGCATAAACAAGAAAACCTCGTGAAAAGCAAGAGTTGAAAGCACAAAACAAAAATTAAAGAAAAATAAAAGCAAAAACGAAAATAAAAATAAAAGCGAAAAGTGCAATAAAAGAAAGATGTAGTTATGTTGCCAATCCCCGGCAACGGCACCAAAAACTTGTTGCGTGTAAAAGAGTCTATCGCAATTGTAGTGCAAGTGTACACGACGCAAGTAGTAAAGTGATACGAAGTATCGGATATCGTCTCCACAGGGATTGGGCTAATGACTTCACCTTATTTCACTGCACGAAGTAAAGGAAATAGTTTGAGAGAATTGTCACGAGAATATAAAAGAAAACGTAAATAAAGGAATTGAGATATCAAGATAGAGAGAATGGGCTGGTATTGAGTTGCTCAGTAGTGCAGGTATTGAATTGCTTAGGAACTCCAGTTCTGTCGTCGCGCCCGTCGCCGACAGCACCTGTCGCGGCGGCTGTCCGTTAGCTGTCGCGGCAGCGAACACTAACTCCGTACTTCAAGCTTGGCAAGAATCCCAGATCTGCCTTGCCCTATCCCTAGGCACAAGTCTATCGATGATCACGTCTTTGATGATACCTCCCGGCGTGAATCGAAGGATGAACACCGATGTGTATGAAATCTTCTTTAGCCACTTAACCTCGCCCTATCCCTAGGCACGAGATGGTTCAACTATAAACTAGAGAACGCGCTTTTATCTCTTTCGTATACTTAACTCTCCCGATGCTAAGTAAATGGATAACCTCACAATGCTCTCCCGATGCTCTTGCAAGATATTAAAACCAAGATAAAAGAACTTGAAGTTTATTTTATTGAACTTAAAAAATCCTAAAACAAAGCAACCCTTGCAACTACTTTACAAAACAACTCGTAGCCCTAGGGGGAATTTAGAACATGTCGGTGACGGGTGGACGACAGGGGTTTGGTTTCGGTTATGGGGTATCGGTTATGCTCCTAGGTTAAATCTATGCCATTATATAAGCTTTGGGCTGAAGTTATCTAAGGTAACAAGGATTACAACTTTAATTAAAAGTAAGATTCTAATAAAGACTAAATCTCTAAAGTCTCCTACTTTCCAGTCGCATCCTTGCTTTTAGGAATTTCTTCTCTTTGAGCTTTGGCTTGACATATCTTTTGATCCGGGGCTTGGAAAAATATTTGGCTTTCACACGACAGACGAGCAGATTTTTCTCTATCTATCGAGGTCCACTTGACTTTTCCTCTTCATAAGTCTGCTGTCACCTTGCTGTCACGACAGGTCCATGACAGGTTCGTCTTCTTTGGCTGCTTGTCCAGTTCAGCTCTTCTACTTATCTGCCCTGCGCCTGCCTTCATCGTCAACCATGGCAGCTACCTGCAAAATACGTCATCTTTTAGTAGAATCCGTGCCTTTTATATAATTGTGATGTTTTATTGAAAACTAACCTAAATGCAATGCAATGATGCTTGAATGCAGCAGAAATATGGGTTAAAAAGGGTGTAAATAATAGAACTTTTACACACTCAACACTCGACATACAATTAATTATCAAAAATTTTTAAAGGCTCGACATACAATTAATTATATTTCAAAAATAAAATTAAAAGAAATTATTTCATAAACCATTCTCACAATCTTATCCAAGGTCTTGCAAAATTAAATAAAGCCGCATCATCTTTATTTTCCACGTAAAATTTTCTTATAAATTAAAATTTACAAATCATCATATTCTTACGCATACCTCATATATTTATTCTAATGTATTAATGAAAGAAATCATTAAAATAAAAAAAGCACCCAAAAAATTTGAACACGCCAATTAGAAGAGAAAAAAATAAAATTATTATTAATGAAATCACTTCATTTCAATCTCAATTAGTCTTCGATAATATCATAGCATTCATCACAATTGTTTGATTCAAAAATTATTTGTCCCGTTATAATTGACAGCATCTGCCTACCGCCTTGTGTTTGTAGCAAACAAATCAATCCCCCTCCATCATTCTTGAACCAGTTGCGCATCATCACATAATTTTCTTCTCTAGTCACTTTTCCACGAGATGGCCTTCTGCACTTTCTCTTTTGTATCAACTGTAGGAAGTTCAAAAAATGATTTGGGGATTAATATAGTGATTTTATCGAAGATTGGGCTGAGATTAGAATACAATAATTTTATTAATAATAATTTTATCCTTGTTTTTTTATTCGTGTATTAAGTTTTTTGGGTGTTTTTTTATTTTAACGATTTTATTCATAGTAAAAATTTAATTTTCTTAGTGGTAGCAAAAAAAGAAAAAACAATGTCCTCAACGGGTTTGTGGAAACGCCTGGTTAAGGAGCAAAAAGAGGACCGTGATGCCGGCGAGCACCGTGAAACAAGTAAGGGAGGTAAATCGGAGGAGAAAGACCAGGCCGCTCAACGGGTGTGGACTTTATACGTCGGAGGTCTCTCTCGAACAATACACTGGAAAGGATTATGGCAGGTATGCGATAGACATGGGGTCGTCGAAGATGTATTTATTCCGAATAGAGTGGCTAGAGATGGGCAGCGATTTGGCTTTGTTCGGATGGCATCACAAGAAGACGCAAATCGGGTTATGGAGAGACTGCATGGAAAATGGATATACTGTGCTCGGATGAGTTTCGCCATGTCGTGGAAGGGCAGAACGGAATGGAATAGGAAAAAAGGGGAGAAAAGAAAAGCGGGGAACAGCGTGGGACAATGGAGATTGGAGACTCAAAGGCGTCACACACTTCGAATCCGACAGGGAGAGGAGAGGCGAGCGAAAATCGTAGGATAATACCAGGAATAGTAGACGAAGACAAATGGGCGATCTTACAATGGTGCGCGGTGGGTTGGTGCTTGAATCCGTGTAGCATAAAATCATTGGCGGAACGTTTGGAGGTGGAGAAGCATGACAGATTCTCCATCATGCGATTGTCCGGGTCCATGGTTTTGTTAATGTGTACGTTGGCGAGCGTTCGAGAACATGTGTTGAAGCTCGACCATGTGAAAGAATGTTTTGTGAGGGTGGAGAAGTGGTCGCCAGCAATCAAAGTGGAATTACGCCGGGTATGGTTGTCAATTGTAGGTCTTCCAATTCACTTATGGCACAAAAGAACATTCATGAATATTGCAAACATATGGGGATCTTTTATTTGTATGGACGACGCAACGGAAACGCCGACATCTTTTGATAGCGGCAGAATTATGGTGGAGACAGCCACTTTTAATCGAATTGAGGAACAAATAGATGTGCAATTTGAGGGGAAGACATATCCGGTCCGTGTGTTGGAGATGGATGGCAAAACCCTGGCGGTTGAATGTGATTGTGGCGATTTTGAGTCGACCGACGGGGAGGAGAGTCTCGATCATGATACCTCTAACGACATTGCAGGGGTTGTAGAAAAGTTTGACGACACCACAATTCAAAGGGAGGTCATTGAACCGGTTATGTGGCTAGCTAATGACATTTGGGAGGGACAACAAGGGGCCACAAATGGTGCAACAAGTATAGAACAGAGAGCAGATTTAATTACTAATGAGGAATGGGGGTCGACACAACATTTGGAACGGTCACCGGACAGGCAGACGTAGGAGCTGCAGGAACGGAATGAGCTGATGACAGGAGGTGGGCTGACCGGGGAGAAGAACAGTGGCGATAGGAGTCTAGAGGTGGTAGGTAACGTTCAAATGTGTGAGAGTTTAGATATCGCTGGGATTGTGAATTCCAAATCTAGTGATTCAGTGGGGCTGGAGTCTCAATTACAAACAGGGGATAAGATAGAGGAATTAAATTCATATCCAAATATCCATTCGAAAGCTACATGTCCGGGTTTGGGTAATACTGAATTAATTCAAGTGGGTCGGGCATTTTGTAAAATCCGACGGGTCCTAGGTGGCGAACAAAACATAGGTGGCTGTCGAGTATATCGAAAAAAGAGGGGCGATCGATCGAGTGGGCTTCGACAAGGAAATTTGAATGGGGAAGGGGAGGTAGCAGTCAGATTGAATACACCCAAAAATATAGAAAGTGGGGCAATCGCAACAGTAAAATTAGGTTCGTTGATTGGGGTAAATTCTAACAGACATGAAGAGGAGATAATTTGAGACATATCACGGGTAATCAATGGGGATTGTCGGGGCTTGTGACTAATGAAATTGCTATCTTGGAATGTTCGGGGTTTGGGAGGGAGTGCAAAGCGACGGTATGTACGTGAGCTGTTACGGAAAAACAATGTGGATATGGCGATGTTGCAAGAAACGAAGATGGAGGAGTGGCTGATGTTATGGATAGCGAACTTATAGGGAACGGACAGTTTTGAATCAGTTTTCGCGCCATCAATCGGAGCTTCAGGAGGTATATAGGTGGTGTGGGAAACAAGCAAATTTAATACTGAAAAGGCTGAGGTAGAACGACATTTTATTGAGTTATGGGGCAGGTGGATACAAGAAGATATGGCTTGCGGGATAGTCGTCGTTTATGCCCCATCGGAGATCGAGGGACAGCGAGCAGTTTGGGTAGTGATATTAGATAAAATTAGAGATCAAGAGGGGTCGTGGTGTATTGCAGGGGACTTCAACGCAATATTACATGAATCTAATAGAATTGGGGTGTCAGACAGGGATGTTGAAATGGAATTATTTGGAGAATTTGTACTTCACGCGGGTTTAATGGATTTTCCGCTACTGGGAAAACGCTACACATGGTTTGGTCCAAAGAATAGGTGCAGCAGAATTGATCGTTTCTTGATACCGGCAGGTTAGATGGATGTTTTCAGCTCAATACAACAAGAAGCTTTGGCGAGGGGTGTATCAGATCACACGCCCTTGTTGTTGAAATGTGATGAGAATGATTGGGGACCTCGGCCTTTTGGGTTCTTCAATTGCTGGATGGAGGGTCGATATCATGCTCGCCAAATTGATGAAGAATGGGTTCGATTGACAGGTTTGGGCATTGGTAACGAGAACATTATGGTAAAACTGCGACATCTGAAAATATTCTTGAAACAGTGGAACCCTGATAGTTTTGGGGATGTGAATGCGATTATTACTGAGATGCAAGGCAAGATTGATCAGGCAGATGAAGCAGTAAATACAAATAGTGTCGATGAGGGAGTTGAGGTGGAGCGAAGTCGGTGGATGTAGGCAATATGGAGAGCTATGCGAAATAAGGAAGCAATGTGGAGACAAAAATCGCGTGCGACATGGCTTCGATTGGGTGATCGAAATACGGAATTTTTTCACCGATCCGCTAAATTGCATGCTGCGGAGAATTTCATTCCTGGTTTCTTGATTAAGGACAGGTGGATCACATCCCCGACACACATGCGAACACATGTGGTGCAAGCGTTCACTAGACATTTTTCTAGTGATACGCGGGAGTGTGCATGGCATTTTGATGGTGAGTTCCGACAATTATCTTCGATTGCTAGTGAAAGGTTGGTTTCAGTTTTCTCCTTGAGGGAAATTCACGGTGTGGTGAGGGAATGTGATGGTTCGAAAGCGCCAGGCCCAGACGGATTTACTTTGGATTTTTATAAGAAAGGGTGGGAGGTGGTTAGTGGTGACGTCTTTCGCTTTTTCGAAAGTTTCCATGCCAGCGGTCGGTTACCCAAGGATGCAAATTGCATGTTCGTCGTCTTGTTGCCTAAGGTATCATCCCCTAAAACAATTGGTGAATATAGACCTATATGTTTGGTTAACTCAGTGTACAAAATATTGGCGAAATGTCTAGCGAATCGATTGCAGTTAGTTTTGGGTGAATTAATCAGTGACACGCAGTCAGCCTTTATTAAGGGACGTCAATTAGTGGATGGGGTACTTCTAGCTATTGAGGTTGTTCATTCCCTGCGTCAAAGGGGAGCGGGTGATTTTTTGTTGAAACTCGATTTCGCAAAGGCATACGACTGTGTTAGTTGGCGATTCTTGGATGAGGTACTAGCTAAAATGGGATTCTGTGACATATGGAGAAATTGGGTTAGAGAATGTATCAGCTCTGCCCGGTTATCGATGCTGCTTAACGGAAATGCGACAAAGGAATTCAGAATGGGTAAAGGCTTGCGTCAAGGCTGTCCGTTATCGCCATTACTGTTTGTGGTAGTCGTGGAGGCGATGCACTTGATGTTGCGAAAGGTCGAATTGGAAGGTCTAATCCGTGGGGTTGAGGTGGCATCAGGGATATTCCTGACACACTTACACTTTGCTGACGATACATTGTTATTCTTTGAGGCATCGTTAGCGGTAGCGCGAAATTTAAAACGGATTCTACACTGTTTTCAAGTCTGTTCTGGTTTGAAGATAAATTTTGGTAAGAGTTCATTATACTCGATTGGTATAGGCGATGAGCTGAGTGATAGTGTGGCCAAAGTGATGGGTTGTAGAAGGGCAGATTTTCCGTTTGTATATCTTGGCTTTCCGATAGGAGCGAATCCGAGGTTGGTTGCTACATGGGAGCCGATAATCGCAAACTTTAGGCGCAAGCTAGCGGGGTGGAAACGATCGTCTTTGTCCTTTGCTGCTCGCGTTGTATTGGTGAACTCGGTACTTTCCTCTCTACCTATCTTTTATATGGGATTATTTGTTGCTCCAAAGGGGGTGATTGACAGGCTAGATCGGATCCGGAGGGCATTCTTATGGGGAGGTGTTGGATTAGAAAGACATATGAGTAGGGTAGGGTGGGAGGTTGTATGTCGACCTAAACAGTTTGGGGGTTTGGGAGTTGCGGACTTACGGGTAAAGAATATGGCTTTGCTATCTAAATGGGTTTGGAGGTACGCTTGTGATAAAGATTCTTTATGGCGAAACTTGATAGTAGCTAAGTATGGTGAACATACGCAGTGGTGGCGTTTTAATACGGAAAAGCTATCGTCGATGTCAATAGTATGGCGACAAATTGTTGCAAACTCGTGTGTTGCACAAGTGGAAAAACACATGGGCATGTCGGGTTTTTGTGGAAACTTGGTAATTGGAGGTCAATCCTTTTTTGGTTCGATCCGTGGGTTGAACAGCTAGCATTGAAAGATGTTTTTCCGCGTCTCTTCTCGTTGGCTATTGACAAATTAGCTCGGGTGTGTGATTACGCGGAGGATGAGGGATTCTCTCATCAGCATTGGGACGGATTGTTTAGGAGGCAATTAAGGGTGTTCGAGCACGGACAGTTACGGGAGTTGTATAATTTGGTGTCCAAGTTTCGTGTATGGGAAGGCAGGATGGACACATTGATTTGGAGGCCGAATGCTCATGGTATTTTTTCGGTTCAGGCTTTGTCGAAGCTGATCTTGTTAGATAAGGTTGGGGATATGGGCTTAGGCGAATGTTTTGCTTGGAAAGTGCTGGTACCGCCTAAAGTTCAAGCCTTCTTGTGGTTCATATGGCTACGTCGGTTACCCACGGCTGACTTCTTGCGTGCTCGTGGGATCCCTTTACCGGATGATCAAGGACGCTGTCCATGGTGTGGGACGGAGGAGGAGAACATCGCTCACATATTGTATGAGTGTTCCTTTGCGCGGTCAGCTTGGGAGTGGATGAGACAATGGTGGGGCGTCGACACAGTTTTCCCGGTCAGTTTTGATGCATTTTTTGTGATTGATTTACATTGCGTTTTTACTGGATGCATGAAAATGTGGTGGGTAGCGAGCATGAGTGCATTGTTGTGGTCGCTATGGTTAGCGAGAAATGAGTATATTTTCGGTGGGAAACGTTTTTCATTGTTTGAATTATGTTTCTTGGTTAAGTTGCGATCATACTACTGGATAAAGGTTGATAGGAGGGGCGAAGTGTTTCCGGAATCCATTTGGTGGTCATGTCCTGCTCATTTTGTTGTTAGCGCGCAACCGAGAAAGTTGAGGGTGGGACGGAGCTGGCAGCCTCCTTTAAAGGGCGTGTTAAAATTTAACACGGATGGATCGGCGCGTGGTAAGCCGGGTCCAACGGGGTTTGGTGGAGTAATGCGGGACGAGGATAGTCGTATATTGGGATTGTTCTTGGGACCTTTAGGTGTGATGGATTCGAACAAAGCTGAAGTGCGAGCGATAGCTTTCGCTTTGGGTTTGGTGTAGGAAAGGGAATGGCGGAAAGGCTGTGTTATTATAGAGTCGAACTCTCCGGTGGCGTTGAACTGGGCTACACAATCGGCAAAACGTCCTTGGCGGTTGTGGGAGGTTTTCTTAGCGATCGATCAGGCTTGTCAGGTCGCGTATGACATTCAATTTTGTTATGTGTCGAGGGAGGCGAATGGCTTCGCGGATGTCTTAGCGAAAGAGGGAGTGGATAGATGTTCGCTCTTTGTGGCATGTATATGAGTTGGTGTTTCGTTCATTTTGTTCTTTCAGCGGATCTCATCATACTCTTTTCCTCCATTAGGCTTAGGGAGGTTTTTAACGAGGCGTGAGATCCGTCAAGCTGTATGTTTTCTATTTCTAATAAAATCATACAGTTGCTGATAAAAAAACGATTTTATTCATTAGCATATTAGGTATGAGGAAGAAGGTGATGTTTTATGAATTTTAATTTATAAGAAAATATTATGTGGAAAATAGAGATGATGTGCCTTTATTTAATGTTTAACAAATGATCATGGGTGAAGTAATGAAAAATTTGAGTATGAATGAAGGATGAGTCTACAATGGACGATGCTCACCGTTGAACACCATCAATTTTTTTACTGACTTTTAAATAATTATCAAAAAAATTTAAAGACACGACATACAATTAATTATAATTCAAAATAAAGTTAAAAGGTCTAGGGATCAAACCCGAGACTAATATTAACTCAAGACTTGAAGCCAATCTTTTTATTAAACCACCTTCCTTATTTTAAAATTACTAGTGCATGCAAAGAAACATTATTTTAAATTATTTTCTGGAAACTTGTTGTCAAACTAGGCGAAGGGCTGTCCGGGTCAATCGTAGTTGTTGCCTTGTATCCAAGTTTGTTCACCTCAGCAGGAGTGGCAGAAGATGTGTCCAGAAGCGAATCGACGACATCCCAATTGACATCAGTGCTAGTTATGTCAATATACACCTGCAGTTGACATAGATTTGATTTATGTGGAAGTTGATCGAATTATTTCTTTTGAATGTTACAATAAAATTCTAAAGGAAGTTTTTTTTTAAGAATAAGAATGAAACAAATAGGGTTCATCGGAAATTATTTGTGCCTGTGGTGCCATAAGTTTTAAGAAAAGGGAATAACATTGAATTGATGAATACCTTGTTGCTTTCACCATTCATATTGCTCCAGGCAACAACCCACTTAATGCCAGCTGGGGTCGAATACACAGCCCCGCCTTTCGAGCTTACAGCTCGGGGATCGGCGTCGTGCTTAATTTTATCGGACCACTTTGCTTGAAGAACAAATGGGCGGTTTCCAGAGCCATACCAATCCTTTTGGTCAGCAAGGTTGACATTGTCATTGGAAAGGTTCTAAAGAGTCGCGTCTGTATAGAATGCAGGACCCGACCTGCTAAATAAATTGTGAGCCATCACCTTAATTTGATAAATCGAAATACCTTAAGTTATTGGTTTGGTTTTGTTGTGCTCTGACTGCTGTACTAGATACTGATATACTATTCTGCAGCCCATAAAATGACAACAAGCAGCTATAATTTTTTATTTTTCAATATTTTTGGAATGAGTAATTAATTAACAGTTCAGGTTTTATATTAATAAGGACAAAGTACTGAATAAATATATGTATCCATTTGTTTTATCTGGAAATTACATCTCCAACGGCATAATTGAATATTACCACGTGCATGTTTCATTTTACTTTTAAATTTTTTTATACGTGGTTGTTATGACAACATTGCAAGACTAGATATTTGAATATTAGCTTGTGGTCCACATGTTGTGTTTACTTTAAGTATTTAATATGTGGTTGTTATAACTAAATCTCTTTTCGCTATATAAAATATTGTAAGTGTTTTAGCATTAGATTGTCTCATGTAGGAGTGTTTAGGAGTGGTTAACCGTACCAGATTGACTTATTTGTACGGTTATTGGAAGTCTCAGTTCGAAATTTTAATGAACCGTTATCATTCTGGTTAAATCGGTTATCGTCTAAGTGGTTAATCGATTTATTCGGTACGGTTACTCGGCTTACTACAAATCGTTTTACAACAAGTACTATAAAAATATACCTATTTATTACGAATAATTTTAGAATTTAAAAAATATCAATGTTAACAAATTCAATTAAACTGTTCAATATAGATAGTGTTCGGCAGGACAAAAACATAAGTAACAATAAAAAAGGTCAGTAACTTAGTGTTTTTCGTAAATTAGTAAATAATTGCTAAAATTAAGTTTTAAAATTTTTGTTTCAGTTACGGTTTCACTGAAAAAGCGTAACTGCTATAATTCCATTTAACCACTAGTTATCTACTTTACACACCCACTAATGTATATATATTTTAAAAACTTTTCAATTAGTTAGAAAATTATAATGGATACTTGCATGACTACGTCCCTAAAATTTATAAAAGTTTTCCTAAACTTTCAAAGTTTTCGATTTGATCCCGAATCTAAGATTATAAATACTGCTTAACCTAATTCGTCTAAGCAAAATCCCTTAGCGCCGAGTATGGGGTGTGACTTCACCAACCAAAGAGTTTCTTTGCCCATCTGCATAAAGAAACGCGCATTGCCAAATTTTCATGAAAGATAATCCACATCAATGAAAGTACTCAGGAGTTGCCGAAGTCTTGAACTAGAGTTATTAAACCACCCTAAAAAATTTTGGGACACTAACTCCATTACAAAACCAGCGTTGTCAATCCGACCTTCCTCATCAAAAACCTCCAACAGTTCCTTATAACCACCGTTGATATTAAAATTGAGAATATTGGCAGCCCTTTCTTGGTCCTTTAATTTAAGGCTTAACCGTCAAAAAAGTGTCCAAACTAGACCTTTTTTTCAGATAGGTGTCTGAACTATTTTTCGGGCAGAATAGGTGCGTAACGTTTTGTTTCGGTACTCAAAAACGCTTTTTCGTTAATGACCATTAAAAAAATTCTGCCACCCAATCAGAACATGAGAAGTAGCCTATTTTTTAATTTTTTTTTTTATTTTGGAATGGTTACTCACACATTATTCGTTATATTATTTTGATTTGGAATGTCCTATGTTCCTTGTACTATTTTTACTCAGTGATGACATTTTGAGCTCTTGATTATATAAATATCATCTTTCTACAAAAAAAAAATTGGGTGGAGTTTTTTAATAAAATTAATGATTTTCGAGAATTTGAAAAATAAAAATGATAGAAAATAACTGAAATAGGCACTTGTCGTGTTCTAATTAGATAACGGAAATTTTTTAATAGTCATGACTAGAAAACCTTATTTGAGTAACGGAATGAAACGTTAGACACCTATTTGGCCCGAAAAATAGTTCAAACACCTAACTGGAAAAAAAAAGTTTAGTTTCGAGACTTTTCTGATGGTTAAGCCTTAATTTAAATTTTACAAAAAATTGATTTATAAAAAAACCCATCATCCATCACATTCGAATATGCGTATGAAAGTATTTAATCTCAAGAAAATGGAAAATATATTCTATTTGAAATATGTTCATTGTGATATTCAGAGTATGTAACACCTGAGTTTAGGGGTCGGGTGAAAATAATATTTTAATATTATTTGGGCTCGGGTCAGAATTAAAATAATCCTTTACGTTCCGGGTTTCAAAAATATAAATATTTGAAATGGGACCAAATTGATTTGATTTCAAATGGAAGAGCTTTTAATGAAGAAAGGGGATAGCCATTCATTAATGGCCTTTTGGTAATTTGCCCATCTTTTGATTTAAAACCCCCTTTCCTATCTTCTATTTACTATTCGTTCTCTTCTTCAAAACCAAAACTAAAGTGAAATGCCCATTTTCTCTCCAAATTTCTATTTCACCATCTCCTTTGATTTTGTTGGTGACTTTTACAAGGTAATGACATTTTTGACTTGGTCTTGTCTTCCTCTTCATGTTGGTACCAATATTTCTCATTATTGTTCATGATTTTGAAATTTGAAGTTTTAGGGTTTTGTTTAAATATGAGAGCTTTATGGGTTTTTACTCAAGCCTTTGATTTGTTATTGTTAGATATGATGTTTATGAATCAAATGGTCCAACATATATAATTTTTAAAGTGTTTTATTGAGATTCCCGAATTTGGGTATAAATGGAGTTTTTGGAGGGTTTTGGGTGAGTTTTGGGGGTTGTTTTAGGTGGAAATTGATAGCCCAATGGTAGTACTATGGTTAGGGGTTGATTTGGGATCATTTGTGGGTGCAATGGGTGTTGGAAACATGGATTTTGGAAGGGCTAAGTGGGCTGTCCGAGATTGCAAAGTATGGGGTTTGGTCATGGCTTGCAACATTTTAAATTGTGATTGAATTGTATTCCGGGTTAGTCTTTTGATGTTGGGCTGATTTGGGATTGTTTGAATTGTGTTTGAGGTTGATTAGAAGCGGGAATTTGTGTTGGAAAAGCTTCGGGAAGAAATCCGGAAATTTGAGGGAGGTTACTTGCTTGGCTTGGAGCTTGGAAGCTTAGGTGAGTGGTTAAATAATTTTAAAATGGTTTTGAGTATTTGGTTCAAGCATGTGAACCTAGGATGGGCTTGGTAAACCCACCTAGAGTTGGGATTAGAGTGGTAGCCTAATCCCAAGCTTTGATTAGAGACTTGGTTGCACTCTTTAATGGTTGTTTATGCCTCGTGTTAAATTGTGACGGTGTTGGTTATGTATATGTTCTATACATGTATGTTGAGGCATGTTGGATGCATTGTTATATGCATGTTAATGATAAACATGATGGAGATATACATATACATGAAATATGATGTGATATTGTGTTAATGATATACATGTGGTGTTGACATGTGAAATGATATTATGAGGTGATTTTATGATCCGAGGATCATGGTAAGTACATGCTAGGCATGGAAATGTGGTTTGTGCATGACGGTGAGTCATGGTGAGTACGTGCTAAGAACGGAAGTTGTTATGAAATGATATTGTGAAAGATTAATGAAATGTGTAGTATTGGCACTAGTATGCTTGGGTACAAATGATCGATCATTAGGATGTTAGTGTGCACACATGAGTCTAAATTCGCGCGTGGCCTTGGTGGCGTTGAGTCACCAAGGAGAAGTACGGGTACGCCCGGAAATTGTATTTATATTAGTCGATGATGAATGGAATCCCATCGACGGGGCGTGAGGATGAGTGGAATCCCCTCCGCGTGAAATGAGGCGTGAGGATGAGTGGAATCCCCTCCGCGTGAACGGTGATGAGTGTAATCCCACCGTCAAGTAATGGTTGTGTTGTTGGATGTGAGTTCCAACGGTTATCCGCGTATTCGAGTCATAGCTAGGTGCCAATACGAATTGTAGTTTATGTTGCCAATATGTGGTTAATTGTGAGCCAATGTGATTTGGGATGTGTTGCTAACATGGTTTAATATGTGCGATTTCATATGTTGTGGATTTAAACATGTTGAGCATGACATGATATTGAATATATGTTCATGCATCATCAATAATTATGGATCGTGTGGATCGGAGGTAAGATCATGCATTTTATCTTGGTTGTAGCTCGTGCTTGGACCCTGCATTGTCGAAGGTTTGTTTTATGAGCTTACCCTCACTAAGCTTTTATGCTTACGCTCTCTTATTTTTCGACAATGCAGATCAAAGGCTTGTGGGTGCCAAGTGCAAGGAAAGGCCTCCAAGTGTTGCTTACGGTTAGCTCAAGTATGATGTTTAAATTTAAAGATTGTAATAGTAAAGCAATGGGATAGGTGTCGTGTTATGATGCTTTTGGAATATTGTTGTTGTTGTTGTTTAGGAGCATGTTAGACTCCTCGTTTATGCTTGTTAAATCGGCTTTTGGGATGTACGCTATGCTTGTGACCATGTTAGTATCTTGCTATCTAGAATTGCCTAAGTGTTGGATGTGTTAAAGGTTAACATCTATAGTGACATGTATGGATGGGTGGCTTGTGATGTTGTGCCTTGGTGTTGAGTCTTGTTATGATGATGCTCAAGCATGCTTGTATGTTGGTTTGCCCTTAGAATTGTTAATAGTGTGTTGTGGGAGGTTTTGGTGGGGTTTAAGGACACCCTTGTGCCTTAAAACAGCCAAAACCAGTTTGCAGACAGAGGGCGTTTCGAAACGGGCTACCCTGTTTCGATACGGTCCCTTTGTTTTTGGCCGAGCGTTTCGAAACGGGTAGGGGCCGTTTCGGTACACTTTTGCTACTAGAATTTTGAGAAATTGGCGAGATAAAGGTGTTCTGAAACGGGTCTATGTTGTTTCGAAACGGTCAAATCTCGTTGACCACGAGAAGTTGACCAGGGAGGGTGTTTCGGAACGGTTGACTCCCGTTCCGAAACGGCATCCTCGTGTAGGCTTAGAAATGTTGACCAGGTCAAGGCGTTTCGATACACCTTGAGGGTGTTTCGAAACAACCTGTTAAATCACATAAAAATGGACTGTTTGGTTCAGGTTGTTTGAGTCTTGGTTGTATGAATGCTTATCTTCCGTTGTTGTGATCACATAGGAATTAAATGTGCATTTAGGGAAGATTAAATTAAAAAGAAATTTTCTGGGTCGTTAACTGAGGAGGAACCTTAACGGGTTTCGCTTCGGTTTTCCCCGTGTGGCCCACTCGGACCGGTCATCCGGCCAGACCGGGACGAGGGGGTTACATTTGTTGGTATCAGAGCCTAAGGTTACCGAGACCTTGGGCAGGTAAGTGAGGTAAGTTTAAGTTTTGAATTGATATGCACGGTGTTTGCTTGCTTTGTAAGTATGATTGCTTGTATGACAAGTATGTTGATTGCTCGTTTAAAAGCATGTTGCTCGTTACCCGTTTATGCTGTGATGTGTGATTGCTTGATTGAGAATGTATGTTGTTTGATCGTACGTATATGTTTGCTTGTTTAGCAAGTATGCCTTGTTATATGCTTGGTTGAGCATGTATGTGTGATGATTTGTTTGAAACATGTTGAGTAGAGTCTCATTGCTTCTATTACATCGGAAAAAGGATTTTAAGTGAGGGAAATCATACTTGAGCCACTTGGACCTTTCCTTTGCTAACCCAACTTGTATGTTAAATTGTTGATTGATTTATTGCTTTTAGTAAGTTTAGGGCCAATGTGTGTGGGTCGTGAATCGGTAAGTGGAAATTGTGGTTTTTGAAAATGGGATGATGTAGAGGAAGTTCTTTGCTATAGTTAGGGGAGTATAGTTGTACCGGAGCGGATGTACAATTTGATTGCTCGAGTCCGCGTGCACGTGAGTTAATTCTTGTTGGTGGGAGACGATGAGACCGATTCTGGTATTAGTTGGTGAAAAGAAGTGAAGACCTATGAGTGGGAGTCAGAGTGGTATCTATGTTATAGTGGGTAAGCCCTTGGTACAATTTTGAGTTTGTCTCTTCTGATTGGTTCTGAGTTCGTACTTCCGTATGTTGTTAACAAGCATGCAAGTTTGAATGTGCTCGATGAGGTGTCAGAGGTAGGTATGAGTACCTTAGTTCTTTTGGCGAGATCTTGGTAGGGGTCTCGTGTGAGTAATCTGAATTTCAGAAGTGTTAGTTGGTGACCGTTGGGGTTCAGCCTATGATTTCGATGCAAGACAGCCGATCAGTATCCGTGAATGGGAACCGATTTGTGTGTTTGGGGCCAGTGTGCGTTTGGGTGGTTTTCCAGCATGGTTGTCTGTTTGTGCTCAGAACTGCGTTTTTGAAGTTTTGAAATGCTCTACGAATAGTCTAGAAGAGTCAGATTTTGTTGAAGGATCAGTCTGAAAACAAGAGGACCGAAGACTATCAGTTGTGTACTTGTGAAGTTGCCATCTCTGCAGATTCGTCTGTTTGTGTGGGCATGCAAAGAAATTAGATATCCTTGTTGAGACCTTAGATGTAGGGACACATGTGACTAGCCTTTAGGGAGATAGTAGTGATCAGAAAGATGTACAGAAGGTGTTTGTTGGTGGTTCAGAGTTACTAGTTTCTAGTAGATGTGAAGTGATTGTCTTTCTACGGTTTCGATGTACCTTTTTGACATGGTTTGGCTTGTAGAGCACAAAGCTAGGATATACATTGAGACAAAGAAAGAGTTGCCTTGAAGTCGTAGATTTTTGTGAGACAGTAGTGGTAAGTGAGGATGTGAACTTCTTGTCGAATGTTGATCCAGATTTAGAGGTCAAAGATTGATTGAGTTTAGTTGACAGACTTGCTTAGCAATTGTGATGGATTTGATTTTGAATAAAGATTAAACCACAGAATGTTAGAATTATTGTGTTTTCTTTTTCTAGAAGTGTTTGGAAGAATTGCCGGTTTACCTCTTGTTAGAGGAGAAGAGTTTGTTATTGAGACCGTTTTCGAGGTTGCTTCTGTTTTGGTTGTTCTGTAACTTATGAATTCCGGAAGAATTGAGAATGTTGGAGAATTAACTTCGAGACTTGTTAGACCTTAGATTCATTAGGCCTAGTGCATCATCTCAGAGTTTTACAGTGTAATTTGTGAAGAAGAAAGAGTGACAGTACAAGAATGTGTTCAGATTACATACAGTTGAAACAAGTGACAATGAATAGTTAGTATCCATTTCCGAGTGTCAGTGAGTTGTTGATCAATTAGTGTGTGCTTCAGTCTTTTCAAGATTAATTCGAGATCCGTTTACTACCAGTTGAAAGTGAGAAAAGTTGAAGTACCGAAGACAGCTTAGGGGCAAGATTGATCACCTTAAGCTCTGAGTTATGCCGTTTTGTTTGACTAGTGTATTAGTTACCTTCATAGAGATGTTGAGCAGAATATTTTCCTGAGTTTCTTGATCAGTTGTAGTAGCTCTTCTAGATGTCACGTGAGTATATTCAAGTGCCGAGGAAAATCATGACAAGCTTTGAAGTTAGTGTGGTAGATTCTATTAGAGAATTAATTGTATACCAAGTTGTGCAACGTGAACTTCGAGTTAATGAAGATGTTCTCTTAGGACATGTAAATTAGCCGAGTGTATTAGAACAAATCTTGAACAGACCGAGGAAGATGTGAGATGGAAGAAATTAAAGACTGTGATAGGAACCTATAGTTCTAAGTCTAGCAGTGTTACTACCGAAAGCTTGTAAATAGTCGTTCGAAGATAGCTGCTCTTTTGTCAGATTGCTATAGAAGAATGTTCAGTTGTGAGGTTAGATGTGAGACATTGAACCCTTGAGAAACCGAAAGAAACTTTGAAGAGAGCTTCGACCTTGATCCAGCCTATACTAGAGAAAGAGCTTGTGAACTGTAGTGATGTGTTACATATAAGGTTAGGTTGTGTGCTTATGCAAGACGGAAGATTTGTGGCTTGATCATCGAGATGGTTGAAAGACCGTGAGAAGAGATATCCGATATGAGACATAGAGTTAATTACAATTGTATTTGCCTCGAAGACTTAGAGACAAAGCCGTGAAGTAAGAAATGCACAGTGCATATGTACGTATCATCCGAACTTGGAATATTTGAAGACTCAGGAAGGGTTGAAAACTTGAACAACACAAGGTGTTAGAACTGCTTGAAGACTGTAATATCAAGATTGAGTACCATCCGAAGAGAGTCAACGTAGTAACTGATGTTCCAAGTTGTATTTGTTGTTAGATTAGTAGTTGAGTTGCGAGTTGTATTTGCCGAATTCAGCTTACCGAATGATAGTAGTTTTGTGGCCAAGTTTCATGTTAAACCTACTTTGAGTCAGAATGTTTGAAGAGAAACAGTTGCAAGACAGATTCTTGGCACCTCATGTGCGAGGGATAATAGAAGGAAGACCTTCAGAATACAATTTCAGAGATGATAGAGTTTTGCAATTCAGAGACAAAATAGTTGTACCAATTGACATAGTGTTTTGAGACGTATTGTTTTGGCCGAAGCACACGGTAGTTCATTTGTATTGCATCTGAGTAGTATGAAGACGTATGGTGGGTTGAAGATGAGTACTTCTGGATTGAGTTGATGAATAATGTGGTTCAGTATGAGAGTGAGTGTGTAAATTGCCAGCGTGTCAAGACCGAGTATCAGTTTTCTTCTAGTTGTTACATTCGTGGAAGGTTTTTAATGGAAGTGGGTAATAGAGATCCAAAATTTCGGCTAGATTATTTTTGAAGACGTTTGCATAGTGTCTGGGTACCTGTTGAAGGCAGATGGTCAGTTAGAGAAGGTTATGAGTCAAGTGTTCAAACAGTGTTGTATGAGATTGTGAATCGGGCTAGTACAGTTGTTTATTCGTTGCGGTTACCACCAGAGTTAGAAAGGGGTTGGTGATGTGATTTGTGTATCTATGATTCGGGAGTGTGAGTCAGATCTGTTCCGTGCTATGTTTGTTGAAGAGATTGAGTTGAGTTTGAAATTAACATGCCTTGAAGGAACCGTTGAGATCTTAGCATCAGAATGCTAGTGTTGTGAGTTAAGTCTACCGAGTTGGTGAGTATGTTGTGGTGAGAAGGAAAGGGGAGTGTGTAAGAGCAGGTTTCGTGTTAATTCCTGTCCGATAATTTCGGGGACGAAATTCCTTAAGTGGGGGAGAGTTGTAACACCCGGGTTTAGGGGTCGGGTGAAAATAATATTTTAATATTATTTGGGCTCGGGTCATAATTAAAATAATCCTTTACGTTCCGGGTTTCAAAAATATAAATATTTGAAATGGGACCAAATTGATTTGATTTCAAATGGAAGAGCTTTTAATGAAGAAAGGGGATAGCCATTCATTAATGGCCTTTTGGTAATTTGCCCATCTTTTGATTTAAAACCCCCTTTCCTATCTTCTATTTACTATTCATTATCTTCTTCAAAACCAAAACTAACGTGAAATGCCCATTTTCTCTCCAAATTTCTATTTCACCATCTCCTTTGATTTTGTTGGTGACTTTTACAAGGTAATGACATTTTTGACTTGGTCTTGTCTTCCTCTTCATGTTGGTACCAATATTTCTCATTATTGTTCATGATTTTGAAATTTGAAGTTTTAGGGTTTTGTTTAAATATGAGAGCTTTATGGGTTTTTACTCAAGCCTTTGATTTGTTATTGTTAGATATGATGTTTATGAATCAAATGGTCCAACATATATAATTTTTAAAGTGTTTTATTGAGATTCCCGAATTTGGGTATAAATGGAGTTTTTGGAGGGTTTTGGGTGAGTTTTGGGGGTTGTTTTAGGTGGAAATTGATAGCCCAATGGTAGTACTATGGTTAGGGGTTGATTTGGGATCATTTTTGGGTGCAATGGGTGTTGGAAACATGGATTTTGGAATGGGTAAGTGGGCTGTCCGAGATTGCAAAGTATGGGGTTTGGTCATGGCTTGCAACATTTTAAATTGTGATTGAATTGTATTCCGGGTTGGTCTTTTGATGTTGGGCTGATTTGGGATTGTTTGAATTGTGTTTGAGGTTGATTAGAAGCGGGAATTTGTGTTGGAAAAGCTTCGGGAAGAAATCCGGAAATTTAAGGGAGGTTGCTTGCTTGGCTTGGAGCTTGGAAGCTTAGGTGTGTGGTTAAATATTTTTAAAATGGTTTTTAGTATTTGGTTCAAGCATGTGAACTTAGGATGGGCTTGGTAAACCCACCTAGAGTTGGGATTAGAGTGGTAGCCTAATCCCAAGCTTTGATTAGAGACTTTGGTTGCACTCTTTAATGGTTGTTTATGCCTCGTGTTAAATTGTGACGGTGTTGGTTATGTATATGTTGTATACATGTATGTTGAGGCATGTTGGATGCATTGTTATATGCATGTTAATGATAAACATGATGGAGATATACATATACATGAAATATGATGTGATATTGTGTTAATGATATACATGTGGTGTTGACATGTGAAATGATATTATGAGGTGATTGTATGATCCGAGGATCATGGTGAGTACATGCTAGGCATGGAAATGTGGTTTGTGCATGACGGTGAGTCATGGTGAGGACGTGCTAAGCACGGAAGTTGTTATGAAATGATATTGTGAAAGATTAATGAAATGTGTAGTATTGGCACTAGTATGCTTGGGTACAAATGATCGATCATTAGGATGTTAGTGTGCACACATGGGTCTAAATTCGCGTGTGGCCTTGGTGGCGTTGAGTCACCAAGGAGAAGTACGGGTACGCCCGGAAATTGTATTTATATTAGTCGATGATGAGTGGAATCCCATCGACGGGGCGTGAGGATGAGTGGAATCCCCTTCGCGTAAAATGAGGCGTGAGGATGAGTGGAATCCCCTCCGCGTGAACGGTGATGAGTGTAATCCCACCGTCAGGTAATGGTTGTGTGGTTGGATGTGAGTTCCAACGGTTATCCGCGTATTCGAGTCATAGCTAGGTGCCAATACGGATTGTAGTTTATGTTGCCAATATGTGGTTAATTGTGAGCCAATGTGATTTGGGATGTGTTGCTAACATGGTTTAATATATGTGATTTCATATGTTGTGGATTTAAACATGTTGAGCATGACATGATATTGAATATATGTTCATGCATCATCCATAATTATGGCTCGTGTGGATCGGAGGTAAGATCATGCATTTTATCTTGGTTGTAGCTCGTGCTTTGACCCTGCATTGTCGAAGGTTTTGTTTATGAGCTTACCCTCACTAAGCTTTTATGCTTACGCTCTCTTATTGTTCGACAATGCAGATCAAAGGCTTGTGGGTGGCAAGGGCAAGGAAAGGCGTCCAAGTTTTGCTTACGGTTAGCTCAAGTATGATGTTTAAATTCAAAGATTGTAATAGTAAAGCAATGGGATAGGTGTCGTGTTATGATGCTTTTGGAATATTGTTGTTGTTGTTGTTTAGGAGCATGTTAGACTCCTCGTTTATGCTTGTTAAATCGGCTTTTGGGATGTACGCTATGCTTGAGACCATGTTAGTATCTTGATATCTAGAATTGCCTAAGTGTTGGATGTGTTAAAGGTTAACGTCTATAGTGACATGTATGGATGGGTGGCTTGTGATGTTGTGCCTTGGTGTTGAGTCTTGTTATGATGATGCTCAAGCATGCTTGTATGTTGGTTTGCCCTTAGAATTGTTAATAGTGTGTTGTGGGAGGTTTTGGTGGGGTTTAAGGATACCCTTGTGCCTTAAAACAGCCAAAACCAGTCTGCAGACAGAGGGCGTTTCGAAACGGGCTACCCTGTTTCGATACGGTCCCTTTGTTTTTGGCCGAGTGTTTCGAAACGGGTAGGGGCCGTTTCGGTACACTTTTGCTACTGGAATTTTGAGAAATTGGCGAGATAAAGGTGTTCCGAAACGGGTCTATGGTGTTTCGAAACGGTCAAATCTCGTTGACCACTAGAAGTTGACCAGGGAGGGTGTTTCGGAACGGTTGACTCCCGTTCCGAAACGGCATCCTCGTGTAGGCTTAGAAATGTTGAACAGGTCAAGGCGTTTCGATACACCTTGAGGGTGTTTCGAAACAGCCTGTTAAATCACATAAAAATGGACTGTTTGGTTCAGGTTGTTTGAGTCTTGGTTGTATGAATGCTTGTCTTCCGTTGCTGTGATCACATAGGAATTAAATGTGCATTTAGGGAAGATTAAATTAAAAAGAAATTTTCTGGGTCGTTAACCGAGGAGGAACCTTAACGGGTTTCGCTTCGGTTTTCCCCGTGTGGCCCACTCGGATCGGTCATCTGGCCAGACCGGGACGAGGGGGTTACAGAGTAAATACTTTCATGAAAGATAATCCACATCAATAAAAGAACTCCGGAGTTGTCGAACTCGGGACTCGTATTATTAAACCACCCTAAAAAAAATTGGGACACCAACTCCATTACAAAACCAATGTTGCAAATCCAATCAGCCTCATCAAAAATCTGCAACTATTCCTTATAAACATCGTTGAAAATAAAATTGAGACAACTTGACAACCCATTCTTGGTCATTTAATTTAACGCTTAACCGTCAAATAAGTGCTCAAACTGTACCCTTTTTCCTGTTAGTTGTCTGAACTCTTTTCCAGGCAGAATAGGTGCCTAACGTTTCGTTTTGGAACTCAAAATAGCTTTTTCGTCAACAACCGTTAAAAAAATTCTGTTACCCAATCAAAACATGAGGTGGCCTATTTTTTTTTATTTTTTTAATTTCTGAATGGTCACCTACACATTATCCGTTGTATTATTTTGATTTGGAATGTCTTACGTTCCTTGAACAATTTCTTCTCGGTGATGACATTTTGAGCACTTGATTATATAAATATGATCTTTCTGCAAAAAAAAACGTTTTTTTGTGTTTTTTTAATAAAATTAAAGATTTTCTATTTTTTATAAATAACAATGAAAGAAAATAACAGAAATAGGCCACATGTCATGTTCTATTTAGTTAACAATTTTTTTGATAGTTATGACTAGAAAACCTTATTTGAGTAACGGAAAGAAACGTTAGACAACTATTTTGTCCGAAAAAAAGTTTAGACACCTATCAGAAAAAAAAAGTTTAGTCTCGACACTTTTCTGATGTTTAAGGCTTAATTTAAATTTTACAAAAATTATGGTTTATAAAAAAACCCATCATCCAACACATTCTAATGTGTGTATGAAAATATTTAATCTCAAGCAAATGAAAAATATATTTAGAGAAAATTGCACAACACATCCCAGACTATAGCATTCGTTCCAAATTTCTCCACAAACTTTTGAAGATTTCAATTTCATCCTCAAACAATTAAACTGTAACCCCTAAACCCACCTATGCGTTACAACGGATCCTAGGAAGTCACATTAGGGGCACAAGAGCGACCCACAGTAAAAAATTACACATAAAAACATTTTTTTCTCAAAACACTTATTAAATTGTAAAATCAACTTCTGTTTAAAATACCATTTCAGGGAGTCATTTAAATACATGACAGAAATTTCAGAACGTGATTTACAGACACTATCATAAAACAATACATGACATACATTCCCACTAACTATACAATACCGTACTTTAAAGGCAACGCCGAAACAACTCCGAACACTGCTGTCAACCATTATACCATGATATATTCCTTTAACCTGCGATGGTAAAAACAACGTGAGCTTGGAAAAGCACAGTAATACAGAACTACCAAAAGATGCTATAAGCTCATGCAGATATATGGTAGGCATACCATTTTCATGATGTTCCATGTAGTAACAGTCTCCATATCTGTTCTACTAATTCGAGGTAGCATCATACTCGAGAATAACAGTATTTTTTCTTTATTAAAACCTCGAGAATTAGACGTAAATTATATAGGCTAGTAACATACAGAGGTGGAATTAGAGATTTTAGCGTCTAGTGTGTTCCAATGGTGCAACGTTAATGCATGAAATGTAACAATGCAATAAACCTTTTTTATTTCAAATACATTTGATTCGAGTGGCAGTAAAGTTCATTTTAATTCTTTATTTACCCTCCAACCATACTCCAGTATATTAGTTTCCCAGTAGGATATCATGTACATGCATTAACCCGAGCCCATTGGGCATGGGTACCATCCTAAGGAATACCTTAGAATACGAGCGGCCCAAGCTAAAGCATAGGAACCGAAAACGGGCAGACCTAGCTGAAGCATAGGACCGAAAACGGGCGGACTTACCAGCTGGATCAAGGCTGAGCCGACGGTAACTTCATATCATGTCCCAAGTACCCCAGTGAATCAAATCATCAATAGTTCATTAATCAATAACTGTATTTTTAGTAACACACTATCCATATAGCATGTTTGTCACATCGGGTGCATAGGCATATACCAGAAATACAGTACGGTCATGCTTAATTTATAAAACATGTCATGTTCATGTGAGTTCAAGTATGCCAATCATGTGCACGTGATCGATATTATAACATGTAAATCAGTATACAAAAACAGTCGTGTAGCACACATGGGACACACTAAGTGGAATAGTTTATTTCTTGGAGATACTTGGCATTTACGGAAGAGAACACATTAAACTTTTGACAATTGAATGGATTTTTGAAACGAGGCCCCTATTAAAAGAGGGGTTTGTACTAACGGTTCAAAACAGATATTCAGGAGATAATACATCAAGATCTTTGAGAGTTTAGGCATATCATGAGCGATTTAGCCATTTAAGCCTACAAGGGCAATATGGTCATTTTATCATACATGGGCATTTTGGTAATTTATACCAACAAGTCTTAAACAGTAGCTCGGGAATTCTATTTTCTCATCAGGTTTCCAACCTGGCATTCAGAGATTCCTATGTCAAGATCTTTCACGATATCAGATACATTTAGGGCTATTTTGATTACTTTGGCCAACGAAGGCATTTTGGTCATTTAACTATCATGGGTGATTTTGTAATTTAGCCCAATAATGATAAAATGACGATTTACAATATTTAAGATTTCTAGAAGTTTAACGAGCCTCTAAAACCAATCGAACTAACATGTCTGAACCGTACAGTACTAACCAAACCTTCTGATGTATGCACTTCACGGGTATCATTTCCAAATATTGATTGTATCGTATATCTGAAAGGTTGCCTTCATATTTCACCATAGGACTAGCCACGGAGTAGTCGAACTTATACTCTTTGCGGAAAAACTTCCATCCTTATATTAATATTAGGAGTGATTGACGTACATGAGTAATGCTTCAACCCTTAGGGGCATTTCAGTCATTTTCAGCTTTATTGGCATTTCTAGAATTTCATCAAAGGCAATTTACTTATTCCAGTCAAGGGGGTATTTCAGTCATTTTGAAGCTTGGATATCCACCATTCCTGTCAGTTGAACCATATATATCATTTTAATCATTTAAGTACTCGTGGGTGTTTTAGCCATTCAAGTAATTTCGGTACATCCAACCACTTCATTTATTCCAAAACTCAAAGGTTTATCCATCATTTCAGTTAATTTGCAAACTCGGTGTCTAAGGATACTTCAGCCTTTTTGGTCGATACGACCCTTCCGATTAAGTCAACCATAATAGTGCTCCAAATACTTTTAGTCATTTCAATCAATTCGATATTTTGAGTCGCTTGATTAATTCAGAGGTATGGATAGTTTCCCATAAATCTATATTCGGAGATTCATTCCAAATTCAAGGAAACCTAACACCTTACAATCTCGAAGGTTTAAATCTTGTTACCATAACTTTCTAAGTAGTTCGAGGATTTTAGATGAATTAGGTTGTTTTACCATATCTAGTGTAGATTTCTAGATCGCTTCCAATTCCAAGGGTATTTTAGTCATTCTCATACATTAAGGGCATTTTCATAATTTCATATCCAAATATTTTTAGCATTTAATCATTTGACATTAATAATCGGGTTTGGAGATTAGCTGCCTTATTACATAATTTATTGAACTCTAGATCTTTACATTTATTAACTTCCTCGTTCGAGCATTTCGATCTTATCTAGGTTATCATACTCAATTTCATATCTGGTTTGACTTAAGCAGAGTTAACAGCACTCTTCATCATATTCATGCATGCATTCACCGAATACCAACATGTTCATAAAGCATACTAGAGGTAGTAGCGTATTACCATTAATACTTGCTATATCGGTCGACCATGATACTCTGGTCCATCACTCTCGAACCCGAATGCGACGTCCTCAACATCCCGAATACAAGGAACTGTGAATACATAAGAAGACTCGAGTTCAAGGTCCAATTCGGAGGCTTTCAGGTTAGAATTTCACGAAAGGGGCTTCAAAATCGGACTCAGGACGTCGAAAAACATAAAATAGGACTTTTTGGAAAAATTTGACTTTTTGGTCAAAGTCAACGATGACGTCAGCGGTCAAAGTAAACGTTGACATCATGCTGACGTCACTGGTCCAATGGTTGACTCGGTGAGTTGACTCACTGGGTTGACTCGGACGAGTTGACTCACTGAGTTGACTCGGTCGACGGGTCAGGTACGGGTTAACGGGTCGAGTCAGTTTGTTTAGGCCGGTTCGAGTGACTCAGTTCAAGGTCAGACCGGGTCTGAGCCGGCCGGTTCAACGGCCACCGTCTAGGGCGGCCGAAAATCACCCCGGACGGCGCGTAAGGCCCATTCGTAGCCTAAAATGGCTGGAAAACCCTCCGTTCATGCCATTGTCATCCATTTTTCGTTTAAAGCTCAAATAACTCAATATTTAAGCCAAAATACTTACAGATCTTACCAAATCGGAAGTAATGCAATTGGATTAACGTGGCTCCGACGACGGTCAATACGACGGCCGTTTGACGCTTGGCAGTACGAGTTCTGCTCGGTTCGCCCCCCTGAGGATGATAGTGACCTCCGATTCGAGCCACAACGCCGGACGGTGATGGAGAATTTGAAAAGCCAAGCTCCAATCCCCGTCGAAGCTTCAAACAAGATTGAACAATGGACGGCGGCTGATCTACGCGAGTGACCTTGGGGGTTTCGCTTAGGGCGTCGAGGCGGTTCGTTCGACGGTGGTTGTGCGAGGCACGCCGCGGCGGCGGCCGAGATCTGACGGTGGCCGGATCTAGGAGGGTGAAGGATTTGGGGGGGAAGAAGGTTCTCGAATGGGGCGAAAAGCTGGGCATTCATTTTTGGTAGGTGAAAAGGTTGTTCAGATTATTAAATCCCCCATGATAACTCAACACTACTCAAAAAGAAAAAAGGAGTAGCTTAAACATTAAGAGCTTCATAAATCAGATGGCTGGGTTATTAGCTTGCCAACCTAAGGTTGGCAATTAACTCTAATATTAATATAAAGAGAAATATCCAAGATACATTTAAACCTTGGTCAAATGTGTAATTTGATATACGACATTTGGGTTTGTGCTGTTATACATACGAAACATTGATTTTGGTTCAATTGTACACATATAAATTTTATTTTTGTTTGATTAGAAACGTTTAAAATAAATAAATACATTCATTTATATATTTTTTGTAACACATAAATATATTTTTTTATACAATATGTACACGTAAAAGGATGCGGCGTCAATAATGAATTAAGTAATTTGAGAAAATTGTCTCGAATCAAAGCTTAATGTATACAATTATACAAAAGCAAAGTTCTTGCACCAAATTGCACATGTGACAAAAGACCATGTATAAAAAGCGAACGAGTGAGCCATATTCATGGTTTTGGGTGGGTTTATTTTGTTTTTATCTTCTATTAAAATGTGTTGATTGCTTCCAAGTCGCCTTCTTCTTTTATCTATAGTGAAGTCGGTCCTGTCTTTTAATATCTCTAAATGTCTCTCTCTATCTCAAGTGTTTTATTTTCTATAAATTTTATACGGACTTTATAAAAATAATAACAATAAAATGGCATAATAGAAAGACCTTTTATTCACCACATATATTGATTTCAAGTGTTTTAAACATTTAGGCCTTTTAAACCTTTTCTAGAGTTAAACGAGGAAGGGGTTGGGGTTGTCCAGGCATCAAACCCGAGACTAATATTAACTCAAGACTTGAAGCCGGTCTTTTTATTAAACCACCTTCCTTATTTTTAAATTTCTAGTGCATGCAAAGAAACAATATTTTAAATTATTTTCTGGAAACTTGTTGTCAAACGTGGCGAAGGGCTGTCCGGGTCAATGGTAGCCGTGGCCTTGTATCCAAGTTTGTTCACCTCGGGAGGAGTGGCGGAAGATGTGTCCAGAAGCGATTCGATGACATCCCAATTGACAGCAGTACTAGTAATGTCAATATATACCTGCAGTTGACAGAGATTTGATTGATGTAAAAGTGGATTGAATTATTTCTTTTGAATGTTACAATAAAATTCTTAAGTTTTATTTAAGAAAAAGAATGAAACAAATAGGGTTCATCGGAAATTATTTGTGCCGGTGGTGCCACAAGTTTTAAGAAAAGGGAATAACATTGAATTGATGAATACCTTGTTGCTTCCACCGTTCATATTGCTCCAGGCAACAATCCACTTAATGCCAGCTGGGGTCGCATACACAGCACCGCCTTTCGAGCTTCCAGCTCGGGGATCGGCGTCGTGCTTAATTTTATCGGACCACTTTGCTTGAAGAACAAATGGGCGGTTTACAGAGCCATACCAATCCTTTTGGTCAGCAAGGTTGACATTGTCATTGGAAAGGTTCTGAAGAGTCGCGTCTGTATAGAATGCAGGACCCGAACTGCTAAATACATTGTGAGCCATCATCTTAATTTGATAAGTCGAATTACCTTAAGCTATTGGTTTGGTTTTGCTGTGCTCTGACTGCTGTACTAGGTACCTTAAGCTACGGTGGGCATCGAGTGGAAGGAGGGAGATGGGGATCGAGGGGGTGTTGACTGCTCTGTCTAGCAGTTGGAGAAAATCACGAACGGTGGTGATTGGGGTGCAAATTTTTCTGACGAACAAGGTGGGGGCTTATTTTTAGCCGAGCATGAAGGTATTGGGAAAAAGTTTTGGTTTATCGTGTTTTGGGGGGGAAAGGAAAAGAAAATATATTTTTTGTTTATGCGGTAAGATGGGTCAAAAGTTCAAAGAGGGGGGTTCGGCTAACCTGCACCAAATTGTTAACATGCTCCGCATGATAACGTATACCGTTTTTAATGAAACGGTGCACTTCACCCAGCGGAATTTTGCAGCTCTTTGCTTGATAATTCCCTTCACCGGAAGTCTGGAATGAAACCAAAATTAAGCTAAAAATTAAAAGAAAAACAAAGCTAAAAATTTAAAACAGAAAATCAAGATTAACGAAAAGAAGAAAAAAATGGAAAGAATGGGTTGCCTCCCATTTAGCGCTTTGTTTAACGTCGTTTAGCTTGACGACCTTTGCTAAATTTTTGGTTCTTCAAAAGAAAGGTCTTCAAATAAACGGTGATCTCCATCCCTTGTCGTTTTAACGCCTTTCTTCATCTTTCTATTTGTGCGCAAAACAACAACTAAGCTTCTACCTCCTTCCTGATGCGACAACTTACTCAAGATGATGATTGGCAAAGTTTGGTTGTCGCCTAAAAATATATAATTAAATTGCTCTAACTTCGGCTTTGGTTCCTACAAAATTGAGGGAAAATGTTTAGATCGAGTTGGAATTAATCAAAAATCAGAAAGGGAAGAAAGAGTTGAAATGATTTCGCCTATATTTTCATCGTCGAGATCCGCGAATTCCCTACAAAAGTCATAACATAAATCAGTTTCGATCAAATCATCAGCTAACGGATCTATAATATCAACGAAATTTAAACTTGCGACCGAATCAGGATACTTCATAGCTTTATACATATCAAATTTAACTACTTCCCCATCAAATTCCATAGTTAAGATGCCGTCGCGGACATCAATCTTTGTATGCGCGGTTGATAGGAAAGGTCGGCCAAGCAAGATTTCGGATCCGTTATTGCTGCGATCATTTTCCATGTCAATAATATAAAAATCAGCAGGGAAAATAAGGTTTTTTACCTGTACCAACACGTTTTCTAGTACTCCCTCGGGGTAGATGACTGATCGATCGGCTAATTGAACCATCACTCGCGTTTCTTTCAATGGTTCAGTCGAAATTTTGTTGTAAACGCTTAACGGCATGACGTTGATAGATGCGCCTAAATCGCACATCGCTCTTTTTATCCCAACATTCCCAATTTTACAGGGAACTGCAAACATACCTTGGTCCTTGTACTTTGGCGGCAACGGCTTTTGAAAGATGGCCGAAATATTTTCACCAAGGTTAACTTTTTCATTTTCGGATAGTCGCCTTCGGTTTGTTCATAAGTCCTTCAGAAACCTTGCGTATTTAGGCATTTTTCCAATAACATCAAGAAGTGGAATATTAATTTCCACCTTCTTGAATATATCCAAAATTTCATTCTCCTCCTCCTTTTTATCTCGTTTTGCCAATCTACCTGGAAAAGGTGGAACAAGTTCGTAAGTAGAAACAGAAATTTTAGATTTGGCATTACCTGCGGTGGGAGGAGACTTGTCGTTATGGTCTTCCGAAGAGTTTCTTGGTTCGTTGGATTTTCGCTCATCTTGCTTGGGCGGTTTAGGCGTTATCACTGTTCCACTACGCAAAGTTATCGCACTGTTCCATCGGCAACATTCCTTCATAGAAATATTGAAGGAGAGTTTGCTCGGATAAGTTATGTTGCGGACAACTCGCGCATAACTTTTTAAATCTTTCCCAATAATCGTATAAGGACTCGTCATGCATTTGTTGGATACCCAAAATGCTTCGCCTAAGTTCAGTCGCTTTTGCTGCAGGGAAATATCTGTCAAGAAAACACGAGAAAGATCAGCCCATGTATTAATAGAATTCGGACGTAAATAAAATAACCATTCTTTAGCCATTCCGGCTAAAGAAAAAGGAAATGCCCTTAGTTTTATCTGATCCTCCGAAACTCCTTGCGGTTTCATGCTGCTGCACACCATGTGAAATTCGGCAAGGTGTTTATGTGGGATTTCAGTAGGGAGGCCATTAAAGGTGGGTAATAGGTGAATTAGGCCCGTTTTGAGTTGGAAAGGGGTATCGCCATGAGGAAAGGTGATACAAAGGGGTTGTTGTTCAGCGGGGGAGGTGTTGAGTTGTCTAATGGTTTGGTTAGCCATCGGGTTGGGTGTAGGTATAGATATCGGACTTGTGCTTTCTTCGGTTTGGTCGTGTGGTGGTTCACATATGGATTCCGAATGGGATTGTTGTGTGCTTTGTCCTCGTTGTTGTTTCTTTCGCCGAAGCGTTTCACCGTGAGTTCTACGAGTGCTTGCTTCGATTTCCGGGTTGTATGGAGCTAAAGTACCCGGGTTCTTCCTGGTTATAAAAATAAAACAAAATTAGTCAAAAATGCCGAAAGTAAATCTCCCCGACAACGACGCCAATTTTGACAAGTCGTCATTTAACCGATCAAAAATAAATAAATAAATTAACCTCTTTCAATAAATAATAAAATAAAGAAATTAAATAGATATAGGGAAAAAGGGCCGATCCGTAGGGAGATTAGCTGGAATTATTGACTGAAGGCTGCTTCGATTATTACTTCCAGGAATATCAGCAAAATAAGTAAATAAAATGGGAGAGTGTGTTGAATGTGTAAAAGTTCTATTATTTACACCCTTTTTAACCCATATTTCTGCTGCATTCAAGCATTATTCATTGCATTTAGGTTAGTTTATAGCAAAACATCACAAATATATTAAAAGGCACAGATTCTACTAAAATGGTTGTTTTTGCAGGTAGCTGTCGTAAAAGACGGTGAAGGCAGGCGCTGGGCGGAGAAGCAGAAGAGCTGAACCGGACAAGCAGACAAAGAGGACGATGCTGCCATGGTGCTGCCGTGACAGTAGAGGATGACAGCAAGTTAGTGGAGAAAAAGTAAAGTGGACCTCGATAGATAGAGAAAATTCTGCTCGTCTGTCGTGTGAAAACCTTATATTTTTCCAAGCCCCGGATCAAAAGATATGTCAAGCCCAAAGTTCAAGGAGAGAAAATCCCAAGAAACAAGGAAGACGGCTAGAAAGTAGATTCCTTGAAGATTAAGTCTTTATTAGAATCATACTTTTAATTAAAGTTGTAATACTTGTTAACTTAGATAACTTGAGCCCAAAGCTTATATAAGGGCATGTATTTTAACCTAGGGAATATATCATACCCAATACCCCATAACCGACAACCAAAAACCCCTAGCCGTTTACCCGCCGCCGACATGTTCTAAATTCCCCTTAGGGCCACGGGTTGATTTGTAAAGTAGTTGCAAGGGTTGTTTTGTTTTAGGAATTTTCAGTTCAATAAAATAAACTTCAAGTTCTCTTATTTTGGTTATTAATATCTTGCAAGAGCATCGGGAGAGCATTGTGAGGTTATCTATTTACTTAGCATCGGGAGAGTTAAGTATACGAAAGAAATAAGAGCAAGTTCTCTAGTTTATAGTTGAACTATCTCGTGCCTAGGGATAGGGCGAGGTTAAGTGGCTAAAGAAGAATTCATACACATCGGTGTTCATCCTTCGATTCACGCCGGGAGGTATCATCAAGACGTGATCATCGACAGACTTGGACCTAGGGATAGGCCAAGGCAGATCTGGGATTCTTGCCAAACTTGAAAGTACCGAGTTGCGTGTTTGCTGCCGCGAAGTTCAACGGACTGCTGCCGCGACAGGTGCTGCCGCGACGGGCGTGACGACAGAACTGGATTTCCTAAACTCTGCAATACATGCACTACTGAGCAATTCAATACCAGCCCATTCTCTCTATCTTGATATTTTTACTCTTTTATTTGCGTTTACTCTATTATTTTCGTGACAACTCTCAAATATTTCTTTTACTTTTGTGCAGTGAATTAAGGTGAAGCTATTAGCCCAATCCCTGTGGAGACGATATCCGATACTTCGTATCACTTTACTACTTGCGTCGTGTATACTTGCACTACCATTGCGATAGACTATTTTACACGCAACAGATTGATCTGATATTGAAAAAATGAAATAGCAAGATTTAAATGCAGAGGTAAAAAGAATAAGAAAAACCAAGTATGTGAAATAGCCTAGAACCAGCTCCTTCAATTCTTTCGATCATTGAAATAGATTTTTATTTCGAGGATCATGTCGGTTACAGTCTACGAGGCCCAACCCGTCGTAACTTGTTTCTCTCTCGAGTAACCAATCCTCCCAAGTCTATCTTCGAAAGATGGTTCTTAAATAATTCAACCACGTCTATCGCCGTTAAAATATTTAGAACGAAAGCAGGAAAACCTCGACTCAGAAATTGTCTAAAAAGAATCGCTTCTGATTTTATCTTTCCTTAGCGGACCGCCGCTAAGAGTGTTCATAGGAAGCCGAAATTGCCACAGGCCGATCCTTACTCCCAACTGTGTTTTTAAGCAATTTCAGACCAACGGGCTCTTTTTAATTTGAAAAACGGTTAAAAACTTTTAGTAAGGCCGATTGCCAAACTATCTAAGCAGAAAGATAAAAATGATTTCCCAAAAGAATTTAAGCAAGTTCAATTCTCACGAATCGAATTGACTTGGCTGGTTCTTGGCTTAAAAGATTTAGCTAAGCATGATATTTATTATCATGCTTAACTTGATTTTAGAAAAGTAATTAAATAGAATAAAATAAATGAAACAAGGAAAATAAAGGAAAAGAACTTGGATTAAAACTGAAAATGTTTACAAAGATAAAAAAAACTCAAAGCTAGAAGATGATCTTAAGCCTTCACCAAAGGTTGGTATTTATAGGCTTAGATTAAAAGGATAAGAGATAGGAAAATTTAAAATAATAAAGTAAAGATAAAACAATTCAAATGTTTTGAAATTTAAATGTAGGAAATCTAAACATATAAGCTGATAAGATCTCTCAGAATGTTCCAGAAGCTTCTAAAAGTCGCCACGAAACTGCCACGTCAGACGCGTTGTGCCCAATGTCGTGCCCACGATGCCAGTTATGACCAGAATAATAAAAAGACTGCAGAAATGCCCTCTTTTGCTGTTGTTTTCCAGAATTAGGTCCCTTGCATAAAATATAGCAGAATGAAATGGATTAGGTAGCAAGAAATCCTAAAAACTTGGAAAATAGCAATTAAAAAGTGTAACATTTAGACCTTTTAAAACTTTTCTAGAGATAAAAGAGGAAGGGGTTGGAGTTGTCCAGGGATCAAACCCGAGACTAATATTAACTCAAGACTTGAAGCCAGTCTTTTTATTAAACCACCTTCCTTATTTTAAAATTACTAGTGCATGCAAAGAAACAGTATTTTAAATTATTTTCTGGAAACTTGTTGTCAAACTTGGCGAAGGGCTGTCCGGGTCAATCGTAGCTGTTGCCTTGTATCCAAGTTTGTTCACCTCAGCAGGAGTGGCGGAAGATGTGTCCAGAAGCGATTCGACGACATCCCAATTGACATCAGTGCTAGTAATGTCAATATACACCTGCAGTTGACAGAGATTTGATTTATGTGAAAGTTGATCGAATTATTTCTTTTGAATGTTACAATAAAATTCTTAAGGAAGTTTTTTTTCAAGAAAAAGAATGAAACAAATAGGGTTCATCGGAAATTATTTGTGCATGTGGTGCCATAAGTTTTAAGAAAAGGGAGTAACATTGAATTGATGAATACCTTGTTGTTTTCACCGTTCATATTGCTCCAGGCAACAACCCACTTAATGCCAGCTGGGGTCGAATACACAGCCCCGCCTTTCGAGCTTCCAGCTCGGGGATCGGCGTCGTGCTTAATTTTATCGGACCACTTTGCTTGAAGAACAAATGGGCGGTTTCCAGAGCCATACCAATCCTTTTGGTCAGCAAGGTTGACATTGTCATTGGAAAGGTTCTGAAGAGTCGCGTCTGTATAGAATGCAGGACCCGAACTGCTAAATACATTGTGAGCCATCACCTTAATTTGATAAGTCGAAATACCTTAAGCTATAGGTTTGGTTTTGTTGTGCTTTGACTGCTGTACCAGGTACCGATATATATACTATTCTGCAGCCCATAAAATGACAACAAGCAGGCAAGCAGCTATAATTTTTTTTTTTTTTCAATATTTTTGGAAGGTATAATTAATTAACAGCTGAGGTTTTATATTAATAAGGACAAAGTACTGAATAAATATATGTATCCATTTGTTTTATCAGGAAATTACATCTCCAACAGCATAATTGAATTAACTCCATGTGCTGGCCTCTCGAGCCCGGGAACATCAATACCACGTGCATGTTTCATTTTACTTTTAAATTTTTTTATACGTGGTTGTTATAACAACCTTGCAAGACTGGATATTTGAATATTAGCTTGTGATCGACATGTTGAGTTTACTTTAAGTATTTAATATGTGGTTGTTATAACTAAATCTCTCTTTTCACATATAGATTGTCTAATGAATCGTTATCATTCTGTTTAAATCGGTTATCGTCTAAGTGGTTAATCGATTTATTCGGTACGGTTACTTGGCTAACTACAAATCGTTTTACAACAAGTATTATAAAAAAATATACCTATTTATTACAAATAATCAGTAACTTAGTGTTTTTCGTAAATATTTACTAAAATTAAGTAACCGCTATAATTCCATTTAACCACTAGTTATCTACTTTACACACTCACTAATGTATATATATTTTAAAACTTTTCCATTAGTTAGAAAATTATAATGGATACTTGCATGACTATGTCCCTAAAATTTATAGAGATTTTCCTAAACTTTCAAAGTTTTTGATTTGATCCCGAATTTAAGATTATAAATATTGCTTAACCCAATTGGTCTAACCAAAATCCCTTAGCGCCGAGTATGGGGTGTGACTTCATCAACCAAAGAGTTTCTTTGCCCATCTGCATAAAGAAACGTGCATTGCCAAATTTTCATGAAAGATAACCCACATCAATGAAAGTACTCAGGGGTTGCCGAAGTCTTGAACTCAAATTATTAAACCACCCTAAAAAATTTTGGGACACGAACTCCATTACAAAACCAGCGTTGTCAATCCAACCTTCCTCATCAAAAACCTCCAACCGTTCCTTATAAACACTACCGTCGATATTAAAATTGAGACAATTGGCAGCCCTTTCTTGGTCCTTTAATTTAAGGCTTAACCGTCAAAAAAGTGTCCAAACTATACCTTTTTTTGAGTTAGGTGTCTGAACTATTTTCCGGGCAGAATTGGTGCGTAAAGTTTCGGTACTTAAAAACGCTTTTTCATTAATGACCGTTAAAAAAATTTTGTCACTCAATCAGAACATGAGAAGTAGCCTTTTTTATTTTTTTTAATTTCGGAATGGTTACTCACACATTATCCGTATATTATTTTTATTTGGAATGTCATATGTTCCTTGTACTATTTGTACTCGGTGATGACATTTTGAGCTCTTGATTATATAAATATCATCTTTCTACAAAAAAAAAAATTGGGGGAGTTTTTTTAATAAAATTAATGATTTTCCAGAATTTGAAAAATAAAAATGATAGAAAATAACTGAAATAGGCACATGTCGTGTTCTAATTAGATAACGGAAATTTTTTAATAGTCATGACTAGAAAACCTTATTTGAGTAACGGAATGAAACGTTAGACACCTATTTGGCCCGAAAAATAGTTCAGACACCTAACTGGAAAAAAAGTTTAGTTTCGGTACTTTCTGACGGTTAAGCCTTAATTTAAATTTTACAAAAATTTTGATTTATAAAAAAAACCCATCACCCATCACATTCGAATATGCGTATGAAAGTATTTAACCTCAAACAAATGGAAAATATATTCTATTTGAAATATGTTCATTGTGATATTCAGAGTAAGTACTTTCATGAAAGATAATCCACATCAATAATAGAACTCCGGAGTTGTCGAACTCGTGAACTCGTATTATTAAACCACCCTAAAAATTTTTGGGACACCAACTCCATTACAAAACCAGTGTTGCAAATCCAATCTGCTTCATCAAAAATCTGCAACTATTCCTTCTAAACACCGTTGAAATTAAAATTGAGACAACTGATAACCCTTTCTTGGTCATTTAATTTAACGCTTATCCGTCAAATAAGTGCTCAAACTGTATCCTTTTTTCCTGTTAGGCGTCTGAACTCTTTTCCAGACAGAATAGGTGCCTAACGTTTTGTTTTGGAACACAAAATAGCTTTTTCGTCAACAACCGTTAAAAAAATTCTGTTACCCAATCAGAACATGAGGTGGCCTATTTTTTATTTTTTTTAATTTCTGAATGGTCACCCACACATTATCCGTTGTATTATTTTGATTTGGAATGTCCTACGTTCCTTGAACAATTTGTACTCGGTGATGACATTTTGAGCACTTAGATTATATAAATATGATCTTTCTGTCAAAAAATGTTTTTTTATGTTTTTTAATAAAATTAGAGATTTTCTATTTTTTATAAATAACAATGAAAGAAAATAACAGAAATAGGCCACATGTCATGTTCTATTTAGTTAACAATTTTTTGATAGTTCTGAGTAGAAAACCTTTTTTGAGTAACGGAATGAAACATTAAACACCTATTTTGTCCGAAAAAAGTTTAGACACCTATCTGAAAAAAGTTTAGTTTCGACACTTTTTTGATAGTTAAGGCTTAATTTAAATTTTACAAAAATTATGATTTATAAAAAAAACCCATCATCCAACACATTCTAATGTGTGTATGAAAATATTTAATCTCAAGCAAATGAAAAATATATTCAGAGAAAATTGCACAACACATCCCTAGACTATAACACTCATTCCAATATGCTCCACAAACTTTTGAAGGTTTCAATTTCATCCTCAAACTATTAAACTCATTCTAAATTGGTACTCAAACTTTTGAGAATTTCAGTTTCATCCCAGACCATGAGCAGCATTCTAATTTAACCCTCGAATGTTTTGAACATTCTAATTCCATCCCCAAATTAACACTACATGCTAAACATGTCCCATATTAATAAGAAAATTTTAAAAACTATTTAGAATGAGTTTCATATTTTGGGGATGCAATTAGAATATTTAAAAGTTTAGGCACCAAATTAGAAGGTGTGCCTAAGTTTGAGGACATGTAGTGCAATTAACTCTAATATTAATATAAAGAGAAATATCCACAATACATTTAAACCTTGGTCAAATGTGAAATTTGATATACGACATTTGGATTTCTGCTGTTATACATACGAAATATTGATTTTGCTTCAATTGTACACATATAAATTTTATTTTGGTTCGATTACAAACGTTTAAAATAAATAAATACATTCATTTATATATTTTTTGTAACACATAAATATATTTTTTTATACAATATGTACACGTAAATGATGCGACACCAATAATGAATTAATTAATTTGAGAAAATTGTCTCAAATCAAAGCTTAATGTATACAATTATACAAAAGCAAAGTTCTTACACCAAATTGCACATGTGACGAAAGACCATGTATAAATAGCGAACGAGTGAGCCATATTCATGGTTTTGGGTGGGTGTATTTTGTTTTTAACTTCTATTAATATGTGTTGATTGCTTCTAAGTCGCCTTCTTCTTTTATATATAGTGAAGTCGATCTTGTCGTTTAATATCTTTAAATGTCTCTCTCTATCTCAAGTGTTTTATTTTCTATAAATTTTATACGGACTTTATAAAAATAATAACAATAAAATGACATAATAGAAAGACCTTTTATTTCACCACATATAATGATTTCAAGTAGCCACGCATTTATCTTAAACATGGCATAATTGATTTTAAACATTTAGACCTTTTAAAACTTTTCTAGAGATAAAAGAGGAAGGGGTTGGAGTTGTCCAGGGATCAAACCCGAGACTAATATTAACTCAAGACTTGAAGCCAGTCTTTTTATTAAACCACCTTCCTTATTTTAAAATTACTAGTGCATGCAAAGAAACAATATTTTAAATTATTTTCTGGAAACTTGTTGTCAAACTAGGCGAAGGGCTGTCCGGGTCAATCGTAGCTGTTGCCTTGTATCCAAGTTTGTTCACCTCAGCAGGAGTGGCGGAAGATGTGTCCAGAAGCGATTCGACGACATCCCAATTGACATCAGTGCTAGTAATGTCAATATACACCTGCAATTGACAGAGATTTGATTTATGTTAAAGTTGATCGAATTATTTCTTTTGAATGTTACAATAAAATTCTTAAGGAAGTTTTTTTTAAGAAAAAAAAGAAACAAATAAGGTTCATCGGAAATTATTTGTGCCTGTGGTGCCATAAGTTTTAACAAAAGGGAATAACATTGAATTGATGAATACCTTGTTGCTTTCACCATTCATATTGCTCCAGGCAACAACCCACTTAATGCCAGCTGGGGTCGAATACACAGCCCCGCCTTTCGAGCTTCCAGCTCGGGGATCAGCGTCGTGCTTAATTTTATCGGACCACTTTGCTTGAAGAACAAATGGGCGGTTTCCAGAGCCATACCAATCCTTTTGGTCAGCAAGGTTGACATTGTCATTGGAAAGGTTCTGAAGAGTCGCGTCTGTATAGAATGCAGGACCCGAACTGCTAAATACATTGTGAGCCATCACCTTAATTTGATAAGTCGAAATACCTTAAGCTATTGGTTTGGTTTTGTTGTGCTCTGACTGCTGTACTAGATACTGATATATATACTATTCTGCAGCCCATAAAATGACAACAAGCAGCTATAATTTTTTATTTTTCAATATTTTTGGAAGGTATAATTAATTAACAGTTCAGGTTTTATATTAATAAGGACAATGTACTGAATAAATATATGTATCCATTTGTTTTATCTGGAAATTACATCTCCAACGGCATAATTGAATTAACTCCATGTGCTGGCCTCTCGAGCCCGGGAACATCATTACCACGTGCATGTTTCATTTTACTTTTAAATTTTTTTATACGTGGTTGTTATAACAACATTGCAAGACTAGATATTTGAATATTAGCTTGTGATCCACATGTTGAGTTTACTTTAAGTATTTAATATGTGGTTGTTATAACTAAATCTCTCTTTCCACATATAAAATATTGTAAGTATTTTAGCATTAGATTGTCTCATGTAGGAGTGTTTAGGAGTGGTTAACCGTACCATATTGACTAATTTCTACGATTACTCGAAGTCTCAGTTCGAAATTTTAATGAGTCGTTATCATTCTGTTTAAATCGGTTATTGTCTAAGTGGTTAATCGATTTATTCGGTACGGTTACTCGGCTAACTACAAATCGTTTTACAACAAGTATTATAAAAAATATACCTATTTATTACACATAATTTTAGTAGTTAAAGAATATCAATGTTAACAAATTCAATTAAAGTGTTCAATATAGATAGTATTCGGCACTACAAAAACATAACCATAAAAAAAGGCTAGTAACTTAGTGTTTTTCGCAAATTAGTAAATAATTACTATAATAAAGTTTTAAAATTTTTGTTTCAGTTATGGTTTCACTGAAAAAGCGTAACCGCTATAATTCCATTTAACCACTAGTTATCTACTTTACACACTCACTAATGTATATATATTTTAAAAAGTTTTCAATTAGTTAGAAAATTATAATGGATACTTGCATGACTACGTCCCTAAAATTTATAGAAATTTTCCTAAACTTTTAAAGTTTTTGATTTGATCCCGAATCTAAGATTATAAATATTGCTTAACCTAATTGGTCTAAGCAAAATCCCTTAGCGCCGAGTATGGGGTGTGACTTCACCAACCAAAGAGTTTCTTTACCCTTTCTTGGTCCTTTAATTTAAGGCTTAACTGTAAATAAAGTGTCCAAACTATACCTTTTTTTCAGTTAGGTGTCTGAACTATTTTCCGGGCAGAATAGATGCGTAACGTTTCGTTTTGGTACTCAAAAATGCTTTTTCGTTAATGATCGTTAAAAAAATTCTGTCACCCAATCAGAACATGAGAAGTAGCCTATTTTTTAATTTTTTAATTTCGGAATGGTTACTCACACATTATCCGTTATTTTATTTTGATTTTGAATGTCCTATGTTCCTTGTACTATTTGTACTCGGTGATGACATTTTGAGCTCTTGATTATATAAATATCATCTTTCTACAAAAAAAAAAATTGGGGGAGTTTTTTAATAAAGTTAACGATTTTCCAGAATTTGAAAAATAAAAATGATAGAAAATAACTGAAATAGGCACATGTCGTGTTCTAATTAGATAACGGAAATTTTTTAATAGTCATGACTAGAAAACCTTATTTGAGTAACAGAATGAAACGTTAGACACCTATTTGGCCTGAATAATAGTTCAAACACCTAACTGGAAAAAAAAAGTTTAGTTTCGGGACTTTTCTTACTGTTAAGCCTTAATTTAAATTTTATAAAAAAATTTATTTATAAAAAAACCCATCATCCATCACATTCGAATATGGGTATGAAAGTATTTAACCTCAAGCAAATGGAAAATATATTCTATTTGAAATACGTTCATTGTGATATTCAGAGTAAATACTTTCATGAAAGATAATCCACATCAATAAAAGAACTCCGGAGTTGTCGAACTCGTGACTCGTATTATTAAACCACCCTAAAAAAATTTGGGACACCAACTCCATTACAAAACCAGTGTTGCAAATCCAATCTGCCTCGTCAAAAATCTGCAACTATTCCTTATAAACACCGTTGAAATTAAAATTAAGACAACTGACAACCCTTTCTTGGTCATTTAATTTAACGCTTAACCGTCAAATAAGTGCTCAAATTGTACCCTTTTTTCTGTTAGGTGGCTAACGTTTCGTTTTGAAACTCAAAATAGCTTTTTCGTCAACAACCGTTAAAAAATTAAGTTACCCAATCACAACATGAGGTGGCCTTTTTTTTAAATTTCTGAATGGTCACCCACACATTATCCGTTGTATTATTTTGATTTGGAATGTCCTACGTTCCTTGAGCAATTTGTACTCGGTGATGACATTTTGAGCACTTGATTATATAAATATGATCTTTCTGCCAATAAAAAAGTTTTTTTTTAGTTTTTTTTAATAAAATTAAAGATTTTCTATTTTTTATAAATAACAATGAAAGAAAATAACAGAAATAGGCCACATGTCATCACTACAAGAATATAGACTTTTAGTGACAAATTGGCAGTGACTAGCAGTAATTTTGTCACAAATATTAAACTTTTGTGACAGATTTTTTGTGCGACACTATTAGCATAAGTAATTGTGGTGTATTTTTATTTGGTGACTATTATAGTAGTAATTGTGACGATTATATTTTTCACAATTAAATTCTAACTGTAAGTCTATAACTGTGACACAAATTTCATTGCCACTAAAATTTTGACACATGATAGTGACGATATATAAAGTGGTCACTATAATTTGATATTTGTTGTGACAATGCAATTGTTTGTCACTTAAAATTTTACTTTTGTTGTGATAAATTTTGTCACTAATAAAAAATAAACTTAATGACAAGTTATATATTGTCACAATAATAAATTTATTTTTATAATTATAGTAATAATAAAAATTATAAAAAATTGAAGTTACCATAAAGGCATAAACTAGTTTATCAAAAGGTAAAATAATTTTATTAGTCTCTACACTATGTGTAAATTGTTGTTTTAGTCATTCTATTTTGATCAATTTTAATCCATATATTTTTGAAATTTTAAAACTTCAATCCTAATCCAAACGGGACAACGACAATATGATTAAATTACAATTACTAAAAATGATTGAACAAAAGAATAAAAATCAAAAGTTTTACTTAACATATTTAAAGACTATCATTCATGTCAAGATCGAAATTTCAAAATTTAAAAAGTACATACTTTTTTTTAATAGAAAGTACATAAATTTAAAGTGAACGAATTAAAGTAAAAAAACTAATATGTAATCTTGGCATAATATGTGATAGCAAAATTTTACTTTGTGAAAAATTTTACACTTGATATTTGTTTTAACTTTTCTTGTGGAGGTAAAATTTACATTGTTAGTATAGTAAATAATTATAACATAAAGGATAATTCTATCAATAATTTAGGTGTAAATCTTACTATTCATATGTTTATATTTTAAAACCAACTCAATTATTTTTATATATTTTCTTCAACAAACGTATTTCGTATAGGAAACCATATAAAAATTAATTAAATTATTTTTATATTAATTAGTGTTATAATTAATACATACTTTTAAAATAAATAAAATTAATTTCAATTACAATTTAACCTAAATAATATTTTACTTTTAAAATAATATTAAATTTCTTGCCTAGCCTAGTGGATAGACATTGCACTATCCCCCTAAAGGTTCCAGGTTCGATCCCCATGAAACTATACACTGTATTTATTTATTAAAAATTGATATATGAATATGTTACATCATCTATAATTAACCCCCTCGCCATGGGCTAGCAGCCGAGCTACCTTGGTGTAAGTGACCTTCTCCTAGGCTCATGTGGGCCCTAGGTGTACCGGCCATTGGGACCAAGTGGATGACCTTCTAGGGACCAGTTTAGGGGCAGAGGGCCTCATATCGCGCTCGTCACAGAAGTCTCGCTACGCCCCCGCGAGAGAGAGATATTTAGTGTGCGTGTTACGTGACCAGATCATGAGACGACGTTATCAAGATAAGTCCTTAGATAATGGACACGCGATCCGGGCCTGAATAAGATGATTGCAACTAAAAATATAATTATTTTATTATTATTGAAAGTGACAATATTTTAGACACTATTTCAATCTGTATTTGTGATAAAATGTTTGTCACTAATAAGAATAACATTAGTGTCTAAATTTTAGTCACTGTTATTAATCTTTTGTGTCAAAAAATATAGTCATAAAAAATATAACTAATTGTGACAAAATGCATAAAAGTTGTCACTAATATAATAGTGACGGAGTTATTAGTGACGACATGTGACGATTCGGAAAAATAGTTACTATAAATTTTAGTGACTAAATTTAATACTTTTAGTAACTATTTTTGATATCACTAAAAATCTATTTTCTTGTAGTGCATGTTCTATTTAGTTAACATTTTTTTTGATAATTTTGACTAGAAAATCTTATTTGAGTAACGGAATGAAACATTAGACACCTATTTTGCACGAAAAAAAATTTAGACACCTATCTGGAAAAAAAAAGTTTAGTTTCGACACTTTTATGATGGTTAAGGCTTAATTTAAATTTTACAAAAAATATGATTTATAAAAAAAACCCATCATCCAACACATTCTAATGTGTGTATGAAAATATTTAATCTGAAGCAAATGAAAAATATATTCAGAGAAAATTGCACAATTCTAAATTGCTCCAAAAACTTTTGAAGGTTTCAATTTCATCCTCAAACAATTAAATTGTAACCCCCTAGATCCGCCTATGCGTTACAACGGATCCTAGGAAGTCACATTAGGGTAACAAGAGCGACCCACAGTAAAAAATTACACATAAAAAACATTTTTTTTTCTCAAAACACTTATTAAACTATAAAATCAACTTCTGTTTAAAATACCATTTCAGGGAGTCATTTAAATACATGACAGAAATTTCAGAACGTGTTTTACAGACACTATCATAAAACAATACATGACATACATTCCCACTAACTATACAATATCGTACTTTAAAGGCAACGCCGAAACAACTCCGAACACTGCTGTCAACCATTATACCATGATATATTCCTTTAACCTGCGATGGTAAAAACAACGTGAGCTTGGAAAAGCACAGTAATACAGAACTACCAAAAGATGCTATAAGCTTATGCAGATATATGGTAGGCATAACATTTTCATGATGTTCCATGTAGTAACAGTCTCCATATCTGTTCTACTAATTCGAGGTAGCATCATACTCGAGAATAACAGTATTTGTTCTTTATTAAAACCTCGAGAATTAGACGTGAATTATATAGGCTAGTAATATACAAAGGTGGAATTAGAGATTTTAGCGTCTAGTGTGTTCTAATGGTGCAACGTTAATGCATGAAATGTAACAATGCAATAAACCTTTTTTTATTTCAAATACATTTGATTCGAGTGGCAGTAAAGATCATTTTAATTCTTTATTTACCCTCCAACCATACTCCAGTATTTAGTTTCCCCAGTACGATATCATGTACATGCATTAACCCGAGCCCATTGGGCATGTGTACCATCCTAAGGAATACCTTAGAATACGAGCGGCCCAAGCCGAAGCATAGGAACCGAAAATGGGCAGACCTAGCTGAAGCATAGGACCGAAAACGGGCGGACTTACCAGTTGGATCGAGGCTGAGCCGACGGTAACTTCATATCATGTCCCAAGTACCCCAGTGAATCAAATCATCAATAGTTCATTAATCAATAACTGTATTTTTAGTAACACACTATCCATATAGCATGTTTGTCACATCGGGTGCATATGCATATACTAGAAATACAGTACGGTCATGCTTAATTTATAAAATATGTCATGTTCATGTGAGTTCAAGTATGTCAATCATGTGCACGTGATTGGTATTATAACATGTAAATCAGTATGCAAAAACAGTCGTGTAGCACACATGGGACACACTAAGTGGAATAGTTTATTTATTGGAGATACTTGGCATTTACGGAAGAGAACACATTAAACTTTTGACAATTGAATGGATTTTTGAAACGAGGCCCCTATTAAAAGAGGGGTTTGTACTAACGGTTCAAAACAGATATTCAGGAGATGATACATCAAGATCTTTGAGAGTTTAGGCATATCATGAGTGATTTAGCCATTTAAGCCTACAAGGGCATTATGGTCATTTTATCATACATGGGCATTTTGGTAATTTATGCCAACAAGGCTTAAACAGTAGCTCGAGAATTCTATTTGCTCATCAGGTTTCCAACCTGGCATTCAGAGATTCCTATGTTAAGATCTTTCACGATATCAGATACATTCAGGGCTATTTTGATTACTTTGGCCAACGAAGGCATTTTGGTCATTTAACTATCATGGGTGATTTTGTAATTTAGCCCAATAATGATAAAATGACGATTTACAATATTTAAGATTTCTAGAAGTTTAACGAGCCTCTAAAACCAATCGAACTAAAATGTCCGAATCGTACAGTACTAACCAAACCTTCTGATGTATGCACTTCACGGGTATCATTTCCAAATATTGATTGTATCGTATATCTGAAAGGTTGCCTTCATATTTCACCATAGGACTAGCCACGGAGTAGTCGAAACTCTTTGCGGAAAAACTTCCATCCTTATATTAATATTAGGAGTGATTGACGTACATGAGTAATGCTTCAACCCTTAGGGGCATTTCAGTCATTTTCAGCTTTATTGGCATTTCTAGAATTTCATCAAAGGCAATTTACTTATTCTAGTCAAGGGGGTATTTCAGTCATTTTGAAGCTCGGATATCCACCATTCCTGTCAGTTGAACCATGTATAGCATTTTAATCATTTAAGTACTCGTGGGTGTTTTAGCCATTCAAGTAATTTCGGTACATCCAACCACTTCATTCATTCCAAAACTCAAAGGTTTATCCATCATTTCAGTTAATTTGCAAACTCGGTGTCTGAGGATACTTCAGCCTTTTTGGTCGATACGACCCTTCCGATTAAGTCAACCATAATAGTGCTCCAAATACTTTTAGTCATTTCAATCAATTCGATATTTTGAGTCGCTTGATTAATTCAGAGGTATGGATAGTTTCCCATAAATCTATATTCGGAGATTCATTCCAAATTCAAGGAAACCTAACACCTTACAATCTCGAAGGTTTAAATCTTGTTACCATAACTTTCTAAGTAGTTCGAGGATTTTAGATGAATTAGGTTGTTTTACCATATCTAGTGTAGATTTCTAGATCGCTTCCAATTCCAAGGGTATTTTAGTCATTCTCATACATTAAGGGCATTTTCGTAATTTCATATCCAAATATTTTTAGCATTTAATCATTTGACATTAATAATCGGGTTTGGAGATTAGATGCCTTATTACATAATTTATTGAACTCTAGATCCTTACATTTATTAACTTCCTTGTTCGAGCATTTCGATCTTATCTAAGTTATCATACTCAATTTCATATCTGGTTTGACTTAAGCAGAGTTAACAGCACTCTTCACCATATTCATGCATGCATTCACCGAATATCAACATGTTCATAAAGCATACTAGAGGTAGCAGCGTATTACCTTTAATACTTTCTATATCGGTCGACCATGATACTTTGTTCCATCACTCTAGAACCCGAATGTGACGTCCTCAACATCCTGAATACAAGGATCTGTGAATACATAAGTAGACTCGAGTTCAAGGTCCAATTCGGAGGCTTTCGGGTTAGAATTTCACGAAACAGGCTTTAAAATCGGGCTTAGGACGTCGAAAAACATAAAATAAGACTTTTCGAAAAAAGTTGACTTTTTGGTCAAAGTCAACGCTAATGTCAGCGGTCAAAGTAAACGTTGACATCATGCTGATGTCACTGGTCCAATTGTTGACTCGGCGAGTTGACTCATTGGGTTGACTCAGGCGAGTTGACTCGGACGAGTTGACTCACTGAGTTAACTCGGTCAACGGGTCAGGTACGGGTTAACGGGTCAGGTCGGTTTGTTTAGACCGGTTTGGGTGACTCGGTTCAAGGTCAGCCCGGGTCTGAGCCAGCCGGTTCAACGGCCACCATCCAGGGCGCCCGGAAATCGCCCCGGACGGCACATAAGGCCCATGCGCGGCCTAAAATGGCTGGAAAAACCTTCCGTTCATGCCATTGTCATCCATTTTTCGTTTAAAGCTCAAATAACTCAATATTTAAACCAAAATACTCACAAATCTTACCAAATCGGAAGTAATGCGATCAGATTAACGTGGCTCCGACGACGGTCAATACGACGGCCGTTTGACGCTTGGCGGTACAAGTTCTGCTCGGTTCGGCCTCCTGAGGATGATAGTGACCTCTGATTCGAGCCACAACGCCGGACGGTGACGGAGAATTTGAAAAGCCAAGCTCCAATCCCCGCCGAAGCTTCAAACAAGATTTAACGATGGACAGTGGTTGTTCTGCGCGAGTTACCTTGGGGGTTTCGCTTAGGATGTCGAGGCGGTTCGTTCGACGGTGGCGATGCGAGGCACGCCGCGGCGGCGGTCGAGATCTGACGGTGGCCGGATCTGGGAAGGTGAAGGATTTGGGGGGGGGGGGAAGAAGGTTCTCGAATGGGGCGGAAAGCTCGGCATTCATTTTTGGTAGGTGAAAAGGTTGTTCAGATTATTAAATCCCCCTTGATAACTCAACACTACTCAAAAAGAAAAAGGAGTAGCTTAAACATTAAGAGCTTCATAAATCAGATGGCTAGGTTATTAGCTTGCCAACCTAAGGTTGTGGGTTTGATTCCCACAACCCCCACTTTCATTCATTTATATATATATATATATATATATATATATATATATATTACATAAACTCATTCTAAATAGGTACTCAAACTTTTGAGAATTTCAGTTTCATCCCCAGACCATGAGCATCATTCTAATTCAGCCCTCGAAAGTTTTGAACATTCTAATTCCATCCCCAAATTAACACTACATGCTAAACATGTCCCATATTAATAAGAAAATTATAGAAACTATTTAATGTTGCACAGGAATGGTGTGACATAATCAATTGTTGTGGCATGAACGATAATTTGGGGATGAATGTGGAAATTGTAAAAGTTTCGTCGACCAATTTAGAATGAGAGTCGTAGTTTGGGGACCAATTTAGAATGAGTGTCATATTTTGGGGATGAAATTAGACTATTTAAAAGTTTAGGCACCAATTTAGAAGGTGTGTCATAGTTTGAGGACATGTAGTGCAATTAACTCTAATATTAATATAAAGAGAAATATCCAAAATACATTTAAACCTTGGTCAAATGTGTAATTTGATATACGACATTTGGGTTTGTGCTGTTATACATACGAAACATTGATTTTGGTTCAATTGTACACATATAAATTTTATTTTTGTTCGATTACAAACGTTTAAAATAAATAAATACATTCATTTATATATTTTTTGTAACACATAAATATAATTTTTTATACAATATGTACACATAAAAGGATGCGGCGTCAATAATGAATTAAGTAATTTGAGAAAATTGTCTCAAATCAAAGCTTAATGTATACAATTATACAAAAGCAAAGTTCTTGCACCAAATTGCACGTGTGACAAAAGACCATGTATAAATAGCGAACGAGTGAGCCATATTCATGGTTTTGGGTGGGTTTATTTTGTTTTTATCTTCTATTAATATGTGTTGATTGCTTCTAAGTCGCCTTCTTCTTTTATATATAGTGAAGTCGGTCTTGTCTTTTAATATCTCTAAATGTCTCTCTCTATCTCAAGTGTTTTATTTTCTATAAATTTTATACGGACTTTATAAAAATAATAACAATAAAATGGCATAATAGAAAGACCTTTTATTCACCACATATAATGATTTCAAGTGTTTTAAACATTTAGGCCTTTTAAACTTTTTCTAGAGTTAAACGAGGAAGGGGTTGGGGTTGTCCAGGGATCAAACCCGAGACTAATATGAACTCAAGACTTGAAGCCAGTCTTTTTATTAAACCACCTTCCTTATTTTAAAATTTCTAGTGCATGCAAAGAAACAATATTTTAAATTATTTTCTGGAAACTTGTTGTCAAATGTGGCGAAGGGCTGTTCGGGTCAATCGTAGCCGTGGCCTTGTATCCATGTTTGTTCACATCAGTAGGAGTGGCGGAAGATGTGTCTAGAAGCGATTCGACGACATCCCAAATAATATAAAAATAAAATAATTTTATTTAAATTATATAAACTTATCTATTTATTTCAACCAAATTATTTTATAAAAAATAATTATATAAATAATATAAAATATATTATTTTTACATATATTAATAAAAATATATTATTTTTTAAAAACAAAAGATATTCGTAAAACAATATATTTATTTTATAAATAATATATAAAAAACTATAAATCCCAAACCTCAAATCATAAAGTTTAGGGTTTGAGGTTTAAGCTTTGTAGTTTAAGGTTTAGGATTTAGAGCTTAGAGTTTTTATATATTATTTATAATATAAATATATTATTTATATATAATGTTTATATAAAAAAATACGCTTTTATTTATATATATTATACATAAATAATTTATTTTAATATAATTTATTTCATAAAATAATTTGAATTAATCTGAAGTAGTTTAAGATATATAATTTTTGTGGTAAAATACTATATAATGTTATGTTGATTTAATGGTTAAGACTTATCTTTATATTTTAAAGGTCTTGGGTTCAAACCACCCCAAGTGCATGGTTTTAATTTTTTTCCTCCAGCAAAACGACGTCGTTTTGGTCCAAATTAGGCTTCAAAACAGCCGCACCAAAACGGCGTCGTTTTGACTTAACGGGGAGTTAACGCTTAACGGCGGAGTGACATTTTAAACTCAAATATTAAAGTTCAATGCTACTTTTGAAGAATTTTAAAGTTCGGTGGTATTTTCGACTCAGGGACTATAGTTTAGTGGTATCCGGTGTAGTTAACCCAATATATATTTAACTAGGTGTGTTACAGGTGTGGTTTAGGTTGAGTGTGTGAAGTGCGGTTATAGTGGCAGGCTGTATTTATTTTCTATTGCAGTGAGTTTCTTTACGTTAGGTTGGTGAGTGCGTGATCTCTTATGCAGTGTTCGTTATGGGTGGATTATCATGAGTACTATTTTCCCCATTTAGGCCTAGGGGCTTTTAAAGTGAGGCATGTGATAATCCCGGATGTATGGTTTTCATCATTAAACATGCATATTTTCGATAAAAAAAATTAAAATAATAATAATACAATGACATAATAGAAAGACCTTTTATTTCTCCCCATATAATGATTTCAAGTAGCCACACATTTATCTTAAACATGGCATAATTGATTTTAAACATTTAGACCATTTAAAACTATTCTAGAGATAAAAGAGGAAGGGGTTGGAGTTGTCTAGGGATCAAACCCGAGACTAATATTAACTCAAGACTTGAAGCCAGTCTTTTTATTAAACCACCTTCCTTATTTTAAAATTACTAGTGCATGCAAAGAAACATTATTTTAAATTATTTTCTGGAAACTTGTTGTCAAACTTGGCGAAGGGCTGTCCGGGTCAATCGTAGCTGTTGCCTTGTATCCAAGTTTGTTCACCTCAGCCGGTGTGGCAGAAGATGTGTCCAGAAGCGATTCGACGACATCCCAATTGACATCAGTGCTAGTAATATCAATATACACCTGCAGTTGACAGAGATTTGATTTATGTGAAAGTTGATCGAATTCTTTCTATTGAATGTTACAATAAAATTCTTAAGGAAGTTTTTTTTAAGAAAAAGAATGAAACAAATAGGGTTCATCGGAAATTATTTGTGCCTGTGGTGCCATAAGTTTTAAGAAAAGGGAATAACATTGAATTGATGAATACCTTGTTGCTTTCACCGTTCATATTGCTCCAGGCAACAACCCACTTAATGCCAGCTGGGGTTGAATACACAGCCCCGCAGGGGCGGAACTAGAAATTTATAAAGGAGGGACCAAAATGAGACTAAAAATTTTGAGGGGGGCTAAAATAAAATTTTATAAAAATTAAAGGATTAATACACTAATTTTATCTTTTTTTTCTTAAAGAAGTTAAAAGGTTGGCGGGGACCACATCCCCTGTGGCCCCCGTGATGTTCCGCCACTGCAGCCCCGCCCTTCGAGCTTCCAGCTCGGGGATCGGCGTCGTGCTTAATTTTATCGGACCACTTTGCTTGAAGAACAAATGGGCGGTTTCCAGAGCCATACCAATCCTTTTGGTCAGCAAGGTTGACATTGTCATTGGAAAGGTTCTGAAGAGTCGCGTCTGTATAGAATGCAGGACCCGAACTGCTAAATACATTGTGAGCCATCACCTTAATTTGATAAGTCGAAATACCTTAAGCTATTGGTTTGGTTTTGTTGTGCTCTGACTGCTGTACTAGATACTGATATATATACTATTCTGCAGCCCATAAAATGACAACAAGCAGCTATAATTTTTTATTTTTCAATATTTTTGGAAGGTATAATTAATTAACAGTTCAGGTTTTATATTAATAAGGACAAAGTACTGAATAAATATATGTATCCATTTGTTTTATCTGAAAATTACATCTCCAGCATAATTGAATTAACTCCATGTGCTGGCCTCTCGAGCCCGGGAACATCATTACCACGTGCATGTTTCATTTTACTTTTAATTTTTTTTATACGTGGTTGTTATAACAACATTGCAAGACTAGATATTTGAATATTAGCTTGTGGTCCACATGTTGTGTTTACTTTAAGTATTTAATATGTGGTTGTTATAACTAAATCTCTCTTTTCACTATATAAAATATTGTAAGTATTTTAGCATTAGATTGTCTCATGTAGGAGTGTTCAGGAGTGGTTAACCCTACCAGATTCACTTATTTGTACGGTTACAGGAAGTCTCAGTTCGAAATTTTAATGAACCGTTATCATTTTGTTTAAATCGGTTATCGTCTAAGTGGTTAATCGATTTAATCGATATTGTTACTTGCCTAACTACAAATCGTTTTACAACAAGTACTATAAAAAATATACCTATTTATTACAAATAATTTTAGTAGTTAAAAAATATCAATGTTAACAAGTTCAATTAAAGTCTTCAATATAAATATTATTCGGCACGGCAAAAACATAAGTAACAATAAAAAAAATCAGCAACTTAGTGTTTTTTGTAGATTAGTAAATAATTAGTAAAATTAAATTTTAAAATTTTTGTTTCGGTTACGGTTTCACCGAAAAAGCGTAACCGCTATAATTCCATTTAACCTCTAGTTATCTACTTTACGCACACTCACAAATGTATATATATTTTTAGAACTTTTTATTTAGTTTTATTTTTGGTAAATTACTCCAATGTCCACCCAACTATGGGTCGCGACCTGTTTTGACCACCCAGCTAAAAAAATTTAAAATTCGACCACCCAACTATTTAAATAGACTTATTTTGACCACCGACCGTTAAAATTTAACGGAAAGGTGACGTGGCCGTTAAGTAAAATTTGTATAGTTACACATTTGGTCCTTGTTAGTTCTTTATTATATCAATTTAGTCTTAATTTTAATTTAAATAAATAATAAAATTAATTAACCAATCTGGTGACGACACGTGTCGTCACCTCTTGGTGGGAAAACCCCATGCTTTTACCACTGCACCTGCACACTCTTTATGATATTATATAATATCGGATTGGTTCAGTGGTTAAGGTTTAGCCTTTATATTTGAAGGTCTTGGGTTCAAACCCCTCCAAGCACATGGCTATAATATTTCTCCTCCAACAAAACAACATCGTTTTGACTTAACGGGTGTGCTAAGAGTTTACGGCGGAGTGGTATTTTCAAGTCACAAACTAAAGTTCAGTGTTTGTTTTGAATTTTTTACAGTTCGATTGCATTTTCGAGTCAGAAGCCATAGTTGAGTGGTATTTGATGTAGTTTACCCTTAATGTTATTAATACTTTTACTCTATTTTTTTATTATTTTAGTTTGTGTTTATGAGATTTGATATATAACATGTTTATATATTTCAGATATGATAATTTTTTTGTTTCTTTGGTTTAGAAGTTAGAAATTGGATGTGTTTTGAGCGTAGTGATGTTTGTGTTTTTTAGCCTATTTTTATGATTTTATAGTGTTTAATCCGTTTTAGATATTTGATTTTTGAATTGTTTTGTTTGTTATTGGGTTGGATTGGATCGAGGACGAGTTTACACTCTATATCCCGGGGCGGGGGAAATAAAATTATTTTCAGGTCATGTTGAATATTGTTGAGCATTAAATTATGTTTAAGACCGTTGACATATAAGACATTTTCAATGAAAATAGAAGAGTGATTACCAATGGAGCCAATTCCTTCAATGTGGCCTTTGGAGTTGTCACCGAAAGTTACTACTCCACCACTCTTTGGCTTTAGTTCCAAGAATCTACTCTTGTCACCGGTCATGTGTCTTGAGCATCCACTATCAAGGTACCATGTGCTTAATTTATTATATCAAATATGAGGAGATTGTAGAACTAAATGTTTTGATATATTAATTGAAAAATGTTTTTGACTAAATTGAAAAGAATTTAAAATATGCTTTTAGTCAAAATAACTTAGGAGTATAAAAGGGACCTCCAAGCATCAAGGATAGGTTAATGCTTCAATTGTCAACAACATTATGATGAAAGATTGTCTTTAGAGATTAATTGTACATTTCTTGTATAAACAACACTTGTGAGCTAAACTTTGTCAAATTTGCTCAAGTGTTTAGGTTTTGGGTGAGGGATTAATTGGGAAAACAAATACCTATTAGAGGGATTTCGTGTTTGCTTTGAATTCTCTTTGTACAAGAATGTCTTGGTTAATCTTTGGGTAGAAAGATTAACCGGTTTGTAAAGGTTGCCTCCTTAGCCTAGTAAAGGGGAAGAATTCTTAGTGAATTGGTGAAATCCTTGGTGGGAAGCTAAGGTAATGGATGTAGGCTTTGGTTAGAAAGCCGAACCACTCCAAATCTCTTGTTAATCTTTCTTATCTTTTACCACCACCATAAACACCCAAAAATCATCCTTCTCCACACTTGGCAAGCATATCAGTTGTGACCATCGAGCTCAATATATATATATATATATATATATATATATATATATATATATCGGGTCAGGGTCGGATCTGGCAAAAACCCGTCCCGATTCACCCCGTTACCATCTCTATCCTTACCTCTTTTGGTGCCCCCTCTTAAAAAAACTGGGTTTAGGGTCTAAAGTTAGGGATCATGGCTAGGATTTAGGGAATTTGAGGTATGGTGTATTTTTAGGGTGTATAGTTTAAAATTTAGGATGTGGAATTTAGAATTTAATTTTTAGTGTTTTTAGTGTGGGGCATAGAAATGGGCATACTTAGGGGTAGAAAATTTTTGTTCATAAACTTTGGGACAAAAACCATCTACCCCTTTTCGGTGCCTCTTTCTATGCACAACACTAAAGAAACACTAAAAATAAATTATAAGCCATAACCCTTAATTTTAAATCCTAAACCTTACACCTTAAAAAATACATCCTACCCCAAATTTACTAAATCCTAGTCACAAACCCTAAATCACAAACCTTAAACCTAATTTTTAGTGTGGGGTATAAATAGAGGCACCAAAAAATTGAGAATTTCTATTATAAATTTGGACACGAATGTTTGAGTTCTGAATCTCAAAAGTTGTTTTTTTAAACATGACTACATGAAACATTTTAGGGTAAACTACCTGGGTGACCACCTAGCTATTGGGTCTGGCCTGTTTTGACCATCAAACTACAAAAATTTAAAACTCGACCACCCAACTATTTAAATAGACATATTTTGACCACCGATAGTTAAAATATAACGGAGAGGTGACGTGGCAGTTAAAGAAAATTTGTATAATTACACATTTGATCCCTATTAATTACTTATTATATTAATTTGGTCCTAATTTTAATTTAATTAAATTAAATAAAATTAATCAAGTAATTAGATGACAATACATGTCATGACTCGATTGGATGAATTTATTCTATTTTTAATTTAATATTTTTCACCCAATTAGAAGGCAATACGTGTCACCTGATTGGGTGAAAAATTAACCAAATGAGATTGATGGACATCGAACCATGAACCTATGGGCTGAATTGCAACACCTTCATCACTAGGCCAAGACCTTCAATTAGCTTAGATTTTCTAACTTTGTTTATTTAAACCTGATTTTGTGTTCTTCTCTTTCATTCAAAATTCCCCCAATCTTTCTCCACACCAATCCACCTCGTACTTCTCTTCCCTCTTCATCTCCAACCTATTCATATACAATTTAAGCAGTGACATGTCGAGCTTACGAGATGACCTTGTTCTTCATTTGCTATGATGTAGGTATCTGCAGGAGAGGAAACAGTTTGGAGCACCATTGATAGCATTTCACATTAATCAACAGAAACTTGTTGTAATACTATGTAATATTCAAGCCATGACCCTTGTTGGTTGGCACCTATGCAAATTGTATGATAAGGGTACAATGACTCCCGATCATGCCAGCTTGGGAAAGGTATAAACATTTAAGATGTATAATCATGTGGTTTCGCACAAGATTTAGATCTGAATTACTTATCCATGACAAAACTTTTATGGTGTTCAGTTATGGATCACATTGAAGGCGAGAGAGACGGCCGCTCTTGGTTGGGAGTTACTTGGTTGCAATGTAATTCTGGCTGATTTTCTTGTTGCAAAGGTTTGCACTCTCTACTCTCGAAACTCTAACACGCTTGTCCTTGTTATTTGAGTTATAAAGATTCATTCAAGAAACATGTTTGAGTTTTGGTTTTCTCAGTGTCACCATTGCATGCATGCATTTTATGATTTGGAACCCATTTATACATATGAAGGCACATAGAGAAGTGCGGGGTTGGATTGGTGTGGAGAAAGATTGGGGGAATTTTGAATAATTAGTAATAATAAAAAAATCAGTAACTTAGTGTTTTTCGTGGATTGGTGTGGAGAAAGATTGGGGGAATTTTGAATGAAAGAAAAGAACACAAAATTCAGGTTTAAATAAACAAATTTAGCAGTTTTAAACCGATTGAAGGCTTTGGCCTAGTGGTAGAGGTGTTACATTTCAACCCATAGGGTTTGATGCCTAGAAATCTCATTTGGTTAATTTTTTACCCAATCAGGTGGCACATGTCACCCTCTGATTGGGTGAAAAAATATTAAATAAAATAAATTAAAAGTAGAATAAATTCATCCAATTGAGTCATGACATGTGTTGTCATCTAATTGGTTGATTAATTTTATTTAACTAAGTTAAAATTAAGACCAAATTGATATAATAAGTAACCAATAAGGACCAAATGTGTAATTATACAAATTTTATTTAACTGTCACGTCACCCCTCTATTAGATTTTAACGGTCGGTGGTCAAAATAGGTCCATTTAAATAGTTGGGTGATCGAATTTTGAATTTTTGTAGTTCAATGGTCAAAACAGGTTAGACCCAATAGTTGAGTTGTCACCCAAGTAGTTTACCCAACATTTTATTTAAAATACACTTTATACGCACTAATTTGTTACTAATTCAAAATTATGCAATAATTTAGTCCTTCGTATCTAATTATATAAAACCTCAGATGATATACCCCCTTGACACACTCAATAATTTGGTCCTAGTAAAAACTTTGATGATATACTCTCTTTAACACAGATTCTCAGTGGCAGAGCCATGATTGAATATTAAGACGGGTTGAAATATTGAATTTTAAAAAACAAAAAGACTTATTAAGTATTTAAACTTAAAGTTCATAAGGCAAGTTTAATTTGTCTAATATTTAAAGTTATAAGGACCATGACAGACTATTAGTGGAACACCATGAGCGACTACTCAGAGGCCTCAACCAGCCTAGTCTCCTAAAAATTAATTATATTTATTTTCTAAATTTTATTTTTTAATTTATCAAATGAATAAATTAATCTAATATTAAAATTTAATAATCTTTCTCAAACTTTATTTTTTTTGTTAAATTTAATTTTCTCCTTATTTTTTCCCAATCTAACGATAAAATAATAAATGATACAATATTCTTCAAATTTTTTTGTATTTATTGTTCAAAATCAAACTCCATATCATACCCACAATTCATTTCCTTCACATTTTCTTAACAAAACAATGAAAATAATATTTTTAACAAAGTTTAATCATGTTTCTATGATTTATTAATAAAATGTTAAATTAATTGTTCAAAGTAATGAGATATGTTTTCACTCTATAGGGGTCTGTTCTTAGTTTTGGTTCGGGCCCACGAAAATATCTGAGACGACCTTGATAAAGTCCTAAATTGTTGTTAGACTAAGAATTTTGAAAACATGAACCCATCCTTCTTTGGTTCAACTCTACTTGATTAAATATTTAATAAATCATTGTATTTTTAATTTAAATACTTATTTTTGCAAGGGTCAAAATACTATTAGACCAAAATTGATCTAATATATATATTTTTTAACAGGGGTCGGGGCCCCTTTGGGCTCTAACATAGCTCCACCACTGCACCTTCTAATCTATTCACTACTAGACAACTGACAGTCTAATAAAATAAACTCATTATGACCCTTGTAACACTATGAAATTCTTATGGTAAAAAAAAAGTGAGGCTAGTGGGATTTGAACCCACGACGTCACCCTTCCCTTGCCCCTTTGCTTAAACCAATTGAGCCAAGTGCTTTCTTCTGTCAAGTATTACCAAGGGTAATATTTGCTTGATAATTAAGGAGTTATTTGAATTAGATTATATTCGTTTCAGACGTTTCACCTACAAAACAATGCCATTCTCTTCCAAGTTCGAAACACCACACCTAACGCTCCTACCTACCCCGACCAGCCACCGTCTCAGCTCCGTCACCGCCGCTCCGTGGCGTTCACCGCCACCACCGTTGGCTTCCTCGTCGAGCCCCGACCAAAAGCCCCTTAACCACGCGTCGTTCCGTTGCACCCATCGCCTTGAAATCGCGATCGTAGTGACCGGAATCGCATTTATTTTTCATCTGATTCCGGGCGCATACGTCGTCCGTTCAAGAATCGAACACCAGATCCGTGCTCACGGCGTGGAGGCGAGCAAAACCCATAAGGTTTCGTGCCCGTCCGACACCGATAAGCCCATCATCGGAGCTACGAGTTTTTCCGGCCGTCGTAGGTCTTTTTAGGTAAAATCTGGTGATATTCCGACTTGTTTTTGGTATATTTTTGATGGGTTAAGATTTTGGGCTTATGATCTAACTTTTATCGGCAGAATCACAGCTAAATTTGTCACCGATGACTTTTTCGGCAGCTTCCGGCGACCATTTCCGGCGACTAGAGATTTGGATGAGTGAACCGGGTCCAAACCGGTCTAACCTGGTCTGAACTGGCTGGACTGGTTGAACCGGTCAGCTCGGTTAGACCCGTCCGACCCGACCCGTCTGGCGCGACCCGTCAACCCGAGTCAACTCGTCTGAGTCAGCCGAGTCAACTCGTCCGAGTCAGCCGAGTCAACTCGTCCGAGTCAGCCGAGTCAACTCGTCCGAGTCAGCCCGAGTCAACTCAGTTGACCCCTGTTGACTGCTGACGTCATGCTGATGTCAGCATTGACTTTGACCAGTTGACTCTGACCCCGTTGACCGTTGACCTGCTGACGTCAGCGTTGACTTTGATCGTTGACCAAAAAGACAAATTTTCCGAAAACTCCTATTTTATGTTTTTCGACGTCCTGAGTCCGTTTTTGAAGCCTGTTTTGAAAAATTCTGATCCGAAAGCCTCCGAATCTGACCTTGAGCACAAACTTGGTTATGTACTTAATTATTAGTTAAGAGCTTGTGAGTAAGGTCTGATCTTGGAATTTATGTAATTGAAGGTATTCTCGATTCCTTGGATGCTCGATGCTGAGGAATGTCAAATTCGGGTTCGAGGGTATTCGAATTTCGTATCATGGATCGATTGATGTAGCTCAGAATTAAGGTAATACACTATCACCCCTTGTATGCTTTATGAACATGTTGATATTCAGTTAACGCATGCATGCTTATGATGACGTATACTGTAAATTCTGCTTAAATTGAATCAGATTCGAGCAATAAGTATGGATATTATTAAGACCAAATTATCCAAATAAAATTACTAATGGGCTAACAGTATCAGAAGTTCTAATAGTTAAATTCAGCTAATCCGCAACTCAATCAACAGTGTGTAAGAATCAAGGCCCATGATACGGAGTGAGAGATATTAATTATGAAATTACAAAAATGCCCTTGGAGCAAAAGTATGACTAAACTACCCTTCTAATAAAGGAAATGACCTAAAATCTACATTCGACCTGATTATGCAATTTACACTACCCAAGAGGTATGTTTTAATGGAAAGACTTCGGCATCATTATGCAATACGTGTGATGCAAACTTGGATAATCCCTCAAACTCTGTATAATACATGAATGAGAATTCTCTGGAATTATTGTTGAAATCCCAAGTCGATCCTATGACAGTAATGCGTGAATTAAATGAGAATGATCGTAATGACCAAAAAGACGGTAATGCCCTGGAGCACCTAAATGTCTGATTAATTTGAATGGCGTTATACCCTCAAGTTCTATAATGAATGAATCGTCTGTAAAGGGGCGGAGAGTTATGACGACTTAATCTCGTTTGAGTACGTGAATGATGGAGGTACCAAATGGTAATTCAGAAAGAAATGGTAGATTTATCTTAGATTAAAATAACCGAAATACCCTCCTGAGTTAATCGGTAACTATGTATTTGACGAAATTCTGGATTTGTTAATAAGACTTAAATAGCTAAGGTTCCCTTAAGTGTTGAGAAATACGACACGTGTATACCCATCGCTCACCATATCGATGTAAGGTAGGAAGATCCGCATAGATTGTATGTTCGATTACTCAAAGTTAAACCGTATATTAAAGTATGAGGGCGACTGTTCAGACATACAATACAGTCAGTGTTAAGTTCTGATGCACGCTGATTACTCACATCTGAACGTTGGTAAGTATTGTCAAGTTGGGTTATGTCGCATTAAACAAATTTTGGAGGTATGACAAATTGTTAGAGCCCCTAAGAATCATAATTTTCGTTCTGATACGATTGCGCCATAGTATAAAATTGGTCATGACAGTCAAATAACTAAAAGGCCATGATAGCCTAAATAATCGAAATATCACTGAAAATATCCGATAACTTAAAAGACTTTAATTTAGAAATTCTTGAATGTCCGGTTAGAAAACTAATGAGCAAATAGGATACCCGAGTTCTGTGAACCATTGCTTATTCAATGTTGGTATAGTTACCAGACTGTCAATGAATGTCGAAATGACCATAATGCCCTTGTATGCTTAAATGACTAAAGTACTCATAATATATCTGAACCTTCTAAGATCTTGATGTATCAATTCTTGAATACATGATATGAATCGTTTTACGAACCCCTTTCTAATAGGGACCTCATTTCAGAAATCTGTTCAAATTATCAAAGTTTTAATGTGTCCCCTTCCGTAAATGTCAAGCATCTTTAAGAAATGATCTATCTCACCTAGTGTGTTCCATGTGCGATGTATTCTGTTGAATGGATTGTGTAATGATTTAATATGAATAATATTATGTTTGATGAACTTGATATATGATGACATTCTCTGCCTACCTGATATATGTCTGCTCAATCTGTATACTTGGTATGTGATCGTTTGACCTGTGATGGTATTGTCTGACTGTTTGATGAATTTGTTAGCATGATCTGTTAGTTTGACCAATGATGGTATAATTTGTTCGCATGATGAATGCTGAAAATGTCTGCTCTGCTCAATAGTATGCCCATTTATCTGTCAAAAGCATGAACTTATGTTTCTGATACTCTGAATAGAATATGTCTGTTACATGTATTATGTTACTCCTGTCTAAAATCTGATTACCGATTGTCATCTGGGGTATACTGTTGGGTTATGATATGAAGTCTTTGTCGGTACAGCCCTGATCAAGCTGGTAAATCCTTATGGACTCAAGGTCTCCCCTTGAGTGGCACCTACGCCTATCGGGCCTAGGGTAAGTCCTTATGGACCTAAGGCATCCCCTTAGGTGGCACCTATGCCCATCGGGCCTAGGGTAAGTCCTTATGGACTCAAGGTCTCCCTTTGAGTGGCACCTACGCCCATCGGGCCTAGGGTAAGTCCTTATGGACCTAAGGCATCCCCTTAGGTGGCACTTATACCCATTGGGCCTAGGGTAAGTCCTTATGGATGCAGTTCTGGGGGACTACATATTGGTGTAAGGTTGGAGGGTAGTTCTTGTAAACTTATGTATGAACATTGAACATTTGCATTTAATCTGTTATGTGCTCATATGATATGATGTTAAGTACTTATGTATGTTGATCTGCACTTATTGGAACACACTAGACGCCAAACTCTCTGATTCCTACCTCGTATGTTATCAGCCTATATTATTTTCGTCCAATTCTCAAGGTCTGATTAAAGAACAAATATCATTATTCTTGAGTATGATGAGACCTCGAAATAGTAGAATAGAAATAGAGGACTATCACTGCTTGAAACATCATGAAAATGTTATGCCTACTATATATCTGCATGAGCTTATAGCATCTTCTGGTAGTTTTGTATTACTGAGCTTTCCCAAGATCATGTTGTTTTTACCATCTCAGGTTAAAGGAATATATCATGATATAACGTTTGACATCAGTATTTGGAGTTCTCTCGGCGTTGCTTTTGTAGTACGGTATTGTATAGTTAGTGGGCATGTATGTCATGTATTGTTTCATGTCAGTGTCTGAAAAACACTTTCTGAAAATTTTGTTATATGTTTAAATGACTTCCCGAAATAGTATTTTAAACAGAAGATGATTTTACAGTTTAATAAGTGTTTTGAAGAAATATAAATGTTTTTATGTGTATTTTTACCGTGGGTCGCTCTTGTGACCCTAATGTGACTTCCTAGGATCCGTTGTAACGCATAGGCGAGTCTAGGGGGTTACAACCCTAATGTCACTTGCTAGTAGACACAACCACTTCACTAATAAAATTTTAAATATGTAGAATTGAATTTTTTTGAATTATTTCAAATTAGGACCAAATCTATTAGAGTATATAAGTTATGTGACTAAAATTGTTATTATACCAAGCCAAATTAGAAGTATGTCGACAAAGTGACGTGTTTGTAATAAAATTTTAATTGAGTGAATAAATTATAACTTTTATAAAAACGTGATCCGTTTATAATCAAATACATAATTAAGTAATCTAAAGGTTTAGTGTTTAAGGGTTAGAGTTTAAGGTGATTTAATTTTTTAAATTTAGAGCGTATGAATTAATTTTTTAGTGTTGAGACATACATTGAGCACCAAAAAGTACAATATTTTTGTTCCGTTAGTAATTAGCTATGGTGGTGCACAAGTGTAGTTTTGGTGGCCTTCTTTGGTTAGAACCAGAGCTACCACCTAAATTATTGTAGTATGTGCATGTTTTATTTAGTGTAACACTCGGGTTTGGGGGTCGGGTGAAATTAAATTATTAAAATATTATTTTGGGTCTTATATTTTCAAAACAAATAAAATGATTATGTTGGGCTTGTTTAGAATTAAACCCAATGACCATGGATTTTACACTATTGTAATAATCCATGTTCATTAAGGGTAAATGAGTCTTTTGGCTTTAAAAATAAAACAAAACAATAAAACACCCATTTTATTCATCATCTTCATCCCCACCCATTTTCAATTCCACGACATTTTCTCCCTTCCCTTCAAGTTTACTATTCCATCACCATCCTCCTTCATCTTTGAAGATTCTTGAAAGGTAATTGCATTTTTGAGTTGTCCTCACCTCCCCCTTGCTATTCATGTTTTTAGTTTTCATGGGAACCCATTATTTTGTGTTTTGAGTTTTTGAGCTTAAAGAATAAAAATCCAAACTTTATTGACTTTTGATTGAGCTTTTGATTTCTTGAAGTTAGATATGTATTTGGTAGTCCAAAAGGTCTAACATACATAATTTTTACAAGGTTTTAGAATGATTTTCGGATATGGGTTTATTGGGGTTTAGAGGGGTTTAAAGGTGAGTTTTGGGGTTGTTTAGTGTTGGAAATTGATGGCTGATGGTTGTATGTTGGTTAGGGGTTATTTTGGAAGCTATTAGGTGTGTTAAAAGTGTTGGAAACATTGGTTCTTTGCTGAGTTTGTGGGCTGCTCGAAAATGGTGTTTTGAGAGTGTTTTTAGGTCGAATATATGCTTGATTAGTGCTATGAATTTACAGCAGTGGTTTGTGCTTGTTTTGGTGATTAGTAGTGTGTGTTTGATTGTTTAGAAACAAGGAACTTTGTTGGTGAAGCCTCACATTCGAATCCGGAACCATTGGGAGCTTGATCGGTTGGTTGCTTGTGTTTGGAAAGTCCAGTGAGTGGTTCTTCGGTTTCAATTTAGTTTTCAAATGTTGGTTCGAGCATGTGGACCTAGGTCGGGCTTGGTAAACCCACCTAGAGTTGGGATTATATTGGTAGTCTAATCTCAAGCTTTAGATAGAGACCTATGGTTGAACTTATGAATATTGTGTGATTATGCCTCTTGTTTCATATTTATTGTGATCGATGTTGTTCTGTATATTGTGATATACATGTGTGTTGAGGCATGATGTTTTATGCATTGTGATATGCATGCGATTGTGGAATGTGGGTGCATGATGGTAAATCATGGTGAGTACGTGCTAAGCACGGAAATTGGTAAGAATGTTGTGAGGTTAAACTATGAAATGAGTTAGTATTGGTACTAGTATGCTTGGGTACAAATGATCGATCATTAAGATGTTTAGTGTGCACACGAGAGTCGAAATGCGCTCGTGGTCTTGGTGATGTAGTCACCAAGATGGAGTACGGGTACACCCAGAAATCTTCTTTTATATGTTAGTCGGTAATGAGTGGAATCCCATCGACGGGGTGTGAGGATGAGTGGAATCCCCTCCGAGTGAAACGGTGATGAGTGTAATCCCACCGTAAGGTAATGGTTGAGTTGTTGGATGTGAGTTCCAACAGTTTTTATCCGCGTATTCGGGTCATAGCTAGGTGCCAATACGTTTGTTAAATGTGTTTCCATATGGTTGAATTGTGGACATGTTGAGCAAGACCTGATAATTGATGATGTGTTCATGCATTTCATATATTGACTCTCGTGGCTACGAAGGTAAGGAAACATGCATTCATCCTTGGGTTTGTTGCTCGTGCTTGGACCCTGCATTGTCGAGGTTTGTTTTATGAGCTTACCCTCACTAAGCTTTACGCTTACGCTCTCTTTTGTTCGACAATGCAGATCCTTAGTTCGTGGGTTGCTTGTGCAAGGAGAAGGCCTCCAAGTGTGCCATCTTAGCCTTCAAGTATGGACTTTTAAGTAATTGATGTAATAGTTAAGCAATGGGGATTTGTGTTGTGGTTTTGTATTTAAGAGCTTGTTTAGACTCCTTGATATGTTGATGTTTCGGTGTGGCTTGTTGATGCCTTATTTTGGATTGTAAACCATGCTTATGTTGCGAATCATGAATGCTTATGTGTATGTTTGGTTCTAAGGCATGAAACCTTGAAATGCAATGTATGTCTTTTTATGGTGAATGCATGATCCTTTTAATTGTATGGCCTTCACATGTATGTTGTGTGTTGAGCATGTATATAATAAGGTGTATGCCTCTAGAGTTGTGTGCATGTTGTGTCTTGCTTCTTGAAGTCGTTGGGGTCGTTTGGGATCGTTTAGAGATGTTTAAAACTTGTTTTGGAAACTCACTGGTTGTAGGCGTTTCAGAATGGTTCAGGTTGTTTCGGAACGAGTGTGGTTCCAGGGACACCTGTATCGGAACGCGTTCCGGTACGGTTTGGCTACTGTGAACCCCTGTTCCGATACGTGTTTCGAAACGTTTTGGCTACTGTAAGTGCCTGTTCTGGAACGTGTTTCGGAACGCCTAGACGAAATGGACCCCTGTTCCAGTACGGGTTTCGCCTTGGTTATCCCCGTGTAGCCCACTCGGACCGGTCAGTCGCCCGGACCGGGATGAGGGGGTTACATTTACCGACGCCGTGACCTCCAAATATAAAGGCTAAACTTTAACCACTAAACCAACTTGAAATTATACAACATTTTACCACAAATATTATATATTTCAAACTACTTGAGATTAATTCGAATGATTTTATAAAATAAATAACACTATAAATAATATAAAATATATATTAATATATATAAATAAAAGTGTATTGCTTTTATTGTTTAGATAATATTTATAATATAAATATATTATTTAAAAAACTTCAAAATATTGATAAAAATAATATATTTATATTATAAATAATATATATAAACCCTAAACCCTAAATCATAAATCTTAAACTATAAAGCCCAACCTTATGGTTTGAGGTTTATGGTTTATGTTTTTTTATATATTATTTATAATATAAATATATTATTTTAATATGTATATTATTTTAATGAATATTTTTTTTAAAAAATAATATATTTATATCATAAATAATATATAAAAAACCATAAAAGTAATATATTTTGATTGATATCTATGTAAATAATATATTTTATATTACTTATATATTAATATTATTTATAGTATTGTTTTTTTAGAACATAATTTGTTTGAACCAAATCGAAAAGTTTATATAATTTAAATAAAATAGATTGTTTCTATATTTTTTTATATATCATTTATAATATAAATATATTATTTTAAAAAAGTCTAACATATTCATAACATCAATATATAAAAAACCCTTGAACCCTAAATCCTAAAATCTAAGGTTTAGGGCTTAAGTTTGAGGGTTTATGGTTTATGGGTTAATAATTTAGGGATTAAGGTTTTTTATATATTATTAATAATATAAATATATTAAAACACAAAATATTCATAAAAATAATATATCATTTATAGTAAAAATAATATATTCATATTATTAATAATATATAAAAATAATATATTTTACATGTTTATATATTAATTTCATTTATAGTATTATTTATCTCATAAAATAATTTGAATTAATATCAAGTAGTTCGAGATATATAATATTTCTGGTAAAATATTATTTAATATTGGATTGGTTCAGTGGTTAAGGTTTATCCTTTATATTTGAAGGTCTTGGGTTCAAACCCCTCCAAGCCTATGGTTTTAATAATTTTTCCTCCAGCAAAACGACGTCGTTTTGACTTATAGGGGGTGTTAAGAGTTAACGACAGAGTGGTATTTTTGAGTCACAAACTAAAGTTCAGTGTCAGTTTTGATTTTTTTACAATTTAGTGGTATTTTCGAGTCAGCGGGTATAATTGAGTGGTATGTGATGTAGTTTACCCTTAATACTATTGATACTTTTACTCTATTTTTTATTTTTTTAGTTTGTGTTTATGAGATTTGATATATAACATGTTTATATGTTAGGCTTGATAGGTCTGATTTCCTTCAACCGATTTAGCTAGCCAAGTGGAGGAGAAGTTGGGTTTTGGGTGATTATGTGGGAAGCAAAAATTAGACAATAAACACAAGGATTTATAGTGGTTTGGGCTTCTAAACAAGCATCTATATCCACTACCTTAGTTCCCACTAAGGATTTCCCAATCAATTTACTAATTGATTCGTCTCATTTTCTAGGCTTCGGAGGAAACCCTTAAAAACGATCTAAGCTTTCTAACCCAAAGCTTGATCAAACGCTCTATACAAGAGATAAATAAAAGCAAACTAAAATCCCTCTTACAAGGTTGATGTTTGCACTCTTTAGCACTCACCCAAACCTAAACACTGGAGCAAATTTAACAATTTTGGCTCACAAGTGTTGTCTATACAAGGTTGATGTTTGCACTCTTTAGTTTCGGGAATTTTCTGACGGTTGAGCGTTTAATTTAAATTTTACAAAAAAAAATTGATTTATAAAAAAACCTATCATCCATCACATTCGAATATGCATATGAAAGTATTTAACCTCAAGCAAATGGAAATTATATTCTATTTCAAATATGTTCATTGTGATATTCAGAGTAAATACTTTCATGAAAGATAATCCACATCAATAAAAGAACTCCAGAGTTGTCGAACTCGTGAACTCGTATTATTAAACCACCCTAAAAAATTTTGGGACACCAACTCCATTACAAAACCAGTGTTACCAATCCAATCTGTCTCATCAAAAATCTGCTATTGTTCATTATAAACACCGTCGAAATTAAAATTGAGACATCTGACAACCCTTTCTTGGTCATTTAATTTAATGCTTAACCGTCAAATAAGTGCCCAAATTGTACCCTTTTTTCCTATTAGGTGTCTGAACTCTTTTCCAGGTAGAATAGGTGCCTAACATTTCGTTTTGGAACTCAAAATAGCTTTTTTGTCAACAACCGTTAAAAAATTCTATTACCCAATCAAAACATGAGGTGGCCTATTTTTTTATTTTTTAAAAATTTCTGAATGGTCACCTACACATTATCCGTTGTATTATTTTGATTTGGAATGTCCTACGTTCCTTGAACAATTTGTACTCGGTGATGACATTTTGAGCACTTGATTATATAAATATGATATTTTGCAAAAAAAAAACATTTTTTGTGTTTTTTTAATAAAATTAAAGATTTTATGTTTTTTATAAATAACAATGAAAGAAAATAACAGAAATAGGCCACATGTCATGTTCTATTTAGTTAACAATTTTTTTGATAGTTCTGACTAGAAAACCTTATTTGAGTAACGGAATGAAACATTAGACACCTATTTTGTCTGAAAAAAAAGTTTAGACACCTATCTGAAAAAAATAGTTTCGACATTTTTCTGATGGTTAAGGCTTAATTTAAATTTTACAAAGGTCCCTAAGCGTGGGTGGGGACGACCGAGGAAGAACAGGCCGGAGGCGCAAACTGAGCCTCTTGTTATTGCCAACGGATCCCTCTCCGATTCAGACTTTGTGTATCGCTAACAAGCGATATTAAGGGAGGCTCGTGAGACTGTCGCTTTGGGGAAATTAATTAGGGCTGTGACCAAGGGTAGGGAGGAGGCGATTGTGAAGGACATCGCGCGCATAATCGAAGCGCGCGAAACGAAAGCCTAGCAACGAAGGATGAAAGTGTTGTCGTGGAATGTCAGAGGGATAGGCGCGACAGCGAAAAGAAGGTGCATTCAACGAGTTCTACGACAACAAAGATGTGTTTTGGCTCTTCTCCAGGAGACCAAAACGGAAATTGTGACAGAGAGGTTGGTCCGACAATTATGGTATACGGATTCATTTGATTTCGTCTTTGCACCGTCGGATGGAAAGTCAGGAGGGCTATTGGCAATTTGGGACTCTACGGGGTTCAAGGCTGCCACGATGGAGACTAGGAAGAACATGGTGGTGATTGAGGGTAGATGGGTTCGTGAGGAATGGCCATGCTGATTTGTGGGCGTCTACGCGCCTTGTACACTGCCTGATCAACGTGATTATTGGGAGGAAATTATGGCTGTTATGATCGTGCGGCAATTGCATTGGTGTGTTGGGGGCGACTTCAACATGGTGATGAAACCAACGGAGAGGCTCAGATGTGCGAATTTAATTCGAGGTATGGATGCGTTTTATGAATTTATTGAAAGAGGGGCTAAATGATCTTTCGTTGTTGGAAAATGAATGGAAGCGTTTGACGGAGGTGGAGAGGTTACCATCGACTACTCATAAATTGAAGAAATTGAAAGGTATGCTTAAAGGGTGGAATCGACAGTGTTTTGGTGACATTGACAAACAATATCTCGAGTTGGTAAAAGACATTGAGCGGCGTGATGCGCAAATAGGTGATGGGGAGGGAACCACAGCTGAGTTGTTGGAAGGCCGGGAGATGCACTCGAAGTTGTGGAAGGTGGCGTTGTTGCGGGAATCGATGTGGCGACAAAAGTTGTAACACCCTATAATAAAGAGTAGATGCTTAAGGTAAGCAAGTAAAAAAAAGAAAAAAAAAGAGAAGTAAATGTGGCTGTGAAGGCTTGTACTCGTGACCTGTGCTTGGTAAAACCCAAGCTTTAACCGTCTAAGCTAAGGCAATTCATGGCCTTAGCTTACTCCACTTTTTATTTAAGCTATGGTTTCATTGTCTAATCTAATAACGAATAAAAGTGAGACCCTTCACCTACCCAAAACCAATGCACATTCTAGATCTGAAAAAAAATATATCAGATCTCTAGGGATTTTAAAGGTGACCTTTCACCTTCTCGATTGGCCGCCGTTGATCTCCGTCACCGTCGGGCGGTGGTGGTCACCGCCTACATCGCTGGAGTCGTCACGTCGCCGCGATCACAACCATGACCACCACACGCGTAAACGAGCCGTCTTTCACCAGCAAATTTTGTTTGAAGCTCGGACAAGAAACCCAAATTGTCGCCTTTGTATTTTACCGATTCCAGCAACCTCGGTCATTCTATCGTTGCGCCGCCACCATTAATGGATTCCTCACGACACGGCGAACAAAACCCCTCTGGCCGTTTGCCCGTTCGACACCGGAAAGCCTTTCATCGGAGCTACGCGATTCCGATCGTCGTGGGTCATTTTAGGTAAAATCAGGCCAAGATTCAGCCTTTTTCGTTGAATTATGAGTTGTTATTTTTATCGTGCTTTTAATGGGCTGTCTTTTCCCGGCAGAATAGTACAATTTGGAGTCACCGACGAAAATCTGATGACTTTCCGACGATCGGTCGACGAGCTAGGATTCTCGGTAAGTGAACCGGGTTCAGCTCGGTCTAATTCGGTCTGAAACGGCCCAACTCGGTTTGAACCCAAACCCGAACCGAACCCAACCCGAGTTTGACCCGAACCCGACCCGAGTTTGACCTGTTGACCGAGTCAACCCAGTGAGTCAACTCGCCCGAGTCAACCCAGTGAGTCAACTCGTCCGAGTCAACCCAGTGAGCAACTCACCCGAGTCAACCTAGTGAGTCATCTCGCCCGAGTCAACCCAACGAGTCAACTCGCCCGAGTCAACCCAGTGAGTCAACCCGGTCAACCAGTAATGTCAGCATGACATCAGTGTTGACTTTGACCAAAAAGTCAACTTTCCCCGAAAAGCCCTATTTTATGTTTTTCGACATCCAGAGTCTGTTTTTTATGCCCGTTTTACGAAATTCTAACCCGAAAGCCTCCGAATTGGACCTTGAACTCGAAATTACTTATGTATTTTAATAATCAATTATGAGCAAGGTGAATAAGGACTGAAATTGGAATTTGTACGATTGAAGGTATTCGAAGTTCCTTGTATTCGGGATGTAGAGGACGTCGCATTCGGGTTCGAGAGTGATCGAACGGAGTATCATGGTTGACCGATATAGCAAGTATTAAAGGTAATACACTACTACCTCTAGTATGATTTATGAACATGTTGGTATTAGGTAAATGCATGAATAAATATGATGAGGAGTGATGTTAGCTCTGTTTAAGTCAAACCGGATATGAAATTGAGTATGATAACTTGGATAAGTTTAAAATGCTCGAATGAGAAGATCAATAAATCAGAAGGATCCGGAATTCAACAAGTATACTACTAAGGCAACAAATCTCCAAATCTGATTATCACTGTCAAATGATCAAATGTTAAAAATATTCGAATATAAATTTATGAAAATGCCCTTAAAGCATGAGAATGACTAAAATATCCTTGGAATTGGAAGCGATCTAGAAATCTATGCTAGATACGGTAAAACAACATGATTCATCTAAAAAACCTCGAAAAAGCATGGAAAGTTATGGTAACGAGATTTGTACCTTCGAGATTGTAAGGTGTTAAGTTTCCTTGAATTTGGAATGAGTCTCTGAATATAAATTTACGGGAAGTTATTCGAACCTCTAAATTAATCAAGCGGCTCGAAATACTGAATTGACTGAAATGACTAAATGTATTGGAAATATTGTTATGGTTTATTAATTGGAATGATCGTATTGACCAAAAAGACTGAAGTATCCTCAGACACCGAGTCTTGCAAATTAACTAGAATGATGGATAAACTTTTGAGTTCTAAAATGAATGAAATGGTTGGAGGTACCGAAATTACTTGAATGACTGAAACACCCACGGGTACTTAATTGATTGAAATACTATGTGTGGTTTGATTGACAGGAATGATAGATATCTCGAGCTTTAAATGACTGAAATACCCCCTTGACTGGAATAAGTAAATTGCCTTCGATAAATTCTAGAAATGCCAATAAAGCTAAAAATGACGAAAATACCCCTAAGCGTTGGAGCATGACTCATGTATGTCAATCACTCATGATATTAATATAAGGATGGAAGTTTTTCCGCACAGAATATAAGTTCGCCTAATCAGTGGCAAATCTTGTGGTGAAATATGAAAGCAACCGTTCAGATATACGATACAGTTGAATGCATTAGAAGGGTTGGTTAGTACTGCAAGGTTGGAATACGTTAGTTCGATTGGTTTTAGAGGCTTGATAAACTTATGGAAATCTTAAATTTTGTAAATCGTCATTTTCATCATTATTGGGCTAAATTACAAAATCACCTCTGATAGTTAAATAACCAAAATGCCCTCGTTGGCCAAAGTAATCAAAATAGCACTGAATGTATCCGATATCGAGAAAGATCTTGACATAGAAATCTCTGAATGTCTGGTTGGAAACCTAATGAGCAAATAGAATTCCCGAGCCACTGTGTATACCTTGTTGGTATAAATTACCAAAATGCCCATGTATGATAAAATGACCATAACGCCTTTGTAGGCTTAAACGGCTAAATCACCCATGATATGCCAAAACTCTCAAAGATCTTGATGTATCTTCTCTTGAATATCTGGTTTGAACCGTTGGTACGAACCCCTCCTTTAATAGGGGCCTCGTTTCAAAAATTCGTTCAAATTGTCAAAAGTTTAATGTGTTCTCTTCTGTAAATGCCAAGTATCTCAAAGAAACAAACTGTTCCACCTAGTGTGTTCCATGTGTGCCACACGACTGTTTTTGCATAGTGATTTACATGTTATAATATCGATCGCGTGCACATGATTGACATACTTGAACTCTCATGAACATGACATGTTTTATAATTAAACATGATCGTACTGTATTTCTGATATGCCTATGCACCCGATATGACAAAAATGCTATATGGATAATGTATTACTAAAAATACAATTATTGATTAATGAACTATTGATGATCTGATTCACTGGGGTACTTGGGTTATGATATGAAGTTACCGTCGACTCAGCCCTGATCCAGCTGGTATGTCCGCCAGTATTCGGTTCTTAAGCTTCGGCTAGGTCCGCCCGTATTTGGATCTTAAGCTTCGGCTAGGTCCGCCCGTTTTCGGATCCTAGGCTTCGGCTAGGTCCGCACGTTTTAGGTTCCTATGCTTCGGCAAGGGCCGCCCGTATTCTAAGGTATATCCTTAGGATGGTACCCACGCCCAATAGGCTCGGGTTAATGCCTGTACATGATACTGCACTAGGGAAACTATATACTGGAGTATGGTTGGAGGGTAAATAAAGAATTAAAATTAACTTTACGGCTACTTGAAACAAATGTATTTTAAATAAAAATGTTTACTGCATTGTTACATTTCAGGCATTAACGTTGCACCGTTGGAACACACTAGACACTAAACTCTCTGATTCCACCTCTGTATGTTACCAACCTATATAATTCCCGTCTAATTCTCGATGTTTGAATAAAGAACAAATATCGTTATTCTTGAGTATGATGCAACCTCAAAATAGTAGAACAGAAATGGAGATTGTTACTACGTGGAACATCATGAAAATGCTATGACTACTATATATCTGCATGAGCTTATTGCATCTTTTGGTAGTTCTGTATTACTGAGCTTTTCCAAGCTCACGCTGTTTTTACCATCCCAGGTTAAAAGAATATATCATGGTATAATGGTTTACAGCAGTGTTTGGAGTTGTCTCGGCGTTGCCTTTGGAGTACGGCACTGTATAGTTAGTGGGCATGTATGTCATGTATTGTTTTATGACAGTGTCTTTAAAATATTCTATGAAGATTTTATTATGTGTTTAAATGACATCCCAAAATGATATTTTTAAACAGAAGTTGGTTTTACAAATTAATAAGTGTTTAAAAAATGTTTTTATGTGTATTTTTACTGTGGGTCGCTCTTGTGACCCTAATGTGACTTCCTAGGATTCGTTGTAACGCATAGGCGGGTCTAGGGGGTTACAAAAGTCCAGAGTGTCTTGGTTGGCCGAGGGTGATCGTAATACTAGTTTCTTTCATAGAGCAGCTAAGATTAGAAACATGCAAAATACGATCTCGGGCATGCGTTTTGATGGCTGTTGGGTTACCATGCCGGAGAGACTAAAATTCTTAATACGACGAGATTTTAAGAAGCATTTTGATAGACCTTTGGCTGCGGGAACCTTATTACCGGAGGTGAATTTTTCAAAAACTATCGGTTGAGCAATGTGAGTCGCTTGAGAGAGTTTTTGCTGAGGATGAAATAAAATCAACAATTTGGAGTTGTGAGGGGGCGAAGGCTCCAGGATCGGATGGGTTCACGTTCGAATTTTTCAAGAAGGGGTGGGCATTTCTCAAAGCGGATCTTCTGCGATTTATGGAGGAGTTCTTTAAGTCAGGGCAATTGCCTCAAGGAGTTAACTCAACATTCGTTGTATTAATAGCAAAGAGGGATAATCCGAAATGGATTTGGGATTATCGTCCAATTTGCCTAATAAATTCGATTTATAAAATACTAGCGAAGTGCTTGGCGAAGAGATTACAAACAATGCTGCCAACGTTAATTAGTGATGTGCAAGCTACGTTTATTAGTGGGCGACAGATATTGGATGGGATCCTTTTGGCTAACGAAGTAATTCATTCGATGAAGTCGTGTCGATATGCTACGGGTGGAGTGATCTTAAAACTGGATTTCATCAAGGCATATGATTGTATCAACTGAGATTGTTTGGGTAGAATTATATGTCGGATGGGTTTCGAAAAGCGGTGGTGTAACTGTATAAGAAAGTTTGTTAAATCTGCGCGTCTGTCGGTTCTTGTTAATGGCAGTCCGATAAAAGAATTTCCGATGAGGAGGGGCCTGCGTCAAAGAGATCTGCTTTCCCCTCTCCTGTTTGTGATGGTGGCCAAATTGCTCCACCAATTTCTGATTAATGGTGAGTAGCTGGGGCTGATCAAGGGAATTCAAGTGGCAAGGGAGGTATTTATATTGCACCTCTAGTTTGCGGATGACACGGTTCATTTATCCAAGGCGAGCTGGAGTTTGCGCGTAATTTGAAGAGGGTTCTCACTTGTTTTGAATATTCATCTAGGCTTCAAATAAATTACGAGAAGTCATGTATCTTTGGAATTGGGATTGATGAATTGATATTAGCAAATATTATGGAAAATATGGGTTGCCAAAGCGGATCCCTTCCTATTAATTACTTGGGAATTCCACTAGGGGTACCTCCACGGGGATTGGAGGTTTGGAATCCTTTGGTTCAGCGGTTCCGACAGCGTCTATCAGGGTGGAAGCGAGACTCGTTATCTTTCGCGGGAAGATTGATCTTGGTGAATTCAGTCTTATCAGCATTGCCGGTGTATTATATGGGGTGTTCTTAATTCCGAAGCGGATTATTCTGAAAAAAATATCGTATACGTAGGAAATTTCTTTGGGTGGTAAGGAGGAGCGATCAAAGCTTAGTAGGGTGAGCTGGAAGGTGGCGTGTCAGACGAAGCATTTTGGGGGCCTTGGCATGGTGAATCTACGTACTAGGAACTTAGCATTGCTCGCCAAATGGGTGTGGCATTATGCTCAAAAGGAGGGGTCGCTATGACAATCAATAATTGTTGCAAAATATGGTGAGGATGTCATGTCTTGGAGAATTAATTCTAGAGGACAGTCACGCATGTCGGCAATGTGGAAGCAAATCGTGGTGGTCCAAAATGATGAGTATGTTGATCGATTCTTAAATGGTTCCCAATTTTCTTGGATGTTGGGTGATGGTACTTGTATTTTGTTTTGGAGAGATTGCTGGTGTCTTGTGAAGCCTTTGAAGAACGTTTTCCCGTGGCTGTTTAGTTTGGCAAACGATACCATGGCACGTGTGTGTGATTATTTGGTATTGCCGAGTGGTGAGTGGAATGGCTGCTTTAGACGACCACTGCGCACATTCGAGTTAAACCAATTGCGTGAGTTGTAATCATGCGTTGCTGGTTTTTCTCTGAGTAGTCAAGCAGTGGACAAGCTGGTTTTGATTCATGATGCGGCTGGGCAGTTCTCGGTGGGTGCTCTGCACAAGTTGAGGGCCTCGTTTGGGTTACCAGACGCCTCTGATGTTAGCATGGTGTGGAGTTTGCCTCTGCTACCGAAAATACAATTCTTTGTTTGGTTTATTTTGATGGGTCGGCTGCCTACTTTGCGGATGCTGGTGGAGCGTGGCATTCCGCTGTTGGAGGATTTGATCGGGTGTCGATGGTGTGGGGTGGACGAAGATAATGCAGACCATATTTTTGGGCATTGCGATCTTGCGTGGAGTGTGTGGAATTCTTTTTTCGGGTGGTGGAATGTATCGATCGTAAGACCTTGGAGAATTGGAGAGTTTATTTATCAGTGTTGTTTTGGTTTTTTTGGAGGCGAAACTCGCTTGTGGTAGATTATTGGGTGCGCGAGTGAGTTGTGGTCATTGTGGCTTGCAAGGAATGAACTCATGTTTTAGGATCGTAGGTCTACGAGTCAAGCGGTATTTTTCTTGGTGCAGTTACGTTCCTTCTATTGGACCCGTGCCCGATTCGACTCTGATTGCTTTAGTGAAGTTGCATGGTGAGAGAACCCACATTTGTGTAGGGCATCATCGCCAATAGAAGGAGTGGCTGCCGCCTCCACCGGGGATGTGGAAATTCAACGTAGATGGGGTGACTCGGGGTAAGTCGGGTGAGGCTGGACGCGGGGGCGTTCTACGAGATTAGAGTAGTCGGATAGTGGCTTTCTTCTCAGGGTCGATTGGTGTGGCGGAGTCAAACGAAGCTGAACTACAGGCAGTTGCTTATGTGTTGAGGATGCTTCAGGAAATTAACTGGAATGAGGTGTCGTCAGTAGTGATTGAATTGGACTCAAAAGTGGTCGTATCTTGGGTATTAGGTTCGGAACGACAGCCTTGGAGGTTATGGCATTGGTTTAACCAAATTGATGAGGCGTGTGATATGCTACCAAGTATGTGTTTCACTAATATTTTTAGAGAGGCCAATTGTGTCGCAGATGCCTTGGCAAAGGGTGGGGTCTCGCATTCCAAGTGAGTTTGGCTGAAATTAGGATGATATTGGGGTTATGCTTTGTTGATTTTGGTTTATCGCCACACGCATGGGTACTCTTTTCCTCCTACTAGGTGTAGGGAGGTTTTTAATGAGGCCGGTGATGTGTGTATACGTATGATTGTTACTCAATAAAATCATGCATTTGCCGATAAAAAACAAAAATTATGATTTATAAAAAGCCCATCATCCAACACATTCTAATGTATGGTTTTCATTATTAAACATGCATATTTTCAATCAAAAAAATTAAAAAAATAATAAAACAATGACGTAATAGGAAGACCTTTTATTTCTTAACATATAATGATTTCAAGTAGCCACGACTTTATCTTAAACATGGCATAATTGATTTTAAACATTTAGACCATTTAAAACTTCTCTAGAGATAAAAGAGGAAGGGGTTGGAGTTTTCTAGGGATAAAACCCGAGACTAATATTAACTCAAGACTTGAAGCCAATCTTTTTATTAAACCACCTTCCTTATTTTAAAATTACTAGTGCATGGAAAGAAACAATATTTAAATTATTTTTTGGAAACTTGTTGTCAAACTAGGCGAAGGGATGTCCGAGTCAATCGTAGCTGTTGCCTTGTATCCAAGTTTGTTAATCTCAGCAGGAGTGGCGGAAGATGTGTCCAGAAGCGATTCGACGACATCCCAATTGACATCAGTGCTAGTAATGTCAATATACACTTGCAGTTGACAGAGATTTGATTTATGTGGAAGTTGATCGAATTATTTCTTTTGAATGTTACAATAAAATTCTTAAGGAAGTTTTTTTTAAGAAAAAGAATGAAACAAATAGGGTTCATCGGAAATTATTTGTGCTTGTGGTGCAATAAGTTTTAAGAAAAGGGAATAACATTGAATTGATAAATACCTTGTTGCTTTCACCATTCATATTGCTCCAGGCAACAACCCACTTAATGCCAGCTGGGGTCGAATACACAACCCCACCTTTCGAGCTTCCAGCTCGGGGATCAGCGTCGTGCTTAATTTTATCGGACCACTTTGCTTGAAGAAAAAATGGGCGGTTTCCAGAGCCATACCAATCCGTTTGTTCAACAAGGTTGACATTGTCATTGGAAAGGTTCTGAAGAGTCGCGTCTGTATAGAATGCAGGACCCGAACTGCTAAATAAATTGTGAGCCATCACCTTAATTTGATAAATCAAAATACCTTAAGCTATTGGTTTGGTTTTTTTGTGCTCTGACTGCTGTACTAGATACTGATATATATACTATTTTGAAGCCCATAAAATGACAACAAGCAGCTATAATTTTTTATTTTATTTTTTTGCACAGCAAAGCATGATTTTATTAAGGTGAAATCATACAAAATCACAATGCACAATGGCCTCATTAAAAACCTCTCTAAGCCTAGGTAGAGGAAAAGAGTACCAATGTGATTGTGCCTACGGACAAACATCCCGTCATTGTCGATACAACCATACCCAATTACCCCTATCAACACCACTTTTCGCCAAGGAATCCGCCGTGCCATTTGCTTCTCGAAAGATATGGTTGAAACACACGCAAGGCAACACGATGTAGTCCTCGTCAATCTGTTGAAACCATCGCCAAAGCTGCCACGGACGACGCTCCGTTCGATGCAGCCACGATACCGCTACCATTGAGTCGGATTCCACCACAATCGATGAAACCATCCCCAAACGCATCTCACATAACAGCCTTAAGGCATAAGCGATCGCCTTAATTTCCGCAACATTGGAGTCAACAATTCCTATTGAGCCTGAAAAGTCGCCAAAATACGGCTATGCCAATCCCGTAGCACACCTCCACACCCTGCCAATCCCGGTTTCCCCCTTGCTACCCAATCTACATTGAATTTCCACACACCTTCCAATGGGGGTATCCAAATGATGTGCATCCGATCCAGGTTTGCTGCATGCTGCACCGGCCAGCATTCCCTCGGACACGTCCACCAGCTCGCCTCATTCATATATGCTTCCCTCATATATGCACGAGTCCAATACAAAGCTCGTAATTGGACCAGAAAAAATACCACACGACTCGATGTTCTGCAGTCTTGGAACATAAGATCGTTCTGCGCTAACCACAACGACCACACTACGCTTGCACAACCAATCATCCACCACGCCCGAACCTCCCCATAAAACCAACCCAACCAGCATTGAGCAAGACACTCACCCACTTGCCGCGGCCGAACCACAGCAACATCCCACCATGAGAAAAAATAAGACCATACCTCGTACGCGAACAAACATGACCATAAGATGTGGTCGCAATTGTCTTCCCCACTATCACACCATCGACACACGAGAGAGGACAACGAGATGGGTATTCAACGATCTAACAGCATGCGTAGAGTCAGCAAACGATCGACCAGAATAAACCACAAGAAACATTGAATTTTCAGCACAATCGACATGTTCCAAACCATTCCCACCTGCATTGAATCGGATAAGCCAATTGAGGACATCAAACCATGTAGTTTTCCCACCGAAAACAGCCCTGACACAGTATGTCTCCACACGATCCTATCCGACACTCCCGCGCGCAATTTCAAACCTGCCACACAGGCTCTCAATTTATCAAGTTGCTTTGTTTCAAAGACTCGTAGCTCCCGTCAAAATCGCGTCCCCCAATCCACACTTGGGCAGCTCAACATCTCACTGTCAAAACTCAATTTATTTGTCGCCAACCCAAATAATCGTGGGAATAAATTCTTCAGCGGTTCCTCGAGTGCCCAGCAGTCCCACCAAAATAGCACCTTATCACCCTCCCCCACAATCCACATAAATTGATTCACATTTAAATATTCATCCACATATTCATCATCTTGCACCTCGACGATTTGTTTCCACATTGTCGACATGTGTCTTTTGCCTTTATGCTAAATTTTCCACTTTTGTACATCCGTACCATATTTCGCCACAATTATCGCTTTCCATAATGAGTTCTCTGATTGTGCAAAACGCCAAGCCCATTTTGCAAGTAGTGCAAAATTTCTGATACGTAAATTCACCACCCCAAGTCCTCCCAACCGTTTTGGCTTACACACCACATCCCAGCTAATCCGGCTCATCTTCGACCTCTCTTCCGTACCACCCCAAAGAAAATTTCTCCGAATGCAATCAATGCGTCGTACCACCTTTTTAGGTACCATGTAATATACAGGAAGAGCAGATAATACTGTATTGATTAAGAGCAACCGACCTGCAAACGATAGAGACCTACGTTTCCACCCCGCTAGTCGTTTACGTACATTTCGGATCAGTGGTTCCCAAATTTCCTCCCCTCGTGGATGAACACCCAACTTAATTCCCAAGTACATAACTCTTCTTTCATCTTCATTCTTTTTAAATGTTAACTAGATATGCATGTAATCTAGATATGAAAGGTTGACAAATTTTGAATTTTGTTTTTACCGACGTCGTTTTGGTGCGGTTGCATAGAAGCCTAATTTAGGCCAAAACGATGTCGTTTTGTTGGAGGGGTTTGAATACAAGACCTCCCAATCAAAAGGCTAAACCTTAACCACTAAACCAACTGGAAATTATATAATATAAATATATTATTTTTAAAAAGACTAACATATTCATAACATCAATATATATATAAAAACCCTTTAAAAAGCCTAGTTCAGTGTTAGTTTTGAATTTTTTTTACAATTCAGTGGGATTTTCGATTCAGCGGCCATTTTTGAGTGGTATGTGATGTAGTTTACCTTTAATATAATTGATACTTTTGCTTTATTTTTTTTATTTTTTTAGTTTGTGTTTATGACATTTGATATATAACATGTTAATATATTTTAGATATGATAATTTTTTTGTTTCTATGGTTTTGAAGTTAGAAATTGGATGTGTTTTGAGCGTAGTGAAGTTTGTGTTTTCAAGTCTATTTTATGATTTTATAGTGTTTAATTCGTTTTAGATATTCGATTTTTGAATTGTTTTGTTTGATATTGGGTTGGATCACATTGGAGATGAGTTTACACTCTATATCTCGGGGCGGGCGAAATAAAATTATTTTCGGGTTGGGTTGAATATATATTTATATATCGGGTTGGGCTCGGATATTGTAACACCCGTGTTTTGAGGTTAGGAGTTAGATGCGTGAGTCGGTTCGAGTCGGTAAAATCGATTTTAATCAAATTGACCTTGGTTTAGATCTAATTGAAATTTAAATTAAAGGGGGTGGCCATTTTGGTAATTTAGCCAAAACAAAAAGTAGACAACCTTTTTCAAATCAAAAAAAAAAGAAAGCTATCATCTTTCCCCGTTTTCCTTCATTCACATGAAACCCACCCAAACTCTCCCAAAAACCCCAAGTTACTATTCCATTCAATCTCTCTATTGATTCAAGATCATTTTCAAAGGTAAACCTATTTCTTAACTCTCCTCATCATCATCTACATTTACATAGTCTTAGATTTCAAAACTATCAATTTTTGTAATTTTCAAGTTTAAAGAAAGATTGAATTTTTAATCGGTTTATCATTTGATTTTGATTTGTTGAGTTGGGTTTTAGTTTAATCTCATCATAATACACTTAATATCTTGAAATGATTGGTTTTGGGTGAAAACCCGAAGTGGGTCTTTGGGGCAATTTTTGAAGTGTCTAAAATTGGGTTTTTGGTGTGTTTTAGGGTTGGATTGAAGGGCTGATGGTATAGGGTTATTAGGGGAGTGTTTTGGGACCTTTTTTGATGCCATTTGGGTGTTAGAAATCATGGTTTTCAGCTGGGTTTTGGGGGAGCACGAAAATGGGAATATGGTGATTGATTGGGTTTGAAATTGGTGAAGTTTACCTTGTGATTGTGGGTTGGAGTTTGTGAATGAGTTTAGCATCGAAGTTGTGAGTAATGATTGTGTTTTGATTGGTTAGAGGCGAGAGAAGACATCGGAGAAGCATCGGAACCGAATCTGGGAATTTAGGAGGCTTGCTTGCTTGGTTTGCTAAGGAAGGGTGGTGAGTAAAACTTCAAATTTGTGTTAAAGATGGTTCAAGTGTGTGTAGGGGAAGTGTCGGAATGAGCTTGGTAGGCTATTCCTAGGTGGGAGTTAAATTGGTAGTTTAACTCCTTGATTGTTAATGTTGCTTATATGCCAATGCCTATTTTGATCTTGTGAGATATGATTGATTCGTATGTGTCTACCTTGATATGTGTATGTGATGAATATGTGATATAATTGATGGATGTGTGATGTGGCCTAAAGAAATTGGCACTAATTAACTTACTGGTTGTAAATGATCGATCATTAGGATTAGTGTGCACACAATTGAGTCAAAACGCGCGTGGCCTTGATGGCGTTGAGTCCTCAAGAAGGAGTACGGTGATGTAATATTCCACCAGAAATTTATTTATACTATACGTAATGATGAGTGGAATCCCATCCGTAGGGCATGTGGTGATGAGTGGAATCCCGCCCATGCAAGGTCTGGTGATGAGTGTAATCCCACCGAGGTAATGTTGTTGTTGAGAGTAAATCCGCATATCCGGGTAAACTAATAGTGGCCAATGAACTTGTTCTTATAATTATGATGTTGTGATGTTGGTTTGTATTGTCGAGCGTAGTATGATGTGAGATGCCATATTATGACTCTTGAGACACTGGCTAGGTTGCCTTGTTGATGCTTATGTATGTTGTGTGTGATGTTAAGGATTGCATGCTTGGACCCTGCATTGTTGATGTTTTTGATTTTTAGAGCATCCTCACTAAGCTTCTAGCTTACGCTCTCATTTTCAACAATGCAGATCATTAGCGTGGTGTTAGCAAGGAGCAAGGCGAAGGGGCTTTCCAAGTGTAGTTGCTCAAGTATGACTTAGTAATTGAAGTGGTAGATTAGCAATAGGGCATTTATGTGTTTTGTATGAGCTTTGTATGACTCATAAATGTTGTTGATGTTTATGCCTTGCTTGGATTTTGTAAACCATGTTATGTCTTTGGATGCTTGTGATGGTTGGATATGCCTTTGGATGTTACAAGATGCTTTTGGTTGGTATGTAAACCTCATATGTGTTGACTTGTGCCTTATGGCTTTTTGAACTCTTAAGTATGCCCATATATGCAAAATCTATCCTTTGTGTGAATGCCATGATGCGTATGTGGAATTGTTCGTCCAAATTGCTCTTCATGTTAGCTCATGGTTGTTGTACGTTGTATGGATGATTGTATGTGGCTAGGGAAGTCATAATTTGCATTTAGAGTTAGAGTCTTGTGAGTTTGTGCTGAAAATGGAGAATTGCATAGCAGGGCGTATCGGTACGCCTAAGGGTATTATCGATACGGTCTTGCCTTTAGGACTCAGTTTTGGCTGGCTTTGCTCACTAGAATTCAGTTTGGGTTGGGCGTACCGATACACGGGAGTGTATCGATTCGCTCTTGACTCTCTTGAATTCTGAGAAGTCGTGAGTTTAGGGTGTATCGGTACGGTCCTACCTCGTTGACCACGAGATGTTGACCGAGAAGGGAGTATCGATACGCTCAAGGGCTGTATCGATACGGTCTTCCCTGAGTAGACTGTTTGGGTTGACCTGGTCAAGGCATATCGATACCTTTGATTTCTGTATCGATACGGCCTGCCCTGAAAGTTTAAAATAGACAGTTTATTGTGTGGATTATGGTTCGAATGTGGATCTTTAGTGATGTTTTCTACTGATGTGATCACCTAGGATTTAATATGCCTCTAGACAACATTAAAATGAAAGAAAATTTTTAGGGTTGCTAACCGAGGGGGAACCTTAACGGGTTTCGCTTTAGTTTGCCCCGTGTGGCCCACTCGACCGGTCATCTTGCCAGACCGGGACGAGGGGGTTTACATTTGTTGGTATCAGAGCATGAGGTTACGGAGACCTCGGGCAGGTAAGTGAGGTAAGCTTGATGTGTTAAGCAATTGTTTTGTCTTGGAGTGTGCATTGCCATGAAATCTTATTGTTTGACTGTTCTTATGATGATTTAAAGCATGAATTGTTGTGTTTGGTGTTGAGTCGAGAGCCCATTGCTACTATTACTTAATTTAAAAAGGTTTTTGTAAAGGAAGTACTTGAGCACTGTTGGACCCTTGCTTTTGCTAACGTAATCCTTATCTATTTGTTGTTGTAGTTATTATCTTGCTAGTTGTATCATGAGACCACGTGGGAGGCTTAGGATGGTTCAGCCGGAACCATGGGCACAAGCTCCAGGGATTGAGCAGATTGGTGGGACACAGGCTCCTCAACCTCCTCCACCTCCTCCTCAGCAAGAGGGAGGTGAGGCGGGAGCCGAGGGTGTTGGACCTCAAGTTGGCCAAGGACCGACCAGAATTGATTTAGCTCCCTTAGTTCAGGCGATAGCCGGGGCTTTCCAGGCTGTAGTGGCTGGAGGTCAGGCAGTGGCACAACCCTAGGGAGAGGGTACTGGGTTACCTTTGGAGAGACTCCGCAGTTTGGGAGGTGAAGAGTTTAGAGGGTCGACACCGGAGAAGTCTGAGATGTGGTTAGAGAAGACCGTCCGTATCTTGTCACAGTTGGGATGTACTGGGAGACGCAAGTTAGGATGTGTTGAGTCCTTGTCACAGCTTCGGACTACACTGATTTTGATGTCTTGGTCGCGAGGGCCAAGGGCTTAGAGCACAGTTTGGGCTCGACCAAACGATCTGGTGGCTCTAGTTCCAGCAAGAGATTTAGTGACTTTGATAGAAGTGATGCCAAGAGGCATCGGGACAACCGACATCACTATGATCATAGGCGTGGTGGAGGTAACCACGGTAGGGGTCAACAGGGCCAGAGGGCTGGTGGGAAGTTGCCCACGTGTGCTACTTGCGGGAGGAACCACACCGGTGAGTGTTGGGGGAATTTCCACTAGTGTTGTAGTTGTGGAGCTAGGGACCATATTAGACGTGACTGTCCACATCAGGTGGGGCAGGCACCAGCTCAGGCTTCTACTAGAGCTAATAACTTTCAGTGAGGCCGCTGGCGCGGTAGAGGTAACTTCCAGCCGAGAAATGATGGTCAGAAGAACATAGCACATGTAGTTGCAGTCCAGCCGGAGGGCGGAGGTCAGGCTGGAGTTTACGCTCACCGTGGGGATCAGCATGACACAGATGTGATCGCAGGTAACTTCCTGATACAGTCTTTGGGTTTTCTTTCTTTGACTGACTCAGGATCTACACATTCTTATATTCTGAGTGAGCATACACAATCATTGAATTTGCCTTGTGAAATGTTAGAGGTAGGAGTTAGTGTTACTAGTTCCTTTGGGGACACGGTAGTAGTTAGAAGGATGTACAGAAACTGTCTGTTGATGGTTCAGGGACATGTGTTTCCAGTGGATATGATGGAGCTACCTTTTATGGCTTTGATGTGATTCTGGGTATGGACTGGCTCACTGAGCATAGAGCTAGGATAGACTTTGAAACTAAGAGGATTTCTTTGAGACTCACAGATGATTATGAGATCGTAGTGGTGGGTGAGAATGTGAAGTTCTTATCCAATGTAGTTTCAGTACTAGAGGCTAAGAGGTTAGTTGAGATGGGTTGCGAAGCATACTTGGCCTATGTGATGAATCCGAACATGAGTGAGGTTAGACCTCAAGATATCCGGGCAGTGTGTGACTTTCCTAGTGTGTTTCCGGAAGAGTTACCAGGTTTACCGCCTGATGGAGAGGTAGAGTTTACGATTGAGACTTATTCTGATTTAGCTCCTGTTTCGATTGCTCCGTATCGCATGGCACCGAAGAACTGAAAGAGTTGAAGACTCAGTTGCAAGACTTGACAGATAGAGGCTTTATTCGACCTAGTTCTTCACCTTGGGGTGCACCAGTTTTGTTTGTAAAGAAGAAAGATGGAAGCATGAGAATGTGTATAGATTACAGACAGTTGAATCAGTTAATAGTGAAGAATAAGTATCCCTTGCCGAGAATTGATGATTTGTTTGACCAGTTGAGAGGGGCATCAGTCTTTTCGAAGATTGAGTTGAGATCAGGCTACTACCAGCTAAAGGTAAGAGAGGTTTATGTACCGAAGACGGCCTTTAGAACTAGGTATGGTCACTATGAGTTTTTAGTCATGCCTTTTGGGTTGACTAACGCACTAACTGCTTTCAAGGATATGATGAATAGGATTTTTCATCAGTACTTAGATCAGTTTGTAGTCGTTTTTATAGATGATATCTTGGTGTATTCGAGGACTGAAGAAGACCATGACTGACATTTGATTCTAGTTTTGAAGACTTTGTTAGATAATCAGTTGTATGCGAAGTTGAGCAAGTGTGAATTCTGGATCCGAGAGGTAGTCTTCCTAGGGCACGTAGTGTCTGTCGATGGGATTAGAGTTGATCCGATGAAAATAGAGGCCATTGTTGAATGGAAGCAACCGAAGTCTATAACAGAGGTACGTAGCTTTCTAGGCTTAGATGGATACTATAGAAGATTGATAGAAGGTTTCTCTAAGTTAGCCGCTCCATTGACACAGTTGCTTTAGAAGAATGTTCAATTTGAGTGGACAGATGCAAGACAGAGAGCCTTTGAGAAATTGAAAGAAGCTTTGACCCAAGCACCGATCTTGATTCAGCCAGAGTCCGGGAAAGACTATGTAGTTTACAGTGATGCTTCCTATGTAGGCGTAGGTTGTGTTCTCATGCAAGACAAGAGAGTAGTTGCTTATGCCTCAAGACAGTTGAAGACTCACGAGCGCAACTATCCGACCCATGACATAGAGTTAGCTGTAGTTGTGTTTGCCCTGAAGATTTGGAGACATTATTTGTACGGTGAGAGATGCACAATGTACACAGATCACAAGAGTTTGAAGTACATCATGACTCAGCAAGATTTGAATCTCAGACAACGTAGGTGGTTAGAGTTGCTAAAAGACTATGATCTTACCATTGAGTACCATCCGGGTAAGGCCAATGTAGCGGTCGATGCTTTGAGTAGAAAGATAGTCGTAGACTTGAGAGCCATGTTTGCTAGTTTGAGCTTGTCCGGAGATGTTGGCTTGGTAGCCGAGCTTCAGGTTAGACCTACTCTATGTCAGTTGATTAGAGAGAAGCAACTCTTAGATAGATCTTTGGCACCTCACGTGCAAGATGTGGCCGAGGGTAGACCTTCAGACTACAGTTTTAGTACCGATGGGGTTTTGTGTTTTAAAAATATGATAGTTGTGCCAGAAGACAGTGACTTGAGACGTACGATCTTGATTTAAGCACACAGTATTCCGTTTGCTATGCATCCTGGAACTACGAAGATGTACCACGATTTGAAGAATGAGTACTTTTGGGTTGGTTTGAAGAGAGATGTGGCCGACTTCGTGAGTAAGTGTTTGGTGTGTCAGAGAGTGAAGGCGGAACATCAGGTTCCCTCAGGTTTGTTGCAACCGTTGAGGATTCAGTAATAGAAATGAGAGAACATTACCATGGACTTTGTTTCGGGTTTGCCTTTGACTCCTACGAAGAAGAACTCAGATTGGGTTATAGTAGATCGTTTTACGAAGTGTGCTCACTTCTTAGCAGTCAATACCACTTATACATTAGATAGATTGGCCGATTTGTACATTGGTGAGATTGTTAGGCTGCATGGTGTGCCGAAGTCTATTGTGTCCGATAGAGATCCGAGGTTTACAGCTCGATTTTGGGAGTGTCTGTATACATCTTTGGGTACCCGTTTGAATTTCAGCATGTCTTATCATCCTCAGTCTGATGGTCAGTTAGAGAGAGTTATACAGATCTTAGAGGATATGTTGCGTTGTTACATCATCGATTTTCATGGTACATGGGAGAAGCACTTTCCTCTAGTTGAATTTGCTTCCAGTCGAGTATTCAGATGGCTCCGTATGAGGCCTTGTATGGCCGAAAGTATAGAACTCCAGTTTGTTGGGCCGAAGTGGGACAGAAGTTGTTACCTATGCCGGATTTGCTCAAGGGGACAACTGACTAGGTGAAATTGATTTGTGATCGATTGAAGGCTGCTTCGGATAGGTAGAAGTCATATGCCGACTTGAAGAGGAAGGAAGTTGAGTTCTCAGTGGGTGAGAAGGTATTCTTGAAAGTGTCTCCGTGGAAGAAAGTAATGAGATTTGGCCGAAAGGGGAAGTTGAGTCCGAGGTACATAGGACCGTATGAGATTGTGAAGAGGGTTGGTCCAGTTGCTTATCAGTTGCGTTTGCCATCCGAGCTAGAGAAGATACACGATGTATTTCACGTTTCGATGCTCCGTAAGTATAGGTCCGATCCATCACATGTTATGCCTGTAGAGGAGATTGAACTGAATCCGGATTTGACTTATGCGGAAGAACCAGTTGAGATCCTAGCTTCTAACAGTAAGGTGTTGCGGGGTAGATCGATTGAGTTAGTGAAAGTGCGGTGGCAACGTCGAGGGGTGGACGAGGCCACTTGGGAAAGGAAGGAGGATATGGAAAGGCAGTTTCCTTATCTCTTTCAGTCAGGTAATTTTGGGGACAAAATTTCTTAAGTGGGAGAGAGTTGTAACACCCGTGTTTTGGGGTTAGTAGTTAGACGCGTGAGTCGGTTCGAGTCGGTAAAATCAATTTTAATCAAATTGACCTTGGTTTAGATCTAATTGAAATTTAAATTAAAAGGGGGTGGCCATTTGGGTAATTTAGCCAAAACAAAAAGTAGACAACCTTTTTCAAATAAAAAAAAGAAAGCTATCATCTTTCCCCCTTTTCCTTCATTCAACGTGAAACCCACCCAAACTCTCCCAAAAACCCCAAGTTACTATTCCATTCAATCTTTCCATTGATTCAAGGTCATTTTCAAAGGTAAACCTATTTCTTAACTCTCATCATCATCCTCTACATTTACATAGTCTTAGATTTCAAAACTATCCATTTTTGTAATTTTCAAGTTTAAAGAAAGATTGAATTTTTAATGGGTTTATCATTTGATTTTGATTTGTTGAGTTGGGTTTTAGTTTAATCTCATCATAATACACTTAGTATCTTGAAATGGTTGGTTTTGGGTGAAAACCCGAAGTGGGTCTTTGGGGCAATTTTTGAAGTGTCTAAAATTGGGGTTTTGGTGTGTTTTAGGGTTGGGTTGAAGGGCTGATGGAATAGGGTTATTAGGGGAGTGTTTTGGGGACTTTTTGATGCCATTTGGGTGTTAGAAATCATGGTTTTCAGCTGGGTTTTGGGGGAGCACGAAAATGGGAATTTGGTGATTGATTGGGTTTGAAATTGGTGAAGTTTGGCTTGTGTTTGTGGGTTGGAGTTTGTGATTGAGTTTAGCATCGAATTTGTGAGTAACGATTGTGTTTTGATTGGTTAGAGGCGAGAGGAGACATCGAAGAAGTATCAGGACCGAATCCAGGAATTTAGGAGGCTTGCTTGCTTGCTTTGTTTGCTAAGGAAGGGTGGTGAGTAAAACTTTAAATTTGTGTTAAAGATGGTTCAAGTGTGTGTAGAGGAAGTCTCGGAATGAGTTTGGTAGGATATTCCTAGGTAGGAGTTAAATTGGTAGTTTAACTCCTTGATTGTTAATGTTGCTTATATGCCAATGCCTATTTTGATCTTGTGAGATATGATTGATTCGTATGTGTCTACCTTAATATGTGTATGTGATGAATATGTGATATAATTGATGGATGTGTGATGTGGCCTAAAGAAATTGGCACTAATTAACTTACCGGGTGTAAATGATCGATCATTAGGATTAGTGTGCACACAATTGAGTCAAAACGCGTGTGGCCTTGATGGCGTTGAGTCATCAAGGAGGAGTACGGTGATGTAATATTCCACCAGAAATTTGTTTATACTATACGTGATGATGAGTGGAATCCCATCCGTAGGGCATGTGGTGATGAGTGAAATCCCGCCCATGCAAGGTCCAGTGATGAGTGTAATCCTACCGATGTAATGTTGTTGTTGAGAGTAAATCCGCACATCCGGGTAAACTAATAGTGGCCAATGAACTTGTTCTTATAATTATGATGTTGTGATGTTGGTTTGTATTGTCGAGCGTAGTATGATGTGAGATGCCATATTATGACTCTTGAGACACTAGCTAGGTTGCCTTGTTGATGCTTATGTATGTTGTGTGTGATGTTAAGGATTGCATGCTTGGACCTTGCATTGTTGTTGTTTTTGATTTTTAGAGCATCCTCACTAAGCTTCTAGCTTACGCTCTTATTTTCAACAATACAGATCATTAGCGTGGTGTTAGCAAGGAGCAAGGCGAAGGGGTTTTCCAAGTGTAGTTGCTCAAGTATGACTTAGTAATTAAAGTGGTAGATTAGCAATGAGGAATTTATGTGTTTTGTATGAGCTTTGTATGACTCATAAATGTTGTTGATGTTTATGCCTTGCTTGAATTTTGTAAACCATGCTATGTCTTTGGATGCTTGTGATGGTTGGATATGCCTTTGGATGTTTCAAGCTGCTTATGGTTGGTATATAAACCTCATATGTTTTGACTTATGCCTTATGGCTTTTTGAACTCTTAAGTATGCCTATATATGCAAAATCTGTCCTTTGTGTGAATGCCATGATACGTATGTGGAATTGTTGTCCAAATTGCTCTTTATGTTAGCTCATGGTTGTTGTACGTTGTATGGATGATTGTATGTGGCTAGGGAAGTCATAATTTGCATTTAGAGTTAGAGTCTTGTGAGTTTGTGCTGAAAATGGAGAATTGCAGAGCAGGGCGTATTGGTACGCCTAAGGGGCGTATCGATACGGTCTTGCCTATAGGACTCAGTTTTGGTTGGGCGTACCGATACACGGGGGTGTATCGATACGCTCTTTGCTCACTGGAATTCAGTTTGGGCTGGGCGTACCGATACACGGGAGTGTATCGATACGTTCTTGACTCTCTGGAATTCTGAGAAGTTGGTGAGTTTAGGGCGTATCTGTACGGTGTTGAGGCGTATCGGTACGGTCCTACCTCGTTGACCACGAGATGTTGACCGAGAAGGGAGTATCGATACGCTCAAGGGTTGTATCGATACGGTCTTCCCTGAGTTGACTATTTGGGTTGACCTGGTCAAGGCGTATCGATACCCTTGATTGGTGTATCGATACAGCCTGCCTTGAAAGTTTAAAATGGACATTTTATTGTGTGGATTGTGGTTCGAATGTGGATCTTTAGTGATGTTTTCCGCTGATGTGATCACCTAGGATTTAATATGCCTCTAGACAACATTAAAATGAAAGAAAATTTTTAGGGTTGCTAACCGAGGGGGAACCTTAACAGGTTTCGCTTTGGTTTTCCCCGTGTGGTCCACTCGGACCGGTCATCCGGCCAGACCGGGACGAGGGGGTTACAGATATGGCAAAAACTCGTCCCGATCGGCCCGGTTACCATTCTATCCTTACCCCTTTTGCTGCCCCCACTTAAAAAATGGGTTTAGGGTCTAAAGTTAAGGATTATGGCTAAGATTTAGGGGATTTGAGGTATGGTGTATTTTTAGGGTGTATGGTTTAGAATTTAGGGTTAGAGTTTAGAATTTAATTTTTAGTGTGGGCATAGAAATGGGCATACTCAGGGACAAAGAGTTTTTGTTCATAAACATTGGGACAAAAACCATTTGCCCCTTTTTAGTGCCTCTTTCTACGCACACCACTAAAAAACACTAAAAAAATAAATTCTAAGCCATAACCCTTAATTTTAAATCCTAAACCCTACACCTTAAAAATACACTTTACCACAAATTTCCTAAATCCTAGTCATAAACCCTAACCCTGAACCCTAAATCACAAACCTTAATCCTAATTTTTAGTGTGGGATATAAATAGAAGCACCAAAAAGTTGAGAATTTCTATTATAAATTTGGACACGAATGTTTGAGTTCTGAATCTCAAAAGTCATTTTTTTTAAACATGACTACATGAAACATTTAGGGTAAACTACATGGGTGACCACCCAACTATTGGGTCTGACCTGTTTTGACCATCAAACTACAAAAAATTAAAATTCGATCACCCAACTATTTAAATAGACCTATTTTGACCACCGTCAATTAAAATCTAACAGAGAGGTGACGTGACAGACTGGCAGTTGAAGAAAATTTGTATAATTACATATTTGGTTCAAACAAACACTTTGTTCACATGAAATTGCTAATTTATTTGGTATCTTCTTTTATTTCTACCCCCACACATTGTTGAATTTTCGTTGGTCCTTGCCCCACTCCACAAGTTGAGAACATTAATTGCAAAAGAATATATAAACTTGGGATGGAAATTGTGGCAATAATAACCGTACTTGATGGGTCCAAATCCAACCCGACTCGATAGGGCCGGGATTATTATTAAAATCGGATTTCAGGGCGGGTGTTTTTTTAAAAATATTCGGGTCCAGTTTAAAGTTTAGAATTTCCCATCCAACCTGACCCAAAATATTTACAAAAATACCATTCATTTATTTACAAAAATGTCATACATTTGTTTTCCATTTCCCGCGGCCTCCCAATTTGTCTCCATTTCAATCCCTTTTCTTTCTCCTTTAAATTTATTGTCTCATACTTTCTCAAAAAAAAAATTCTTCCCCTTTTAGTTTTCTCCTCCATTTTCAATTCTTAATTTTTCATTTTATATTACTTAGGTTATATTTTATTGAATAATTTTTTTCTTCTATCACTTTAATTTCTCTGCTCTTTTAACTCTTCTTTCATCTTCATTCTTTTTTTTAAATGTTAACTAGACATGCATGTAATCTAGATATGAAAGGTTGAAAATTTTTGAATTTTGTTTTTACCGACGTCGTTTTGGTACGGTTGTATAAAAGCCTAATTTAGGCCAAAAAGATGTCGTTTTGCAGGAGGGGTTTGAACCCAAGACCTCCAAATAAAAAGGCTAAACCTTAACCACTAAACCAACTTAAAATTATATAATATAAATATATTATTTTTTTAAAAAGCCTAACATATTCGTAACATCAATATATAAAAAACCCTTGAACCCTAACTCCTAAACTCTAAGATTTATGGTTTAAGTTTGAGAGTTTAGGGTTTAGGGTTAATAGTTTAGGGTTTTAGTGTTTTTTATGTATTAATAATAATATAAATATATTATTTAAAAAACCCAAAATATTCAAAAAAATATATATATCATTTATAGTAAAAACCATATATTTATATTATTAATAATATATAAAAATAATATATTTTATATTTTTTATATTAATTTCATTTATAGTATTATTTATTTTATAAAATAATTTGAATTAATCTCAAGTAGTTGGAGATATATAATATTTCTGGTAAAATATTATATAATATCGGATTGGTTTAGTGGTTAAGGTTTAGCCTTTATATTTGAAGGTCTTGGGTTCAAACCCCACCAAGTGCATGCTTTTAATATTTTTCTCCAGCAAAACGACGTCACTTAACGAGGGTGTTAAGAGTTAACGACAGAGTGGTATTTTCAAGTCACAAACTAAAGTTCATTGTTAGTTTTGAATTTTTTTACAATACGGTGGTATTTTCGAGTCAGCGGCCATAGTTAAGTGGTATGTGATGTAGTTTACCCTTAATATTATTGATACTTTTACTCTATTTTTTTTTTATTTTTTAGTTTGTGTTTATGAGATTTGATATATAACATGTTTATATATTTCAGACCTGATAAATTTTTTCTTTCTTTCTTTGGTTTTGATGTTAGAAATTGGATGTGTTTTGAGCGTAGTGAAGTTTGTGTTTTCAAGTCTACTTTATGATTTTATAGTGTTTAATCCGTTTTAGATATTTGATTTTTGAATTGTTCTGTTTGTTATTGGGATGGATCAGATCGGGAACGAGTTTACACTCTATATCTCGGGGCGGGCGAAATAAAAATATTTTCGAGTTGGGTTGAATATATATGTATATATATATCGGGTCGGGCTCGGATATGGCAAAAACCCTAAACCCTACACCTTAAAAAATACATTATGCCGCAAATTTCCTAAATCCTAGTCATAAACCCTAACCTTAAACCCTAAATCACAAACCCTAATCTTAATTTTTAGTGTGGGGTATAAATAGAAGAACCAAAAAAATTGAGAATTTCTATTTTAAATTTGGACACGAATGTTTGAGTTCTGAATCTCAAAAGTCGTTTTTTTAAACATGAGTTCATGAAACATTTTAGGCTAAACTACCTGGGTGACCACCCAACTATTGGGTCTGACCTGTTTTTACCATCAAACTACAAAAATTTAAAATTCGACCACCCAACTATTTTAATAGACCTATTTTAACCACCGACAGTTAAAATCTAACGGAGAGGTGACGTGGTAGACTGGCAGTTAAAGAAAATTTGTATAATTACACATTTAGTCCATATTAATTACTTATTATATCAATTTGGTCATAATTTTAATTTTATTTAATTTTACAATATAATATATATATCAATAAATATAAATAAAAGTGTATTTGTTGTGAATAAAATAAAGAAGAACAAGAAGAACAAAGAGATGAGAGGAAGAGGGAGATTTGTATTATTCTCAAAATATAGAATTGTATACAATGCCTTCAATGAATCATCTATTTATAGGCATAAGAAGTACATAATACATTAAACTCTAATTCATAGAGATAATATTCCTAATAATAAATAAATCAAACTCCTTTGATAAAGTTCTAATCATGATAGACATCCACATAGATAAATATTCATAACACTCCCCCTTGGATGTCTATGAAGATAATGTGCCTCGTTAAAACCTTACTAAGATAAAAACCCAGTGGGAAAAAAAAAATCTTTAGTGAAGGAAAAAGAGTACACACATCTTTGATACGCATAACATGTTGCCTCATTAAAAACCTTACTAGGAAAACCCATTGGGACAAAACCTCGGTTAAGGGAAAAAGAGTGCAACGCGTATTTACTCCCCCTCATGCAAACATCACAAAAGATCTTTGAATCTTCATAATTTAATCTTGAATATTATTTTTCTAAAGATCGTGAGGGATGAAACTTTGGAGTAATATGTTCCATAATGTATCCACTTTCAAACTGAGATATACATCTTGTGTTATCTTCACACAAGATAGCTTTTATCATATCTTGTAAAAGTAAATCCACTTATCTTTTGGATATGTTGGGTCAATAGTCTTAGCCAAACACAGTTTTTTTTGGCTTGCCTCGTGCATAACAATTATTTCTACGACATTTGAGGAGGCATCAACGAATGTTTGAAGATCTAAATGTAATGATCTTTGTATATTCATAGATATTTCTTGACCAACTAATATATAGTGCTTAAAGACCAAGAAAAGATATGATTATCTTTATTCACATCCAACAATCTTACAACTATTGGGATACTCAATAGATATGCTCTATTCATATTGAATCTTCTTTAAGATTCTTTATGCTTATGTATATTCATAGACAAAAGAAATATATAAAAATGCTCTATCTTCAGGTCGAGATAAACTTGATGTCAAGATTCAAGTACTTGTATTGTAAGTACTTCATGAGTTTCCAATTTGAAGCTCTTTAGGAGTTCTAAAATTATCATAATGGATCTTGATCCAAACTCCTTTATAAAATATATAAGGAAATATGATGATTCTTATAGTATTTTCTCAATTAGTATTCACTAAGGCGATTATACCAAATGCGCCAAAATATTCATGAGACATGTCTAAATAAATTTCCTCAGAAATTTCCAAATGCTTATAGCATTTTAGATCCTTCAAGGATAAATATGGATCCACAAATAATTAGACGCATGTAAAATTTTCAAAACTGCCAAAGTAATTGCATCCACCATGAAGTAATTAAAACTTTTCATAAATCACAATTCAAGTCGTATTTACGACTACTTATTCGTGCCTCACTTGCATTACACCTTTAGGTGTTTGGACTGGTGGTCCAAATACTTCTATTTTAGAAGTTCAACGCGTCTTTCAACATTGGCCAATTCAATATCTATACTTCTGGATAGATTTTATACAAGATCCTCGATTTCTTTCTTTACTTCTATAGAAGTATTTTATGTAAAATTGTTTGTAAAATCGTTGTCGACAACTTTCCAATTTTTCTAGTTCCATTCTCGTAATGACATAACTCATCGAGATCTCTTCAAGATTTCAATCTTTATTTCAGGTACCTGAAACTCTTCAAGAGTTTTATTATTTGTTATGTCTTGGGTCTCTTCAGAAGCACCCGCCTCCAATATATGACCATCTCATATTACTTTCTATTTACGAGAATTTTGATCATTGGAACCATTTCAACTATCATGCTTCAGGCATGATTTACATTCTCTCGCTCTAACATGTAATTTAAACTTAGAGCATTTCAGCTGGTATATGAGACTTAATTACTCTCATTGGGTCAGTAAATATGTCTGGCAGTTGACATGTAATAACATGAATTATCTTATGAACTTCTAGTTCATATACGAGGATCTAGATAATGATAATTCATTTTCCTCTATCCAGCTGATTATTATCTCCCCCTGATGTTGAGAAAAATCATGTCATAAATGATTCTCCAATTAATCTTTAAGAATTTAAACATAAAAGGAGACTCGTACTCAATATATATTCTCAACCCTTTTTATTTACCCATTTTGTGCGTTGTGGTGGAGCAATTCATATCGCACATTCAAAAATCATAAAATGGGAAATGTATGGTTTCTGACCAAAAACCAATCATAACGGGGAGTTTATTATAACTCGTTGGCTTGATGCGTATAAGTGTTGCTATATGGAAACACCATATAAATAATAACTCTTTTGTTCTCATAGTTTAGCTATTAAATAGGAGGCATCCAATTGAAATTTTGCTAAACTATATTTTTCATAATCAATAGGCTTTGTAACAACTGATATAGCCTAAAATATAAATCCACTAGCTTTTCAAGACGAATAGTCTAACTGCATAATCTGAATATTTTTAGAATCAATCTCACAAACTTCTGGTTGTAAGTCGATAAAACAATGTAGATGCATCTACTAAAATCATATAAAACTTTCCACATTTGTGGATATATGGGCCCATATTTCGTTCAGATATGCAAGACATACAGTCTTAACTTCAGTACAAGAACTTTAAGTTCTAATTCTTTTGGTAAGTGGGATCATCTATATCCTTTGAGAACAAACAACACAAGAACTTCAGGTTCTTTTAGTAAGTGGAATTTAATCAATTCCTTTAAGCAACACAAGTTCACATTCTTTAATAAGTGGAATTTAATCCATTCTTTTGAGAATAAGCACTACAAGAACTACAGGTTCTTTTAATACACGTGCATGTAAATCTCAATAATTTCTGCACCATTATTGATCAGGATAGTCTAACCGATCATGCCAACTATATATATGTATGTATATATCTCTGAATTTGTAAACTCCTTGTTTACCATAACATGTAATTCAATCTCACTCGTACATGTCTAGTACGACCATCAAAATTGTTCCTTTAAATAGGAATATATTTAGCTCTTTCGGAGCTTTCAATTGAAATGATCTTTTGGTAGCAATATATAGCTCTCCTAGAGCTTTCAACTGACTTTTTGGCTACCAGAACTTATATCCATATTGGCTTATTTCAAATGCCAATTGATAACATATGTTATCTATAATTCCCAAAGGGATAGTTTGCGAACTCATATTGCTCTCTTTATGACTTTGACGAGTATAACGCACTGTGAATATGGAATAAAGTTCCATTTGACAATAACATATTTGCTCAACCAGAGCCTTTTGTGATATTAGTACTTCCGGATATAGTACTCACATTATTCCCTTGCATTTTAATCGAGAAATGCATAATTGTGCACCTTTCAAAATGTGCTTTGTTTCATTTACTTCAGGTAATGAAAATATGTACTTTGTATCATTCACTTCGAGGAATGAAAAATATAAAATATAGCACATCATATCAAGTCGATTATCTATCAGAGATAAACTTTCAAGTGCTCTTCCGAAGTATTGATATTTTAGTACTTTGAGAAATACTACTCATATTTTCCCTTGCATTTAAATGGGAAAATTATTTCTTATGCTTAAGTACAATATGAGTACTTGCATTATCTGCTAGGCATAAATAGCCACAATTCTAGGCATAAATAGCCACAATTCATTGTATATTTTATTCCGGATGTAATCATATTCTTCAAATAATAAATTAACATAAAACGTAAATAAATAATATGTGAAATAAATAAACATAAAGCAAACCAACATAAATAAATAATAAATAAAACGAATTAACATAAAAAAATAAAATAAAATAAAACCAATTATTCATGTTAGAGGTTATAAGGGAAATAAATAAATGGTAAATTATTCCCTTCAAGGGTTATGAGAAAATTAACAATATCCAATTGAGTTGGACCAATAACGCCATAATTATTTTCTCCATAAACAAATTTTGTTTATATTTTATTTCATTTATCATTCATGATTATGGATAAAGTCCATAATACTTTGGCGTTTGACAAGTACAAAACCAATGGTTTATAACATCACATTGGTAAAAGGATTTCACTTCCTTAGAATGATCTTTATCACTCTTGTCATCCTTATAACTTCGCTACCAGCGGGTAGAAGTATTCTTAAAATGACTATATTTTTCATGTGTATATTCATAGCCTCGACCACGACCACAACTTTTAATGTGATTTTTTTATTCCTTCCATAATATAATCTCACATTCACTTCAGGGAATGGAGTAGAGCCAGTGGGCCTTTAAAACCTTTTTCTCATATCCTTATCACAGAGAACAAAGATTTAATCCTCGTACGCGGCATTGTTAAACCTGTCCACAAGGTCCTTTAAAAACCTCCTTTGAGACCAGTAGCCTCGCAGAACGGGATGTCCAGCCAATTATACTTGGATTATATCGAAATTATGTCTCTAATTGAATAATGATTTACCATGTTTGCATTCACTTCAGGGAATGAAACAGATCCAATAATTGCATGGAATAAACATCATGCTTGCATTCACTTTAGGGAATGCTCCATCATTGATAATTGCATGGAATAAACATCATGCTTGCATTCACTTCAGGGAATGCCCCATCATTGATAATCGCATGGAATAAACATCATGCTTTGCATTCACTTCAAGGAATGCCTCCCATAAAACTTTTTGGATCAAGACGAATTTTCGTAACTTGAAATTGGGAGAAGTCTATGGTCGAGTTTTTTGACGAAGAAGAAATATTGCTTTCAAGCAAATATAGACTTTATAATAATCTTCTTGTAAATCCAAAATCATCATGATTTATCGCACTTTAAAATAATAATATAAAGAATAAAAATAAAACCAAAATTTACTGATATTGATTTTTCTCTCGTGAACAATGGAGACATAGCATATGACCGAGATAGCTTCTCATAATCCCTTTATATCACATCTCTTTCCAAGCCATTTAAGCATATCATGTAAAACTCAAAACACGGTTAAAAATATTAACTTTTACCAAATAAAATGACATAAATAATAATATGAAAAATATCAAATATAATCATATAAGTAAAAGTATGAATAAGCATACCGCTAATTAACCCTTTTAGGAATAAGAGAAAATACACGTAATTTACACCAAACGCAACATCTTCGTCTCTGTCGATTCGTCTTTTGGTTTGTGAGAAGCCACAAATTTATCTCTTTCCAATGTTCGAATAAAATCAAACATACTTCCAAAATTTTCAAAAATTAAAACAAAGTTAAAATATAAAGAGAAAGACAATCGGAAACTAAAAAAATAAGGAGAGAAAAAAAATTATCTTTGGTTTATTCTATAATCGAATTCTTCCCGGTAACTTCTTTTGAATTATAACGATGAAGACCTCAGTTGATTAGAGTCTCGTGCTGATAACGTGTTGTGAATAAAATAAAGAAGAACAAGAAGAACAAAGAGATGAGAGGAAGAGGGAGATTTGTATTATTCTCAAAATATAGAATTGTATACAATGCCTTCAATGAATCATCTATTTATAGGCATAAGAAGTACATAATACATTAAACTCTAATTCATAGAGATAATATTCCTAATAATAAATAAATCAAACTCCTTTGATAAAGTTCTAATCATGATAGACATCCACATAGATAAATATTCATAACAGTATTGCTTTTATTGTTTAGATATTATTTATAATATAAATATATTATTTAAAGAACTTCAAAATATTCATAAAAATAGTATATTTATATTATAAATAATATATATAAACTCTAAACCCTAAATCCTAAATCATAAATCTTAAACTACAAAGCCTAAACCTCAAACCATAAACCTTATGGTTTAAGGTTTAGGGTTTATGGTTTTTTATATATTATTTATAATATAAATATATTATTCTAATAAGTATATTATTTTAATGAATATTGTTTAAAAATAATATATTAATATTATAAATAATATATAAAAACAATAAAAATAATATATTTTTATTGATATATATATATATATATATATGTAAATAATATATTTTATATTATTTATATATTAATATTATTTATAGTATTATCTTTTTCATAAAATAATTTGGTTGAACCAAATGGATTAGTTTATATAATTTAAATAGAATATATTGTTTCTATATTTTTTTTATATTATTCATAATATAAATATATTATTTTTAAAAAGCCAACATATTCATAACATCATTATATGTAGTTCGAGATATATAATATTTCTGATAAAAATATTATATAATATTGGATTGGTTCAATGGTTAAAGTTTAGCCTTTATATTTGAAGGTCCTAGGTTCAAACCCCTCTAAGTGCATGGTTTTAATATTTTTCCTCTAGCAAAACGACGTAGCTTTGACTTAACGAGGGTGTTAACTGTTAACGGCGGAGTGGTATTTTCGAGTCAACGACCATAGCTGAGTGGTATGTGATGTAGTTTACCCTTAATATTATTGATACTTTTACTCAATTTTTTATTTATTTTGTGTTTATGAGATTTGATGTATAACATGTTTATATATTTCAGATCTGATATTTTTTTTGTTTCTTTGGTTTTAAAGTTCGAAATTGAATGTGTTTTGAGCGTAGTGAAGTTTGTGTTTTCAAGTCCACTTAGGCCTAGGGGATTTTTTAATGAGCCTTGTGATAATCCCGGATGTATGGTTTTCATCATTAAACATGCATATTTTCGATCAAAAAAAATAAAAAAAATAATAATACAATGACATAATAGAAAGACCTTTTATTTCTCCACATATAATGATTTCAAGTAGCCAGGCATTTATCTTAAACATGGCATAATTGATTTTAAACATTTAGACCTTTTAAAACTTTTCTAGAGATAAACGAGGAAGGGGTTGGGGTTGTCCAGGGATCAAACCCGAGACATATAAACTCAAGACTTGAAGCCAGTCTTTTTATTAAACCACCTTCCTTATTTTAAAATTACTAGTGCATGCAAAGAAACAATATTTTAAATTATTTTCTGGAAACTTGTTGTCAAATGTGGCGAAGGGCTGTCCGGGTCAATCGTAGCCGTGGCCTTGTATCCAAGTTTGTTCACCTCAGCAGGAGTGGCGGAAGATGTGTCCAAAAGCGATTCGACGACATCCCAATTGACAGCAGTACTAGTAATGTCAATATACACCTGCAGTTGACAGAGATTTGATTTATGTAAAAGTTGATTGAATTATTTCTTTTGAATGTTACAATAAAATTCTTAAAGAAATTTTTTTTTAAGAAAAAGAATGAAACAAATAGGGTTCATCGGAAATTATTTGTGCCTGTGGTGCCATAAGTTTTAAGAAAAGGGAATAACATTGAATTGATGAATACCTTGTTGCTTTCACCGTTCATATTGCTCCAGGCAACAACCCACTTAATGCCAGCTGGGGTTGAATACACAGCCCCGCCCTTCGAGCTTCCAGCTCGGGGATCGGCGTCGTGCTTAATTTTATCGGACCACTTTGCTTGAAGAACAAATGGGCGGTTTCCAGAGCCATACCAATCCTTTTGGTCAGCAAGGTTGACATTGTCATTGGAAAGGTTCTGAAGAGTCGCGTCTGTATAGAATGCAGGACCCGAACTGCTAAATACATTGTGAGCCATCACCTTAATTTGATAAGTCGAAATACCTTAAGCTATTGGTTTGGTTTTGTTGTGCTCTGACTGCTGTACTAGATACCGATATATATACTATTCTGCAGCCCATAAAATGACAACAACCAACTATAATTTTTTATTTTTCAATATTTTTGGAAGGTATAATTAATTAACAGCTCGGGTTTTATATGTATCCATTTGTTTTATCTGGAAATTACATCTCCAACGCCATAATTGAATTAACTCCATGTGCTGGCCTCTGGAGTACTCTGGAGCCCGGGAACATCATTACCACGTGCATGTTTCATTTTACTTTTAATTTTTTTTTATACGTGGTTGTTATAACAACATTGCAAGACTAGATATTTGAATATTAGCTTGTGATCCACATGTTGAGTTTACTTTAAGTATTTAATATGTGGTTGTTATAAATAAATCTCTATTTTCACTATATAAAATATTTGTCGACGATATCCCCTTCCTCTTTTGAGCGGAGTAGAATTCTAATTGAAACAAATAAGATCGATAGGATTGATGAGTTGCTGGAATTGGAGGTAGAGGGGACGTGTTATAGTATTCGGGTGCAAGAATGGGAGAGAGAGGTAAGATCAGCGGATAGGGACGAGGAAGAGGAAATGGAATCATCCTCGGAATCTAGTTTGCATAGAGCTCATGTTCCGAAGGAAAATACTAAGTCGAATGACAGTGATCCGTTGTTAAATTCATTTGTTCAAGATAGTTTTATGGGTGAGGAAGCAAATTTATTTTCTAGAGAGGTACAGGAGATTGATTCGAACCTGGATGCCAATGCCATAAGGAGAGGATGCGCGTATGAAAAACAAATTGATTTGCGGGTGGTTTCACCAAGTAGAGATGTTTCATGGGTGTCGGATGAGGTGATCGCTTTGATAGACAGAGAGGGGACAAGCGAGCATAAAAGTTTAGATATGGCTCAACTTGAAGTATGTAGGGCGGAGTGTGTCCAGGGGACTTCATTGGCAACGGTTGAGGAGGTGGATTTGATGGTTAGGGAGCGAATTGGGGAATGCACAAGCCGCGATATGGATCATTTTACTTGTTGTGTAGGAGAGGGAATACCGGGAAATTTGGCCGAGAGGGAGGAGACAGTGCATAATGCTGCGGAAACGCTGGGGGAGTTTATCGATGATGGGCCTGTACAATTGAGGGCCTCGGATGCGCAGTATATTGAACATAATGGAGTCCTTCGTAAGGTGAGAAGCTTATCTAATATCTTGATAAGTGTTTTGAATCCGGAGGAAAGGTCTGAGGCGGTGACGAAAGTGACAAAGAAGGCTCGCGGCAGGCCGAAGAAGAAACTACAGGAAGACACGGGGGTTGCTAATGGATCCTTATCGGATTCAGATTTTGTAAATAGGAAGAGGGTAATTTTGAAAGAGGCAAAACAGACACTTGATCTGGGCAGGTTGATAGGGGCTTCGACAGTAGGTAACGAGGAAGCGGTTGTTCAGGACATTGCGCGCATCATTGAGGCGCGTATTGAAAATAAATAGCAAGTGGTGATGCGGGTGTTGTCGTGGAACGTTCGCGGTTTGGGTGCAGCCGCGAAACGTCGTGCAGTTCGTGACCGAGTGTGACAACACCAATGTGCGATGGTGATGCTGCAAGAGACGAAATTGGAGCAGCTATCAGCAAATGGGGTAAGTAAAATGTGGATATCGGATAATTTCGATTTTGTTTTAGAACCTTCTGTGGGCCGATCAGGGGGGTTAATGTTAATTTGGGATAGTGTTAAATTCCGAAAGATAGAAACTCGGGTAGCACGCCATTTTATTGTGATTAAAGGGGAGTGGGTGAGTGAGAAATGGATATGCTGGATGATTAATGTGTATGCTCCTTGCGAGGTTGAAGCTCAAGATCGGGTATGGGGGGAGTTGCGGGGGCTAGTTGGGGAATTAGATGGGCCGTGTTGCATGGGAGGTGATTTTAATACGGTGCGGGAGGTGAAAGAGAGATGTGGATGTGTTGATGCATCGAGGGGAATGGAGAATTTCAATGAATTTGTGGAGGACGTCGGCCTCATGGATATCAAAGTTGTGGGAAAGAGGTTTACTTGGTTCGGATCGGGGAACAAGGCGTGTCGCCTTGATAGGTTCTTGGTGTCAAGGGAGTGGATTGATCGCTTCTCTTCGATATATCAATTGGTCTTGCCGAGGGGAATTTCTGATCATACGCCGATTCGCCTGACAAGTGAGGATAGTGATTGGGGACCTCGTCCGTTCCGGTTTCTAAATGTGTGGCTTGAGAAGAAGGAACATGTTGAGTTAATGGCGAAAGAATGGGAGCGAATTTCGGTTGAATTTGGGGGGCACTCGATGCAATATAAATTAAGGGAGTTGAAAAAAATTTTGCGCACTTGGAACAAGGACTATTTTGGACATATTGACACGAGAATTGGCGAGGTGACGGAACAGATTGACCGACTAGATGAGGTGGTAGATGTATCGGGGGATAGAGAACATCGGAAGGCTGAGATGTGTCGGCTGAAAATTGAGTTGTGGAGGCTGCATAAGTACAGGGAATCGGTTTGGCGACAGAAGTCGCGAGCTCTTTGGCTAAAAGCGGGGGATCGTAATACCTCATTTTTTCACCGAAGTGCTAAACTTAGAGCTGGAAAAAATCAGATTATGGGATTGCGGATCAATGGTGCATGGGTAGAGGATATGGAGAGGCTTAAGCGCCATATTCAGGTTGAGTTTCGAAAGCATTTTGCTCGTCGACCTTGCCATGGAATGTTGGAAGCTGCTGTGCGGTTTTGTAGGCTGGAGAAGGAGGATGCCGATTTGTTAGAATCTAAGTTTTTGTTATCTGAAATTAGAGATGCTATTATGAGTTGTGAAGGCGCGAAGGCCCCGGGGCCGGATGGATTTAGTTTCGCATTTTTTAAGAGGGGATGGGAGTTCTTGAAGGATGATTTGGGGCGTTTGTTTGAGAAGTTTCACGCGCATGGCTCTTTGCCGAAAGGGGCCAACTCGACGTTTTTTGTATTGATCCCAAAACGAGAGAACCCACAGGTGATTAGTGATTTTCGACAGATTGTTGATGGCATTTTGTTAACCAATGAAGTGGTTCATTCACTTAGGAAGCGACGGTTTAGTGAAGGTGGTGCAGTGCTGAAAATTGATTTTGCAAAGGCATACGACTGCATAAAATGGGAGTTTCTTGTGGATGTTATGGATCGGATGAACTTTGGGGTGAGATGGCGGACTTGGATACGGAATTGTGTGGGTACAGCAAGGCTTTCGGTACTTGTAAATGGTAGTGCAACACCGGAGTTTGCTATGGAACGGGGATTGCGACAAGGTGATCCCTTGTCGCCGTTACTCTTTGTGATTGTCGCGGAAGCACTTCATCAATTCTTGGTAAATGCGGAGGGATTGGGGCTGATTAGAGGTGTGAGTGTGGCTGCGGATTATCGACTCTCGCACCTGCATTTTGCCGATGACACGGTTATTTTCATTCAAGGGAATGTTGATTTTGCTAGAAACTTGAAGCGTGTGCTGACTTGTTTTGAGTATGGTTCGGGGCTGCAAATAAATTATGCCAAATCGGCGATGTATGCTGTGGGATTAGAGGAGACAGTGGCATTGGCGATGGCTAAGGAGTTGGGTTGTGTGCGAGCTGAACTTCCCTTTAAATACTTGGGAATTCCGATAGGAATTAATCCACGAAATGGTAAGGTTTGGGAGCCGGTAATTAATCGGATGCGCTTGTGTTTAGCGGGATGGAAAAAGAATTCTTTGTCTTTTGCCGCAAGGGTGACTTTAGTGAACTCGGTGCTCTCTACGCTGCCTCTATATTATATGAGCATTTTTCGGGTGCCGAAAACAGTATTGAATAAAATCGAGAAGATACGGCGGGCATTCTTGTGGGGCGATACGGATTTAAAAAGGAAAATGAACCGAGTAGCGTGGGAGAAAGTGTGTCGGCCGAAGGAGGCAGGGGGTCTTGGAGTAGCAAATATTGAGCTTCGAAATTCAGCATTGCTTGCTAAATGGCTGTGGCGATATGCTGATTCCCCCAAGGCTTTGTGTAAATCGATTGTGGAAGCTAAGTATGGCGTTGCAATGAGGGGGAGGCTGCCGAATGTGGTTGGAAAACAGCACATGTCTTTCGTTTGGAGGAGAATTGTCGAGATACAAGAAGGGGATGTCGCGGGTAATTTCTTGCGTGACGATTGCTTCTTGTGGCACATAGGGAACGGGAAAAGGGTGTTATTTTGGTACGATCGCTGGTGTATCGAGGAGCCTCTTTGTGAGGTTTTTCCGAACATTTTTCGATGTGCGAACAACAAGGCAGCAGTGGTATGTGAATATGCGCGACAAGGCACATTGAACCATGCGGAATGGTTGCTGTTTTTTAGTCGTGATTTGCGTTCTTTTGAACAGCATCAATTAAGCCAGTTGCGTGCGATTGTAAAGGGGTTTTTCTTGAGGGAGAGTGAAGGAGATGTGTTGGTGTGGAAACCGAATGCGGCTGGTCATTTTTCAGTGGGGAATTTGATGAAATTGATGTCTACGTTGGGTCTATCTGATCATGTCTTTGAAGGCCTTAATGTGTGGAAGGTTGAAGTACCTCCGAAGGTGCAATGCTTCCTTTGGTTCGTACAACTATGCCGTTTGCCAACGTTGTCTATGCTTAGTATTCGGGGCGTGCCTTTAGCCGGAATTAATTGTGTGTGGTGTGGGGAGGGGGTTGACGAGGAAGAGCACATTTTTTTCCTATGCGCATATGCGAACCGCGTGTGGACGGGGTTTCGCTGTTGGTGGGGGCTGGCCTGGGCGAATCCGAAATCTCTTGCGGATTTTCTCTTGCAATGTTTTAGTGGGGTGCTGTCGGGAGAAGGGAGAGCGTGGTGGATGGTTGGTTGCACAGCGGTACTGTGGTCTTTATGGCTTGCGCGGAATGAAGTCATATTCAATCAGAAACAATTGGATGTCAATGAGTTGCTATTCCTTATCAAGCTTCGGTCGTTCTATTGGCTTAAATTCTCAGCCCATGGTGAGGTTCTATCCGAGTCTGCTTGGTGGGAGCAGCCGGTGATGTGTTTGCCGTCGAGCACAGTGAAGCCTAGAGCAGGAATACATTGGTGCCCACCGATAGAAGGTGTTCTAAAGTTTAACGTGGATGGTGCGGCACGGGGAAAGCCAGGTATGGCGGGATGTGGGGGTGTGTTACGGGATGCGAGGGGGGTGGTGTTGGCTGTTTTTTCGGGACTTTTGGGGTGTATGGAATCGAATGAAGCTGAGGTTTGGGCAATTTGGTATGCGGTTCGTTTGCTGGCCGACTCACGATGGAAGGAGGAGGGTTCGTTTATTATCGAATCTGATTCGCGAATAGCTTTATCTTGGGTGCTGCACAAGGAAAAACGACCATGGAGGTCTAGAGGGCTGTTTCGTGAGATTGATTATGCATGTTTACAGCTTCGATGTGTGTGTTTTCATCATGCTTTCCGTGAGGCGAATTCTTTCGCCGATGCGTTAGCTAAAGGGGGGGTGGATAGAGTGTCGTGGCTTCATGCTACTGCGGATGATGGGATGATTTTGTAAGGGTTTTATTGGCCAGTATTGGGGTATGTCCTTGTGATTTTCCTCCCATGATGCACTCTTTTTCCTCCAATTTAGGTTAGGGAGGTTTTTTAAGGAGGCATATGGGGGGTTGTATGATTCTTTTCTTCGAATAAAATCATACGCTTATCGATCAAAAAAAGTATTTTAGAATTAGATTGTCTCATGTAGGAGTGTTCAGGAGCGGTTAACCGTTCCAGATTGACTAGTTTCTATTGTTACTCGAAGTCTCAGTTCGAAATTTTAATGAATCGTTATCATTATGTTTAAATTGATTATCGTCTAAGTGGTTAATCGATTTATTCGGTATGGTTACTCGGCTAACTACAAATCGTTTTACAACAAGTATTATGAAAAAATATACCTATTTATTACAAATGATTTTAGTAGTTAAAAAATATCAATGTTAACAAATTCAATTAAAGTGTTCAATATAGATAGTATTCGGCACGAAAAAACATAAGTAACCATAAAAAATGTCATAACTTAGTGTTTTTCGTAAATTAGTAAATAATTATTAAAATTAAGTTTTAAAATTTTTGTTTCAGTTACGGTTTCACTGAAAAAGCGTAACCGCTATAATTATTTTTCAACCACTAGTTATCTACTTTACACACTCACTAATGTATATATATTTTAAAAACTTTTCAATTAGTTAGAAAATTATAATTGATACTTGCATGACTACGTCCCTAAAATTTATAGAAATTTTCCTAAACTGTCAAAGTTTTTTATTTGATCCCGAATTTAAGATTATAAGTATTGCTTAACCTAATTGGTCTAACCAAAATCCCTTAGCGCCGAGTATGGGGTGTGACTTCATCAACCAAAGAGTTTCTTTGCCCATCTGCATAAAGAAACGCCCATTGCCAAATTTTCATGAAAGATAATCCACATCAATGAAAGTACTCAGGAGTTGCCGAAGTCTTGAACTCAAATTATTAAACCACCCTAAAAAATTTTGGGACACCAACTCCATTACAAAACCAGCGTTGTCAATCCAACCTTCCACATCAAAAACCTTCAACCGTTCCTTATAAACACCATCGATATTAAAATTGAGGCAATTGGCAGCCCTTTCTTGGTCCTTTAATTTAAGGCTTAATCGTCAAAAAACTGTCCAAACTATACCTTTTTTCAGTTAGGTGTCTGAACTATTTTCCGGGCAGAATATGTGCGTAACGTTTCGTTTCGGTACTCAAAAATGCTTTTTCGTTAATGACCGTTAAAAAAGTTCTGTCACCCAATCAAAACATGAGAAGTAGCCTATTTTTTATTTTTTTTAATTTCGGAATGCTTACTCACACATTATCTGTAACCCCCTAGACCCGCCTATGCATTAATACGGATCCTAGGAAGTCACATTAGGGTCACTAGAGCGACCCACGATAAAATTTTAAATAAACAATTTGTCAAACCATTTAAAATCATAAATCAAGTTTTGAATTAAAATGCAATTCCAGAAAACATCCAGACAATGAAACAAAATTATGATACAAATTATTAATACAAGTTCCAGACTTTAATATAAACCAAAACATGACATACATGCCCCCTAATTACACAAGTACCATACTCAGCGAGCGAGCCGAAGAAACTCTTATACCGACATTGATAGCTGCAACATGGTCGATCTTTTAACCTGTGATGATAAAAACAATATGAGCTTCGAAAAGCTCAGTAATACAAACTACCAGGAGATGCTAAAAGCACAAGCAGATAAATGGCAAGCTTAACACTATCATGAAGAACTGGCAACGGTAATCTCAATTTATGATTCGAGATTTTAAGGGGATATTATACTAGAAGGCAACAGAGTTATTCTTTAATTGATCACCCGAACCGTAAGAGGCGAGCCTAAAGCCAGAGATTCAAAAGAGATTCAGATTTTTAGAATTTGAATCAAGGAGTTCATAGTGGTCCATTAAGCGCGGATTGTAAGCTTATTGAGAGTTCAACATTGATACATTAATTTAGTAGGGTAAGTTTCAGAAGAGGTCAGAAAGTTTTATTAATTTACTTAACTACCCTCCAACCAAACTCCAAAAATGCAATTCCCCCTGAACTGCATACAGAAGGTCTTACCCTAGGCCTGAGGCGTAGGAGCCTACCTAAGGGGATGCCTTAGGTCCAGAAAGTCTTACCCTAGGCCTGTGGGCGTAGGAGCTTAGGTCCAGAAGGACTTACCAGCGCTGAGCCTACAGATCATCATTCATATCCCAGATAATATACCCCAGATGATTTTAGTTTATATTCAGAAGACAATATTACAGAAAATAGATATCAAATCTATTTTTATATCAGAAGACAGATATCAAATTTATTTTATTATCATTATTATTATTTCGTAAACACTGTCATATATCAGATATATTTTTCATATCAGAGGTCAAAAATCATAGAATTGTTTTCCTTTCGTAATAGAGTATCGTACTTTTAAATTTTAAACATATGGTCTTGATTTAGAACATAAAGTATTTACGGATACATGGTACGCGCTTTATGGCACAATTCATTTCCTAGAGGTATTTGATAGATATCAGAAAGATGACATTTGTCAATTTTAGACTGATTTCAGAACGAAGTCCCTACGAATAGGGAGTTCAATAAGACGGATCGAATCAACATCGGAAGTTGATGCATCAGAATTACCGAAATTGTAGATATAACGCGAGCAGAATTAAATGTTACAACCTGTGAGGGTATTAAGGTCATTTTGACCTTCGGGAGGGGTAAACTGGTAATTTGAACCAACAAGGTATAAACGGTGATGTACAGAATTTATGACTTCTAGTTGCTCGTCAAGTTTTTGAGCCCCTTTGAACTAATCGGAACTCATTAACGCCGTGTTTAATATCTCACCGGATAGGTACACTTCAACCATTCATTTCTCAGAACTGACTACGGAGCATAACAACAATAGTTCACATTCACCAATCGTCCACTGAACTTATTCTAGAAATCGAGCATATATTCGGATAGTATTTTCCAAGTATTCAAACATGTGCATTGCACTTGAACTCATTCCAAAACATCAAATGTACCTTATAAGAACAGATCTCTCTTACTATTAGATATGTACTTTTTCCCAATAAACTGTACGCCTTTATATGTTATTCCTCTAATATCCTCTTAGTATCATAAACGACCAACAGACACGGGTCATATATTACCACTTCTTGTTTGAGCCATTACATGGTTGATCTTATTTGGAGTTCTCAATTCCATGTCTTAGAAATATTCTCAATTATTATAATATCCGAGGGTATTTCAGACAATTCGATGCTCGAAGGTGTTACGATTGTTCAGAGTCTTTCAGTCCTTCCAACTATTCTTTCATTTAAGTTCTCGAGGGTAAAACCATCATTTTGATCAATTTGGCACTTGCTGTCGAGGATAGATTATTCTTTTTGTCATTATGGATATTCTGATCAATTCAGCATTATCAGTATTTCCAAACATTTTAGTCATTTCAAACGATTCAGCAATTTACACAACTTTGACTAATTCAAACATACAAATATTTTCTCGCAATTGTCTTCAGAGATTTATTCAATTTCAAGTAGAATCTGAGCAATTTACAATCTCAAAGGTGAAGCCTCATTACGATAACTTCCCAAACAAACTTCAAGATTTTCGGAAGGTTCGGTTGTTTTACTGGATCTAGTTTAGATTCTCAGATCACACTCATTAATCGGGGTATTAGTCATTTTCATACATCGATGGCATTTTCATAATTCATTAGTCAAAATAATCAAACTTAGAGATTAACCCTTTTTATTAATAATTTACTAAACCCGAAAGTCCTTTCGATTTATCAAACCTCTTATGCGAATATTTGCCTTGGTCATTAATATTTTTATTTCATAATTGATCGACGTAATCAGAAATAATCATATATCAAGCATGATCGTGTAAACATTAACCGAATACCAACATGTTGCAAAAGCATGCAGGAGGTAGTAATGTATTACATTGGCTCTGACCTACAACGATCGATCTGCGAACGACATTCGAACACCCTTGAACCTGGATTTGACATCCTTCAACAATTCATATTCCATGAACTATGAGTACCTTCGATTATACAAATCCCAAGATCAGACCTCATCCACAAAGCACTTAACCAAATAATTAAATACATAAGCACTCTCGGGTTCAAGGTCAGATTCGGAGGCCTTCGGGGTCAGAATTTTGCAAAACAGGCTTCAAAATCGGACTTAGAACGCCGAAAAACATTAAATAGGACTTTTCAAGAATTTTGACTTTTGGGTCAAAGTCAACGCTGACGTCAGCAAGTCAAGGTCAACGGGTGCCAGGGTCAACGCTGACGTCATGCTGACATCAGCGATCATAAGAAAGTCAACTGAGTTGACTCGGTGAGTTAACTCGGGCGAGTTAACTCACTGAGTTGACTCAGCGAGTTGACACAGCTTTGGGTTGGGTTCGGGTCAGAGACGAGTCGGGCTCGGGTCGAACTCGGGTCGGGTCTGGGCGGACGGTTCACTAGCTCGGGTTTGGGGCCGGTTTAGACCGGTTTGAACCGGTTCACTTACCCTAACAAATCTCACCGGAAACCTCGCCGGAAAGTCGCCGGTGACGTCGTCGGAAACCCCAAAATGCTCGATTCTGCCAGATTTTGAAAGCCCGTGAGACACATGATTAAACAAAACCAAAAATTTAGTGAAACAAGGTGGAATTTGTTCGGATCTTACCTAAATCAAGACAAGGCGGTCGAAAAACGCGTGACTCCGATATGGCCCTTACCGAAGTCGGATCGACGATCGGTAAAGAGGGTTCTGCTCCCCTCCTCACACTGAGCACGCTCGCACAGTCGTCGCGCTTTGCTGGCGACGGAGGCAGTCGGAACAGAAGAAAAACAAAGGTTGGTCCGGGGGATTTCGCCGAGGCTTTCGCTTCATCTCCACGACGAACGGCGATCGTTCACCGCAAGTGGAGCACATGGCTGGGGTCAGAGTGCGGCGGCGGACACGGTGAAGGTGGCGGTGACGGCCACGACAAGACGGTGACGGAGATCGGAGCAAAGAAGAAAATGGTGACGTTTGGAGAAAATGAAAGGTCAGTGAGAGTAGAAAGAGATAAATCTCGATATTTTGGAATACCGATAATACCATGTAGGTTCAGTTCATACTTTTATTTTATTTTTGGAATAACCAAACGAAAAAGCATAAAATCAATTATTGGTAACATAAATCCAAACACAAGTTTAGCACAGTTGGTTAAAACTTCTAGCCTTCGTAGCCAAGGTCACGGGTTCAAACCCCCTTGGCTGCACAACCTCATTTTATTATTATTATATATATTTTTTTTACACTTAAAAACTTGGGGTGTTACAACTCTACCTCCCTTAAAAGAAATTTCGTCCTCGAAATTTACCAGAGTCGAGGAGAAAAGAAGCTCTTTCATCTATTCTTGTACTGAAACTTATCCATCAGAGTCACCATGTCATAGACTCCAGGTCAACTAATCAGAATATAATATATGAATTCATTCTGAACTTTACATAGTGCCAAACAAACACTTGTCCCATAACTGTCATTACAACCGATCTCTGTCATGGATAAGTAACATTTCGATCTACCACAGAAGTTAATCAAACCACCCAAAGATATATCTTCCAAAGCCCGAATTACTCTTCTAAGTTGACCATCAATTAAATTTTTTTTAAAAAAAAGACTGCAACTACAGTTCGGACAAGCACTCAAGGACTCCAACAGCGACTCCCAAAATCACGATGTAAACATCAAATTTCAGTCAGAGGTGATATATAACGATACATCAAGCCATATCCTTAAGGGGATGTCTTTCTTCATACTGATCGAACATAACTAAGGTCTTTAATGGGTATCACTTACCTTCAACGTAATATTCAGACAATTATTTCTTTCGCGTATAACAGAATCACAACAGAATTTTTATTGTCGTCACGCTCACTGACACCTTTCTTTCAAATTCATAATACATTTATCAAGTTTTCATCAGAATATTCTCAAACATAATAATTACAACTGAATAGCCATACATGTAAATCTTATATCAATCAACTCACATAATCAAACATTTATTCTCAATATGTTCAGATCTTTAATTCAACACGCATGAACCACCTCAGGTTGTTTATCTAGATTCAAATCCATCAACTTAATCTAAACACAAGAGAACGTTTGAGGCATTCTCTGCCAGTTCTAATCAGGCTATACTAAACAAGATACGTAGATTCACGTACTACAGGGAAGAGAAAGATTCGACATCAGAGTTTCGGCTCGAAGGAGTACGGTTAGGATTTAGGGGCATGCACAAACCAAACACCCTACGACAGACGATCGGTCGATCTACCCAGAATGACGCAACTCTAAGCTCTGATACCACTAAATGTAACCCCCTAGACCCGCCTATGCATTAATACGGATCCTAGGAAGTCACATTAGGGTCACTAGAGCGACCCACGATAAAATTTTAAATAAACAATTTGTCAAACCATTTAAAATCATAAATCAAGTTTTGAATTAAAATGCAATTCCAGAAAACATCCAGACAATGAAACAAAATTATGATACAAATTATTAATACAAGTTCCAGACTTTAATATAAACCAAAACATGACATACATGCCCCCTAATTACACAAGTACCATACTCAGCGAGCGAGCCGAAGAAACTCTTATACCGACATTGATAGCTGCAACATGGTCGATCTTTTAACCTGTGATGATAAAAACAATATGAGCTTCGAAAAGCTCAGTAATACAAACTACCAGGAGATGCTAAAAGCACAAGCAGATAAATGGCAAGCTTAACACTATCATGAAGAACTGGCAACGGTAATCTCAATTTATGATTCGAGATTTTAAGGGGATATTATACTAGAAGGCAACAGAGTTATTCTTTAATTGATCACCCGAACCGTAAGAGGCGAGCCTAAAGCCAGAGATTCAAAAGAGATTCAGATTTTTAGAATTTGAATCAAGGAGTTCATAGTGGTCCATTAAGCGCGGATTGTAAGCTTATTGAGAGTTCAACATTGATACATTAATTTAGTAGGGTAAGTTTCAGAAGAGGTCAGAAAGTTTTATTAATTTACTTAACTACCCTCCAACCAAACTCCAAAAATGCAATTCCCCCTGAACTGCATACAGAAGGTCTTACCCTAGGCCTGAGGCGTAGGAGCCTACCTAAGGGGATGCCTTAGGTCCAGAAAGTCTTACCCTAGGCCTGTGGGCGTAGGAGCTTAGGTCCAGAAGGACTTACCAGCGCTGAGCCTACAGATCATCATTCATATCCCAGATAATATACCCCAGATGATTTTAGTTTATATTCAGAAGACAATATTACAGAAAATAGATATCAAATCTATTTTTATATCAGAAGACAGATATCAAATTTATTTTATTATCATTATTATTATTTCGTAAACACTGTCATATATCAGATATATTTTTCATATCAGAGGTCAAAAATCAGAGAATTGTTTTCCTTTCGTATTACAGTATCGTACTTTTAAATTTTAAGCATATGGTCTTGATTTAGAACATAAAGTATTTACGGATACATGGTACGCGCTTTATGGCACAATTCATTTCCTAGAGGTATTTGATAGATATCAGAAAGATGACATTTGTCAATTTTGGACTGATTTCAGAACGAGGTCCCTACGAATAGGGGAGTTCAATAAGACGGATCGAATCAACATCGGAAGTTGATGCATCAGAATTACCGAAATTGTAGATATAACGCGAGCATAATTAAATGTTACAACCTGTGAGGGTATTAAGGTCATTTTGACCTTCGGGAGGGGTAAACTGGTAATTTGAACCAACAAGGTATAAACGGTGATGTACAGAATTTATGACTTCTAGTTGCTCGTCAAGTTTTCGAGCCCCTTTGAACTAATCGGAACTCATTAACGCCGTGTTTAATATCTCACCGGATAGGTACACTTCAACCATTCATTTCTCAGAACTGACTACGGAGCATAACAACAATAGTTCACATTCACCAATCGTCCACTGAACTTATTCTAGAAATCGAGCATATATTCGGATAGTATTTTCCAAGTATTCAAACATGTGCATTGCACTTGAACTCATTCCAAAACATCAAATGTACCTTATAAGAACAGATCTCTCTTACTATTAGATATGTACTTTTTCCCAATAAACTGTACGCCTTTATATGTTATTCCTCTAATATCCTCTTAGTATCATAAACGACCAACAGACACGGGTCATATATTACCACTTCTTGTTTGAGCCATTACATGGTTGATCTTATTTGGAGTTCTCAATTCCATGTCTTTGAAATATTCTCAATTATTATAATATCCGAGGGTATTTCAGACAATTCAATGCTCGAAGGTGTTACGATTGTTCAGAGTCTTTCAGTCCTTCCAACTATTCTTTCATTTAAGTTCTCGAGGGTAAAACCATCATTTTGATCAATTTGGCACTTGCTGTCGAGGATAGATTATTCTTTTTGTCATTATGGATATTCTGATCAATTCAGCATTATCAGTATTTCCAAACATTTTAGTCATTTCAAACGATTCGGCAATTTACGCAACTTTGACTAATTCAAACATACAAATATTTTCTCGCAATTGTCTTCAGAGATTTATTCAATTTCAAATAGAATCTGAGCAATTTACAATCTCAAAGGTGAAGCCTCATTACGATAACTTCCCAAACAAACTTCAAGATTTTCGGAAGGTTCGGTTGTTTTACCGGATCTAGTGTAGATTCTCAGATCACACTCATTAATCGGGGTATTAGTCATTTTCATACATCGAGGGCATTTTCATAATTCATTAGCCAAAATAATCAAACTTAGAGATTAACCCTTTTTATTAATAATTTACTAAACCCGAAAGTCCTTTCGATTTATCAAACCTCTTATGCGAATATTTGCCTTGGTCATTCATATTTTTATTTCATAATTGATCGACGTAATCAGAAATAATCATATATCAAGCATGATCGTGTAAACATTAACCGAATACCAACATGTTGCAAAAGCATGCAGGAGGTAGTAATGTATTACCTTGGCTCCGACCTACAACGATCGATCTGCGAACGACATTCGAACACCCTTGAACCTGGATTTGACATCCTTCAACAATTCGTATTCCATGAACTATGAGTACCTTCAATTATACAAATCCCAAGATCAGACCTCATCCACAAAGCACTTAACCAAATAATTAAATACATAAGCACTCTCGGGTTCAAGGTCAGATTCGAGGCCTTCGGGTCAGAATTTTGCAAAACAGGCTTCAAAATCGGACTTAGAACGCCGAAAAACATTAAATAGGACTTTTCAAGAATTTTGACTTTTGGGTCAAAGTCAACGCTGACGTCAGCATGTCAAGGTCAACGGGTGCCAGGGTTAACGCTGACGTCATGCTGACATCAGCGATCATAAGAAAGTCAACTGAGTTGACTCGGTGAGTTAACTCGGGCGAGTTAACTCACTGAGTTGACTCAGCGAGTTGACACAGCTTTGGGTTGGGTTCGGGTCAGAGACGGGTTGGGCTCGGGTCGAACTCGGGTCGGGTCTGGGCGGACGGTTCACTAGCTCGGGTTTGGGGCCGGTTTAGACCGGTTTGAACCGGTTCACTTACCCTAACAAATCTCGCCGGAAACCTCGCCGGAAAGTCGCCGGTGACGTCGTCGAAAACCCCAAAATGCTCGATTCTACCAGATTTTGAAAGCCCGTGAGACACATGATTAAACAAAACCAAAAATTTAGTGAAACAAGGTGGAATTTGTTCGGATCTTACCTAAATCAAGACAAGGCGGTCGAAAAACGCATGACTCCGATATGGCCCTTACCGAAGTCGGATCGGCGATCGGTAAAGAGGGTTCTGCTCCCCTCCTCACACTGAGCACGCTCGCACAGTCGTCGCGCTTTGCTGGCGACGGAGGCAGTCGGAACAGAAGAAAAACAAAGGTTGGTCCGGGGGATTTCGCCGAGGCTTTCGCTCCATCTCCACGACGAACGGTGATCGTTCACCGCGAGTGGAGCACATGGCTGGGGTCAGAGTGCGGCGGCGGACACGGTGAAGGTGGCGGTGACGGCCACGACAAGACGGTGACGGAGATCGGAGCAAAGAAGAAAATGGTGACGTTTGGAGAAGATGAAAGGTCAGTGAGAGTAGAAAGAGATAAATCTCGATATTTTGGAATACCGATAATACCATGTAGGTTCAGTTCATACTTTTATTTTATTTTTGGAATAACCAAACGAAAAAGCATAAAATCAATTATTGGTAACATAAATCCAAACACAAGTTTAGCACAGTTGGTTAAAACTTCTAGCCTTCGTAGCCAAGGTCACGGGTTCAAACCCCCTTGGCTGCACAACCTCATTTTATTATTATTATTATTATTATATATATATATTTTTTTTACACTTAAAAACTTGGGGTGTTACATTATCTGTTATATTATTTTGATTTGGAATGTCCTATGTTCCTTGTACTATTTGTACTCGGTGATGACATTTTGAGCTCTTGATTATATAAATATCATCTTTCTATAAAAAAAAAATTGGGGGGGGGGAGTTTTTTAATAAAATTAATGATTTTCCAGAATTTGAAATATAAAAATGATAGAAAATAACTAAATTGGCACATGTCGTGTTCTAATTAGATAACGGAAATTTTTTAATAGTCATGACTAGAAAACCTTATTTGAGTAACGGAATGAAACGTTAGACACCTATTTGGCCCGAAAATTAGTTTAGACACCTATCTGGAAAAAAGTTTAGTTTCGGGACTTTTCTGATGGTTAAGCCTTAATTTAAATTTTACAAAAAATTTGATTTATAAAAAAAACCCATCATCCATCACATTCGAATATGGGTATGAAAGTATTTAACCTCAAGCAAATGGAAAATATATTATATTTGAAATATGTTCATTGTGATATTCAGAGTAAATACTTTCATGAAAGATAATCTACATCAATAAAAGAACTCCGGAGTTGTCGAACTTGTGAACTCGTATTACTAAACCACCCTAAAAAATTTTGGGACACCAACTCCATTACAAAACCAGTGTTGCAAATCCAATCTGCCTCATCAAAAATCTGCAACTATTCCTTATAAACACCGTTGAAATTAAAATTGAGACAACTGACAACCCTTTCTTGGTCATTTAATTTAACGCTTAACTGTCAAATAAGTGCTCAAGATGTACCCTTTTTTCCTGTTAGGTGTCTGAACTCTTTTCCAGGCAGAATAGGCGCCTAACGTTTCGTTTTGGAACTCAAAATAGCTTTCTCGTCAACAACCGTTAAAAAAATTATGTTACCCAATCAGAACATGAGGTGGCCAATTTTTTATTTTTTTTTAAATTTCTAAATGGTCACCCACACATTATCCGTTGTATTATTTTGATTTGGAACGTCCTACGTTCCTTGAACAATTTGTACTCGGTGATGACATTTTGAGCACTTGATTATATAAATATCATCTTTCTGCCAAAAAAAACGTTTTTTGTGTTTTTTTAATAAAATTAAAGATTTTCTATTTTTTATAAATAACAATGAAAGAAAATAACAGAAATAGGCCACATGTCATGTTCTATTTAGTTAACAATTTTTTTATAGTTCTTACTAGAAAACCTTATTTGAGTAACGGAATGAAACATTAGACACCTATTTTGCCCGAAAAAAAGTTTAGACACCTATCTGAAGAAAAAAAGGTTTAGTTTCGACACTTTTCTGATGGTTAAGGCTTAATTTAAATTTTACAAAAATTATGATTTATAAAAAAACCAATCATCCAACACATTTTTTTTTGAATATGCTGGTCTGATGCAAGGGTAGCCTGTGTTCAACTTTTTAAGTCTTTTCGAAGACGTCACACACAGCATGTGCATTACTACTGCTCGAACCCGGGTCCCAAGGGATGATAAACATCTACCTTTGCCACCAGGACACAAGGGGATGAGCATCATCCAACACATTCTAATGTGCGTATGAAAATATTTAATCTCAAGCAAATGAAAAACATATTCAGAGAAAATTGCACAACACATCCTCAGACTATAACACTCATTCCAAATTGCTCCACAAACTTTTGAAGATTTCAATTTCATCCTTGAACTATTAAACTCATTCTAAATTGGTACTCAAACTTTTGAGAATTTCAGTTTCATCCCCAGACCATGAGCGTCATTCTAATTTAGCCTCGAAAGTTTTGAACATTCTAATTCCATCCCCAAATTAACATTACATGCTAAACATGTCCCATATTAATAAGAAAATTATAAAAACTATTTAGAATGAGTTTCATATTTTGGGGATGCAATTAGAATATTTAAAAGTTTAGGCACCAATTTAGAAGGTGTGCCTAAGTTTGAGGACATGTAGTGCAATTAACTCTAATATTAATATAAAGAGAAATATCCAAAATACATTTAAACCTTGGTCAAATGTGAAATTTGATATACGACATTTGGATTTGTGCTGTTATACATACAAAACATTGATTTTGCTTCAATTGTACACATATAAATTTTATTTTGGTTCGATTACAAACGTTTAAAATAAATAAATACATTCATTTATATATTTTTTGTAACACATAAATATAATTTTTTATACAATATGTACACGTAAAATGATGTGACACCAATAATGAATTAATTAATTTGAGAAAATTGTCTCAAATCAAAGCTTAATGTATACAATTATACAAAAGCAAATTTCTTGCACCAAATTGCACATGTGACGAAAGACTATGTATAAATAGCGAACACGTGAGCCATATTCATGGTTTTGGGTGGGTGTATTTGTTTTTATCTTCTATTAATATGTGTTGATTGCTTCTAAGTCGCCTTCTTCTTTTATATATAGTGAAGTCGATCTTGTCTTTTAATATCTCTAAATGTCTCTATGTATCTCAAGTGTTTTATTTTCTATAAATTTTATACGGACTTTATAAAAATAATAACAATAAAATGGCATAATAGAAAGACCTTTTATTCACCACATATAATGATTTCAAGTAGCCACACATTTATCATAAATATGGCAGAATTGATTTTAAACATTTAGGCCTTTTAAGCCTTTTCTAGAGATAAACGAGGAAGGGGTTGGGGTTGTCCAGGGATCAAACCCGAGACTAATATTAACTCAAGACTTGAAGCCAGTCTTTTTATTAAACCACCTTCCTTATTTAAAATTTCTAGTGCATGTAAAGAAACAATATTTTAAATTATTTTCTGGAAACTTGTTGTCAAACGTGGAGAAGGGCTGTCCGGGTCAATCGTAGCCGTGGCCTTGTATCCAAGTTTGTTCACCTCAGCAGGAGTGGCGGAAGATGTGTCCAAAAGCGATTCGACGACATCCCAATTGATAGCAGTACTAGTAATGTCAATATACACCTGCAGTTGACAGAGATTTAATTTATGTAAAAGTTGATTGAATTATTTCTTTTGAATGTTACAATAAAATTCTTAAAGAAGTTTTTTTTAAGAAAAAGAATGAAACAAATAGGGTTCATCGGAAATTATTTGTGCCTGTGGTGCCATAAGTTTTAAGAAAAGGGAATAACATTGAATTGATGAATACCTTGTTGCTTTCACCGTTCATATTGCTCCAGGCAACAACCCACTTAATGCCAGCCGGGGTTGAATACACAGCCCCGCCCTTCGAGCTTCCAGCTCGAGGATCGGCGTCGTGCTTAATTTTATCGGACCACTTTGCTTGAAGAACAAATGGGCGGTTTCCAGAGCCATACCAATCCTTTTGGTCAGCAAGGTTGACATTGTCATTGGAAAGGTTCTGAAGAGTCGCGTCTGTATAGAATGCAGGACCCGAACTGCTAAATACATTGTGAGCCATCCCCTTAATTTGATAAGTCGAAATACCTTAAGCTATTGGTTTGGTTTTGTTGTGCTCTGACTGCTGTACTAGATACCGATATATATACTATTCTGCAGCCCATAAAATGACAACAACCAGCTATAATTTTTTATTTTTCAATATTTTTGGAAGGTATAATTAATTAACAGCTCAGGTTTTATATTAATAAGGACAAAGTACTGAATAAATATATGTATCCATTTGTTTTATCTGGAAATTACATCTCCAACGGCATAATTGAATTAACTCCATGTGCTGGCCTCTCGAGCCCTGGAACATTATTACCACGTGATTGTTTCATTTTACTTTTAAATTTTTTTTATACGTGGTTGTTATAACAACATTGCAAGACTAGATATTTGAACATTAGCTTGTGATCCACATGTTGAGTTTACTTTAAATATTTAATATGTGGTTGTTATAACTAAATCTCTCTTTTCACTATATAAAATATTGTAAGAATTTTAGCATTAGATTGTCTCATGTAGGAGTGTTCAGGAGTGGTTAACCGTACCAGATTGACTTATTTGTACGGTTACTGGAAGTCTCAGTTCGAAATTTTAATGAACCGTTATCATTCTGTTTAAATCGGTTATCGTCTAAGTGGTTAATCGATTTATTCGGTACGATTACTTGGCTAACTACAAATAGTTTTACAACAAGTACTATAAAAAATATACCTATTTATTACAATTAATTTTAGTAGTTAAAAAATATCAATGTTAACAAGTTCAATTAAAGTCTTCAATATAAATAGTATTCGGCACGACAAAAACATAAGTAACAATAAAAAAATCAGTAACTTAGTGTTTTTCGTAGATTAGTAAATAATTACTAAAATTAAATTTTAAATTTTTTGTTTCGGTTACGGTTTCACCAAAAAAGCATAACCGCTATAATTCCATTTAACCTCTAGTTATCTACTTTACGCACAATCACAAATGTATATATGTATTTTAAAACTTTTTATTTAGTTTTTTTTTTTGGGTAAACTATTTCAATGTCCACCAAACTATGGGTCGCGACCTGTTTTGACCACCCAGCTAAAATAATTTAAAATTCGACCACCAACTATTTAAATAGACCTATTTTGACCACCGACCGTTAAAATCTAACAGAAATGTGACGTGTCTGTTAAGTAAAATTTGTATAGTTACACATTTGGTCCTTGTTAGTTCTTTATTATATAAATTTAGTCTTAATTTTAATTTAAATAAATTATAAAATTAATTAACCAATCAGTTGACGACACGTGTCATCACCTCTTGTGGGAAAAACCCATGCTTTTACCACTGCACCAGCACACTCTTTATGATATTATATAATATCGGATTGGTTCAGTGGTTAAGGTTTAGCCTTTATATTTGAAGATCTTGGGTTCAAACCCCTCCAAGCGCATGGTTCTAATATTTCTCCTCCAGCAAAACAACATCGTTTTGACTTAACGGGTGTGCTAAGAGTTAACGGCGAAGTGGTATTTTCAATTCACAAACTAAAGTTCAGTGTTAGTTTTGAATTTTTTTACAGTTCGATTGTATTTTCGAGTCAGAGGCCATAGTTGAGTGGTATGTGATGTAGTTTACCCTTAATATTATTAATACTTTTACTCAGTTTTTTTTTTTAGTTTGTGTTTATGAGATTTGATATATAACATGTTTATATATTTCAGATCTGATAAATTTTTTTGTTTCTTTGGTTTAGAAGTTAGAAATTGGATGTATTTTGAGAGTAGTGAAGTTTGTGTTTTTTAGTCTATTTTTATGATTTTATAGTGGTTGATCCGTTTTAGATATTTGATTTTTGAATTGTTTTGTTTGTTATTGGGTTGGATCGGATCGGGGATGAGTTTACACTCTATATCCTGGGCGGAGGAAGTGAAATTATTTTCGGGTCACGTTGAATATTGTTGAGCATTAAATTATGTTTAAGACCGTTGACATATAAGACATTTTCAATGAAAATAGAAGAGTGATTATCAATGAAGACAATTCCTTCAATGTGGCCTTTGGAGTTGTCACCGAAAGTTACTACTCCACCACTCTTTGGCTTTAGTTCCAAGAATCTACTCTTATCACCGGTCATGTGTCTTGAGCATCCACTATCAAGGTACCATGAGTTTTATTATACTCCCTCCGTCCCATAAAAAATGTCCCTTATTGACTTTTTGAAAGTCAAAATTTTTAAACTTTGACTATTATTATATTTAATATTTTAAATAATTAATTTTTATAAAATATATATTTGAAAACTACTCGATTAGAAGTTTTTAAAATATATTTTTTCATATTTTTATCAATGATACATTTTAAATAATTATGAGTCAAAGTTGAAAAAAAATTGACCAAAAAAAGTCAATAAAGGACAAAAATTATGGGACGGAGGGAGTTTCAAAAATGAGGAGATTGTAGAACTAAATGTTTTGATATAATAATTGAAAAATGTTTTGGACTAAATTGAAAAGAATTTAAAATATGCTTTTAGTCAAAATAACTTAGGAGTGTAAAAGGGAGCTCCAAGCATCAAGGATAAGTTAATGCTTCAATTGTCAACAACATTATGCTGAAAGATTGTATTTAGAGCTTAATTGTACATTTCTTGTATAGACAACACTTGTGAGCTAAACATTGTCAAATTTGATCAAGTGTTTAGGTTTGGGGTGATGGATTAATTGGGCAAACAAATACCTATTAGAGGGATTTCGTGTTTGCTTTGAATTCTCTTTGTACAAGAGTGTCTTGGTTAATCTTTGGGTAGAAAGATTAACTGGTTTGTAAAGGTTGTCTCCTTAGCCTAGAAAAGAGGAAGAATTCTTAGTGAATTGGTGAAATCCTTGGTGGGAAGCTAAGGTAATGGATGTAGGCTTTGGTTAGAAAGCTGAACCACTCTAAATCTCTTGTTAATCTTTCTTATCTTTTACCACCACCATAAACACCAAAAAATCAACCTTCTTCACACTTGGCAAGCATATCGATTGTGACCATCGAGCTCAACAAATTATATATATATATATATATATATATATATATATATATATATATAGGGTCAAGGTCAGATCTGGCAAAAGCCCGTCCCGATTCGCCCCGTTACCATCTCTATTCTTACCTCTTTTTGTTCCCCCTCTTAAAAAAAGTGGGTTTAGGGTCTAAAGTTAGGGATCAAGGCTAGGATTTAGGGGATTTGAGGTATGATGTATTTTTAGGGTGTATGGTTTAGAATTTAGGATGTGGATTTTAGGGTTACAGTTTAGGATTTAATTTTTAGGCCAAGGACTTAGAGCATAGTTTGGGCTCGACCAAACGATCTGGTGGCTCTAGTTCCAGCAAGAGATTTAGTGACTTTGATAGAAGTGATGCCAAGAGGCATCGGGACAACCGACATCACTATGATCATAGGCGTGGTGGAGGTAACCACGGTAGGGGCCAACAGGGCCAGAGGGCTGGTGGGAAGTTGCCCACGTGTGCTACTTGCGGGAGGAACCACACCGGTGAGTGTTGGGGGAATTTCCACTAGTGTTGTAGTTGTGGAGCTAGGGACCATATTAGACGTGACTGTCCAAATCAGGTGGGGCAGGCACCAACTCAGGCTTCTACTAGAGCCAATAACTTTCATGAGGCCGCTGGCGCGGTAGAGGTAACTTCCAGCCGAGAAATAATGGTCAGAGGAACATAGCACATGTAGTTGCAGTCCAGCCGGAGGGCGGAGGTCAGGCTAGAGTTTACGCTCAGCGTGGGGATCAGCATGACACAGATGTTATCGCAGGTAACTTCCTGATACAGTCTTTGGGTTTTCTTTCTTTGATTGACTCAGGATCTACACATTCTTATATTCTGAGTGAGCATGCACAATCATTGAATTTGCCTTGTGAAATGTTAGAGGTAGGAGTTAGTGTTACTAGTTCCTTTGGGGACACGGTAGTAGTTAGAAAGATGTACAGAAAGTGTCCGTTGATGGTTCAGGGACATGTGTTTCCAGTGGATATGATGGAGCTACCTTTTATGGCTTTGATGTGATTCTGGGTATGGACCGGCTCAATGAGCATAGAGCTAGGGTAAACTTTGAAACTAAGAGGATTTCTTTGAGACTCACAGATGATTATGAGATCGTAGTGGTGGGTGAGAATGTGAAGTTCTTATTCAATGTAGTTTCAGTACTAGAGGCTAAGAGGTTAGTTGAGATGGGTTGCGAAGCATACTTGGCCTATGTGATGAATCCGAATATGAGTGAGGTTAGACCTCAAGATATCCGGGCAGTGTGTGACTTTCCTAGTGTGTTTCCGGAAGAGTTACCGGGTTTATCGCCTGATGGAGAGGTAGAGTTTACGATTGAGACTTATTCTGATTTAGCTCCTGTTTCGATTGCTCCGTATCGCATGGCACCGAAGAACTGAAAGAGTTGAAGACTCAGTTGCAAGAGTTGACAGATAGAGGCTTTATTCGACCTAGTTCTTCACCTTGGGGTGCACCAGTTTTGTTTGTAAAGAAGAAAGATGGAAGCATGAGAATGTGTATAGATTACAGACAGTTGAATCAGTTAACAGTGAAGAATAAGTATCCCTTGCCGAGAATTGATGATTTGTTTGACCAGTTGAGAGGGGCATCAGTCTTTTCGAAGATTGAGTTGAGATCAGGCTACTACCAGCTAAAGGTAAGAGAGGTTGATGTACCGAAGACGACCTTTAGAACTAGGTATGGTCACTATGAGTTTTTAGTCATGCCTTTTGGGTTGACTAACGCACTGACTACTTTCAAGGATATGATGAATAGGATTTTTCATCAGTACTTAGATCAGTTTGTAGTCATTTTTATAGATGATATCTTGGTGTATTCGGGGACTGAAGAAGACCATGACTGACACTTGATTCTAGTTTTGAAGACTTTGTTAGATAATCAGTTGTATGCGAAGTTGAGCAAGTGTGAATTCTGGATCCGAGAGGTAGTCTTCCTAGGGCACGTAGTGTTTGTCGATGGGATTAGACTTTGTTAGAAGGTTTCTCTAAGTTAGCCGCTCCATTGACACAGTTGCTTTAGAAGAGTGTTCAGTTTGAGTGGACAGATGCAATACAGAGAGCCTTTGAGAAATTGAAAGAAGCTTTGACCCAAGAACCGATCTTGATTCAGCCAGAGTCCGGGAAAGACTATGTAGTTTACAGTGATGCTTCCTATGTAGGCCTAGGTTGTGTTCTCATGCAAGACAAGAGAGTAGTTGCTTATGCCTCAAGACAGTTGAAGACTCACGAGCGCAACTATCCAACCCATGACATAGAGTTAGCTGCAGTTGTGTTTGCCCTGAAGATTTGGAGACATTATTTGTACGGTGAGAGATGCACAATGTACAAAGATCACAAGAGTTTGAAGTAGATCATGACTCAGCAAGATTTGAATCTCAGACAACGTAGGTGGTTAGAGTTGCTAAAAGACTATGATCTTACCATTGAGTACCATCCGGGTAAGGCCAATGTAGCGGCCGATGCTTTGAGTAGAAAGATAGTCGTAGACTTGAGAGCCATGTTTGCTAGTTTGAGCTTGTCCTGTAACCCCCTCGTCCCGGTCTGGCCGGATGACCGGTCCGAGTGGGCCACACGGGGAAAACCGAAGCGAAACCCGTTAAGGTTTCCCCTCGGTTAACGACCCTAAAAATTTCCTTTTTATTTTATCTTGTCTATAGGCATAATTAAACCTATGTGAAGCACAGCAGCGGAAAATACAAACAATGTAACATACTCCGACCAACCAAAACATTAAACAGCCCATTTTAGTCCTTTACAGTATGCCGTTTCGAAACGCCCTTAGGGTGTTCTGAAACGCCTTGACTTAGTCAACAGGCCAGGGTCAACCATAGGGTGACCGTTTCGAAACGGGGGTGACCCGTATCGAAACGACCCTGACGGTCAACTTCTCGTGGTCAACGATATTTGACCGTTTCGAAACACCAAGGACCCGTTTCGGTACGCCTAAATCTCATCAATTTCTCAAAATTCCAGTAGCAAAATCGTACCGAAACAACCCCTATCCGTTTCGAAACGGCTGGCCAAAAGCAAAGGGACCGTATCGAAACAGGGTGGCCCGTTTCGAAACGCCCCCTATCTGCAGACTTCTTTTGGCTGTTTTAAGGCACAAGAGTGTCCAAAACACCACCAAAACACCCAACAACACTCTAACAATTAAACCTAAGGCAAACCAACATACAAGCATGCTTGAGCATCATCATAACAAGACTAAACACCAAGGCACAACATCACATTGCCACACAGCAATACATGTCATTAGAGATATTAAGCTTTAACATACCCAACACTTAGGAAATTCTAGATAGCAAAATACTAACATGATTTCAAGCAAGGCATACATCCCAAAAGCCAAATTAACAAACACATATGAGGAGTCTAACATGCTCCTAAACAACAACAACAATATATTCCAAAAGCATCATACCACGACACCTAACCCATTGCTTTACTATTACAATCTTTAAATTTAAACATCATACTTGAGCTAACCATAAGCGACACTTGAAGGCCTTTCCTTGCCCTTGCCACCCACAAGCCATTGATCTGCATTGTCGAACAATAGAGAGCGTAAGCATAAAAGCTTAGTGAGGGTAAGCTCATAAAACAAACCTTCGACAATGCAGGGTTCAAGCACGAGCTACAACCAAGATAAATTGCATGATCTTACCTCCGATCCACGCGAGCCATAAATATAGATGATGCATGAACATATATTCAATATCATGTCATGCTCAACATGTTTAAATCCACAACATATGAAATCACATATATTAAACCATGTTAGCAACACATCCCAAATCACATTGGCTCACAATTAATCACATATTGGCAACATAAACCACAACTCGTATTGGCACCTAGCTATGACCCGAATACGCGGATAACCGTTGGATCTCACATCCAACAACACAACCATTACCTGACGGTGGGATTACACTCATCACCGTTCACGCGGAGGGGATTCCACTCATCCTCACGCCTCATTTCACGCGGAGGGGATTCCACTCATCCTCACGCCCCGTCGATGGGATTCCACTCATCATCGACTAATATAAATACAATTTCCGGGCGTACCCGTACTCCTCCTTGGTGACTCAACGCCACCAAGGCCATGCGCGAATTTAGACTCATGTGTGCACACTAACATCCTAATGATCGATCATTTGTACCCAAGCATACTAGTGCCAATACTAACACATTCCACAATATCATTTATTAACAACTTTCGTGCTTAGCACGTACTCACCATGACTTACCGTCATGCACAAACCACATTTCCATGCCTAGCATGTACTCACCATGATCCTTGGATCAAGCAATCACCTCATAATCTCATTTCACATGACAACACCACATGTACATCATTATCAAACATATCACATCATATTTTGCACATGTGTATAACCATATCACATCTATCATCATCATGCATATAACAATGCATCCAACATGCCTCAACATACATGTATACAACATATATATAATCAACACCATCACAATTTAACACGAGGCATATACAACCATTAAAGAGTGCAACCAAAGTCTCTAATCAAAGCTTAGGATTAGGCTACCACTCTAATCCCAACTCTAGGTGGGTTTACCAAGTCCATCCTAGGTTCACATGCTTGAACCAAATACTCAAAACCATTTTAAAAATATTTAACCACTCACCTAAGCTTCCAAGCTCCAAGCCAAGCAAGCAACCTCCCTCAAATTTCCGGATTTCTTCCCGAAGCTTCCCCAACACAAATTCCCACTTCTAAACAACCTCAAACACATTTCAAACAATTCCAAATCAGCCCAACATCAAAATACCAACCCGGAATACAATTCAAATGCAATTTATCATGTTGCAAATCATGAACAAATCCCATTTTTAGCAATTTCGGGCAACCCCTAAACCATGTCCAAAAACCATGTTTCCAACACCCATAGCACCCACAAACAATCCCAAATCAACCCCTAACCATAGTACTACCATTGGGCTATCAATTTCCACCTAAAACAACCCCCAAAACTCACCAAAAACCCTCCAAAAACCCCCATTTAAACCCAAATTCGGGAATTTGCATAAAACCATGTAAAAATTAACTATGTTGGACCTTATGGGTTAATATTAACTTATCTATCAATAAAGAATCAAAAGCTCAAGCAAAGGATGTTAAAGTTTGCATCTTTCTCTTACAAAACCCAAAAACACAAAACTTTAAATAATGCATTTCAATGAAAACTAAAGGCATGGGAAGATAGAGGAAGTTGAGGACAACATGAATTTGTTATTACCTTTGCAAGAACTCCAAAAATGAGGGCAAGATTTGGTGGAAAGAAATTTGAGAGGAGATGGGGGGAGTTCACGTCAAAGAGGAAGAAAGGGGGAAGAGGATGGCATCTTTTTTTTCTTTTGTTTGTTTGAAATAAAATATAAAGGGAATGGGCTTTATTTGAAAAGTTTACCTAGTTATAAAAATGCCATTAAAATGGTTATTGGGTTTGTCATCCAAATTTGGTCCAACATTTTAAATTAAATTTACCAAAACAAAACCGGAATATTATTTTATTTATTTATTTCTCTCGACCCCCAAACCCGGGTGTTACAACTCTCCCCCACTTAAGGAAATTTCGTCCCCGAAATTTATCGGACAGGAAGAATCACAGAAGTTGTCTCTCCACACTTCCTTCTCACAACAACATACTAACCAACTCAGTAGACTTACCCCACAACAATAGCTATCTAATGCTAAGATCTCAACTGGTTCCTTCACGGCATGTCAATTTTAAAACTCAACTCAATCTCTTCTACAACATAGCACGGAACCGATCTGACTCACACTCTCGAATTATAGATACACAGACACATCACAAACTTCTTCCTACTCTGGTGGTAACCGTGACAACGAACAACGGAACTAGTCTGACTCACAATCTCATGCAGCATTGTATGAATACTTGGCTCATAACCTTCTCTAACTGAACATCTGCCCTCAACAGGTAACCAGACACTATGCAAACGTCTTCAAAATAATCTAGCAGAAATTTCGGATCTCTATTACCCACTTCCATTAAGAACCTTCCACGGATGTAACAAACTAGAAGAAAACTGACGCTCGGTCTTAATACGCTGGCAATTTACACACTTACTCTCATACTGAACCATATTATTCATCAACTCAATCCAGATGTACTCGTCTTCAACCCACAATACGTCTTCATACAACTCAGATGCAATACAATGAACTACCGTGTGCTTCGGCCAAAACAATACGTCTCAAAACACTATGTCAATCTGTACAACTATTCTGTCTCTGAAATGCAAAACTCTATCATCCCTGAAACTGTATTCTGAAGGTCTTCCTTCTACTATGCCTCGCACGTGAGGTGCCAAGAATCTGTCTTGCAACTGTTTCTCTTCAAACATTCTGACTCAATGTAAGTTTAAGATGAAACTCGGCCACGAAACTACTATCATTCGGCAAACTGAATTCGACAATCACATCTCGCAACCCAACTACTAATCTATCAACAAAATAACTCGGAACATCGGTTACTACGTAGACTCTCTTCAGATAGTACTCAATCTTGAGATCACAGTCTTCAAGCAATTCTAACTACTCATGTTGTTCAAGTTCCAACCATTCCCAAGTCTTCAAATATTTCATGTTCTGATGATATGTACATACTCACTGTGCATTTCTTACTACACAAGCTTGTCTTCAAGTCTTCGAAGCAATTACAACTGTAATTAATTCTATGTATCATATCGGATAACTCTTCTCACGGTCTTCCAACTATCTTGATGAACAAGCCACAATCTTCTGTCTTGCATAAGCACACAACCTAACTCTACCTGTAATGCAGCACTGTGGTTCACAACTCTTTCTCTGACATAAGTTGATTCAAGGTCGAAGCTCTCTTCAAAGTCTCTTTCAGTTTCTCAAGGGTTCATTGTCTCGCATCTAACCACACAACTGAACATTCTTCTGTAGCAATCTATCAATGGAGCAACTATCTTCAAACACTATTTACAATTCTCCGAGAGTAACAAGGCTAGACCTAGGAACTATAGATATCTGTCACAGTCTTCAATTTCTTCCAACTCATATCTTCTTTTGCCTACTAAGGATTTACTCTAGCACACTCAGCTGATCTACATGTCCTAGGAGGACATCTTCGTTAACTCGGAGTTCACGTTGGCTCAACTTGGCATACAACTGATTCTCTAATAGAATCTACAATACTAACTCTAGGTCTTGTCATGGTCTTCTTCGGTACTTGAATATTCTGATCATCTATGAGGACTACTATAAACTAATCAGGAAGCTTAGGAAAATATTATGTTCAACATCTCTATAAAAGTAACCAACACACTAGTCCAACAAAACAGCATAACTCGGAACTCAAAACGGTCACGTCTTGCCTCAAAAGTTGTCTTCGGTACTTCAAATTTTCTCACTTTCAACTGGTAGTAAACGGATCTCAAATTAATCTTCGAAAGACTGAAGCACACACTACTGACCAACTAATCACTGACACTCGGAAACGGATGTTAATCATTCACTGTCACTTGTTTCAACTATCTGAAATCTAAACACATCCTCGTACTGTCACTCTTCCCTCTTCACAGATTACACTGTAGAACTCTGAGATGGTACACTAGGCCTAATGAGTCTAAGGTCTAACAAATCTCGAAGTTGATTCTTCAACATTCTCAATTCTTCCAGAAATCATAAGATATAAAGCAATCAAAACAGGAGCGAACTCGAAGACGGTCTCAATAACAAACTCTTCTCCTCTAACAAGAGATAAACCGACAATCCTTCCAAACACTTCTAGGAAAAGAAAACACAAACTATCCTAACATTCTGCGGTCTAATCTTCATTAAAAAATCAAATTCATCACAATTGCTAAGCAAGCCTGCCAACTAAACTCAATCAATCTTCGATCTCTAAAGCTGGATCAACATTCGACAAGAAGTTCACCTCCTCACCTACTACTACAGTCACACAGAAATCTGCAACTTCAAGGCAACTCTCTCTTTGTCTCAACGTATACTCTAGCTCTGAGTTCTACAAGCCCAAACCATGTCAAAAGGTACATCGAAACCGTAGGAAGACAATCACTTCACATCTACTAGAAACTAGTAACTCTGAACTACCAACAAACACCTTTTGTACATCTTTCTGATCACTACTATCTCCCTAAAGGCTAGTCACAGGTGTCCCTACATCTAAGGTCTCAACAAGGATATCTAATTTCTTTGCATGCTCACACAAACGGACGAATCTGCAGAGATAGTAACTTCACAAGCACACAACTGATAGTCTTCGGTCCTCTTATTTTCAGACTGATTCTTCAACAAAATCTGACTCTTCTAGACTATTCGTAGAGCATTTCAAAACTCCAAAAACGCAGTTCTGAGCACACACAGACAACCATGCTGGAAAACCACCCAGACGCACACTGGCCCCAAACACACAAATCGGTTCCCATTCACGGATACTGATCGGATGTCTTGCATCGAAATCATAGGCTGAACCCCAACGGTCACCAACTAACACTTCTGAATTTCAGATTACTCATACGAGACCCCTACCTTGATCTTGCTAAAAGAACCAAGGTACTCACGCCTACCTCTAACACTTCGCCAGGTATATTCAAACTTGCATGCTTGTTAACAACATACGGAAGTACGGACTCAGAACCAATCGGAAGAGGCAAACTCAAAACTGTACCAAGGGCTTATCTACTATAACACGGATACCACTCGGACTCCCACTCATAGGTCTTCGCTTCTTTTCACCAACTAATACCAGAATCGGTCTCGTCATCTCCCACCAACAAGAATCAACTCACGTGCACGCGGACTCGAGCAAACAAATTGTTCCTCAACTCCGGTACAACTATACTCCCCTAACTATAGCAAAGAACTTCCTCTACATCATCCCCATTTTCAAAACCACAACTTCCACTTACCGATTCACGACCCACACACTGGCTTTAAACTTACTAAAAGCAATAAATCAATCAACAATTTAACATACAAGTTGGGTTAGCAAAGGAAAGGTCCAAGTGGCTCAAGTATGATTTCCCTCACTTAAAATCCTTTTTCCGATGTAATAGAAGCAATGGGACTCTACTAAACATGTTTCAACCAAATCAGCACACATACATGCTCAACCAAGCATATAACAAGGCATACTTGCTAAACAAGCAAACATATGCGTACGATCAAACAACATGCATTCTCAATCAAACAATCACACATCACAGCATACACGGGTAACGAGCAACATGCTTTTAAACGAAAAATCAACATACTTGTCATACAAGCAATCATGCTTACAAAGCAAGCAAACACCGTGCATATCAATTCAAAACTTAAACTTACCTCACTTACCTGCCCAAGGTCTCGGTAACCTTAGGCTCTGATACCAACAAATGTAACCCCCTCGTCCCAGTCTGCCCGGATGACCGGTCCGAGTGGGCCACACGGGGAAAACCGAAGCGAAACCCGTTAAGGTTTCCCCTCGGTTAACGACCCTAAAAATTTCCTTTTTATTTTATCTTGTCTATAGGCATAATTAAACCTATGTGAAGCACAGCAGCGGAAAATACAAACAATGTAACATACTCCGACCAACCAAAACATTAAACAGCCCATTTTAGTCCTTTACAGTATGCCATTTCGAAACGCCCTTAGGGTGTTCCGAAACGCCTTGACTTAGTCAACAGGCCAGGGTCAACCATAGGGTGACCGTTTCGGAACGGGGGTGACCCGTATCGAAACGACCCTGACGGTCAACTTCTCGTGGTCAACGATATTTGACCGTTTCGAAACACCAAGGACCCGTTTTGGTACGCCTAAATCTCGTCAATTTCTTAAAATTCCAGTAGCAAAATCGTACCGAAACAACCCCTATCCGTTTCGAAATGGCTGGCCAAAAGCAAAGGGACCGTATCGAAACAGGGTGGCCCGTTTCGAAACGCCCCCTATCTGCAGACTCCTTTTGGCTGTTTTAAGGCACAAGAGTGCCCAAAACACCACCAAAACACCCAACAACACTCTAACAATTAAACCTAAGGCAAACCAACATACAAGCATGCTTGAGCATCATCATAACAAGACTAAACACCAAGGCACAACATCACATTGCCACACAACAATACATGTCATTAGAGATATTAAGCTTTAACATACCCAACACTTAGGAAATTCTAGATAGCAAAATACTAACATGATTTCAAGCAAGGCATACATCCCAAAAGCCAAATTAACAAACACATATGAGGAGTCTAACATGCTCCTAAACAACAACAACAATATATTCCAAAAGCATCATACCACGACACCTAACCCATTGCTTTACTATTACAATCTTTAAATTTAAACATCATACTTGAGCTAACCATAAGCGACACTTGAAGGCCTTTCCTTGCCCTTGCCACCCACAAGTCATTGATCTGCATTGTCGAACAATAGAGAGCGTAAGCATAAAAGCTTAGTGAGGGTAAGCTCATAAAACAAACCTTCGACAATGCAGGGTTCAAGCACGAGCTACAACCAAGATAAATTGCATGATCTTACCTCCGATCCACGCGAGCCATAAATATAGATGATGCATGAACATATATTCAGTATCATGTCATGCTCAACATGTTTAAATCCACAACATATGAAATCACATATATTAAACCATGTTAGCAACACATCCCAAATCACATTGGCTCACAATTAATCACATATTGGCAACATAAACCACAACCCGTATTGGCACCTAGCTATGACCCGAATACGCGGATAACCGTTGGATCTCACATCCAACAACACAACCATTACCTGACGGTGGGATTACACTCATCACCGTTCACGCAGAGGGGATTCCACTCATCCTCACGCCTCATTTCACGCGGAGGGGATTCCACTCATCCTCACGCCCCGTCGATGGGATTCCACTCATCATCGACTAATATAAATACAATTTCCGGGCGTACTCGTACTCCTCCTTGGTGACTCAACGCCACCAAGGCCACGCGCGAATTTAGACTCATGTGTGCACACTAACATCCTAATGATCGATCATTTGTACCCAAGCATACTAGTGCCAATACTAACACATTCCACAATATCATTTATTAACAACTTCCGTGCTTAGCACGTACTCACCATGACTTACCGTCATGCACAAACCACATTTCCATGCCTAGCATGTACTCACCATGATCCTCAGATCAAGCAATCACCTCATAATCTCATTTCACATGACAACACCACATGTACATCATTATCAAACATATCACATCATATTTTGCACATGTGTATAACCATATCACATCTATCATCATCATGCATATAACAATGCATCCAACATGCCTCAACATACATGTATACAACATATATATAATCAACACCATCACAATTTAACACGAGGCATATACAACCATTAAAGAGTGCAACCAAAGTCTCTAATCAAAGCTTAGGATTAGGCTACCACTCTAATCCCAACTCTAGGTGGGTTTACCAAGTCCATCCTAGGTTCACATGCTTGAACCAAATACTCAAAACCATTTTAAAAATATTTAACCACTCACCTAAGCTTCCAAGCTCCAAGCCAAGCAAGCAACCTCCCTCAAATTTCCGGATTTCTTCCCGAAGCTTCCCCAACACAAATTCCCGCTTCTAAACAACCTCAAACACATTTCCAACAATTCCAAATCAGCCCAACATCAAAATACCAACCCGGAATACAATTCAAATGCAATTTATCATGTTGCAAACCATGAACAAATCTCATTTTTAGCAATTTCGGGCAGCCCCTAAACCATGTCCAAAAACCATGTTTCCAACACCCATAGCACCCACAAACAATCCCAAATCAACCCCTAACCATAGTACTACCATTGGGCTATCAATTTCCACCTAAAACAACCCCCAAAACTCACCAAAAACCCTCCAAAAACCCCATTTATACCCAAATTCGGGAATTTGCATAAAACCATGTAAAAATTAACTATGTTGGACCTTATGGGTTAATATTAACTTATCTATCAATAAATAATCAAAAGCTCAAGCAAAGGATGTTAAAGTTTGCATCTTTCTCTTACAAAACCCAAAAACACAAAACTTTAAATAATGCATTTCAATGAAAACTAAAGGCATGGGAAGATAGAGGAAGTTGAGGACAACATGAATTTGTTATTACCTTTGCAAGAACTCCAAAAATGAGGGCAAGATTTGGTGGAAAGAAATTTGAGAGGAGATGGGGGGAGTTCACGTCAAAGAGGAAGAAAGGGGGAAGAGGATGGCATCTTTTTTTTCTTTTGTTTGTTTGAAATAAAATATAAAGGGAATGGGCTTTATTTGAAAAGTTTACCTAGCTATAAAAATGCCATAAAAATGGTTATTGGGTTTGTCATCCAAATTTGGTCCAACATTTTAGATTAAATTTACCAAAACAAAACCGGAATATTATTTTATTTATTTATTTCTCTCGACCCCCAAACCCGGGTGTTACATGTTCGGAGATGTTGGCTTGGTAGCCGAGCTTTAGATTAGACCTACTCTAGGTCAGTTGATTAGAGAGAAGAAACTCTTAGATAGATCTTTGGCACCTCACATGCAAGATGTGGCCGAGGGTAGACCTTTAGACTACAGTTTTAGTACCGATGGGGTTTTGTGTTTTAAAAATATGATAGTTGTGCCAGAAGACAGTGACTTGAGACTTACGATCTTGATTTAAGCACACAGTAGTCCGTTTGCTATGCATCCTGGAAGTACGAAGATGTACCACGATTTGAAGAATGAATACTTTTGGGTTGGTTTGAAGAGAGATGTGGCCGACTTCGTGAGTAAGTGTTTGGTGTGTCAGAGAGTGAAGGTGGAACATCAGGTTCCCTCAGGTTTGTTGCAACCGTTGAGGATTCAGGAATGGAAATGGGAGAACATTACCATGGACTTTGTTTCGGGTTTGCCTTTGACTCCTACGAAGAAGAACTCAGATTGGGTTATAGTAGATTGTTTTACGAAGTGTGCTCACTTCTTAGCAGTCAATACCACTTATACATTAGATAGATTGGCCGATTTGTACATTGGTGAGATTGTTAGGCTGCATGGTGTGCCGAAGTCTATTGTGTCCGATAGAGATCCGAGGTTTACAGCTCGATTTTGGGAGTGTCTGTATACATCTTTGGGTACCCGTTTGAATTTCAGCATGTCTTATCATCCTCAGTCAGATGGTCAGTTAGAGAGAGTTATACAGATCTTAGAGGATATGTTGCGTTGTTACATCATCGATTTTCAGGTTACATGGGAGAAGCACTTTCCTCTAGTTGAATTTGCTTCCAGTCGAGTATTCAGATGGCTCCGTATGAGGCCTTGTATGGCCGAAAGTATAGACCTCCAGTTTGTTGGGCCGAAGTGGGACAAAAGTTGTTACCTATGTCGGATTTGCTCAAGGGGACAACTGACAAGGTGAAATTGATTTGCGATCGATTGAAGGCTGCTTCGGATAGGTAGAAGTCATATGCTGACTTGAAGAGGAAGGAAGTTGAGTTCTCAGTGGGTGAGAAGGTATTCTTGAAAGTGTCTTCGTGGAAGAAAGTAATGAGATTTGGCCGAAAGGGGAAGTTGAGTCCGAGGTACATAGGACCGTATGAGATTGTAAAGAGGGTTGGTCCAGTTGCTTATCAGTTGCGTTTGCCATCCGAGCTAGAGAAGATACACGATGTATTTAACGTTTCGATGCTCCGTAAGTATAGGTCCGATCCATCACATGTTATGCCTGTAGAGGAGATTGAACTGAATCCGGATTTGACTTATGAGGAAGAACCAGTTGAGATCCTAGCTTCTGACAGTAAGGTGTTGCGGGGTAGATCGATTGAGTTAGTGAATGTGCGATGGCAACGTCGAGGGGTGGACGAGGCCACTTGGGAAAGGAAGGGGGATATGGAAAGGCAGTTTCCTTATCTCTTTCAGTCAGGTAATTTCGGGGACGAAATTTCTTAAGTGGGAGAGAGTTGTAACACTCGTGTTTTGGGGTTAGGAGTTAGACGCGTGAGCCGGTTCGAGTCGGTAAAATCGATTTTAATCAAATTGACCTTGGTTTAGATCTAATTGAAATTTAAATTAAAGGGGGTGGCCATTTGGGTAATTTAGCCAAAACAAAAAGTAGAAAACCTTTTTCAAATAAAAAAAAGAAAGCTATCATCTTTCCCCCTTTTCCTTCATTCAACGTGAAACCCACCCAAACTCTCCCAAAAACCCCAAGTTACTATTCCATTCAATCTTTCCATTGATTCAAGGTCATTTTCAAAGGTAAACCTATTTCTTAGCTCTCATCATCATCCTCTACATTTACATAGTCTTAGATTTCAAAACTATCCATTTTTGTAATATTCAAGTTTAAAGAAAGATTGAATTTTTAATGGGTTTATCATTTGATTTTGATTTGTTGAGTTGGGTTTTAGTTTAATCTCATCATAATACACTTAATATCTTGAAATGGTTGGTTTTGGGTGAAAACCCGAAGTGGGTCTTTGGGGCAATTTTTGAAGTGTCTAAAATTAGGGTTTTGGTGTGTTTTAGGGTTGGGTTGAAGGGCTGATGGAATAGGGTTATTAGGGGAGTGTTTTGGGACCTTTTTGATGCCATTTGGGTGTTAGAAATCATGGTTTTCAGCTGGGTTTTGGGGGAGCACGAAAATGGGAATTTGGTGATTGATTGGGTTTGAAATTGGTGAAGTTTGGCTTGTGTTTGTGGGTTGGAGTTTGTGACTGAGTTTAGCATCGAATTTGTGAGTAACGATTGTGTTTTGATTGGTTAGAGGCGAGAGGAGACATCGAAGAAGCATCGGGACCGAATCCAGGAATTTAGGAGGCTTGCTTGCTTGCTTTGTTTGCTAAGGAAGGGTGGTGAGTAAAACTTTAAATTTGTGTTAAAGATGGTTCAAGTGTGTGTAGAGGAAGTGTCGGAATGAGCTTGGTAGGATATTCCTAGGTAGGAGTTAAATTGGTAGTTTAACTCCTTGATTGTTAATGTTGCTTATATGCCAATGCCTATTTTGATCTTGTGAGATATGATTGATTCGTATGTGTGTACCTTAATATGTGTATGTGATGAATATGTGATATAATTGATGGATGTGTGATGTGGCCTAAAGAAATTGGCACTAATTAACTTACCGGGTGTAAATGATCGATCATTAGGATTAGTGTGCACACAATTGAGTCAAAACACGCGTGGCCTTGATGGCGTTGAGTCATCAAGGAGGAGTACGGTGATGTAATATTCTACCAGAAATTTGTTTATACTATACGTGATGATGAGTGGAATCCCATCCGTAGGGCATGTGGTGATGAGTGGAATCTCGCCCATGCAAGGTCCAGTGATGAGTGTAATCCTACCGAGGTAATGTTGTTGTTGAGAGTAAATCCGCACATCCGGGTAAACTAATAGTGGCCAATGAACTTGTTCTTATAATTATGATGATGTGATGTTGGTTTGTAATGTCGAGCGTAGTATGATGTGAGATGCCATATTATGACTCTTGAGACACTAGCTAGGTTGCCTTGTTGATGCTTATGTATGATGTGTGTGATGTTAAGGATTGCATGCTTGGACCCTGCATTGTTGTTGTTTTTGATTTTTAGAGCATCCTCACTAAGCTTCTAGCTTACGCTCTTATTTTCAACAATGCAGATCATTAGCGTGGTGTTAGCAAGGAGCAAGGCGAAGGGGTTTTCCAAGTGTAGTTGCTCAAGTATGACTTAGTAATTAAAGTGGTAGATTAGCAATGAGGAATTTATGTGTTTTGTATGAGCTTTGTATGACTCATAAATGTTGTTGATGTTTATGCCTTGCTTGAATTTTGTAAACCATGCTATGTCTTTGGATGCTTGTGATGGTTGGATATGCCTTTGGATGTTTCAAGATGCTTTTTGTTGGTATATAAACCTCATATGTTTTGACTTATGGCTTATGGCTTTTGGAACTCTTAAGTATGCCTATATATGCAAAATCTATCCTTTGTGTGAATGCCATGATACGTATGTGGAATTGTTGTCCAAATTGCTATTTATGTTAGCTCATGGTTGTTGTACGTTGTATGGATTATTGTATGTGGCTAGGGAAGTCATAATTTGCATTTAGAGTTAGAGTCTTGTGAGTTTGTGCTGAAAATGGAGAATTGCAGAGCAGGGCGTATTGGTACGCCTAAGGGCCGTATCAATACGGTCTTGCCTATAGGACTCAGTTTTGGTTGGGCGTACCGATACACGGGGGTGTATCGATACGCTCTTTGCTCACTGGAATTCAGTTTGGGCTGGGCGTACCGATACACGGGAGTGTATCGATACGTTCTTGACTCTCTGGAATTCTGAGAAGTTGGTGAGTTTAGGGCGTATCTGTACGGTGTTGAGGCGTATCGGTACGGTCCTACCTCGTTGACCACGAGATGTTGACCGAGAAGGGAGTATCGATACGCTCAAGGGTTGTATCGATACGGTCTTCCCTGCGTTGACTGTTTGGGTTGACCTGGTCAAGGCGTATCGATACCCTTGATTGGTGTATCGATACGGCCTGCCCTGAAAGTTTAAAATGGACAGTTTATTGTGTGGATTGTGGTTCGAATGTGGATCTTTAGTGATGTTTTCTGCTGATGTGATCACCTAGGATTTAATATGCCTCTAGACAACATTAAAATGAAAGAAAAATTTTAGGGTTGCTAACCGAGGGGGAACCTTAACAGGTTTCGCTTCGGTTTTCCCCGTGTGGCCCACTCGGACCGGTCATCCGGCCAGACCGGGACGAGGGGGTTACAGATATGGCAAAAACTCGTCCCGATCCGCCCGGTTACCATTCTATCCTTACCCCTTTTGGTGCCCCCACTTAAAAAATGGGTTTAGGGTCTAAAGTTAAGGATTATGGCTAAGATTTAGGGGATTTGAGGTATGGTGTATTTTTAGGGTGTATGGTTTAGAATTTAGGGTTAGAGTTTAGAATTTAATTTTTAGTGTAGGCATAGAAATGGGCATACTCAGGGACAAAGAGTTTTTGTTCATAAACATTGGGACAAAAACCATTTGCCCCTTTTTAGTGCCTCTTTCTACGCACACCACTAAAAAATAAATTCTAAGCCATAACCCTTAATTTTAAATCCTAAACCCTACACCTTAAAAAATACACTCTACCACAAATTTCCTAAATCCTAGTCATAAACCCTAACCCTGAACCCTAAATCACAAACCTTAATCCTAATTTTTAGTGTGGGATATAAATAGAAGCACCAAAAATTTGAGAATTTCTATTATAAATTTGGACACGAATGTTTGAGTTCTGAATCTCAAAAGTCCTTTTTTTAACATGACTACATGAAACATTAGGGTAAACTACATGGGTGACCACCCAACTATTGGGTCTGACCTGTTTTGACCATAAAACTACAAAAAATTAAAATTCGATCACCCAACTATTTAAATAGACCTATTTTAACCATCGTCAATTAAAATCTAACAGAGAGGTGACGTGACAGACTGGCAGTTGAAGAAAATTTGTATAATTACACATTTGGTTCAAACAAACACTTTGTTCACATGAAATTGCTAATTTATTTGGTATCTTCTTGTATTTCTACCCCCACACATTGTTGAATTTTCGTTGGTCCTTGCCCCACTCCACAAGTTGAGAACATTAATTGCAAAAGAATATATAAACTTGGGATGGAAATTGTGGCAATAATAACCGTACTTGATGGGTCCAAATCCAACCCGACTCGATAGGGCCGGGATTTTTATTATTAAAATCGGATTTCAGGGCGGGTGTTTTTTTAAAAATATTCGGGTCCAGTTTAAAGTTTAGAATTTCCCATCCAACCTGACCCAAAATATTTACAAAAATATCATTCATTTATTTACAAAAATGTCATACATTTGTTTTCCATTTCCTGCCGCCTCCCAATTTGTCTCCATTTCAATCCCTTTTCTTTCTCCTTTAAATTTATTGTCTCATACTTTCTCAAAAAAAAATCTTCCCCTTTTAGTTTTCTCCTCCATTTTCAATTCTTAATTTTTCATTTTATATTACTTAGGTTATATTTTATTGAATAATTTTTTCTTCTATCACTTTAATTTCTCTGCTCTTTTTAACTCTTCTTTCATCTTCATTCTTTTCTTTTTTTTTAAATGTTAACTAGACATGCATGTAATCTAGATATGAAAGGTTGAAAATTTTTGAATTTTGTTTTTACCGACGTCGTTTTGGTACGGTTGTATAGAAGCCTAATTTAGGCCAAAAAGATGTCGTTTTGCAGGAGGGGTTTGAACCCAAGACCTCCAAATAAAAAGGGTAAACCTTAACCACTAAACCAACTTAAAATTATATAATATACATATATTATTTTTTAAAAAAGCCTAACATATTCATAACATCAATATATAAAAAACCCTTGAACCCTAACTCATAAACTCTAAGATTTATGGTTTAAGTTTGAGAGTTTAGGGTTTAGGGTTAATAGTTTAGGGTTTTAGTGTTTTTTATGTATTAATAATAATATAAATATATTATTTAATGTAACCCCCTTGTCCCGGTCTGGCCGGATGACCGGTCCAAAAGGGCTACACGGGGAAAACCGAGTGAAAACCCCCTAAAAGATTCCCCCTCGGTTAGCAACCCTATATTTTTTTTTCATTTTAAAACTTGTCTAGATGAGTATTTAATCCTATGAGATCATACAACGGGACATCATAAGCAAGACAATCGAACGAACTCAAAACCACATCCAAAAGACCAATTTTTAAGTTTATCTGCAGGCGGTATCGATACACCTATGGGGGTATCGATACACCTTGACTAAGTCAAAGGGGTCAGAGTCAACCCGTGGAGACCGTATCGATACACATGGGAAGTGTATCGATACCCTCCTCAAAGGTTGACTTCCCACGGTCAACGCTAGGTGACCGTACCGATACGCCTGAGGCCGGTATCGATACCAAGTTGGACAGTGTCTCCAGTGACCAAAATGATATCGATACGCCTCCCCGCGTATCGAAACGATATGCCTGGAAAGAGAAGGCCGTATCGATACGGGTCTATCCGTATCGATACCCCTGCTCTGCAACATCTCATTTCACTACTTAGCAACATCATGCATGGTTCTAGATGCTTACTTGAACACTCCTAAGCACGCACAAGCATACATACAACAACCACAGTTGGATTTTAGCTTACAAGCATTGAATATAACAAGAATCATACCTATCTAGACTTCAAGCAATATCACAAGAAACCTACTTAACAAAAATCATGGGTTTTCTAGGAAATAAGGGTATGTACTCGTAGAGGACAAAGAGAGCAAGTCAAAAACGACCTTACCTTTGAAAAACCTTCAAGATTGGGTGTGTTATGCAATGGAATAGTGCTCCAAAGGGGAGAGCTCTTTTTGTCGATGGAAAATGGGTAGTAGAGGGAAGAAGATGACTAAATAAAAACATTATTTAGGTTGATTTAAAATTAAAGGTCCAAAGACCTAAATACCCTTAATGAAAAAGGAAAACCACAATAGGTGCCACCTATGGCCATGTGGGCTTGTTTAAAATATGGTCCAACTTGATTTTATTTGCCTTAAAACCCGAGGCCCAAACCATTATTTTATTATTTAGATCTTGGAACCGAAACCTGAACTATTTTTAAATTATTAATTTCACCCGACCCCCGAACCCGGGTGTTACAACTCTCCCCTACTTAAGGAATTTCGTCCCCGAAATTACCTGGTGGAAACAAACACGGAAACTGCTCAAGCATGTCTGCTTTCCTCTCCCACGTGGCTTCCTCCACACCTCTATGCCTCCATAAGACCTTGACTAACTTTATAGTCTTGCCACGCAACACCTTGCTATCAGAAGCAAGTATCTCAACTGGTTCCTCATTGTAAGACAAGTCCGAATTTAACTCTATTTCTTCCACTGGCATAACATGGGACGGATCCGATCTATACCACCTAAGCATCGATACATGAAATACATCATGAATATTCTCTAGCTCAACTGGGAGTCTCAATCTATAGGCAACCGGACCAATTCTCTCAACTATCTCATAAGGCCCTATATACCTTGGGCTCAACTTGCCCTTCCTTCCAAACCTCATCACCTTCTTCCAAGGAGAGACTTTCAAAAACACTCTATCCCCCACGGAGTATTCCACCTCCTTCCTTTTTAAATCGGCATAGGACTTTTTCCGATCTGAAGCCGCTTTCAAGCGATCACAAATCAATTTCACCTTCTCGGTGGTTCCCTTGAGTAACTCGGGCATCGGCACTAGTTTCTGTCCGGCCTCAGCCCAACAAATCGGGGTCCTACACTTCCTACCATACAAGGCCTCATAAGGAGCCATCTGAAAGCTTGACTGGAAGCTGTTGTTGTACGCAAATTCCACTAATGGTAGGTGTTTCTCCCATGACCCCTGAAAGTCAATGATACAACACCTCAACATATCCTCCAAAATCTGAATCACTCTCTCAGACTGCCCATCTGACTGCGGATGATACGAAGTGCTGAAGTTCAACCAAGTGCCTAAGGCTCGATGCAGACACTCCCAAAATCTAGAGGTGAATCTCGGATCTCGATCTGACATAATTGACTTCGGTACCCCATGTAGTCTCACAATCTCACGAATATACAATTCGGCCAACTTGTCCAACGTATAGGTGGTATGAACCGGTATGAAGTGTGCACACTTGGTGAATCTATCTACAATCACCCACACTGAATTTTTCTTCGAAGGAGTCAACGGAAGTCCTTACACAAAGTCCATAGTGATACGCTCCCACTTCCACTCTGGAATCTTCAACGGTCGCAACAACCTTAAGGGAAACTGGTGCTCAGCCTTGACTCTCTGACATACCATGCATTTACTTACGAACTCGGCTACATCCTTTTTCAAACCAACCCAATAATACTCTTCCTTTAATCCTTGATACATCTTCGTGCTACCCGGATGCATAGCAAAAGGGCTATTGTGAGCCTCACTCAAAATCGTACGCCTCAACTCGGTATCCTCCGGAACCACTATCCTATCCTTGAAACATAGAATCCCATTCTCTCCAAAGCAATACTCGGTAGGCCTATCTTCCGCTATGTCTTGCACATGAGGTGCCAAGGACTCATCTCGCAACTGCTTCTCAAGAATCAACTGAACCAATGATGGCTTAACCTGAAGCTCGGCCACTAACCCACCATCCGTAGACACACTCAACCTTGCGAACATTGCTCGCAACTCAACGGCTACCTTCCTACTCAAGGCATCGGCCACCACGTTTGCCTTGCCCGGATGATACTTTATGGTAAGGTCATAATCTTTAAGGAGCTCTAACCACCTTCGTTGCCTAAGATTCAACTCCTTTTGGGACATCAAATATTTCAAGCTCTTGTGGTCGGTGTACACAGTGCACTTCTCACCATAAAGATGGTGTCTCCAAATTTTCAACGCGAACACCACTGCGGCCAACTCTATGTAATGTGTGGGGTAATTCTTCTCATGAACCTTCAACTGTCGGGAAGCATATGCCACTACCTTACCTCCTTGCATAAGTACACAACCTAGCCCCACGTAAGATGCATCACTGTAAATTACAAACTCTCTCCCCAGCTCGGGCTGAATCAAAATGGGAGCTTCGGTCAAAGCTTTCTTCAATTTCCCAAACGCTTCTTGTCTTGCATCTGACCATTCATACGGAACATTCTTCTGTAGCAACTTGGTCAACGGAGCCGCTATCCTCGAGAATCCCTCAACAAACCTCCTATAGTATCCCGCCAAGCCTAGGAAACTGCGGATTTCTGTCACTGATTTTGGTTGCTTCCAATTTACAATGGCTTCAATCTTCTTGGGATCTACACTAATCCCACTAGCTGAGATCACGTGGCCAAGGAAGACCACCTCTCTAATCCAAAATTCACACTTACTTAGCTTGGCATACAACTGATTCTCAAGTAGGGTCTGAAGCACTAACCTTAAGTGTTCATCATGCTCCTCTTCGGTCCTAGAGTACACTAGGATGTCATCAATAAACACTACCACAAACCTGTCCAAGAACTTATGAAACACCCGGTTCATCATATCCATGAAGGCCGCTGGAGCATTGGTCAACCCAAAAGGCATCACCAAAAACTCATAATGTCCGTAACGTGTACGAAAAGCTGTCTTCGGTATGTCCACATCCTTTACCTTTAACTGATAATACCCCGACCTCAAATCAATCTTTGAAAACACGGAAGCACCCCTCAACTGGTCTAGCAAGTCATCTATCCTTGGCAAGGGATATTTGTTTTTCACTGTCACCTTATTCAACTGTCTATAGTCTATGCACATCCTCATGCTACCATCCTTCTTTTTCACAAACAAAACCGGAGCACCCCACGGGGAAACACTAGGCCTAATGAAGCCTCTGTCAGTCAACTCCTGAAGCTGTGTCTTCAACTCTTTCAACTCTTTCGGTGCCATTCTATACGGAGCAATCGACACCGGTGCGGAATCAGAATATGTCTCAATAGCAAACTCAACTGCTCTGTCTGAAGGCAAGCCTGGTAGTTCTTCCGGAAAAACACTTGGAAAGTCACACACAGTCCTGATGTCCTGAGGTCTCACCTCACTCATATCCGGGTTCATTACGTAAGCCAAGTAAGCCTGACACCCTGAGCTCAACAACCTCTAAGCTTCCAAAGCCGAAACCACATTGGACAAAAACTTAACATTCTCCCCAACTACCACAACCTCAAAGTCATTAGTAAGCCTCAAAGAGACTCTCTTAGTCTCAAAGTCAACCCTAGCTCTATGCTCTACAAGCCAATCCATGCCCAAAATCACATCAAAGCCATAAAAGGGTAGCTCCATCATGTCGACTGGAAATACGTGGCCCTGAATCATCAAGGGACACCTCCTATACACTTTCCTAACTACCACTGTATCACCAAAGGAGCTAGTGACATTTACACCTACTTCTAACCAATCACAAGGTAGTCCTAATGACTTTGCATGCTCACCCAGAATATACGAATGCGTTGACCCCGAATCTATGAGAGAAAGCAAACTCAAAGACTGTAATGTGAAATTACCTGCAATGACATCAGTGTCATTTCCAGCTTCTCGCTGAGCGTACACTCTAGCCGGTCCTCCTCCCTCGGGCTGGACTGCTACCACATGAGCCAAGTTCCTCTGACCCTCATTCCTTGGCTGGAAGTTCCCACGGCCGCGCCCACGACCTCTCTGATGCTCAAAACCCCTCGCTGGAGCCGGTCCTCCTCTAACTGGGTGTGGACAATCACGCCTCAAATGATCTCGGGAGCTACAGTTCCAACACGCCCCAAACATACCCATGCACTCACCTGGGTGGCGTCTCCCGCACCTAGTGCATTCCGGAATGTGCCCAACGGCCCCTTGGCCCTGACGGCCCTGACCATGGTTACCACCCCTGGGCCTCGTATCCGGCTGATATCTCCTATCCCTATGCCTCTTGGCATGATCTCTATCCCAGTTTGCATGTCTCTTCCCGGAGTCAGACCCACCAGCACGTGCTCTAGAGCTTAGGTTTTGCTCTACATCCTTGGCCCTAGAAACCAAGACATCGAACTCAGTGTAGTCGGCGACCAACATATAGGTCTTCACATCAGTAGTCAACCCATATCTGAAGCGCTCACATCGCTCCTTCTCATCCGGAATCAACTCTGGCGCATACTGGCTCAACCTCACAAACTGGATCTCATACTCGGACACGGTCCTATTGCCTTGAACCAAAGCCATGAACTCCCTTTTCTTTTCATCTAAGTACCGGACCCCAAGGTACTTCCTCTTGAAAGCATTCCTGAAAAACTCCCATGTGACATCCACCTCGGCCATACCAGAAATAACAGTGGTCCACCAAGTGTAAGCGTCTCCCTGTAGCAATGAGACAATGCATCCCAACTTACGGGCATCCGAACACTCCATCTGACCCAAGATGCGAGTAGTGCTCTCAAGCCACCCTTCCGAACCCTCCGGAGATAACCCACGAAACTCAACTGCCCCCAAATTACGAAGCCTCTCTAGGGGTAATCTTGTCCCCGCACCCTGAGCTGGTGCTGCAGCTTGCATCCCAGCCAAAGCTGTCTGAAAAGCTCCAGCTATAGTCTGAATCAAATGAGCCACATCTGGGCCTGCCTGACCTTGGCCCGCTTGAGCCCCATTACCTCCCACATTAGCCCCAGCCTGAGGCCCATTACCATCACCTCCGACGTTCCCTCCATTACCACCCGGAGCATTAAGAGCAGGAGGCGCGTTCTCGGGTGCCTGGTCACCCGCTCTAGGCCGTCCCCTCGGTCTCACCATAGCAATTAATGTAATCTAAAACAATCAAACACACAACAACAAGGAAACGTTAGGTTAGCAAGGGGCAAAGGACTCTGGTTCTCAAGCTCTCTAAACCAAAACACTTTTCCCTTTTTATTTTGACAACAATACCTAACAATGGGGACTCAAACCAACTTTCAAACGACAGAAAAGTCACCATAGCATGCATACAGACACCGTGCTAAAACAAAACTTAGACAGGCATGGCAAAACACTCATAATACCTTAACTTACCTCACTTACCTGCCCGAGGTCTCGGAAACCTGGCTCTGATACCAATAAATGTAACCCCCTTGTCCCGGTCTAGCCGGATGACCGGTCCAAAAGGGCTACACGGGGAAAACCGAGTGAAAACCCCCTAAAAGATTCCCCCTCGGTTAGCAACCCTATATTTTTTTTTCATTTTAAAACTTGTCTAGATGAGTATTTAATCCTATGAGATCATACAACGGGACATCATAAGCAAGACAATCGAACGAACTCAAAACCACATCCAAAAGACCAAATTTTAAGTTTATCTGCAGGCGGTATCGATACACCTATGGGGGTATCGATACACCTTGACTAAGTCAAAGGGGTCAGAGTCAACCCGTGGAGACCGTATCGATACACATGGGAAGTGTATCGATACCCTCCTCAAAGGTTGACTTCCCACGGTCAACGCTAGGTGACCGTACCGATACGCCTGAGGCCGGTATCGATACCAAGTTGGACACTGTCTCTAGTGACCAAAATGGTATCGATACGCCTCCCCGCGTATCGAAACGATATGCCTGGAAAGAGAAGGCCGTATCGATACGGGTCTATCCGTATCGATACCCCTGCTCTGCAACATCTCATTTCACTACTTAGCAACATCATGCATGGTTCTAGATGCTTACTTGAACACTCCTAAGCACGCACAAGCATACATACAACAACCACAGTTGGATTTTAGCTTACAAGCATTGAATATAACAAGAATCATACCTATCTAGACTTCAAGCAATATCACAAGAAACCTACTTAACAAGCATAGGCATCATACACATGGTAGTCAAGCTTAAGGCATGCATAGTCCAACCTCATACAAATTCAGGCATAAGCAAATAATCCACATAAGAATCATAGAACATAATCCAAGAAGAAAAACATAACACAACATAAGTTTAACAATTTCGAGCATAACTTCCTAGGGAGTTTGACCCCAACTCCTAACACTCTATACCCCATTGTCTAGGCATTATTACAAAAGCAAACCATACTTAAACTTGCTTGAGAACTCCAAAAGCTCCTCCTTCGCCCGCTCGCCTCCCGAACTCTAACGATCTGCACGTTGGAAACAAAGAGCATAAGCAAACTAGCTTAGTGAGAGAGGCTCTACAATTCACAACATGCAGTTTTCCAAAATACGATTTGTATGCAAGAAAACAATGGATGCACAAGGGTCTATCTCAACCACTACACTTGGTTTGCTCAAGCACAACCAGCATACACTTACAGTGGGACTACACATCACCGTTTCGACTAGTGGATTTCCAATGGGACTACACATCAAAGGACTACCCTACTAGTCACTACCGGTGGGACTACACATCACCGTAGTTTAGACCACCATCACGTGAGGCACGAAATCAACTCGACTACACAATTAACAACTCAAAATGCACTTAACGATTACGACATATAAGCATTCAACATATCACAACAACATAGGAGTAGAGAGGCTTACACACGAGTTTAGGTGACCCCTCAAGGTCCCACCCAAACCCCAAAAGGATCCATGTCGAGCATAATGCATAAATCAACAATTCTACTCACCGTTGCTACCCAAGAGAAGATCGAAGACCAAGCTCAAGACTCCGAATTCCCCGGATTTGCCCCTGAAGCTTCTCCGACCAAAATTCTCGCCTCTAGCCAATCCAACACCAAGCAAAAGATCTCAAGTCAGTCCATGTTCTAAAATACTCAACCCGGATTACAAACCAATTACAAGATATCAATTTTCACATTGAGAACAAGCCCAAAATTCCAAAATCCGAGCAGCCCTCAAGCACCCCTTAAAACCATTGATTTCAACCTTCAAACTACTTCCTAAAGCTTCCAAAACAAAGCTTACATATACCCTAACCATTGGCCCTCTCATTTCTACATAGAACACCCCCATATTTCAATCCTAAACCTCCCCAAAACCTCATTTCGGGAATCACCCCAAACCTTGTAAAAATCATACCCATTGGACCCTTTTAGGCTTAAAATAACTCATATAACTTTCATAAATCAAAAACCTAAGTTTAGAATGCTAAAAATGACATTTTTAATCAATATTTCAAAACACCCAAGTTACAAAAATCATGGGTTTTCTAGGAAATAAGGGTACGTACTCGTAGAGGACAAAGAGAGCAAGTCAAAAACGGCCTTACCTTTGAAAAACCTTCAAGATTGGGTGTGTTATGCAATGGAATAGTGCTCCAAAGGGGAGAGCTCTTTTTGTCGATGGAAAATGGGTAGTAGAGGGAAGAAGATGACTAAATAAAAACATTATTTAGGTTGATTTAAAATTAAAGGTCCAAAGACCTAAATACCCTTAATGAAAAAGGAAAACCACAATAGATGGCCATGTGGGTTTGTTTAAAATATGGTCCAACTTGATTTTATTTGCCTTAAAACCCGAGGCCCAAACCATTATTTTATTATTTAGATCCTGGAACCGAAACCCAAACTATTTTTAAATTATTAATTTCACCCGACCCCCGAACCCGGGTGTTACATTTAAAAAACCCAAAATATTCAAATATATATATATATATCATTTATAGTAAAAACCATATATTTATATTATTAATAATATATAAAAATAATATATTTTATATTTTTTTATATTAATTTCATTTATAGTATTATTTATTTTATAAAATAATTTGAATTAATCTCAAGTAGTTCGAGATATATAATATTTCTGGTAAAATATTATATAATATCGGATTGGTTTAGTGGTTAAGGTTTAGCCTTTATATTTGAAGGTCTTGGGTTCAAACCCCACCAAGTGCATGCTTTTAATATTTTTCTCCGGCAAAACGACTTCACTTAACGAGGGTGTTAAGAGTTAACGACAGAGTGGTATTTTCGAGTCACAAACTAAAGTTCATTGTTAGTTTTGAATTTTTTTACAATTTGGTGGTATTTTCGAGTCAGCGGCCATAGTTGAGTGGTATGTGATGTAGTTTACCCTTAATATTATTGATACTTTTACTCTATTTTTTTTTATTTTTTAGTTTGTGTTTATGAGATTTGATATATAACATGTTTATATATTTCAGACCTGATAAATTTTTTTTCTTTCTTTGGTTTTGATGTTAGAAATTGGATGTGTTTTGAGCGTAGTGAAGTTTGTGTTTTCAAGTCTACTTTATGATTTTATAGTGTTTAATCCGTTTTAGATATTTGATTTTTGAATTGTTCTATTTGTTATTGGGATGGATCAGATCGGGAACGAGTTTACACTCTATATCTCGGGGCGGGCGAAATAAAAATATTTTCGAGTTGGGTTGAATATATATGTATATATATATCGGGTCGGGCTCGGATATGGCAAAAACCCTAAACCCTAAACCATAAAAAATACATTATGCCGCAAATTTCCTAAATCCTAGTCATAAACCCTAACCTTAAACCCTAAATCACAAACCCTAATCTTAATTTTTAGTGTGGGGTATAAATAGAAGAACCAAAAAAATTGAGAATTTCTATTTTAAATTTGGACACGAATGTTTGAGTTCTGAATCTCAAAAGTCGTTTTTTTAAACATGAGTACATGAAACATTTTAGGCTAAACTACCTGGGTGACCACCCAACTATTGGGTCTGACCTGTTTTTACCATCAAACTACAAAAATTTAAAATTCGACCACCCAACTATTTAAATAGATCTATTTTAACCACCGACAGTTAAAATCTAACGGAGAGGTGACGTGGTAGACTGGCAGTTAAAGAAAATTTGTATAATTACACATTTAGTCCCTATTAATTACTTATTATATCAATTTGGTCCTAATTTTAATTTAATTTAATTTTACAATATAATATATATATCAATAAATATAAATAAAAGTGTATTGCTTTTATTGTTTAGATAGTATTTATAATATAAATATATTATTTAAAGAACTTCAAAATATTCATAAAAATAGTATATTTATATTATAAATAATATATATAAACTCTAAACCCTAAATCCTAAATCTTAAACTACAAAGCCTAAACCTCAAACCATAAACCTTATGGTTTGAGGTTTAGGGTTTATGGTTTTTTATATATTATTTATAATATAAATATATTATTATAATAAGTATATTATTTTAATGAATATTGTTTAAAATAATATATTAATATTATAAATAATATATAAAAACAATAAAAATAATATATTTTTATTGATATATATATATGTAAATAATATATTTTATATTATTTATATATTAATATTATTTATAGTATTATCTTTTTCATAAAATAATTTGGTTGAACCAAATGGATTAGTTTATATAATTTAAATAGAATATATTGTTTCTATATTTTTTTATATTATTCATAATATAAATATATTATTTTTAAAAAGCCAACATATTCATAACATCATTATATAAAAAAACCTTGAACCCTAAATCCTAAACTCTAAGATATAGGGTTTAAGTTTGAGGGTTTAGGGTTTGTGGGTTAACACTTTAGTGTTTTAGGGTTTTTATATATTATTAATAATATAAATATATTATTTTAACAAACCCAAAATATTCATAAAAATAATATATCATTTATAGTAAAAATAATTTATTTATATTATTAATATTATATAAAAATAATATATTTTATATTTTTATATATTAATTTCATTTATAGTATTATTTATTTCATAAAATAATTTGAATTAATCTCATGTAGTTCGAGATATATAATATTTCTGATAAAAATATTATATAATATCGGATTAGTTCAATGATTAAAGTTTAGCCTTTATATTTGAAGGTCCTAGGTTCAAACCCCTCTAAGTGCATGGTTTTAATATTTTTCCTCTAGCAAAACGACGTAGTTTTGACTTAACGAGGGTGTTAAGTGTTAACGGCGGAGTGGTATTTTCGAGTCAACGGCCATAGCTGAGTGGTATGTGATGTAGTTTACCCTTAATATTATTGATACTTTTACTCAATTTTTTTTATTTTGTGTTTATGAGATTTGATGTATAACATGTTTATATATTTCAGATCTGATATTTTTTTTGTTTCTTTGGTTTTAAAGTTCGAAATTGAATGTGTTTTGAGCGTAGTGAAGTTTTTGTTTTCAAGTCCACTTAGGCCTAGGGGCTTTTTTAATGAGCCTTGTGATAATCCCGGATGTATGGTTTTCATCATTAAACATGCATATTTTCGATCAAAAAAAATTAAAAAAATAATAATACAATGACATAATAGAAAGACCTTTTATTTCTCCACATATAATGATTTCAAGTAGCCACGCATTTATCTTAAACGAGGAAGGGGTTGGGGTTGTCCAGGGATCAAACCCGAGACATATAAACTCAAGACTTGAAGCCAGTCTTTTTATTAAACCACCTTCCTTATTTTAAAATTACTAGTGCATGCAAAGAAACAATATTTTAAATTATTTTCTGGAAACTTGTTGTCAAACGTGGCGAAGGGCTGTCCGGGTCAATCGTAGCCGTGGCCTTGTATCCAAGTTTGTTCACCTCAGCAGGAGTGGCCGAAGATGTGTCCAAAAGCGATTCGACGACATCCCAATTGACAGCAGTACTAGTAATGTCAATATACACCTACAGTTGACAGAGATTTGATTTATGTAAAAGTTGATTGAATTATTTCTTTTGAATGTTACAATAAAATTCTTAAAGAAGTTTTTTTTAAGAAAAAGAATGAAACAAATAGGGTTCATCGGAAATTATTTGTGCCTGTGGTGCCATAAGTTTTAAGAAAAGGGAATAACATTGAATTGATGAATACCTTGTTGCTTTCACCGTTCATATTGCTCCAGGCAACAACCCACTTAATGCCAGCCGGGGTTGAATACACAGCCCCGCCCTTCGAGCTTCCAGCTCGAGGATCGGCGTCGTGCTTAATTTTATCGGACCACTTTGCTTGAAGAACAAATGGGCGGTTTCCAGAGCCATACCAATCCTTTTGGTCAGCAAGGTTGACATTGTCATTGGAAAGGTTCTGAAGAGTCGCGTCTGTATAGAATGCAGGACCCGAACTGCTAAATACATTGTGAGCCATCACCTTAATTTGATAAGTCGAAATACCTTAAGCTATTGGTTTGGTTTTGTTGTGCTCTGACTGCTGTACTAGATACTGATATATATACTATTCTGCAGCCCATAAAATGACAACAAGCAGCTATAATTTTTTATTTTTCAATATTTTTGGAAGGTATAATTAATTAACAGTTCAGGTTTTATATTAATAAGGACAATGTACTGAATAAATATATGTATCCATTTGTTTTATCTGGAAATTACATCTCCAACGGCATAATTGAATTAACTCCATGTGCTGGCCTCTCGAGCCCGGGAACATCATTACCACGTGCATGTTTCATTTTACTTTTAAATTTTTTTATACGTGGTTGTTATAACAACATTGCAAGACTAGATATTTGAATATTAGCTTGTGATCCACATGTTGAGTTTACTTTAAGTATTTAATATGTGGTTGTTATAACTAAATCTCTCTTTCCACATATAAAATATTGTAAGTATTTTAGCATTAGATTGTCTCATGTAGGAGTGTTTAGGAGTGGTTAACCGTACCATATTGACTAATTTCTACGATTACTCGAAGTCTCAGTTCGAAATTTTAATGAGTCGTTATCATTCTGTTTAAATCGGTTATTGTCTAAGTGGTTAATCGATTTATTCGGTACGGTTACTCGGCTAACTACAAATCGTTTTACAACAAGTATTATAAAAAATATACCTATTTATTACACATAATTTTAGTAGTTAAAGAATATCAATGTTAACAAATTCAATTAAAGTGTTCAATATAGATAGTATTCGGCACTACAAAAACATAACCATAAAAAAAGGCTAGTAACTTAGTGTTTTTCGCAAATTAGTAAATAATTACTATAATAAAGTTTTAAAATTTTTGTTTCAGTTATGGTTTCACTGAAAAAGCGTAACCGCTATAATTCCATTTAACCACTAGTTATCTACTTTACACACTCACTAATGTATATATATTTTAAAAACTTTTCAATTAGTTAGAAAATTATAATGGATACTTGCATGACTACGTCCCTAAAATTTATAGAAATTTTCCTAAACTTTCAAAGTTTTTGATTTGATCCCGAATCTAAGATTATAAATATTGCTTAACCTAATTGGTCTAAGCAAAATCCCTTAGCGCCGAGTATGGGGTGTGACTTCACCAACCAAAGAGTTTCTTTACCCTTTCTTGGTCCTTTAATTTAAGGCTTAACCGTCAAAAAACTGTCCAAACTATACCTTTTTTCAGTTAGGTGTCTGAACTATTTTCCGGGCAGAATATGTGCGTAACGTTTCGTTCCGGTACTCAAAAATGCTTTTTCGTTAATGACCGTTAAAAAAATTCTGTCACCCAATCAAAACATGAGAAGTAGCCTATTTTTTATTTTTTTTTAATTTCGGAATGGTTACTCACACATTATCTGTTATATTATTTTGATTTGGAATGTCCTATGTTCCTTGTACTATTTGTACTCGGTGATGACATTTTGAGCTCTTGATTATATAAATATCATCTTTCTACAAAAAAAAAAATTGGGGGGAGTTTTTTAATAAAATTAATGATTTTCTAGAATTTGAAAAATAAAAATGATAGAAAATAATTGAATAGGCACATGTCGTGTTCTAATTAGATAACGGAAATTTTTTAATAGTCATGACTAGAAAACCTTATTTGAGTAACGGAATGAAACGTTAGACACCTATTTGGCCCGAAAATTAGTTTTGACACCTATCTGGAAAAAAAGTTTAGTTTCGGGACTTTTCTGATGGTTAAGCCTTAATTTAAATTTTACAAAAAAATTGATTTATAAAAAAAACCCATCATCCATCACATTCGAATATGCTTATGAAAGTATTTAACCTCAAGCAAATGGAAAATATATTATATTTGAAATATGTTCATTGTGATATTCAGAGTAAATACTTTCATGAAAGATAACCCACATCAATAAAAGAACTTCGGAGTTGTCGAACTTGTGAACTCGTATTACTAAACCACCCTAAAATAATTTGGGACACCAACTCCATTACAAAACCAGTGTTGCAAATCCAATCTGCCTCATCAAAAATCTTCAACTATTCCTTATAAACACCGTTGAAATTAAAATTGAGACAACTGACAACCCTTTCTTGGTCATTTAATTTAACGCTTAACCGTCAAATAAGTGCTCAAGATGTACCCTTTTTTCCTGTTAGGTGTCTGAACTCTTTTCCAGGCAGAATAGGTGCCTAACGTTTCGTTTTGGAACTCAAAATAGCTTTTCGTCAACAACCGTTAAAAAATTATGTTACCCAATCAGAACATGAGGTGGCCAATTTTTTTATTTTTTTTAAAATTTCTAAATGGTCACCCACACATTATCCGTTGTATTATTTTGATTTGGAACGTCCTACGTTCCTTGAACAATTTGTACTCGGTGATGACATTTTGAGCACTTGATTATATAAATATGATCTTTCTGCCAAAAAAACATTTTTTGTGTTTTTTTAATAAAATTAAAGATTTTCTATTTTTTTATAAATAACAATGAAAGAAAATAACAGAAATAGGCAACATGTCATGTTCTATTTAGTTAACAATTTTTTATAGTTCTGACTAGAAAACCTTATTTGAGTAACGGAATGAAACATTAGACACCTATTTTGCCCGAAAAAAAAGTTTAGACACCTATCTGAAGAAAAAAAGGTTTAGTTTCGACACTTTTCTTGTAACACCCGTGTTTTGGGGCTAGGAGTTAGTCGGGTTAGTGGTCCGAGTCGGTAAAATTAAAATTTAATCAATTTGACCTTAACTTGGGCTAATTGGGTTTTAAAATAAAAATGAGGGACCAATGCAATGATTTGACCTAAATGTTTTAAAAAGCTAGACCACTTTTTGAAAGTTAAAGAGAACAAAAAAAAAGGTGTAGTCATCTTCCTCATTTTCCTTTCTTCACCATGGAAACCCTAACAAACCCTCCCAAATCCCAAATTCGTATTTCCATCAATTTCTTCATCAATTCAAGGGCGTTTTTAAAGGTAAAATCATTTTCTAAACCTCCTCTTCATTTCCTATTCATACATGGTCTTAGATTTTAAAAATATGAACTTTTGGGAATTAGGGTTTGATTTAAAGTTTGAGTTTTTATGGGGTTTTCATCTTGTTTTGTTAAATTGAGTTGGGGTTTTGTTTAATCAAGTTGAAATACACATTATATGTTAATTTGGTTGAATTTTGATGAATTTCCGAAGTGGGTTCTTGGACCCATTTTTAAGGTGTCAAAAAGTTGATTTTTGGTGGGTTTTAGGGTGTAATTAGAGGGCTGATGGTATATGTATGCTAAGGGGATGATTTGGGACCATTTAGATGTCATTTGGGTGTTTAAAAACATGATTTTCTGCTGGGTAAAATATTAGTACGAAAATGGTGTTTTGGAGGGTTTTGGGTGAATTTTGGGGGTTGTTTAAGGTGGGGTTTGATAGCCCAATGGTAGTACTATGGTTAGGGATTGATTTGGGATCATTTGTGGGTGCAATGGATGTTGGAAACAAGGTTTTTGGAAGAGGTATTAGGGCTGTCCGAAATATGCTAAGTATGGGGTTTGGTCATGACTTGAAATGTTGGGTTTGATATTTGAATTTGTATTCCGGGTTGATATTTTGATGTTGGGCTGATTTGAGGATTATTTGAATTGTATTGAGGTTGTTTAGAAGCGAGAGTTTGCGTTGGAGGAGCTTCGGGAAGAAATCTGGAAACTTGAAGGTGATGCTTGCTTGGTAGTTGAGCTTGGAGCTTGGAAGCTTAGGTGAGTGGTTAAATATTTTCAAATGGTTTTGAGTATTTGGTTCAAGCATGTGAACCTATGATGGGCTTGGTAAACCCACCTAGAGTTGGGATTAGAGTGGTAGCCTAATCCCAAGCTTTGATTAGAGACCTTGGTTGCACTTTTAATGGTTGTATATGACCCATGTTAAATTGCGATGGTGTTGATTAAGTATATGTTGTATACATGTATGTTGAGGCATGTTTGATGCATTGTTATATGCATGTTGATGATAGATATGATATGGTTATACACATGTGTAAAATATAATGTAATATGGTTGTTAATGATGTACATGTGGTGTTGGCATGTGAAATGATATTATGAGGTGGTTTCATGATCCGAGGATCATGGTGAGTACGTGCTAAGCACGGAAGTGTTATGAATTGATATTATGAATGATTAATGAAATGTGTAGTATTTGGCACTAGTATGCTTGGGTACAAATGATCGATCATTAGGATGTTAGTGTGTACACATGAGTCAAAAGTCGCGCGTGGCCTTGGTGGCGTTGAGTCACCAAGGAGGAGTACGGGTTCGCCCGGAAATTGTATTTATATTAGTCGGTGATGAGTGGAATCCCATCGACGGGGCGTGAGGATGAGTGGAATCCCCTCCGCGTGAACGGTGATGAGTGGAATCCCACCGTCAGGTAATGGTTGAGTTGTTGGATGTGAGTTCCAACGGTTATCCGCGTATTCGAGTCATAGCTAGGTGCCAATACAGATTGTAGTTTATGTTGCCAATATGTGGTTAATTGTGAGCCAATGTGTTTTGGGAGGTGTTGCTAACATGGTTTAATATATGTGATTTCATATGTTGTGGATTTAAACATGTTGAGCATGACATGATATTGAATATATGTTCATGCATCATCTATATTTATGGCTCGCGTGGATCGGAGGTAAGATCATGCATTTTATCTTGGTTGTAGCTCGTGCTTGGACCCTGCATTGTAGAGGTTTGTTTTTAAAGAGCTTACCCTCACTAAGCTTTTACGCTTACGCTCTCTTTTGTTCGACAATGCAGATCAATAGCTTGAGGGTGGCAAGGGGCAAGGAAAGGCCTCCAAGTGTTGCTTACGGTTAGCTCAAGTATGATGTTTAAATTTAAAGATTGTAATAGTAAAGCAATGGGATAGGTATTGTTGGTTTGAGTTTGATGTATGTCTATGGTTGACTTGGTTTGTAAGCATGTTATATCTTGCCAAATGTTTGTATGATGGATGGCTTATGAATGCTTAAGTTGCTTGAATGACATGTAAACTTATTTGATATGTATGATGCTTATTGGTTCTCTTTTAATGTCTTCAAGCATGCTTGTATGAAAGGCTCTTAATTTGTAATTTGCTATGTACGAAAGATTGTCTAAATCCATGCTTGTATGTATTTGAGTATGTTAAATCTAGGATGTATGCCTCTAGACTTTGTTTGATGGTTTTGTGTGCCTTTAGGGGTCCTATGAGACCTTCATACTTGTTGAAATACCCTTAAATCTGAATTTCAAAAGGCTGCAGACAGGCCGCGTTTCGAAACGGGCTGGGTCGTTTCAGAACGGGTAAGGCTTCAGGGACCCCGTATCGGAACGCGTTTCGATACGGTATGGCCTTTGAAACCCTTGTTCCGATACGCGTTTCGGAACGTTTTGGCTACTGGAATTCTGAGAAATTCACGAGATGAAGGTGTATCGAAACGGGTATAATGGTTTCGAAATGGTCAAAATCTCGTTGACCACGAGAAGTTGACCGTTGAGGGCGTTTCGGAACGGTTGATCATCGTTTCGATACGGCCCCTTGTAGAGGCTCTGGGACAGTTGACCTGGTCAAGGCGTTTCGATACGCCTCAAGGGTGTTTCGAAACGGCCTGTTTAAAATATTAAAAGTGGGCTGTTTAATTGCTGTTTTGGGATCGAATGTTTGTCTCATGTATTTTATTTCGTTGTTTGATCACATAGGACTTAAATGGACTTTTAGACAAGATAAATAAAAGAAATTTTTCTAGGGTTGCTAACCGAGGTGGGACCTTAACCGGTTTCGCTTCGGTTTTCCCCGTGTGGCCCACTCGGACCGGTCGTCCGGCCAGACCGGGACGAGGGGGTTACATTTGTTGGTATCAGAGCCTAAGGTTACCGAGACCTTGGGCAGGTAAGTGAGGTAAGTTTAAGTTTTGAATTGATATGCACGGTGTTTGCTTGCTTTGTAAGTATGATTGCTTGTATGACAAGTATGTTGATTGTTTGTTTAAAAGCATGTTGCTCGTTACCCGTGTATGCTGTGATGTGTGATTGTTTGATTGAGAATGCATGTTGTTTGATCGTACGCATTTGTTTGCTTGTTTAGCAAGTATGCCTTGTTATATGCTTGGTTGAGCATGTATGTGTGTTGATTTGGTTGAAACATGTTTAGTAGAGTCCCATTGCTTCTATTACATCGGAAAAAGGATTTTAAGTGAGGGAAATCATACTTGAGCCACTTGGACCTTTCCTTTGCTCACCCAACTTGTATGTTAAATTGTTGATTGATTTATTGCTTGTTGTAAGTTTGGGGCCAGTGTGTGGGCCGTGAATCGATAAGTGGAAGTTGTGGTTTTGAAAATGTGGATGATGTAGAGGAAGTTCTTTGCTATAGTTAGGGGAGTATAGTTGTACCGGAGTTGAGGAACAATTTGTTTGCTCGAGTCCGCGTGCACGTGAGTTGATTCTTGTTGGTGGGAGATGACGAGACCGATTCTGGTATTAGTTGGTGAAAAGAAGTAAAGACCTATGAGTGGGAGTCAGGTGGTATCTATGTTATAGTGGATAAGCCCTTGGTACAGTTTTGAGTTTGTCTCTTCTGATTGGTTCTGAGTTCGTACTTCCGTATGTTGTTAACAAGCATGCAAGTTTGAATGTGCTCGATGAGGTAGGTATGAGTACCTTAGTTCTTTTGGCGAGATCTAGGTAGGGGTCTCGTGTGAGTAATCTGAATTTCAGAAGTGTTAGTGGTGACCGTTAGGGTTCAGCCTATGATTTCGATGCAAGACAGCCGATCATTATCCGTGAATGGGAACCGATTTGTGTGTTTGGGGCCAGTGTGCGTCTGGGTGGTTTTCCAGTATGGTTGTCTGTGTGTGCCCAGAACTGCGTTTTTGAAGTTTTGAAATGCTCTACGAATATTCTAGAAGAGTCGGATTTTATCGAAGAGTCAGTCTGAAAACAAGAGGACCGAAGACTATCAGTTGTGTACTTGTGAAGTTACAATTTTTGCAGAATCGTCCGTTTGCGTGAGCGTGCAAAGATTTTGACGTATCTCTGTTGAGATTTTAGACGTAGGGACGCATGTGACTAGCCTCTTTGGGAGACAGTAGTGATCAGAAAGATGTACAGAAGATGTTGTTGGTGGTTTAGAGTTACTAGTTTCTCGTAGGTGTGAAGCGATCGTCTTCCTACGGTTTTGATGTACCTTTTGACAAGGTTCAGCTTGAAGAGCACATAGTTAGTGTGTACATTGAGACAAAGAGAGAGTTGCCTTGAAATTGTAGATTTTTGTGTGACTGTAGTGGTAGGTGAGGATGTGAGCTTCTTATTAAATGTTGATCCAGTTTTAGAGATCAAAGGTTGATTGAGTTTAGTTGACAGACTTGCTGAGCGATTGTGATGGATTTGATTTTTGAACGAAGATTAGACCGCAGAATGTTAAAATAGTTTGTGATTCTTCCTAGAAGTGTTTAGAAGAAACGCCCAGTTTGTCTCCTAACAGCGAAGAAGAGTTTATTATTGATGTCGTCTCCGAGTTGCTCGTGTTTTAGTTTGCTCTGTGTCTTATGGTTTCCGACAGAATTGGGAATGTTGAAGAATTAGCTCCGAGACTTGTTAGACCTTAGATTCAGTAGGCCTAGTGCATCATCTCAGAGTTCTACAATGTAATTTGTGAAGAAGAAAGAGTGACAGTATGAGAATGTGTTTAGTTTACATACAGTCGAAACAAGTGTCAGTGATTTGTTGATCAGTTAGTGTGTGCTTCAGTCTATTTGAAGATTAATTTGAGATCCGTTTCTACCATATGAAGGTGAGAAATTTGAAGTACCAAAGACAGCTTTAGGGGCAAGATGTAATCGCCTTGAGCTCTGAGTTATGCCGCTTTGTTTGACTAGTGTATTAGTTACCTTCATAGAGATGTTGAGCAGAATAATTTTCTGAGTTTCATGATCAGTGGTAGTAGCTCTTCTAGATGTCACGTGAGTATATTCAAGTACCGAGGAAGATCATGGCGAGTTTTGAAGTTAGTATGGTAGATTCTATTAGAGAATTAATTGTATACCAAGTTGTACAACGTGAACTTCGAGTTAATGAAGATGTCCTCTTAGAACATGAAAATTAGCAGAGTGTATTAGAACAAATCTTGAACAGACAAAGGAAGATGTGAGTTGGAAGAAATTGAAGACTGTGACAGATATCTATAGTTCTAGGCCTAGCATTGTTACTTTCAGAGAATTGTAAATAGTGTTTGAAGATAGTTGCTCCGTTGATAGATTGCTACAGAAGAATGTTCAGTTGTGTGGTTAGATGCGAGACAATGAGCCCTTGAGAAACTGAAAGAGACTTTGAAGAGAGCTTCGACCTTGAATCAACTTATGTCAGAGAAAGAGTTGTGAACCACAGTGATGCATTACATGTAGAGTTAGGTTGTGTGCTTATGCAAGACAGAAGATTGTGGCGTGTTCATCAAGATAGTTGGAAGACCGTGAGAAGAGTTATTCGATATGAGACATAGAGTTAATTACAGTTGTATTTGCTTCGAAGACTTAGAGACAAAGCTTGTAAAGTAAGAAATGCACAGTGTGTACGTACATATTATCAGAACTTGAGTTGTTAGACAACTTAGGAAGGGTTGAAACTTGAACAACATGAGTAGTTAGAATTGCTTGAAGACTGTGATCTCAAGATTGAGTACTATCTGAAGAGAGTCTACGTAGCAACCGAGTTCCGAGTTGTATTTGTTGTTAGATTAGTAGTTGAGTTACGAGTTGCAATTGCCGAATTCCGTATATCAAATGATAGTAGTTTTGTGGCCGAGTTTCGGGTTGAGACTACTTTGAGTCAGAATGTTTGATGAGAAACAGTTGCAAGACAGATTCTTGGCACCTCACGTGCAAGGCATAGTGGAAAGAAGACCTTCAGAATACAGTCCAGAGATGATATAGTTTTGCATTTCAGAGACAGAATAGTTGTACCGACTGACCTAGTGTTTTGATATGTATTGTTTTGGCCGAAGCGCACGGTAGTTGATTTGTATTGCATCTGAGTAGTATGAAGACGTATTGTGGGTTGAAGATGAGTACTTCCGGAATGAGTGGATGAATAATGTGGTTCAGTATGAGAGTAAGTATCTAAATTGCCAGCGTGTCAAGACTGAGCTTCAGTTTTCTTCTAGTTTGTTACATTCGTGGAAGATTCGCAGTAAAAGTGAGTAATAAAGGTCCGAGATTTCAACTAGAATAATTTTGAAGACGTCTGCATAGTGTTTGGTTAATTGATGAAGACAGATGCTCAGTCAGAGAAAGTTATGAGTCAAGTGTTCAAGCAGTATTGTATGAGTTTGTGAATCGGGCTGGTTCTGTTGTTATCTGTTGCGGTTACCACCAGAGTTAGAAAGGGGTTTGAGATGTGTTACGTGTATCTATGATTCAGAAATGTGAGTCAGATCTGTTCCGTGCTATATTTGTTGAAGAGATTGAGTTGAGTTTGAAATTGGCATGCCTTGAAGAATCAGTAGAGATCTTAGCATCAGATATCTATTGTTGTGTGGTAAGACCACCGAGGTTGGTTAGTGTGTTGTGGTGTGAAAGAAAGTGGGTTCCTGTCCGATGAATTTCGGGGACGAAATTTCCTTAAGTGGGGGAGAGTTGTAACACCCGTGTTTTGGGGCTAGGAGTTAGTCGGGTTAGTGGTCCGAGTCGGTAAAATTAAAATTTAATCAATTTGACCTTAACTTGGGCTAATTGGGTTTTAAAATAAAAATGAGGGACCAATGCGGTGATTTAACCTAAATGTTTTAAAAAGCTAGACCACTTTTTGAAAGTTAAAGAGAACAAAAAAAAGGTGGTCATTTTCCTCATTTTCCTTTCTTCACCATGGAAACCCTAACAAACCCTCCCAAATCCCAAATTCGTATTTCCATAAATTTCTTCATCAATTCAAGGGCATTTTTAAAGGTAAAATCATTTTCTAAACCTCCTCTTCATTTCCTATTCATACATGGTCTTAGATTTTAAAAATATGAACTTTTGGGAATTAGGGTTTGATTTAAAATTTGAGTTTTTATGGGGTTTTCATCTTGTTTTGTTAAATTGAGTTGGGGTTTTGTTTAATCAAGTTGAAATACACATTATATGTTAATTTGGTTGAATTTTGATGAATTTCCGAAGTGGGTTCTTGAACCCATTTTTAAGGTGTCAAAAAGTTGATTTTTGGTGGGTTTTAGGGTGTAATTAGAGGGCTGATGGTATATGTATGCTAAGGGGATGATTTGGGACCATTTAGATGTCATTTGGGTGTTTAAAAACATGATTTTCTGCTGGGTAAAATATTAGTACGAAAATGGTGTTTTGGAGGGTTTTGGGTGAGTTTTGGGGGTTGTTTAAGGTGGGGTTTGATAGCCCAATGGTAGTACTATGGTTAGGGATTGATTTGGGATCATTTGTGGGTGCAATGGATGTTGGAAACAAGGTTTTTGGAAGAGGTATTAGGGCTGTCCGAAATTGCTAAGTATGGGGTTTGGTCATGACTTGAAATGTTGGGTTTGATATTTGAATTTGTATTCCGGGTTGATGTTTTGATGTTGGGCTGATTTGAGGATTATTTGAATTGTATTGAGGTTGTTTAGAAGCGAGAGTTTGCGTTGGAGGAGCTTCGGGAAGAAATCCGGAAACTTGAAGGTGATGCTTCCTTGGTAGTTGAGCTTGGAGCTTGGAAGCTTAGGTGAGTGGTTAAATATTTTCAAATGGTTTTGAGTATTTGGTTCAAGCATATGAACCTAGGATTGGCTTGGTAAACCCACCTAGAGTTGGGATTAGAGTGGTAGCCTAATCCCAAGCTTTGATTAGAGACCTTGGTTGCACTTTTAATGGTTGTATATGCCCCATGTTAAATTGCGATGGTGTTGATTAAGTATATGTTGTATACATGTATGTTGAGGCATGTTTGATGCATTGTTATATGCATGTTGATGATAGATATGATATGGTTATATACATGTGTAAAATATAATGTAATATGGTTGTTAATGATGTACATGTGGTGTTGGCATGTGAAATGATATTATGAGGTGGTTTCATGATCCGAGGATCATGGTGAGTACGTGCTAAGCACGGAAGTGTTATGAATTGATATTATGAATGATTAATGAAATGTGTAGTATTTGGCACTAGTATGCTTGGGTACAAATGATCGATCATTAGGATGTTAGTGTGTACACATGAGTCAAAAGTCGCGCGTGGCCTTGGTGGCGTTGAGTCACCAAGGAGGAGTACGGGTTCGCCCGAAAATTGTATTTATATTAGTCGGTGATGAGTGGAATCCCATCGACGGGGCGTGAGGATGAGTGAAATCCCCTCCGCGTGAACGGTGATGAGTGGAATCCCACCGTCAGGTAATGGTTGAGTTGTTGGATGTGAGTTCCAACGGTTATCCGCGTATTCGAGTCATAGCTAGGTGCCAATACAGATTGTAGTTTATGTTGCCAATATGTGGTTAATTGTAAGCCAATGTTGTTTGGGAGGTGTTGCTAACATGGTTTAATATATGTGATTTCATATGTTGTGGATTTAAACATGTTGAGCATGACATGATATTGAATATATGTTCATGCATCATCTATATTTATGGCTCGCGTGGATCGGAGGTAAGATCATGCATTTTATCTTGGTTGTAGCTCGTGCTTGGACCCTGCATTGTAGAGGTTTGTTTTTAAAGAGCTTACCCTCACTAAGCTTTTACGCTTACGCTCTCTTTTGTTCGACAATGCAGATCAATAGCTTGAGGGTGGCAAGGGGCAAGGAAAGGCCTCCAGGTGTTGCTTACGGTTAGCTCAAGTATGATGTTTAAATTTAAAGATTGTAATAGTAAAGCAATGGGATAGGTATTGTTGGTTTGAGTTTGATGTATGTCTATGGTTGACTTGGTTTGTAAGCATGTTATATCTTGCCAAATGTTTGTATGATGGATGGCTTATGAATGCTTAAGTTGCTTGAATGACATGTAAACTTATTTGATATGTATGATGCTTATTGGTTCTCTTTTAATGTCTTCAAGCATGCTTGTATGAAAGGCTCTTAATTTGTAATTTGCTATGTACGAAAGATTGTCTAAATCCATGCTTGTATGTGTTTGAGTATGTTAAATCTAGGATGTATGCCTCTAGACTTTGTTTGATGGTTTTGTGTGCCTTTAGGGGTCCTATGGGACCTTCATACTTGTTGAAATACCCTTAAATCTGAATTTCAAAAGGCTGCAGACAGGCCGCGTTTCGAAACGGGCTGGGTCGTTTCGGAACGGGTAAGGCTTCAGGGACCCCGCATCGGAACGCGTTTCGATACGGTATGGCCTTTGAAACCCCTGTTCCGATACGCGTTTCGGAACGTTTTGGCTACTGGAATTCTGAGAAATTCACGAGATGAAGGTGTATCGAAACGGGTATAAGGGTTTCGAAACGGTCAAAATCTCGTTGACCACGAGAAGTTGACTGTTGAGGGCGTTTCGGAACGGTTGACCACCGTTTCGATACGGCCCCTTGTAGAGGCTCTGGGACAGTTGACCTGGTCAAGGCGTTTCGATACGCCTCAAGGGTGTTTCGAAACGGCCTGTTTAAAATATTAAAAGTGGGCTGTTTAATTGCTGTTTTGGGATCGAATGTTTGTCTCATGTATTTTATTCCGTTGTTTGATCACATAGGACTTAAATGGACTTTTAGACAAGATAAATAAAAGAAATTTTTCTAGGGTTGCTAACCGAGGTGGGACCTTAACGGGTTTCGCTTCGGTTTTCCCCGTGTGGCCCACTCGGACCGGTCGTCCGGCCAGACCGGGACGAGGGGGTTACATTTCTGATGGTTAAGGCTTAATTTAAATTTTACAAAAATTATGATTTATAAAAAAACCAATCATCCAACACATTCTTTTTTTTTTGAATATGCTGGTCTGATGCAAGGGTAGCCTCTGTTCAACTTTTTAAGTCTTTTCGAAGACGTCACACACATCATGTGCATTACTAGTGCTCGAACCCGGGTCCCAAGGGATGATAAACATTTACCTTTGCCACCAGGACACAAGGGGATGAGCATCATCCAACACATTCTAATGTGCGTATGAAAATATTTAATCTCAAGCAAATGAAAAATATATTCAGAGAAAATTGCACAACACATCCCCAGACTATAACACTCATTCCAATTTGCTCCACAAATTTTTGAAGATTTCAATTTCATCCTCGAACTATTAAACTCATTCTAAATTGGTACTCAAACTTTTGAGAATTTCAGTTTCATCCCCAGACCATGAGCGTCATTCTAATTTAGCCTCGAAAGTTTTGAACATTCTAATTCCATCCCCAAATTAACATTACATGCTAAAGTAAACATGTCCCATATTAATAAGAAAATTATAAAAACTATTTAGAATGAGTTTCATATTTTGGGGATGCAATTAGAATATTTAAAAGTTTAGGCACCAATTTAGAAGGTGTGCCTAAGTTTGAGGACATGTAGTGCAATTAACTCTAATATTAATATAAAGAGAAATATCCAAAATACATTTAAACCTTGGTCAAATGTGAAATTTGATATACGACATTTGGATTTGTGCTGTTATACATACAAAACATTGATTTTGCTTCAATTGTACACATATAAATTTTATTTTAGTTCGATTACAAACGTTTAAAATAAATAAATACATTCATTTATATATTTTTTGTAACACATAAATATAATTTTTTATACAATATGTACACGTAAAATGATGTGACACCAATAATGAATTAATTAATTTGAAAAAATTGTCTCAAATCAAAGCTTAATGTATACAATTATACAAAAGCAAATTTCTTGCACCGAATTGCACATGTGACGAAAGACTATGTATAAATAGCGAACACGTGAGCCATATTCATGGTTTTGGGTGGGTGTATTTTGTTTTTATCTTCTATTAATATGTGTTGATTGCTTCTAAGTCGCCTTCTTCTTTTATATATAGTGAAGTCGATCTTGTCTTTTAATATCTCTAAATGTCTCTCTGTATCTCAAGTGTTTTATTTTCTATAAATTTTATACGGACTTTATAAAAATAATAACAATAAAATGGCATAATAGAAAGACCTTTTATTCACCACATATAATGATTTCAAGTAGCCACGCATTTATCATAAATATGGCAGAATTGATTTTAAACATTTAGGCCTTTTAAGCCTTTTTCTAGAGATAAACGAGGAAGGGGTTGGGGTTGTCCAGGGATCAAACCCGAGACTAATATTAACTCAAGACTTGAAGCCAGTCTTTTTATTAAATCACCTTCCTTATTTAAAATTTCTAGTGCATGTAAAGAAACAATATTTTAAATTATTTTCTGGAAACTTGTTGTCAAACGTGGCGAAGGGCTGTCCGGGTCAATCGTAGCCGTGGCCTTGTATCCAAGTTTGTTCACCTCAGCAGGATTGGCGGAAGATGTGTCCAAAAGCGATTCGACGACATCCCAATTGACAGCAGTACTAGTAATGTCAATATACACCTGCAGTTGACAGAGATTTGATTTATGTAAAAGTTGATTGAATTATTTCTTTTGAATGTTACAATAAAATTCTTAAAGAAGTTTTTTTTTAAGAAAAGGAATGAAACAAATAGGGTTCATCGGAAATTATTTGTGCCTGTGGTGCCATAAGTTTTAAGAAAAGGGAATAACATTGAATTGATGAATACCTTGTTGCTTTCACCGTTCATATTGCTCCAGGCAACAACCCACTTAATGCCAGCTGGGGTTGAATACACAGCCCCGCCCTTCGAGCTTCCAGCTCGGGGATCAGCGTCGTGCTTAATTTTATCGGACCACTTTGCTTGAAGAACAAATGGGCGGTTTCCAGAGCCATACCAATCCTTTTGGTCAGCAAGGTTGACATTGTCATTGGAAAGGTTCTGAAGAGTCGCGTCTGTATAGAATGCAGGACCCGAACTGCTAAATACAATGTGAGCCATCACCTTAATTTGATAAGTCGAAATACCTTAAGCTATTGGTTTGGTTTTGTTGTGCTCTGACTGCTGTACTAGGTACCGATATATATACTATTCTGCAGTCCATAAAATGACAACAATCAGCTATAATTTTTTATTTTTCAATATTTTTGGAAGGTATAATTAATTAACAGCTCAGGACAAAGTACTGAATAAATATATGTATCCATTTGTTTTATCTGGAAATTACATCTCCAACGGCATAATTGAATTAACTCCATGTGCTGGCCTCTCGAGCCCTGGAACATTATTACCACGTGATTGTTTCATTTTACTTTTAAATTTTTTTATACGTGGTTGTTATAACAACATTGCAAGACTAGATACTTGAATATTAGCTTGTGATCCACATGTTGAGTTTACTTTAAATATTTAATATGTGGTTGTTATAACTAAATCTCTCTTTTCACTATATAAAATATTGTAAGAATTTTAGCATTAGATTGTCTCATGTAGGAGTGTTCAGGAGTGGTTAACCGTACCAGATTGACTTATTTGTACGGTTACTGGAAGTCTCAGTTCGAAATTTTAATGAACGGTTATCATTCTGTTTAAATCGGTTATCGTTTAAGTGGTTAATCGATTTATTCGGTACGATTACTTGGCTAACTACAAATAGTTTTACAACAAGTACTATAAAAAATATACCTATTTATTACAATTAATTTTAGTAGTTAAAAAATATCAATGTTAACAAGTTCAATTAAAGTCTTCAATATAAATAGTATTCGGCACGACAAAAACATAAGTAAAAAAAAATCAGTAACTTAGTGTTTTTCGTAGATTAGTAAATAATTACTAAAATTAAATTTTAAATTTTTTTGTTTCGGTTACGGTTTCACTAAAAAAGCATAACCGCTATAATTCCATTTAACCTCTAGTTATCTACTTTACGCACACTCACAAATGTATATATGTATTTTAAAACTTTTTATTTAGTTTTTTTTTGGGTAAACTACTCCAATGTCCACCTGTTTTGACCACCCAACTAAAAAAATTTAAAATTCGACCACCAACTATTGAAATAGACCTATTTTGACCACCGACCGTTAAAATCTAACGGAAAGGTGACGTGTCCGTTAAGTAAAATTTGTATAGTTACACATTTGGTCCTTGTTAGTTCTTTATTATATAAATTTAGTCTTAATTTTAATTTAAATAAATAATAAAATTAATTAACCAATCAGTTAACGACACGTGTCATCACCTCTTGTGGTAAAAACCCATGCTTTTACCACTGCACCAACACACTCTTTATGATATTATATAATATCGGATTGGTTCAGTGGTTAAGGTTTAGCCTTTATATTTGAAGGTCTTGGGTTCAAACCCCTCCAAGCGCATGGTTCTAATATTTCTCCTCCAACAAAACAACATCGTTTTGACTTAACGGGTGTGCTAAGAGTTAACGGCGGAGTGGTATTTTCAATTCACAAACTAAAGTTCAGTGTTAGTTTTGAATTTTTTTACAGTTCGATTGTATTTTCGAGTCAGAGGCCATAGTTGAGTGGTATGTGATGTAGTTTACCCTTAATATTATTAATACTTTTACTCTATTTTTTTAGTTTGTGTTTATGAGATTTGATATATAACATGTTTATATATTTCAGATCTGATAATTTTTTTTTGTTTCTTTGGTTTAGAAGTTAGAAATTGGATGTATTTTGAGAGTAGTGAAGTTTGTGTTTTTTAGTCTATTTTTATGATTTTATAGTGGTTGATCCGTTTTAGATATTTGATTTTTGAATTGTTTTGTTTGTTATTGGGTTGGATCGGATCGGGGACGAGTTTACACTCTATATCCTGGGCGGAGGAAGTAAAATTATTTTCGGGTCACGTTGAATATTGTTGAGCATTAAATTATGTTTAAGACCATTGACATATAAGACATTTTCAATGAAAATAGAAGAGTGATTATCAATGAAGCCAATTCCTTCAATGTGGCCTTTAGAGTTGTCACCGAAAGTTACTACTCCACCACTCTTTGGCTTTAGTTCCAAGAATCTACTCTTATCACCGGTCATGTGTCTTGAGCATCCACTATCAAGGTACCATGAGTTTTATTATACTCCCTCCGTCCCATAAAAAATGTCCCTTATTGACTTTTTGAAAGTCAAAATTTTTAAACTTTGACTATTATTATATTTAATATTTTAAATAATTAATTTTTATAAAATATATTTTTGAAAACTACTCGATTAGAAGTTTTTAAAATATATTTTTTTCATATTTTTATCAATGATACATTTTAAATAATTATGAGTCAAAGTTGAAAAAAATTGACCAAAAAAAGTCAATAAAGGACAAAAATTATGGGACGGAGGGAGTTTAAAAAATGAGGAGATTGTAGAACTAAATGTTTTGATATAATAATTGAAAAATGTTTTGGACTAAATTGAAAAGAATTTAAAATATGCTTTTAGTCAAAATAACTTAGGAGTATAAAAGGGACCTCCAAGCATCAAGGATAGGTTAATGCTTCAATTGTCAACAACATTATGATGAAAGATTGTCTTTAGAGCTTAATTGTACATTTCTTCTATAGACAACACTTGTGAGCTAAACATTGTCAAATTTGATCAAGTGTTTAGGTTTGGGCTGATGGATTAATTGAGCAAACAAATACCTATTAGAGGGATTTCGTGTTTGCTTTGAATTCTCTTTGTACAAGAGTGTCTTGGTTAATCTTTGGGTAGAAAGATTAACTGGTTTGTAAAGGTTGTCTCCTTAGCCTTGAAAAGGGGAAGAATTCTTAGTGAATTGGTGAAATCCTTGGCGGGAAGCTAAGGTAATGGATGTAGGCTTTGGTTAGAAAGCCGAACCACTCTAAATCTCTTGTTAATCTTTCTTATCTTTTACCACCACCATAAACACCAAAAAATCAACCTTCTCCACACTTGGCAAGCATATCGATTGTGACAATCGAGCTCAACAAATTATATATATATATATAGGGTCAAGGTCAGATCTGGCAAAAACCCGTCCCGATTCGCCTCGTTACCATCTCTATTCTTACCTCTTTTTGTTCCCTCTCTTAAAAAAAGTGGGTTTAGGGTCTAAAGTTAGGGATCAAGGCTAGGATTTAGGGGATTTGAGGTATGATGTATTTTTAGGGTGTATGGTTTAGAATTTAGGATGTGGAATTTAGGGTTAGAGTTTAGGATTTAATTTTTAGTGTTTTTAGTGTGGGGAATAGAAATGGGCATACTTAGTGGCAGAAAATTTTTGTTCATAAACTTTGGGACAAAAACCATCTACCCCTTTTCGGTGCCTCTTTCTATGCACAACACTAAAAAACACTAAAAATAAATTCTAAGCCCTAACCCTTAATTTTAAATCCTAAATCCTACACCTTAAAAAATACATCCTACCCTAAATTTACTAAATCCTAGTCATAAACCCTAAATCACAAACCTTAAACCTAATTTTTAGTGTAGGGTATAAATAGAGGCACCAAAAAAATGAGAATTTCTATTAAAAATTTGGACACGAATGTTTGAGTTCTAAATCTCAAAAGTTGTTTTTTTAAACATGACTACATGAAACATTTTAGGGTAAACTGCCTGGGTGACCACTGACCACCTAGCTATTGGGTCTAACCTGTTTTGACCACCAAAGTACAAAAATTTAAAATTCGACCACCCAACTATTTAAATAGACCTATTTTGACCACCGACAGTTGAAATATAACGGAGAGGTGACGTGGCAGTTAAAGAAAACTTGTATAATTACACATTTGGTCCCTATTAATTACTTATTGTATTAATTTTGTCCTAATTTTAATTTAATTAAATAAAATTAATCAAGCAATTAGATGAAAATACATATCATGACTCGATTAGATGAATTTATTCTATTTTTAATTTAATATTTTCCACCCAATCAGATGGCAACACGTGTCACCTGATTGGGTGAATAATTAACCAAATGAGATTGTTAGGCATCGAACCATGAACCTATGGGTTGAATTGCAACAGCTTCACCGCTAGGCCAAGACCTTCAATTAGCTTAAATTTTCTAACTTTGTTTATTTAAACCTGATTTTGTGTTCTTCTCTTTCATTAAAAATTCCCTCAATCTTTCTCCACACCAGTCCACCCCACCCTTCTCTTCCCTCTTCATCTCTAACCTATTCATATACAATTTAAGCAGTGACATGTCGAGCTTACGAGATGACATTGTTCTCATTTTCTATGATATAGGTATCTGAAGGAGAGGAAACAGTTTGGAGCACCATTGACAACATTTCAAATTAATCAGCAAAAACTTGTTGTAATACTACGTAATATTCAAGCCATGACCCTTGTTGGTTGGCGGCTATGAAAATTGTATGATAAGGGTACAATGACTCCCGGTCATGCCAGCTTGGGAAAGGTATAAACATTTAAGATGTATAAACATGTGGTTTCACACAAGATTTAGATCTGAATTACTTATCCATGACAAAACTTTTATGGTGTTCAGTTATAGATCACATTGAAGGCTGTAATCACTAATTTTGTCCGGGGTAACATCCTTTTATTTCGTTTTATAATAATAAGCTTTATTATATATATATATATATATATCGAATAATTGAAAATAAAAACAAAAAATAGCATATATGTATTGATGTTATTATGAAAATATTATTTATTAGCCATTATCTACCATCCCCATCATTTTCACTATTACTATTATAAGTACCATATGTTATCAATATTACTCTTATCATTATTACTATGTTACCATACTATTTACTACTATCCACTATATTATTTACCTATCTACATTTATTATCCCATATATTATTATTACCTATTATTATTATATCTATTAGTGTTACGCTATGTTATTAATACAATTTTAATACTGTCATGTGTTGTTATTATTACTATTATTATCATATTATTATTATTATTACCAATATTATTAATGATTTAGAAAATAAATACAAAAAAATTGATATATATATATATATATATATAAACAAGCCCAGATTAAATAAATAAAAAGTCCAATTAAAATAATAAGCCCAACAGTTTATTAAAGTCCATTTACAATTAAGGAAATAATCTAAAAAAGGTTTACATGGCCCGTTGGCCCAATCCCGATTACAAGCCCTAACCCAATGTTGTCTGCGCAGGCAATTACATGCCGTCAGATCTGGATTAGATCTGACGGCCCAGACGAAAGATGCCAGAAACCCTAGGAAAGGGTCCGCTCAGGTTCGCTGTAACCCCCTCGCCCCGGTCTGGTCGGCTGACCTATTCGAGTAGGCTACACGGGGAAAACCGACGCGAAACCCGTGAAGGTCCCACCTCGGTTAGCGACCCTAATTTTCTTTTTCCAATTATTTTACATCTTGTCTAGAGGTATTTAGTTACCTAAGTGATCACGATAGCGGAAAACGAGGCCCACAAAAGCCCTACAGCAAACCGGGCCTAAGCCCGACTCTTGAGACCTATTAGAGATGTCCAAAAAGCCCATTCCTAGCTGCCCGTTTCGAAACAGACGTCACCCGTTTCGAAACGCGAGCTCTAGTTTAAAAAGCCATGTACTCGTACCGAAACGCAACAACCCCGTTTCGGAACAGGGTCATATTTTGCCTAGGCGTTTCGATACATATTTCGAAACAGGCGCTTCCAGTAGCCAAAGTGTTCCGAAACTTGTTTCGAAACAGGGGTTCACAGTGGCCAAACAGTATCGAAACGGGTTCCGATACGGAGTCCCTAGAGCCATACCCGTTCCGAAACAGCTCAGCTACTTATCTGCATTGTCGAACAAAAAGGAGCGTAATCATAAAAGCTTAGTGAGGGTAAGCTCATAAAACAAACCTTCGACAATGCAGGGTCCAAGCACGAGCAACTACTATAATGGAATGCATGATCTTACCTCCGTTCCGCGCGAGCCAATATACATGATGCATGAACATATAACCAACATTATGCCATGCTCAACAACTCATAAGCTCAACGTACAATGATACATAACTCAAAGTATTATCCACGTCATATATCGATTCATATTTGAATTCACATTTCATATCATATTGGCATATATACATAATCTCATATTGGCACCTAGTTATGACTCGAATACGCGGATAACACGTTGGAACGCATTTCCAACACAACCATTACCTTCGGTGGGATTACACTCATCACCGGTCCTCGCGGAGGAGATTCCACCCATCCTCACGCCCCGTCGATGGGATTCCACTCATCATCGACTAATATATAAACATTTCTGGTGGAATATTACATCACTGTACTCCTCCTTGGTGCCTTAACGCCACCAAGGCCACGCGCGACTTTGACTCTCGTGTGCACTCTAATCCTAATGATCGATCATTGTACCCAAGCATACCAGTGCCAATATTAAACACAATTCATAACTTTTCACAACATCATATCAAAACAACTTTCGTGCTTAGAACGTACTCACCATAATCACTATCATGCACCTTCCACATGCATATATCAATGCATCAATCCAAGCCTCAATATACATGTATAACACATTATGCATAGCCAACACATTAACAATTAAACACGAGGCATAAACAACCATTAAAGAGTGCAACCAAAGTCTCTAATCAAAGTTTGGGATTAAGCTACCACTCTAATCCCAACTCTAGGTGGGTCTACCAATCCCAACCTAGTCCACATACTTGGACCAATTGCTCAAAATCATTTAAAACATTTTAACCACTCACCTTCATCTCCAAGCTCCACTACCAAGCAACCAAGGTCTTCAAATTTCCAGATTTGTTCCCGAGGCTTCACCAACACAAAATCTCGCTTCTAATCACCCCAACACAAGCAAAACAACTTCAAATCAACTCAAACATCAAAGTAGCTAACCCGGAATACTAATAAAACACCAAACACAACAATTCAAGCCATGGACAACCCCCAAAATTATCATACCCGAGTAGCCCTTATACCCAGCCCAAAACTTGTGATTTCCACACATTTATCACATTCAATTGCTTCCAAAACAACCCCCAACTAATATACTAACATTAGCCTTCCATTTCCAACATAAAACACACCCAAAAACCCTTCCAAAACCCTTCAAAACCCCCATTAAACCCAAATACGAAAATCTTTATAAAACACCCCAAATTTAACATATGTTGGACCTTATGGTTCACAAACAACATATCTAACCATAATAAATCGAAAGCTTTAGTGAAAACCCATAAAGCTTTAACCTTTAGCCTAAAACTTTGAAAAACCCAAATGTAAAATACATAGTTTTAGTGAAATCTAAAAATACAAAAATGTAGAGGATAGTAAGGCCAAGTCAAAACTATATTTACCTTTCAAAAAGCTCTAAAGATGAGGTTGTAGGAGAATGGGATAGTAACTAGGTGAGAGAGCTCTTCCTTTGTCGTTGGTTTAAAAAAAAATTGGAAATGAGGAAGAAGATGAGCACATGCTCATCTTTTGTTTTATTTTTAATTCACCCAAAATAATATTTACAACTATGCCATTAATGAATTGCCAAACCCACATCTCTTAAAGTCCATGGATTTTGGACCCAAGAGATAGGCCCAACATGGCCTTAACCATTTTGAAATCTCGAGGCCCATAAAAATATTTTATTATTTAAATTATAAAATCGAACCCGAAATATTATTTTCACCCGACCCCTAAACTCGAGTGTTACAACTCTCCCCCACTTAAGAAAATTTCGTCCCTGAAATTTATCGGACAAGAATTACCACGAAATCTGCTCTTACCCACTTTCCTTCTCACCACAACACACTAACCAACCTCGCTAGGCTTACCACACAACAACAGATATCTGATGCTAAGATCCCAACTGGTTCTCCACCGCATGTCAAATTTAAACTCAACTCAACCTCTTCAACAAACATAGCACGAGACAGACCAGTTTCACATTTCCGAATCATAGATACACAGAACACATCACAAACTTCTTTCTAACTCTGGTGGTGACCGCAACAAATAAACAACAGAACTAGCCCGATTCACAATCTCATACAACACTGTTTGAAAACTTGACCATCTGACCTCAACAGGTAACCAAACACTATGCAGACGTCTTCAAAATCTAGTTGAAATCTCGAATCTCTATTACCCACTTTCATTAAGAACCTCCCAAGGATGTAACAAACTAGAAGAAAACTGAAGCTCGGTCTTGACACGCTGGAAAATTACACACTTGCTCTCATACTGAACCACACCATCCATCAACTCAATCCGGAAATACTCATCTTCAACCCACAATACGTCTTCATACTACTCAGATGCAATACAAATGAACTTGTCATGTTCTTCGGCCAAAACAATACGTCTCAAAACACTATGTCATTTGGCACAACTATTCTGTCTCTAAAAATACAAACTCTATCATCTCTGAAACTGTATTCTGAAGGTCTTCTTTTGGCTATGTCTTGCACGTGAGGTGCCAAGAACCTGCCTTGCAACTGTTTCTCTTCAAGCATTCTGACTCAAAGTAGGTTTAACATGAAACTCGGCCCCAAAACTACTATCATTTGAATAACTGAATCTAGCGAATAGCTCACCACTCTACTGCCAAACTAACAACAAGTATAACTCGAAGCACCGGTTACTACGTTAACTCTCTTCGTATGGTACTCAATCTCGAGATTACAGTCTTCAAGCAGTTCTAGCAACTCATGATGTTCAAGTTTCAACCCTTCCTAAGTCGTCTAATATTTCAAGTTCTGATGATATGTATATACTGTGCATTTCTTACTATACACGCTTTGACTCTAGGTCTTTAAAGCGAATTTTTCTGTATTTAACTCTATGTCTTGTGTCGGATAATTCTTCTCTCGGTCTTTCAACTATCTCGATGAATAGGCCACAATCTTCTGTCTTGCGTAAGCACACAACCTAACCCTACATGTAACGCATCACTATGGTTCACAAATTCTTTCTCTGATATAGGCTGAATCAAGGTCGAAGTTCTCTTCAAGATTTCTTTCGTTTTCTCAAAGGCTCGTTGTCTTGCATCTGGCCACACAACTGAACATTCTTCTGTAGCAACTTGTCAAAGGAGCAACTATCTTCGAAAGACTATTTACAATTCTCTGAAAGTAACAATGCTAAACCTAGGAACTATAAATACCTGTCACAGTCTTCGGTTTCTTCCAACTCACATCTTCTTCTGCCCACTTAGGATTTACTCTAATACACTCGTCTAAGCTACATGTCCTAGGATAACATCTTCCTTAACCTGGAGTTCACGTTTGCTCAACTTGGCATACAACTAATTCTCTAATAGAATCTACAATACTAACTCCAAAGCTTGTCATGGTCTTCTTCGGTACGTGAATATACCCATGTATCATCTATGAGGACTACTACAACTGATCAGAGAGCTCAGGACAACTCAAAAACATCATTACCTTTCAAAAATCCTCAAGAATGAAGCAAGGAAGAAATAGAATAGTAACTTGCAAGGGGAGGGGAAATATGTCGTTAGTTTTGAAAGGGGAGGGGAGGAAGATGAGCAAATCGATATCTTTATTTGTTTTGTTTTATTTTTAAATACCAAAGGAAATTTTTACCCTTAATGAAAATGGGTAACTCCAATAGTGTAAAACCCATGCCCATTTGGGTTTAATTTAAAATAACCCCAACATATATTTATTTGCTTTGAAAATATAAAGCCCATAATTATTTTAATATTTTAATTTCACCCGACCCCCTAACCCGGGTGTTACAACTCTCCCCCACTTAAGGAATTTCGTCCTCGAAATTACCTGGCAGAAACAAGTACGGAAACTGCTCAAGCATATTAGCTTTCCTCTCCCACGTGGCCTCTTCCACGCCTCTATGTCGCCACAACACCTTTACCAACTCTATGGTCTTGCCGCACAACACCTTGCTATCCGAAGCAAGTATCTCAACTGGTTCTTCATTGTACGAAATATCTGGACTCAGTTCTATCTCCTCAACGGGCATAACGTGAGACGGATCCGACCTATATCTCCTAAGCATCGACACATTGAATACACCGTGGATCTTCTCTAACTCTGAAGGCAATCTCAAATGGTAAGCTACTGGCTCGATCCGCTCAACTATCTCATACGAACCAATAAACCTCGGACTCAACTTGCCCTTTCGGCCGAATTGCATTACCTTCTTCAACGAAGACACTTTCAGAAACACTTCCTCACCCACCGAATACTCAATCTCTTTTCTCTTCAAATCAACATAAGATTTTTGACGATCGGAAATTGCTCTCAGACGGTCATAAATCAACTTCACCTTATCGATAGTCTTCTTAAGCAAATCCGGCATAGGTAACAACTTCTGACCCGCTTCGGCCCAACAGATCAGAGTCCTACATCACCTACCATACAATGCCTCATAAGGAGCCATCTGGATACTAGCTTGGTAACTGTTGTTGTAAGCAAACTCAACTAAGGGTAAATGCTTCTCCCACGATCCCTGGAAGTCGATCACACAACAATGGAGCATATCCTCTAATACTTGTATCACTCGCTCTGATTGACCATCTGACTGCGGATGATAAGAAGTACTAAAATGCAAACGACTACCTAGGGCACTATGCAAACAACTCCAGAACCTCGATGTGAATCTCGGATATCTGTATGATACAATAGACTTTAGAACTCCATGCAATCTCACAATCTCTCGGACATAGAAATCCGCCAGCTTGTCTAAAGAATCTGTGGTGTTCATTGCTAAGAAATGAGCACACTTAGTGAATTTATCGACTATCACCTAGGCCGAATTTTTCTTCGAAGGAGACAACGGCAACCCTGACACAAAGTCCATAGTGATTCTTTCCCACTTTCATTCCAGAATTTTCAAAGGCTGTAATAAACCTGAAGGGACCTGACGTTCTGCCTTTACTCTCTAACATACCATGCAACAGATCACATACTCGGCCACATCCTTCTTCAAACCAATCCAGAAATAATCATTCTTCAGATCTCGGTACATCTTAGTACTGCCCGGATGCATAGAAAAAGGACTCAAATATGCTTCGCTAAGAATCATACGTCTCAACTCAACATCTACAGGCACTACCACTCTATTTCTGAAACACAACACATTCTCATCACATAAACTGTACTCTGTCGGTCTACCCTCTGCAATGTCCTGAACATGTGAAGCTAATGATATGTCTTGCAACTGTTTCTCTATGATCATCTGAATCAACGAAGGTTTCACTTGCAACTCTGTAATAAAACCACCGTCCTCTGATACACTCAACCTAGCAAACATAGCTCGCAACTCAACTGTAACTTTTCTACTCAACGCATCGGCCACTACATTTGCCTTACCCAGATGGTACTCAATAGTCAAATCATAGTCTTTCAATAGTTCAAGCCATCTTCTCTGTCTCAAGTTCAGCTCTCTCTGAGTCATCTGATACTTCAAGCTTTTATGATCAGTGTAAACCGTGCACTTCTCACCATACAAGTAGTGTCACCAAATCTTCAACGCAAACACAACTGCTGCTAACTCAATGTTGTGCGTAGGGTAGTTCTTCTCGTGCACATTCAACTGTCTCAAAGCGTACGCAACAACTCTCCTTTCTTGCATCAAAACACAACCCAAACCTACGTAGGAAGCATCACTATAGATTACGAACTCTTTCCCTAAAACTGGCTGTACCAACACTGGAGCATTCGTCAAGGCTTCTTTTAATTTCTCAAATGCCTTTTGTCTCGCATCTGACCACTCAAACTTAACCCCCTTTTGCAAAAGTTTAGTCAACGGAGTAGCTACCCTAGAGAATCCGTCAACGAATCTCCTATAGTAACCAGCTAGTCCTAGGAAGCTTCTAATCTCGGTCACTGACTTAGGTTGTTTCCACTCAAAAATGGCTTCAATCTTCTTCGGATCAACTCGGATACCTTCAGCTGACACAACGTGGCCAAGAAACACAACCTCTCTGATCCTGAACTCGCATTTACTCAGCTTAGCATACAACTAGTTGCTCATCAATCTCTGCAATACAAGTCTCAAATGTTCATCATGTTCTTCTTCTGATCTCGAGTACACAAGGATGTCATCTATGAAAACAACTACAAATCGGTCTAGATAGTCTCAGAAAACTCTGTTCATCATGTCCATGAAAGCCGTTGGTGCATTCGTGAGCCCAAACAACATCACAAGGAACTCATAATGACCGTATCTAGTCGTTATAGCTGTCTTCGATACATCACATTCTTTTACCTTCAACTGATAGTACCCTGATCTCAAATCTATCTTCGAAAACACTGAGGCACCTCTCAACTGATCAAACAGGTCATCTATACGCAGCAACAAATACTTGTTCTTCACTGTCAACTGGTTCAACTGCCTATAGTCGATACACATCCTCATACTGCCTTCCTTCTTCTTCACAAATAACACTGAGCACCCCAAGGCGAACTACTAGGTCTAATAAAACCTCGGTCTAACAAGTTCTGAAGCTAACTTTTCAACTCTTTCGGAGCCATACGGTACGGAGCAATAGAAACTGGAATAGACCCTGAAACAGTCTAAATCACAAACTCTACATCTCTGTCAGGAGGCAAACCCGGTAACTCTTCTGGAAACACATCCGGATAATCACAAACTGTCCTGCTATCTTTTGGTCTAACCTCACTCATATTTGGATTCATCATGTACGCTAAATAATCCCCACAACTGGAGTCCATCAACCTATAAGCCTCTAAAGCCAACACAACATTCAACAAGAACTTAACGTTCTCGGCTACTACCACTACCTCGTAGTCATCAAAAAGCTTCAACGAAACTCTCTTTGTCTCAACCAACCAATCCATACCCAAAATGATATCAAAACCGTAGAACGGAAGTTCCATCATATCAACAGGAAACACATGACCCTAAATCTTCAACGGACACCTCCTATACATCCGTCTAACTACAACTGTCTCACCGAAGGAACTAGTCACATGCATCCCTATGTCTAAATTCTCAACAGGTATGTCTAACTTCTTTGCATGCTCATTCAAAATGTAAGAATGCGTGGAACCCGAATCGACTAAGGAAAGCAAAGACATGGACTGTAACTCGAAATTACCTGTTATCACATATGTGTCATTCCCTGTCTCTCTCTGCGTAGATTCTAGCTGGTCCACCGGCCTCTGGCTGAACTACCACTACATGAGCAAGATTCCTCGATGCCTCTATCCTAGGAGCATCAGCCCTCGGCTGGAAGTAACCACGACCGCGCCCACGGCCTCTCGGATAGTTGACCGCTCTCGCAGGAGCCCGTGCCTGAATCAGTGCATGTCCCACCTGATGTGGACACTCTCTCCTGAAGTGGTCTCTCGATCCACAGTTCCAGCAAGCATGATAGTTTCCCCAACACTCTTCTGAATGTTGTCTCCCACATCGGGCGCACTCAGGCAAACGCCCTCCAGCTCTTTGGCCCTGATGGCCTCTACCGTGGTGGCCACCGCCACCCCTATGATCATACTGTTGTCCATTGCCCCGATGCCTCTTGGCATCACCACGATCAAAGTTGTTGTGCCTCTTCCCTGAACTGGATCCTCCCGAGCGCTTGGTCAGCCCTAAGCTATGCTCGATGTCCTTGGCCCTAGCGACCAAGACATCAAAATCAGAATAATATGTAGCCAAGGTGTACCTCTTAACATCTTCATGAAGTCCATACCTGAACCGATCACAACGGCCCCTCTCAGTAGGAACCAACTCTGGAGCATACTGGCTCAATCGGACAAAGCGGATCTCGTAATCTGTCACTGATGTGTCTCCCTGAACAAGAGCCATGAACTCCATCTTCTTCTCGTCTAAATATCTCGGGCCTAAATACCTCTTTCTGAAAGCAGTCTCAAAGAAATCCCAACTAATCTCGGCCTCAGGCACGCCGGAAGTAATGGTGACCAACCAGGTGTAGGCATCACCCTGAAGTAACGAAACCACACAGCCCAACTTACGAGCCCCAACACATCCCATCTGAGCCAAAATACGAACCGTCTTCTCTAGCCATAACTCTGATCTCTCAGGCGTAGATCCCCTGAACTCATCCGCCCCGAGGTTACGAAGCCTCTCTAAGGGTAAGCTAGCATCATCTCCTTTTGGCTGTGCTGCAGCCTGAGCTCCGGCAACTGCAGCCTGAAACCCTCCCGCTATAGCTTGAACTAGCGGAGCCATGTCTATCCCTGCAGGACCTTGGCCACCTTGGGGAACCTGAGGTCCCGCTCCCTCAGCTCTAGCCTCGCCTTCCACATCAGGCTGAGGAGGTGGTGGTGGTGGAGGAGCTCTGACTCCAACAGTAGACTCTTCCACAGGAGCCTGTACCCCAACCACTGGCTCAACAGCAGGAGGCGCAACACGGGGTTCCTGATGAACCAACCTGGGTCTACCTCTAGGACACGACATAACAGTTCACAGATAACAACTACAACAACAACATACAAAATTGGGTTAGCAAGGGCAAGGGTCCAAGTGGCTCAAGTATGTTTTCTCTCACTTAAAAATCTATTTTTCCGATGTAATATAAGCAATGGGACTCTACTCAACACTTAACGGACAAATCACACATCAACATGCTTCAAGCAACACACACATACGATCAATTAAACAAGCATCAAAGCATACTTGACAAGCAAGAAAACACCGTGCAATTGCAATACAAGAATTCAACTTACCTCACTTACTTGCCCGAGGTCTCGGAAACTTCAGGCTTTGATACCAACAAGTGTAACCCCCTCGTCTCGGTCTGGGCGACCGACCGGTCCGAGTGGGTCACACGGGGAAAACAAAGTGAAACCCGTTAAGGCTCCCCTTCGGTTAGCAACCCTAGAAAATTTCTTTTATTTATTATATTGTCTAAAGTCTTTAATACATCCAATGTGTAACAACGACATTAGAAGCAACGAAGCGAAGCGAAATAGTCAAACAAGCAATTTAAAACAACCCATTTTAGTTCATACAACATGTCGTATCGATAAACTAGAAGAGGGTATCGGTACACCTGGACTAGATCAACAGCCCAAAGTTAACATAGGGAGATCGTATCACTACACTGGTTGACCGTACCGATACGCCTTTAGTGGTCAACTTCTTACGGTCAACGATAAAAGACCGTACCGATACACCCTAGACCCGTACCGATACGCCAAAATCTCGTCATTATCTCAGATTTCCAGAGAGCTTTTGGCGTATCGATACACCCCCGTGTACCGCTACACTAAGCCAAATATGAGTCCCAAAGTGTAGGACCGTATCGATATAGCCCTTGGGCGTACCGATACGCCCTGCACTGCAAGACTCAAATTAGCAGCAAAACACACCAAGACTCGACTCTAAATGCAATTTAAGACTCACCTAGCCACAAGCAAACATTCATACAACATTTAACAACCAAGAATCAGCATACGGGACAATTTAAACGAGCAACGGAGCATCAACAACATCCATATAGCATACCATAGAAGAAGCTAAAGATCCAACCAATAAACATGTCATAAGCAAGCCACAACCAAAAATTCAACATACAAAAGGAGTCTTAACAAGATCCTTAACACAAAACAACATACTCAAATCCCATTGCTTAGCTATTACATCAATTAACTTAAAAGTACATATTTGAAGGTAGAAAATAGCACACTTGGAGGCCCTTCTCCTCGCACAAGCAACCCACGAACTAAGGATCTGCATTGTCGAATAAAGAGAGCGTAAGCGCAAAGCTTAGTGAGGGTAAGCTCATAAAACAAACCTCGACAATGCAGGGTCCAAGCACGAGCAACAAAACCATGGATGAATGCATGTTTCCTTACCTTCGGAACCACATGTATCAAATATATGAAATGCATGAACATAACCTCAATTATCATGCCATGCTCAACATGTTCATAATACAACCATATGAATCACATTTATCAAACCGTATTGGCCCCTAGCTATGACCCGAATACGCGGATAACAACCGTTGGAACTCGCATCCAGCAAATCAACCATTACATTACCTTACGGTGGGATTCCACTCATCACCATTTCACGCGGTGGGGATTCCACTCATCCTCACTCCCAGTCAATGGGATTCCACTCATCACCGACTAAAATATAAATGAAGATTTCCGTACGTGCCCATACTCCATCTTGGTGACTACCATCACCAAGACCACGCACACATTTCGACACTCGTGTGCACACTAACATCCTAATGATCGATCATTTGTACCCAAGCATACTAGTGCCAATACTATCTCATCACAAGCTCATCATAACACAATATACTTACCAATTCCCGTGCCTAGCACGTATCCACCATGATGTACAATCATGCAACCCACATTTCATCAACCACATACATATCACAATGCATAAATAAATCATCATGCCTCATTATTACACATAGCCATAATATGCATAGCAACATCAATCACAAATAGCACATGAGGCATAAACACAACATTCAAAAGTTCAACCATAGTTCTCTAAACTAAAGCTTGGTATTAGACTACCTATCTAATCCCAGCTCTAGGTGGGTTTACCAAACCCGACCTATGTGTATATGCTCGAACTAAACATTTTGAAAACCAATTTAAAACCGAAGAACCACTTACCGACTACTCCAAGCTCAAAAACTCTAGCCAATTAATCTTCCAAGCTTCCCGGATTAGTTCCTGATGTCTCACCGACACAAAACCTTGGTTCTAAGCAATCCAACACAAGCAAAAACATCAACAATCAGTCATCAATCACCGAATCAAACCCGAAACACATTTTCAAGCAATTAGCCAACTAAGAACACACCCCAAACTAGCATTTTCGAGCAGCCCAAACACACAACAATTAACCATCGATTCCAACACTTTTAACATACTTATAAGCTTCCAAATTAACCCTTAAACATCATACAATCATCAGCCATCGATTTCCACTCATAAACAACCCCCAAAAACCATCTTTTGAACCACCTAAAACCTCCCTAAAACCCATATCCGAAATTCATTATAAAACCATGTAGAAATTAGATATGTTGGACCTTTTGGATAGTAAATAACTTATTTAACAACAACAAATCGAAAGCTTAACCTAAACCTATCAAAGTTATCATTTTTATTTTAAAACCCAAAAACCTCAAAATGCAATATAATAGGTTTTATTGAAAACTAATGGTATAGAAATGGAGAGGAAGAATAGGACAACTCAAAAACATCATTACCTTTCAAAAATCCTCAAGAATGAAGCAAGGAAGAAATGGAATAGTAACTTGCAAGGGGAGGGGAAATATGTCGTTAGTTTTGAAAGGGGAGGGGGGGAAGATGAGCAAATAGATATCTTTATTTGTTTTGTTTAATTTTTAAATACCAAAGGACATTTTTACCCTTAATGAAAATGGGTAATTACAATAGTGTAAAACCCATGCCCATTTGGGTTTAATTTAAAACAAGCCCAACATATATTTATTTTCTTTGAAAATATAAAGCCCGTAATTATTTTAATAGTTTAATTTCACCCGACCCCCTAACTCGGGTGTTACAGAGCTGATCTCTCAAACCTTGTACAACACTTTCAAGTTCCGCCACCCTTTTTTACAGTCCTTTTTTTCACTTGTTCCATCTTAATTTTGTCTTCATTGTGATACTTGTTGCGTGTAAAATAGTCTATCGCAATTGAGTGCAAGTGTACACGTCGCAAGTAATAAAGTGACACTAGAGTATTGGATATCGTCTCCACAGGGACTGGGCTAACCCTTTCCTTCGCTATCTGCACAAGGGGAAAAGAGGAGATTTAATAGATTGATTAAGTTGTCACGAAATAATAAAGAAGACTGAAAATAAAAGATGAAAATATTCAGGGTAAAGAGTAGGTCTGTATTGAATTGCTCAGTAGTGCAGGTATTGCACTGTTCAAGGACTTCTGTTCTGCGTCTGGCTCCTATCACGGCAACAGTCTGTTGTTTGTTGCGGCAGCGATCACACAACTCTGTTCTTCAAGCTAGGCAAGAATCCCTGTTGTGACTCGTCCTATCCCTAGGTCCAAGTTCTTTCGATGAACATGTCTTGGATGATACCTCCCGGCATGAATCGAAGTATGAACACCGATGTTTGTGAATTCTTCCTTAGCCGCTTAACCTCGTCCTATCCCTAGGTCCGAGATAGTTCAACCATAAGCTGGAGAACTCGTACTTATTCCTTTCGTATACTTAACTCTCCCGATATTAAATAAATAGATAATCTCACAATGCTCTCCCGATACTCTTGCAAGATGTTGTAAACCAGAATAAGCAAACTTGAAGTTTTATTTCATTGAATAAAAAATTCCTAAGAACATAACAACCCTTAAAACTACTTTACAATATCAACCCTTTGCCCTAGATGAGGTTTAGAACATGGTGAGAAGGGGGAAAACGACTAGGGTTTAAGGGAAGACGGCTAGAGAATGTGAAGATGTTTCTCTAGGTCGAATTACAAACATATATATAGGCCTTGGGTACAAGTTTTCTTAATGGCCAAGAATACTAGTTCGAATTAAAGTACAATTCATTAAAGACTAAATCTCTGAATAAACGTCCTTTAGTTCGCCCTTCTTCTTGCTTTGACTTTCTCCTCAAACTTTGGGCAAGGCCTTTCTTGTGCTTCTGGTCTCCAAAAATTATGCAAGTGCTCTCTAAAAAATTAGGCTCGAAATCCTCTATCAGTCGAACTCCACTTCGTATTTTTCATCTCTTCTTCTTCACTGTCACCACCTCTATCACGGCAAATACCACAGCAGCGAGTTATAAGGCAGTTTGCTTCAACACTGTCGCCACTTCTGTCACGACAACTGTCACGGCATCACTGTCACAACATCACTGTCACGGCATCATTGTTACAGCATCTGCCAGGACATCTGTCACGAGATCTGTCACAACAGTGATGTATGAGGTAGTTTTCTTCACTCCAGCTCTTCTGTTCCTCTGCTGCCCTGGATGCTGCCACGACTGCTGCACTGGATGCTGCCACGACTGCTGCCCTGGATGCTGCCACGACTGCTGACTTGGATGCTGCCATGACGGTTATCTTCTATTCCTCTGTTGCCCTGGATGCTGCCACAGCAGATACCTGTAAAAGTAACCAAATTTAGCAGTATCTGCGCAGTTTTATCTAAATGTGATGTTGATGCAAAACTTAACCTAAAATGCAGTTTAACATGCTTGAGTGCGGCAAAAATAAGGATAAATGATGGGTAAAATATAGAACTTTTATGCACTGATCACACCCCCAAACTCGAATCTTTGCTTGTCCTCAAGCAAATGCAACCTAACTAACATGCATGCATACATACATATATATATATATATTATTTTTTTCTTGGCTTAAGTCAGTGAACAATCCTTACCCACAACACCATCCCTGTCATGTTTAGCTCATGTTCAAATATTTAAGGATCTACTTAGAGCAAAAGTATAGTTCTCGTGCATGTGTGGGCATTTATTGTGAACATACATGAATATAGACTTCCCTAGCAACTAGAATATTATACTTAGCTTGTTTAGAGTTTTCCTTCGAGACTTAATTCTTTTTTTATTACTAGAGCCAGTATCGGGCACCTCTAGTTGTTTTCCTTCTATTTCTAAATTTTTCTCTTTTCTACTAGAGCCAGTATTTCAGGCACCTCTAGTTAACTATCTAGAGCCGATGATAGGCACCTCTAGAAGTTTTTCTCTGGTTATTTTCCTAGAGCCAATGATAGGCACCTCTTTCTACTCTAAGTTCTAAGTTTTCTATTCTAAGTATGCTAGAGAAAGTCTGTTATCAAGTAAGTCACAAAGTGTTTCAGTTTTTCAGAACTATACTAAGGCTCTACTTACTTCCTAAAATATTTTTAAGGGGCTGTCACGACAGAGATGGCGACATCAGATAATAAAAGTTCAATAAATTAAGCCAATTTTTTTGCATAAAAATAAATGCGACACAATTAAAACTAAATGCAATATTATATTAATAATTAGGAGGACTGTCTACCCCCAAACTCAAGGGTTGCATTGTCCTCAATGCATGACACAAGACATAAAAATGAAAATCAGAAAATAAAAATGACAGAAAAGTGAAGCATCACAATAAGATAATATACAACAGGCGGCAGAGAAAAGGAAAAAGAAAACTTAAGTTGTGCGGCTGTTGTCGCTGCTGCTGGAGCTTTGGATGAGGAGCTGTCGGCGGGCAGTCTCCTTGAACTTTGTCGGAGGAGCTGTGGGTGCTGCCCTGAGAGTTTGAGTGCTGCCGCGGCAGGGGTGGAGGCGAAGCTTCCTCGGGTTGCTTGTATCGTCATTGCAAGGGTTTTCTCTATTTACCTAATAACACAAACAAACTAAAAACTAATATCAAATTTCTAATTCCTAAATAATAAAGATAGAATAAGATAAAGATGAAATACAATAAAATAAATTAAGTTAAATTAGGAGTGCCTTGAGGGGCATCTCCTAAAGTAACTGCTCCATGTTCTATTGATGTTTGAGGGGTCGTTTCTGGTACTTCTTGAAGTCCATCCGTACCCTCCATCTGGTGATTATTCTCATGGTGGGGGCTCCTTTCTTTCTCTTCCCTTTGTAGTCCATGAACTCCTCCATTCTTGGTAAAGTTTCTGAGGGCATGAATATATGATTAGAAAAAATTTAAATTGATAATCGACCACAAACTTACCTTGTTTTCGTTGAATGTTGTTGTGGTGGAATGTAGCCCTTGCTGTCGTGCCTGCTGCTGCGGTAGCCAGTTATTTTGACAGTCCGTTGTCAGGTTACTTTGCAGGTCAATGGGACATTGGTAAGTGCCATCACTCTCTATATCAAATTATGTTGACCACTCGTAGATCTCCATCAGTAGAGATATCGATGATTCTAAATCCAACGATGTTGGTTCCTCAAATACCTGCAATGGAATCGGTGAGTTTTCAAAGAATTCAAAAGGTTCGTTTATTACCTGCTCGTATTCCATTTGTGAGGCACTATCATTGGGTAGCTTTTCTAGGTGGTCGTGCGAGTGCCATGACAGGGATGGATGTGTGCAATCTTGGTCAGGCATAACCGAGGTAGTGTGTTGAGAGTTTGCCTCGGATGTGGTTACCACAGTGACATTCTCTTGAATTTCATTTAGCGTTGTTGCGGTGTTGCTCCATTCCGGCTCCTCGATCATTGCCATGACAAGTTGTTGCTCAGACTCATCATGTGTTGGGAATTCCTTCACATGGGCATCCTCGTCATCTTGCCTCAGGATTTCATGTTCATCCGTGGCATGAATGAGGACTGGTCTGCTCAAGAGTGCATCCCTCTTTGCGATACTTGCGTTCGTAGAAGCCGACACTTTTTGCACGAGTGCCACGAAGGCTTGAAGTGTACCTTCTAAGGAATTCGTTTGCTCTTGAGGAGGACTACTTTCCCATGGTATGTCGGTTTCTGCAGCAAAACTGTTATCGTATAAAAGATTTTGCGAGTTTTGGTCATACCATAAAGAATTTTTCTGCTGCGGCAGAGGTATCTGTTGTCCCTGTTGTTTCTGTGGTGGCATATCATGTCTTTGTTGGTTCCATCGTGGGTTGTCCATATATTCATTGAAAATATGTGGATAACCTTCAAGTGCAATATTACCTTCACGGTAATTGCAAGAATTCTCCCACATTAACTCTCGAATAGTTTTTCTTCACATGTTGATGCCTTTGAACCTGTATTTTCACCTGAGTTTTTGTTAAAAAAATAAAAAGAAAAGAAAAGTGCAGAAGCTAGGGTAAGAGTCTGTTGCCAGTCCCCGGCAACGGCGCCAAAAACTTATTGCGTGTAAAATAGTCTATCGCAATTGAGTGCAAGTGTACACGTCGCAAGTAATAAAGTGATACTAGTGTATCGGATATCGTCTCCACAGGGACTGGGCTAACCCTTTCCTTCGCTATCTGCACAAGGGGAAAATAGGAGATTTAATAGATTGATTAAGTTGTCACGAAATAATAAAGAAGACTGAAAATAAAAGATGAAATATTCATGGTAAAGAGTAGGTCAGTATTGAATTGCTCAATAGTGTAGGTATTGCACTGTTCAAGGACTTTTGTTCTGTGTTTGGCTCCTGTCGAGGTAGCACCTGTCGCGGCAGCGGTCTGTTGTTTGTTGCGGCAGCGATCACACAACTTTGTACTTCAAGCTCGGCAAGAATCCCTGTTGTGACTCGTCCTATCCCTAGGTCCAAGTTCTTTCGATGAACATGTCTTGGATGATACCTCCCGACGTGAATCGATGTATGAACACCGATGTTTGTGAATTCTTCCTTAGCCGCTTAACCTCGTCCTATCGCTAGGTCCGAGATAGTTCAACCAAAAGCTGGAGAACCCGTACTTATTCCTTTCGTATACTTAACTCTCCCGATATTAAATAAATAGATAATCTCACAATGCTCTCCCGATACTCTTGCAAGATGTTGAAAACCAGAATAAGCAAACTTGAAGTTTTAATTAATTGAACAGAAAATTCCTAAGAACAGAACAACCCTTACAACTACTTTACAATATCAACCCTTTGCCCTACGGGAGGTTTAGAACATGGCGAGAAGGGGGAAAACGACTAGGGTTTAGGGGAAGACGGCTAGAGAATGTGAAGATGTTTCTCTAGGTCGAATTACAAGCATATATATAGGCCTTGGGTACAAGTTTTCTTAATGGCCAAGAATACTAGTTCGAATTAAAGTACAATTCATTAAAGACTAAATCTCTGAATAAACGTCCTTTAGTTTGCCCATTCTTCTTGCTTTGAATTTCTCCTCAAACTTTGGGCAAGGCCTTTCTTGTGCTTCTGGGCTCTAAAAATTATGCAAGTGGTCTCTAAAAATTAGGCTTGAAATCCTCTATCAGTCGAACTCCACTTCGCATTTTTCATCTCTTCTTCTTCACTGTTGCCAACTCTGTCACGGCATATATCACGACAGCGAGTTATAAGGCAGTTTGCTTCAACACTGTCGCCACTTCTGTCACGACAACTGTCACGGCATCACTATTACGGCATCTGCCATGGCATCTGTCACGATAGTGATGTATGAGGCAGTTTTCTTTAGTCCAGCTCTTTTGTTCCTCTGCTGCCCTGGATGCTGCCACGACTGCTGCCCTGGATGCTGCCACGACTGCTGCCCTGGATGCTGCCACGACTGCTGCCCTGGATGCTGCCACGACTGCTGCCCTGGATGCTGCCACGACTACTGCCCTGGATGCTGCCACGACTGCTGCCCTGGATGCTGCCACGACAGTTATCTTCTATTCCTCTGCTGCCCTGGATGCTGCCACAGCAGATACCTGCAAAAGTAACCAAATTTAGCAGTATCTGCGCAGTTTTTATCTAAATGTGATGTTGATGCAAAACTTAACCTAAAATGCAGTTAAACATGCTTGAGTGCAGCAAAAATAAGGATAAATGATGGGTAAAATATAGAACTTTTATGAACTGATCAATACTACTTCGTGATCATTTGTTCCATTTGTGACACTTGAGTTGTCAGTTCAAAATTCTAATCTTGTTCACTTTGGGAGAAAAATCATTTGCCCCTTTTAGTGCCTCTTTTTATGCCTCGGCACTTAAAAAAATACCAAAAATTAAATTTTAAGCCCTAACCTTAAATTCTAAACCCTACACTATAAAAGATACACCCTAAATTCCCTAAATCCTAGCCATAAACTCTAATCCTAAACCATAAAACTAATTTTTAGTGTAAGACATAAATAGAGGCACTAAAAACATAGAGAATTTCTATTCCAAATTTGAACATGAATGCTGAGTTCTGAATCTCAAAAGTCGTATTTTAAACATAACTACATGAATCATTTTATTTTAAATACATTTTATACGCAATAATTTGTTCCTAATTCAAATTATGCAAAAATTTAGTCCTTCGTATCTAATTATATAAAACCTCAGGTGATATACCCTGTTGACACACTTAATAATTTGGTCCTAGTAAAAACTCTGATGAATACCCTCGTCCCTCTTTAACACATATTTTCAGTGGCGAAATGAGGATTGAATATTGAGAGGGACTGAAATATTGAATTTTAAAAAATACAATGACTTATTGGGTATTTAAACTCAAAATTCACAAGAGAAATCAAATTTATCTAATATTTAAACTTATAAGGACCATGACCGACTATTAGTGGAAACACCATGAGCAATTACTCAGGGGCCTCAACCAACCTAGGCCCCTAAAATTAATTATTTTTATTTTCTAAATTTTAGTTTTTTTAATTTATCAAATGAATAAATTAATCTAACATTAAAATTTAATTCTCTTTCTCAAATCTCAAATTTTTATTTTTTTGTTAAATTTAATTTTCTGCTTATTTTTCTCGAATCTAACGATAAAATAATAAATGATACAATATTCTTTAATTTTTTTGTATTTATTGTTCAAAATCAAACTCCATATTATACCCACAATTCAATTCCTTCATATTTTCTTGTATTTTTTTTGACAAAGTTTAATCATGTTTCTATGATTTATTAATAAAATATTAAATTAATTGTTCAAAGTAATGAGATATATTTTCACTCTATAGGGGTCTATTTTTTAGTTTTGGTTTGGGGCCTCGAAAATGTGTGAGACTGACTTGATAAAGACCTAAATTGTTATTAGACTAAGAAATTTGAGAACATGAACTCATCCTTCTTTGGTTTAGCCCTACTTGATTAAATATTTAATAAATCATTATATTTTAATTTAAATGCTCATTTTTACAAGGGTCAAAATACTATTAGACAAAATTGATCTAATATATAAAATTTTTGACAAGGGTCGGGCCCCCTTTGAGCACCAACATATCCCCACCACTGCACCTTCTAATCTATTCACTACTAGACAATTGACAGACTAATAAAATAAATTCATTATGACCTTAACGTCACTTGCTAAGCAGACACAATCACTTCACTAATAAAATTTCAAATATGTAGAGTTGAATTATTTCAAATTAGGACCAAATCTATTAGAATATATAAATTCTTTAACTAACATTGTTATTATACAAAGCCAAATTAGAAGTATGTCGATAAAGTGACATGTTTGTAATAAAATTTTAATTGAGTGACTAAATTATAACTTTTAGAACAAAGTGATCCGTTTATAATCAAATACATAATTAAGTAATTTAAGTGTTATGGTTTAAGGCATAGTATTTAATTTTTAAAATTTAGAGTGAATTAATTAATTTTTAAGTGTTGAAACATATATAGAGCACCAAAGGACAATATTTTTGTTCCATTAGTAATTAGCTATGATGGTGCACAAGTGTAGTTTTGGTGGCTTTCTTTGGTTACAACCAGAGTTACCACCTAAAATATTGTAGTATGTGCATGTTTTATGTAGAGAGAGTTTTTGACTTATTATTATGAGATACAAGTGAATTTAGCAGCAAAACTTCTTGAGAATTATTTACTATTCAAAAAAATATTTAGTACTTAATTTAGATTAGACAGTTAATTGGTCAAATATTCATGATGAACTTAAAGAGTCCAAAATCCACATGAAATATACATTGCACATTGAAGGATTTAAAGTCATTTTGTATTGTGTATGAAGAGTCTATGCTCAATTAGACTAAATCTTATGTACTTTTCAACTGAGTTCAGTGATACTAAATACAATCACCTAACTTTTGACTTACCTTGATGTGGGTGAATGAAAACATCTTACACAGGCACATGCTATTTTAAATGTTTAATGAAAGATTATGAGTAAAGTGATAAAAGATTTTTATATGAATATATTAGTATTTTGTTCAAATATTAAATAATTGTTTTATTTAAATTTATAAAAAACGTATGAATAAAGAGAAAAAAATTAATACTTATTTTATAAAAAGTGATTGTTCAATTAGGAGGGATTCACGGAGCCACATTGGACCCAAGAAGCAATGACCTGTGATCCTTCCACTGCCGAGAGAGGGAAGTTGTCGCTGCTCCGTGAAAAAAATTGAAAATTGAAATCAAACAAGTCAAAAAATGCAACATCAGTTTCCAAATCAACTATACATGAAAACTGCTTTACCAAACAAATGTGAGGTTAGTTTGGTTTTAATTCCAGTTCAACACCTGCAAAAACCAAGCTTTTTTTTTTCTTCAGAAAATTGTCTTCACCCAAACAAGGGGTCGCCATTGTTGTACAGTAGCCAGTAGGTGCTTGAGTGTAAACCATAATCTCAATCCCATCCCTCATTCCTAATCAAATCGAGAGGTTTTAGAGCAGAGGAGTAGAGTCGTGATGGGATTGTGGGATCGCCTCGCAAGGGAACAAGCCGGGAAGCATCACACGACCAGCGATTGTCAAGAAAGCGTTAGGGATTCCATTCAGGGACAGCGCGATCAGTTTGTGCAACGGGTGTGGACTTTGTACGTGGGAGGATTGTCGAGTTCAATACACTGGAAGGGCCTATGGCAAGTTTTCGACAGACATGGGGTTGTCACGGATGTGTTCATCCCCAATCAAATGGCACGAGACGGACAACGATTTGGGTTCGTTCGAATGGCATCACAAGAGGATGCTGATCGTGTGATTGAAAGATTAAATGGAAAATGGATTTATGGTGCCCGCATAAGAGTTACGATGGCTTGGAAGGGAAGAACGGCACTGATCAAAAGAAAAGGGGATGGAGAGGTGAGCCGGGGGTCGCGAGAGGAGTCGAAATCGGATCGCAACAAGGAAAATAGTTCATCAGCAACACCGAAGGGGGAGGGGGAAAAAGATAAGTGCAGAGAGATCAAGAGCATCGTCGATGAAGACAAATGGGCTGTTCTTCAATGGTGCGCGGTAGGATGGTGCTTGAATCCCTGTGGCATTAAAACATTGGCGGAGCGATTAGAGGTGGAAAGACATGACAGATTTTCAATCATGCGATTGTCCGGTCGCATGGTGCTATTGATGTGTACATCGGCGACCGTCCGGGACAGGGTGATGCAGATGGATCGCGTTAAAGAATGCTTCGTTAGAGGGGAGATTTGGTCGCCATCGATTACAGTCGAGTCGAGAAGGGTGTGGTTGTCGGTAGTGGGGCTGCCGATACATCTTTCGCACAAACAAACATTCACAAATATTGCTCAACTGTGGGGATCTTTGATTTGCCTGGACGACGACACGGACACACCAACGCCGTTCGATTGCGGCAGAATCATGGTGGAGACAACAACATTCACTCGCATTGAGGAACGAATCCGTGTCAAGGTAGACAACGCAGATTACTGGGTACGTGTGTTAGAGATGGATGGAAAAGGTCCCGAAGTTGAATGTGATTGTTGTGAATGGAAGACGACAAAGGATGAGGAAAATTCTGCCCAGGGATCCGACATGGGAGGGGAAGAGCGCGCTGGGCAGTTGGATACAACCATACACGGTCCGAATGGGATGGAACCGGAGGCGCAAGGGTTCCATAAAGACGATCGGGTGAATTGGGTGATGAATGATGCTTGGATTGATCCGCAAGGGTCAAGGTTACAAGAGGGCTCAAGGGAGCAGGATGTAAATGTGAATGATGATGCCCAGGTGGAGGACCGGTTGTCGGATCAGCAACCGCTCCAAGTAGAGGACCGGTCGTCGAATCAACAGCCGCCAGCTCCGGTGAGCAGAGGCAGTCCGTTAATTGAGTAGGAAGGTGGCATTAGGACTCTAGAGTTTGTTGAGAATATCCCACAATGTGAGAGTTTGTCCATAGCTTGATTTGCTAATTCAAGTAATTTGGATGAGGTGGGGACGGGGGATTTGATCAACACAGGTGATAAAATACATGAGGTACAAAATTCTCCTCCTATTATACATTCGAATGCACAAAAATCTGGTTTAGGCCAACCTGAATTAATTCGATTAGGACATGCGTATTGCAAAGTTAGGAAGATAATTGGGACTGAACAATTGCAAGGTACTGGCCGTGATATTCGATTGAAGAAGGGGACTATTTTGGGGGTTGTCGATCAAAACATTCGAAAAAATCAGTGGGGGAAGGGGCTACCGGCAGTGGTCCAATACGGCCCCGAGATATAGAGAGTGAGGCAGCGGCAACGGTAAAATTGGGCTCTTTAATTGGCGTGAAATCGAGTGGGAGGGAGGAAGATATCATCAACGACATTTCTCGAATTATTGCTGGAGAAAGTCGAGGTTTGTGACTGATGTAAATACTGAATTTAAAAAGGTGAATCGTAATTTTGTTTTTGTGATTGGAAGATGGGTGAAAGAAAATTGAAAATGTGGTATTATTTGCTTTTGTGCTCCCTGCTCGGTGGATGATCAAAAGACACTATGGGAGTTGTTAAAAATAAACATGCTGGAATTCGAGAATTCTTGGTGCATGTGTGGCGATTGTAATACGGTTCAGTCTATGGAAGAGAGGCGTGGATGCATAGGGAGTTTGAGTGGTATGGCAAATTTTGTGGATTTTTTGAATGAAGGAAATTTGATTGATCTCCCGTTGCAAGGCAAACAATTTACATGATTCAGATCCGGAAATAAATGTAGCCGTTTAGACCGTTACTTTGTGAAGGCTTATGATTGCATCCAGTGGGATTTCTTAGATCAGATTATGGAAAGAATGATCTTTGGGGTGAAATGGAGGCGATGGATTTCTGGTTGTACCAGTATTGTGCGTTTATCAATATTGGTTAATAGAAGTTCAACAAAAGAATTTCCAATGCTTCGTGGACTGAGGTAAGGCGATTCGATGTCACCTTTACTATTTGTAATTGTGGCGGAAGCGTTACATCAATTTTTAAGAAAGGCAGAGGAGATGGATGTCGTTGAGGGTGTGAGTGTGGCGGAGGGGGTGAAATTTTCTCATCTTCATTTTGCGGATGAAACGGTCATTTTTATGCACGACAAGGTGAGATATGCGCAAAGGAAGGAGTGGATCGCTGATCGCTTTTTGTGGCTTGTTTAGGATAGTCTTGGTGTTTGTATTTTCTTTGACGGGTCATATCGTACTCTTTTCCTCCACTAGGGAGGTTTTTAACGAGGCGTATGATCCGTCACGATGTATGCTTTTTTCATGATTGAATAAAATCATACAGTTGCTGATCAGAAAAAAGTAGGTGCTTGAGTTAACAGAGATAAAAAGAGAAGAATGTTGGGGGCGGATACCAATACATATACATATACATATACATATATATAATTTTATATATTTTAAATTTAACTTTATGCTCTTTAATTGTTTTTTTAAATTCATACCTTCAGACAATATCGTAGGTTTGAGCTAAAACTTTTAAAATGAGCTTTAGCGAATAAGATTGTGTTGTTCGTGAATATAAACGAACCCAACAAAGTTTTGTGTTCGTTCATTTACTAAATGAACAAAAAAAAATTTATTCGTACTCGTTTATTTAGTTTAATAAACAAACGTTATACGAACTATTCACAAACAATTCATCAAACACTATGTTCATTTACACTCTTACTTCGAACTATTCACAAACAATTCATCAAACACTATGTTCATTTACACTCTCACTTCTTCGGTACTCAGCCTAAGACGATCTAACTCGGAAGTTCACTTTCTCGAATGACGTGGGCTAATAAAGCATAAGCTAAATTTCAATCGAATTTTGGATTTTTATTTAGAATATCATCTATTTATAAGTTTATTGCAAATTTAATAAGAATAATAAAATACATCCACTGTAACACCCCCTTCCCGGCCTGGTAGAGAACCGGGTCGAAGAGTGTTACCGGAGAACAATACGACAAACAGTGTTATAAATTTCGACTTAATCACACGAAAATCAATAGAAAGCGTACATCGTATGACTAATGCATCTATTAGTCAAATATTATCAAATAGAATACACAATTATCAATCTAGGGTCGTTTTACAAATATTGCAAGTATTAAGGACTAATTTGTAAACTTAAGCAAATTTGAGGTCCTTCGATATAAAAACTCTACCAAGATGAAAATCATTACTTAAGGGTTATGCCTACAAAATTTCATTCAATTCGGAGAACAATAGCACCATCACTTAGACTTTACAAAATTTAGTGACTACATTGTAACATTTTCAAGTTGTTCAATGAGGCTTAACAAACATTCCTATCCCTGTTTCGAAACACCCTAAGCTGTTTCGGAACGGGTGTACAAGAGTCAACCCTGTTGACCCAATACCTTAGACCGTTTCGATACAGGCTTGACCCGTATCGGAACGGATTGACCACCGTTGACTTTGACTTTGACCGTTCCGAAACCCGTATCGAAACAAGGGTCTCCAGAGGCAAAATGTTCCGAAACGGAATCACTTCGTTCCGGAATGCCCTTATTCTTAGGTTCAAAGATGGGTACCCGTATCGAAACGACATCACCCGTTTCGATACGGACAGGCCTGTAATGATAGATTTTTGCTGGTTTTTACTCGAATTACCCCATCGAACGATGTCTTAATGCAATGAAACTTTACATGCAACATTTTATGGGTATGAACATCTAGCATGCTAAATTTTATGATCATCCGAATAAGTTTACTATGTTTTTACCTTTTTAGGCTAAACATGCATTTTTAAGCCATTCAAAAAGAACCAAGAAGACCATTTAGGGCCAATGACCATATTACAAAATAGGCAAAGCACCATTACAACAAAACAGGCATATATGACTAGTTTAACTACTTTTCCACCTTCCTAGGAGTTCAAAGGTCATAATTACATTACTTGTAGCTTAGTAGTGACTTGTCTTGGCGGTCGATCCGGTCTTCCAACGAACAAACTCTTTAACCTGAAAATGCATGAGATGAGACACGTTAGGCACACTTTGCCTAGTGAGGTAATCACAAATAACATAAATGATGGAAATTCCATAGCTACAATGATACTTAATCTCATGCTAACATAATCAATGCCATGTAACAATGCATAAAGTAATAAATATGTTCTCTTTTCATTCATAATCCTTGGATTGAATCAAGATCGTGGATACGCGAATTCCTACGCCTCGCAAAATCAATGAATGGTCTAATCCCTCCGCCTCGCCAATATGACCAATATCAATGCACATCTCTCTGCCTCGCCAAATCAATGTAGGCCTTAGCCTTAGGACCGTAGTCCACCCGTACACTGAGCTCATGAATTCTATGGCATGCCAATTCTATCTCGAGTCCATTCCAATCCAAGGTCACAATGTACATATTCATTTCGGTGATCTATGATATACAAATATTCAATAAATTCAATGTAGGCGATGATCAATATATGTGTCTCAACATCAATATCTCATGAATTGGTGTCAATATCAATGTCTGATGATTTCGATGCAATAATCAAATAACAATGCTTATATCGATGACAATGCACCATGACCATAATCAATGTTCAATGGTAACTTACCAACACTTATCGAAGTGTCTGATTAACCATCCAATGCATTCGCTTCAATAACAATGTTAGCGAAATAATCTAAAATAACAATTAATAATCCGAGAAGGCCTTTCGCCTAAACCCGAGACTCCGACTACACTCACCTTAACAATCCGAAGCTTCAAGGTTCTCGGATAGAAATTCCTTTGTTCCTAGCTTATGATGGAGATGGTGATACCTCTTTCTCCACTTCTTGAGCTAGAAAGATTAATAGGAACTTATTAGAGTTGATGTTTTGATATCAAAATCAACATAAGGATATCAAAATCAATATCCAACTTCAAAAGAGATGACAACGATGGGATATCCATGGATAGTCAAAACCCTAACTTAGATTACACTCAAAATATCCATGAAATCCATTAACCGATTGAGCCATATAGCTTACCCGATCGATAGCAACGTTTCGATATCGATAAAGTGAAGAAATAGCAAAGCTTGAATTCCCTCCAATGGAGGTGTGTGCTTAGACGAAAGATGATGAAAGGGTGGTGCTTGCTTCCAAAAATTTTGGGTAAGTCTTTCTTTTCTTTAATCCTTTGTTTTATCATATAAACTTTGGCTATTTAGCTTTCCTTCTATTGAAGAAAAGCTCCCAGACAACCCCACGTAAGCCATTATAATAGAGGAGGGGCTAATCGTAAGATTAGTCCCTCATTTTTCATGCAATTAAAGTTTTGCCCTCCAACTTACACTTCTTCCTTTTTAGCCACTAAAAGCTTTATATCACTTAATAGAGTTCAATCACAACGTTTTAAGCCATTTAAGATTCGATAGAAATAATTAACTATTCGATGCAATATCTAAGCTCTGCCAATGTAGGATTTCCGATCAACGGAACTTAATTATGACTAGACCGAATTTCGGGGTGTCACAACTCTCCCCCCCCCCCCTTAAGAAAAATTTGTCCTCAAATTTTACCTGAACTGAAGAGATGGGAATGTTGTTGTCTCATAGTTTCTTCAGGCTCCCAAGTGGCTTCCTCCACAGTGTGACTCCTCCAGAGCACTTTAACTAACGGTACAGTCTTATTGCGAACCCTTTTGACTTCCCCAGCAAGAATCTGAACCGGTTCTTCTTCATAGGATAGATTTGGCCAGAGTTCTACAGATTCGGGTTCCACAATGTGTGAGGGCTCCGACCGATACTTCCGAAGCATCGATACATGAAAGACGTCGTGGATTTTACTCAATTCTGAGGGTAGCAAAAGCCGATATGCCACTGGGCCAATCTTTTCATTGATTTCAAAGAGTCCAATGAACCGGGGCCTCAGTTTTCCCTTCTTGCTAAACCTCAAGACTTTCTTCCATGGTGACAATTTAAGAAAGGCTTTTTCACCAACTTCATATTCATTGTCTCTCCTTTTGAGATCAGCATAAGCTTTTTGTCGATCAAAGGCAGCTTTTAGACGATCATGAATAATGGTAACTCGTTCCTTAGTTTCACGAAGCAAGTCAGGGCCTAACATCTTGCCCTCGCCCAGCTCCGACCAACACAACGGAGTTCTGCATCGCCTGCCATACATTGCTTCATACGAGGCCATTTGAATGGATGCTTGGTACTTTTTTGTTAAAGGCAAACTCAACAAGGGGTAAAGATTGCTCCCATATCCCACCAAAATCGATAATGCATGCCCGCAACATGTCTTCCAATATATGTATAGGGAGATTCAATAACAACACAAATTTCTAAGATTTCAACAGACAAGTGGTTGATGAATTACCTGAATCACCCTTTCTGACTGACCGTCAGACTGAGGGTGAAAGGCAGTGCTGAGATTAACTCTGGTGCCCAGAGCTCCTTGTAGGGTTCTCCAAAATCGAGAAGCAAACCGGGGGTCTCGATCGGAGATGATAGACTTAGGCACTCCGTGGAATCGAATTACTTCCTTGATATATAAGTCAGCTAACTTAAGAAGACCATAGTCCATTCTAACTGGTATGAATTGAGCTGACTTCATGAACCGATCTACAACAACCCATATAGCATCATGCTTCGCAGGGGTTAACGGTAGACCACTAACAAAATCCATGGTTATCTTTTGCCATTTCCATTTTGGTGGATCAATAGATTGCAAAAGTACTGTAGGGGCCCAATACTCTGCTTTAACACGTTGACACGTGAAGCACTTGGAAATGTAATCTACATTAGCCTGCTTCATGCTTGGCCACCAATATAGCTCACGTAGATCCTTATACATTTTCACAAACCTAGGGTGAAAGAAAAAAGAACTTGAACAAGCTTCAGCAAGGATATCGGTGCGGAGAGTTTCATCATTAGGTACACAAACTCGATCATGGAAACATAAGAGTCCTTTAGAGTTAATTTTGAAGTCCGGATTATCTGATAGTTTAGAGGCAATAGCCTGGAGCTCGGAATCTTTTTCTTGCAAGTCCTTAATTCGTGACATGATGGTGGACTGAACTTGAAGTTCAGCTACAAGGCAATTGTGCTTCCAAAGTCGGAAGTAAGCGTTAATAGCTCGAGGGGATACAAAGAGTGATATAACAATGAGTTAACATACTTCACGAAACTTATAACTTCAAGTCCATAATCAATGCTTACTAGACAATGGTTTGCGGCTGAGCACATCACCTACAACATTGGCCTTGCCCGGATGGTAATAGATGGCTAGATCATAATATTTAAGAAGTTCCATCCACCTCCGTTGTCGAAGATTCAACTCCTTTTGCATCAACAAGTATTTGAGGCTTTTGTGATCGGTGAAAAGATAGCAGTTCTCCCCGTAGAGATAATGCATACAGATTTTCAATGCAAAAACAACTACAACCAATTCTAGGTCATGGGTGGGATAATTCATCTCATGTGGTTTAAGTTGCCTTGAAGCATAAGCAATAACCTTACCTTCTTGCATCAATACGCACCCTAACCCAAGATGTGAGGCATCCCTGTAAACTGTATAGTCTTTTCCAGACTCAGGCTGGGTCAAGACAAGTGCATGGGTCAGGACTTGTTTCAGCTGATCAAAGCTTCGTTGTTGTACTTCGGTCCAAACAAAAGGTGCCTCCTTCCGCAACAATTTGGTTAAAGGAGCGGCTAACTCTAAAAATCCTTTCACGAACCTACGGTAATATCCAGCAAGCCCAAGGAAACTTCTAACCTCACCAACATTCTTCGGTGGATGACAATCCACAATAGCTTGAATTTTCTTCGAATCCACCTGAATACCCGAAGCTGATACGACATGCCCCAAAAAGGCCACTTCATTGAGCCAGAACTCACACTTGGAAAACTTTGCATACAATTGTTTCTCTCTCAGAGTCTGAAGTACAATACGAAGGTGGTCTCGGTGCTACGGTTCATTCTTGGATTAAATTAAGATATCGTCTATGAACACCACAATGAATTTATCAAGATAGGGTCTAAATACCCGATTAATTAAATCCATAAAAGCCGCTGGTGCATTAGTTAACCCGAAGGGCATCACTAAGAATTCATAGTGTCCATATCTTGTACGAAAAGCAGTCTTGGGCACATCACCCTCCTTGACTTTCATTTGATAGTAACCCGACCTTAGATCAATCTTAGAAAACACAGAGGCATCTTTTAATTGGTCGAACATGTCGTCTATCCTGGGCAAAGGATACTTATTCTTGATGGTGACTTTGTTCAGTTGTCTATAGTCGATGCAGAACCGCATAGAACCATCCTTCTTCTTGACAAAAAGAACCGGGGCTCTCCAAGGTGAAGAGCTCGGTTGAATAAAACCCGTGTTCATAAGGTCTTGAATTTGAGCTTTTAATTCTTTCAACTCCATAGCTGCCATTCGATATGGTGCTATGGAAACTGGAGCAGTCCCAGGTTGCACCTCAATACCAAATTCCACTTCACGGGTTGGGGGCAATCCCGGAAGCTCGTCAGGAAAAACATCTGGGAATTCATTTACTGTGTCAATGTCATGGATTTGAGGTTCATTCTTGGATTCGGTGGACAATGCACACAACATGGAGTTCTGAGATTTCATCAACATTATCCTTTCCTTGCCAAGGCTTCGAAGATACAATTTTCGCTTATTACAATCTACCCACGCCTGATGTTTTCTACGCCAATCCATGCCTAGAATCGCATCAAACTCATGGATTTGTAAGACTAGGAAATGAAAAAGTGATAATCCAATTGGGAGCGACCCACTGAGCTATGATGGACCCAAGTGGCAACGACTTGTTATCCTTCCACTGCCAAGAGAGGGAAGTTGTCGCTACTCTGTGAAACCAGCCTCACGCTGTGCCTTTCTCTCTAAGAATCACGAAACCCAGGCTTCCGCACAAGTTTCATAACTCAACTCCTAGCTTGGAACGGGCAGGCCGTGATCAAGACCAGATGTGCCCAACTCAGCAGATCAAACCAATGTCCAACCATATTATTGCCCCCACTTGGGTTACAAGCAGACATAACTCCACTCGGCGGGCAGTTTGCCTCTTGGCTTTGTCTTTAAACAAAAAGTACCTCATTTATAATAGCGATGTGGGATATATTTCTTCAATTCAGACACATCATGCCTGGTGGTGAGTTTGAGTGTTAAAATCACCGTTCTACTCAACAATTTATTTTTATTTATTGATACTTTTACTCTTATTTATTTATTTATTTATTTATTTATTTATTTTGGGTTTCTGATAAATTTTTGTTTGTTTGGTTATGAAGTTAGAAACTGGATGTGTTTTGAGTTAATTCAATTTTGGATGTGTTCAGGGGTTTGAACCCAAGACCTTCAAATAATTTTAGTAGTTAAAAAATATCAATTTTAACAAATTCAATTAAAGTCTTCAATATAGATAGTATTCGGCACGACAAAAACATAAGTAACAATAAAAAAGGTCAGTAACTTAATGTTTTTCGTAAATTAGTAAATAATTACTAAAATTAAGTTTTAAAATTTTTGTTTCGTTTACGGTTTCACTGAAAAAGCGTAACCGCTATAATTCCATTTAACCACTAGTTATCTACTTTACACACTCACTAATGTATAAATATTTTAAAAACTTTTCAATTAGTTAGAAAATTATAATGGATACTTGCATGACTACGTGACACGTGTCGTTTTCGCGTCAAAATAATTTCTTATTCTCAGTTAATAAATAAAGGATATTAAATGTAGTAAAAGAGAAGTAAGGGTCGATCCCACAGGGACTAAGAAAAACTTCCAGATTTATGTTCGCTTGATCGGCGAGCCAAGAAGAGAGCTAAATAATGTTTAAGTAGAAAAGGGGGTGACTTGTAGAATTTAAGTAAAAATAAATAAAGATTGTAGAGAATATTAAAAAATGGATTCATGTATGTTGGATTATTAATAATACATACATGTTGCCGATTAAAAAAAATTAAAAAATGGATTCAATATAATAAAGACTAGCTTCGGGCTTTTTCTCTGCCTCAATTTCCTCAGATCATCGGAAAAGGTTTTTACTTTAGGATTCACGTCGGTTACTTGCCTACAAGGATCAATCCTTGAGATTTTTTTTCTCTCTGGTATACCGATAATCTAAAATCAATTTTTAGACTCGGATTGTGTTGTTTCAATAACAACGATTTCGATCTCAATTTTCTCTTAGTAATCAATTTACTAAGTGTGTTCCCAGGAAGTCGAATGTGCTTCAATAGCCGATCCTTCCTCCCACATATTTAACCAAAAACAACATCCTGATTAAAGTCAATCTTTAGTTTGAAATCGTTTTGATTTTGAAATTAAGCTTAAAAAACTGAGAGAAAAAAACCCGAAGTTATTTAGGTACTTTTCATTCCTCACGTTGGAATCAAGTCATTGCTTTAGCCTTTGGCTATGGAAAAATAAAATTTTATTAAAGTAAAATCTCCTAAGAACAAATAAAAACTAAGAACAAGAGATATGCCCTTTGAAGCTTACCCCTAAAAGCTTAAGAGATAAAATCCTAAAAAATACAAAATATAATTCCCATAATTTTTAAATCGTAAAGATAATTCCTAAAAAGAAAATAAGATAATTTCTTAAAAGATAATTCCTAAAATATTTAAATTTCAATACAAAAGCTAAATCCCCAAGTTTTAATCCAAATCTCGACCGATAAGTTATTCAGAACGCGGTTGATAAGCTATCACGCGCTGCTGAAAGTCGTCTTCTAGAAGCTGCTGACGTGTCGCCCAATCAGCACTTTCATGCCCACTACTCCAGCCATGATTCCAGAACAAAAAGTGCAGTTTCCAGGGCTTTTACAATCTATTTTCCTGCCACGAAGTCCTACATCAAATCATATAATAAACCACAATTTCAGCACCACAAAACAACCAATTAAACGTAATTAGTACTAAAATATTGACCAAAATAGCTACTCATCAAATTCCCCTCACTTATCCGATGCTTGTCCTCAAGTATCTCAAAATTAAAAAAATTAAGCTCAAGTTCTCATTCTTAATTTCACGAAAGCCCTAGTGTTCAATAAGACGTGATATCTACACATATAAGAAAGAAAGGAAACGAATAGGTAAACGGCAAGAATAGCAAAAAAATATTTTAACAACAAAATAGACATTCCATCGACAAGAGTACATAAGCCAATCTAAGCAAAGCATACCATTGTCTTGTAATGAAACCTAGTTTGCACTATTGCGAAATCAACATGATGCAAAAGTTTATTTACTTGCTAGAACCAGTTTTAGGCACTTCTAGCTAAACACGCTTCTTGCTAGAGCCAATGATAGGCACCTCTAGCTTTTTATTTCCAGCTAGAGCCAGTGTTAGGCACCTCTAGCTTTTATTTTTTTTCTTTTTTTTTCCTTATCAAATTCATGCACATAGCGTCAACAAGAATTCCAACAAGTTCAAGAATGCTAAGATTAGTTGGCATACTCGAAAAAAACGAAAGTGAAAGAATGTCATGAAAATGCTAATCAAGCCGCAGTCTATTATGTAAACTTAAATTTCTAACAAGTAAGATACCGATATCATATAGAAACAGGGGACAAGGTGAAATAAAGGATGACAACAAGAAACATAAACTAAGTAAAATTAAGAGAACAAGAAGCAATCAATCGGATAAGCAAGAAAAGAATTTAACACAAAATTCTACTCCCCTCACTTAGTCATTTTGTCCCAAAATGCAAAAGCAAATAAAAAGAGAGGGAACAGAAAACTCCTCGAGCTAGTTGCGGATTGGTATGGTGCTGCGAAAGTTGGGATGTATCTTCCTCATTGGTGGCACACGCTGTTTGCGCGGATCGGCTAAGAGAAGGGTCGGCTTGAAGCCTCAACGTTCTGCCTTGGCGAGGAGGGGATGGTGGGGGCTGAATATCCAGCAACCGCGAACGATCAGAACTGCGGCGTGGCGCTCAGAAGTGAGTTCCTGGTCGTGCGGTAGTGCTGCAGCTGCCTGTCGCTGTTGTCGTCTGCCGCGACGTGAGGGAGGCGGCGGTGGTTCGGCAAATGAGTCGGAGCCGTTAGATAGAGGAACGAACTATGGTGGCGCCATCCGTCTACGACCGCTGAGGACGACGAGAGTTTGGGGTTGCGGTAGCCGCCGAGCATGCTCCCTAGTTCGCACCATGGTCATCTGCTATACTAAAAAATTTGCTAGGTAAGGTTGGGGTGGGTCGAAGGAGATGAATGCGAAGGAGGAGGCAGAGGCGGCTGTGCATGCTTGGGAAAAGAAATAAAGAAAGGGTTTTTAGTTTAATTGAATAACGTGAGTGATTCTTAGGTAAAAAGGAGTTGGTTTAAAATTGGGTAGGAGGTGATAACCTATCAAGTGTGGGGGACCATGATAATTTGAAAAGTGTTGGGGTTGCTCAAAGATAATGATCGGGTGATAAGTTTTGGTGTTTTTATACCATCAGCCATAATATTTTTAAGGGTAAAATACAAAAATAATGACTCAACTTTTGCCTCTCTCCTATTTTACTCACTCATTTTTAAATTGAATCGATTTAATGACTCAACTTTTAACATTGGGTTTTTATCATCACCCAACCGTTATATTATGGATGCCGTTAATGATGTGGCATTTTTTATTGATTTGACCGCCACGTAAGCACACACGTGTTAAAAAAACAGAATAAATACAAAAAAATAAATGAGTGGTGGGCTCCAGCGTGTCATGCTAGGTTTTTCACCACCGAGGCGTCGGACGGGTTGGACGAAAGCTACCCCAAGCGTCACTTTGGCTTGTTATCGCCGCTGCAAACTGCGCACCGCCGGAGCTCTGACTTGAGTTTCGCTTCCAACGCGACCTTTGGAATCTTTGGTTTTATTCCATTCACCATTTTTAGTACTTAACGACCTTTGTTTTTATAAATTCTTACCACCATTTCTCTGTTTTCTAACCTTAGGATTCCCTGGTATGTACTTCTCACTCTACTTGTCCTTCCTTTTTAACTTTCTATTCCACTTTCAATTTCCCTTTTTTTTTTACTTTCTATCCATATATATACACATGTGGGTAAAAAGATTTGAACTTTTTGATTTTGTTAGTGTATGGAATAGTTTAAAAATGGATAGGGAAAAGTATGAAGATAGGAGAAGAATTGGGTCAGTTAAAGCTGCTATTAATATGTATGGAGGAGCATGAACAGATACAAAGCCTTCTCCAAGGGTAAAAGAGTTTCATAGCAAGGAGGAGCATGAACAGATACAAAGAGAGTAGAAAAACTGCAGAATCCGAGCTCTTTGGATCGAGGGGAACGGTTAACGATCAGACTTCAATGGTCGAGGAATCAAATCTAAAGGCTAAGAGAAATGCATTTGTTGCCAAGAGCAGGAGTGTTGACAGTTATCAGTATGAAGAAGTGATGAGAGAATTGAAATTGGTGAAACAAGACTTGAGTCAACTGAAGCTTGATATGGCATCTGTTATGGAATAGAAAGCAAGAGCAAAGAAGGAGTTCGAAGACTCGAATTCGAGAATGAAGTCTGATGGTGCCTCTGTTGAAGCACTTAAGGAACATATTGAGGCAGCTAAAGAGGAACATGTGTTAGTTGAATTGGCTCAGAAAGAAGCTGGAGAGATCGAAGCTCAAAAAGAGAAAGAAGCCGGTGAGTTCTCGTTTTGGATCGAGGAAACGAAGAAGAAAAGGGAGGACATGATTGAAGAGATTGATCAGTCAAAAGAGTTGAAAACAAAATTGGGTGCCACATTGTCTGATATTAGTCTCTTACAAGATGAGCTGAAGCAAGTCAAGGGACTAGACATTGTGGTTCCGAGAGGCGATGAGGATGGCTTGAAGCAACAAGATGATAGTTTTCATAGTGTTGAAAATGTGGAACTTTCAGCTTTCTTGGAATCGATCAAGAAAGAACTGGAGGCAGCTAAGAAAGAATTGGATTCCATCAAAGATGAAGGTTTCTAGTATATGTCATCCATGGATATCATAAGAAATGAGCTGCAACATGTTAAAGAAGAAACATCAAAGTTGAAGAAAACAGAACAGAAGAAATGAACTGGGGCCCACCACTCATTCCTTTTTTTGTATTTATTCTGTTTTTTAAATGCCACATCATTAACGGCATCCATAATATAACGGTTGGGTGATGATAAAAACCCAATGTTAAAAGTTGAGTCATTAAATCGATTTAATTTAAAGATGAGTGAGTAAAATAGGAGAGAGGCAAAAGTTGAGTCATTATTTTTGTATTTTACCCTATTTTTAAAATGTGAGGGATTGTTATCACTTTTTGGTGGGTCCAGCATGTGAAAGTTTAAAAATAAATAATAATAATATAATAATAATAATAATAATAATAATAATAATAATAATAATAATAATAATAATAATAATAATAATAATAATAATAAAATATTTATTTAAAATTCAAAATATAATAAGATAGATATATTTACAAGGGCTCACACGGGTTTTTAAAAGATAAGGATAAATATAGGGATTGGTGGAGTTTTTAAAAAAGTTAATTAAAATATGTTTGAATAGTGGCAAGGGATAAGGCTAAGGGTAATCTGCTCATGGGATAAACATGGGGTTTTGCTATTGTGCACCATAATTGCATGTAGCCTAAAACTCTGCACAAGAATATATTCGATCAGCAAGGGATTATCAGACTAAAAGAAATAAGATTAACATTAGATATAAATTTAAATAAATTAAAGTAAAAATTGGAAAGAAGCAAAATAAAATAAAGAAACAAATATATTCAAATAAAATAAAATAAAGAAAAAAGAAATAAATTAATAATGGGTTGCCTCCCATTAAGCGCTTATTTAATGTCGTTTAGCTCCACGACCTGTTCATAGATCAAAACAAATTATAATCAGTAACTTTGCCGAAGTCTCCGACAACGGCGCCAATTTGACACGCGTTGTTTTCGCGTCAAAAAAATTCCTTATTCTCTATTAGTAAATAACAGAAATTAAATGTAGTAAAAGAGAAGTAAGGGTGGATCCCACAGGGTCTAAGAAAACTTCTTGATTTATGTTCGCTCTATCGGTGAGCCAAGAAGAGAGCTAAATGATGTTTAAGTAGAAATGGGGTGACTTGTAGAATTTAAGTAAAAATAAATAAAGATTGTAGAGAATATTAAAAAATGGATTCAATATAATAAAACTAGCTTTGGGCTTTTGCTCTGACTCAATTTCCTCAGATCATCGGAAAAGGTTTTTACTTCAGGATTCACATCGGTTAGTTGCCTACAAGGATCAATCCTTGATACTTGTTTTTTTTCTCTCCGGTAAACCGATAATCTAAAATCAATTTTTAGATTGCAATTTTCTGGTTAGATTAACCGCAACTATCGCTGTTAAAAATAAACAGTTTTAAAGTTCTGGAAAAACCCGACTCGGATTGTGTTGTTTCAATAACAACGATTCCGATCTCAATTTTCTCTTAGTAATCAATTTACTAAGTGTGTTCCCAGGAAGTCGAATGTGCTTCAATAGCCGATCCTTCCTCCGATCTCAATTTTCTCTTAGTAATCGCTTTAGCCTTTGGCTATGGAAAAATAAAACTTTTTCAAAGTAAAATTTCCTAAGAACAAATAAAAACTAAGAACAAGAGATCTGCCCTTTGAAGCTTATCCCATGGGGTATTTATAGCTTCTAAAAACCCTAAAAACATAAGATATAGAATCCTAAAAAAATACAAAAGATAATTCCCATAATTTTTAAATCCTAAAGATAATTCCTAAAAATATAAAATGATAATTCCTAAAGATAATTCCTAAAAAGAAAATAAGATAATTTCTAAAAAGATAATTCCTAAAATATTTAAATTTCAATAGAAAAGATAAATCCCCAAGTTTTAATCCAAATCTCGGCCGATAAGTTATTCAGAACGCGGCTGATAAGCTACACGCGCTACTGACGTCATTTTTTAGAAGCTACTGACGTAGCGCCCAGTCAGCACTTTCATGCCCCATTTCATGCCCACTACTCCAGCCATGATTCTAGAACAAAAAGTCCAGTTTCCAGTCCTTTTACAATCTATTTTCCAGCCACAAAGTCCTTCATCAAAATCATATAATAAACCACAATTCACCACCACAAATCAACCAATTAAACGTAATTAGTACTAAAATATTGACCGAACTAGCTACTCATCACTACGTCCTTAAAATTTATAGAATTTTTCCTAAACTTTCAAAGTTTTCGATTTGATCCCGAATTTAAGATTATAAATATTGCTTAACCTAATTGGTCTAACCAAAATCCCTTAGCGCCGAGTATGGGGTGTGACTTCATCAACCAAAGAGTTTCTTTGCCCATCTGCATAAAGAAACGCACATTGCCAAATTTTTATGAAATATAATCCACATCAATGAAAGTACCCAGGAGTTGCTAAAGTCTTGAACTCGAATTATTAAACCCCCCTAAAAAAATTTGGGACACAAACTCCATTACAAAACCAGCGTTGTCAATCCAACATTCCTCATCAAACGCCTCCAACCGTTCCATATAAATATTGCGTAACGTTTCGTTTCGGTACTCAAGAAAGCTTTTTCGTCAATGACCGTTAAAAAAATTCTGTCACCCCATCAGAACATGAGAGGTAGCCTATTTTTTATTTTTTATTTAATTTCGTAATGGTTACTCACACATTATCCATTATATTATTTTGATTTGGAATGTCCTATGTTCCTTGTACTATTTGTACTTGGTGATGACATTTTGAGCTCTTGGTTATATAAATATCATCTTTCTATGATTTTTTTGGTTTTTTTTATAAAATTAATGATTTTCTAGAATTTGAAAAAAAATGATAGAAAATAACTGAAATAGGCACATGTCGTGTTCTAATTAGATAACATAATTTTTTAATAGTCGTGACTAGAAAACCTTATTTGAGTAATGGAATGAAACATTAGACACCTACTTGGCCTGAAAAATAGTTCAGACACCTAACTGGAAAAAAAATTTAGTTTCAGGACTTTTCTGACGGTTAAGAGTTAATTTAAATTTTACAAAAAAATTGATTTATAAAAAAACCTATCATCCATCACATTCGAATATGCATATGAAAGTATTTAACCTCAAGCAAATGGAAATTATATTCTATTTCAAATATGTTCATTGTGATATTCAGAGTAAATACTTTCATGAAAGCTAATCCACATCAATAAAAGAACTCCGGAGTTGTCGAACTCGTGAACTCGTAATATTAAACCACCCTAAAAAATTTTGGGACACCAACTCCATTACAAAGCCAGTGTTACCAATCAAATCTGCCTTATCGAAAATCTGCTACCGTTCCTTATAAACACCGTCAGAGGGGCTAATTTGTGGGGTTGAGGTGGCGTCAGTGATATTCCTGACACACTTACAGTTTGCTGACGATACACTGTTATTTTTTGAGGCATCACTAGAGGTAGCGCGGAATTTAAAACGGATTCTACACTGTTTTCAGGTTTGTTCTGGGTTGAAAATAAACTTTGGTAAGAGTTCGTTATATACTATTGGAATAGGTGATGAGCTGAGTGATAGTGTGGCCGAAGTGATGGGTTGTAGACGTGCAGATTTGCCGTTTGTGTATCTAGGTTTTCCGATAGGAGCGAACCCGAGGTTGGTTGCTGTAATCACTAATTTTGTCCGGACCTCGAACCCCTTTAGTTTGTGTTTATCTTGGGCTTATTGGGCTGTTAGGTATTTAAAAAAAATTCGAAAAAAATGAGAAAAAGAGAAAAAAAATATGCACATGTATGTATATAAATAAATATTACTATTATTAACTCTCATTTGAAAACCCCTAAACATTACTAACATATTATTGTTTGATATTATTATTATCTTTACTATTGTTGTGTGTTATCTTTATTATTATTATTATTGTATTTATTAATCTTATTAATATTATTATTGTGACAAAAAGAACGAAAAAATAATAATAAAACATAAATAAATTGAAGCCCAATATGTTTATTTAATACAATCCAAAAATATTATACAAATAATACAACAGCCCGTAGGCCCAAAATAATACAAGCCCTAAGAAAGAAAAAACCCTAACACCCTTATCTCTTGTCTTGCAGCCGCACTTCCACAGCCATCAGATCTACCAAGATCTGACGGTCCAGATCGATCTGGATCAAGAGGAAACCCTAGCAGCTTTGTTTTTGTCGTGCGCCGCACACATTTCGGACCATCAGATCTGGCGAAGCAGATCCAACGGCTCAAATCGAGCAGCGATAAACAAAACCCTAGAGAGCACCCTTTAGTCTCGCGCCGTCTTTGTCCAGGCCATTAGATCGGGGTCCATCCAACGGTCCCAGATTGACGCGGAACCCACACACGATCCACGCGCGCCCCTTGGAGTCTCCACGCGCGGCTGTCCGTTGCCTGACGCGCGCGTGCCGAGCCACGCCCGTGACCCCTCATCTGCCCGTCTTCGTACGCCTGCAACCACGCCGTGTCCCTCCCGATTGGGCTCATCCGACAACATACACAGAATAAAAACAGTGGTCAGGGACCCGAAAATAGCAAGAAGAGCAAAAAAACAAATAAGCACTCCAAAGTCAACTTGTACCATGAGGACAGAGAGCAAACAGAGAGCAAAGGAAAATATCGCATGTAATATTTTCGGATATAAATCTGAAACTGAAACCATTGTAAGGGGATCGAATTTTTTTAAGAGGAATCAATAGAAAGAAACCTTCTGAGGTAGTTTTTTCTTTTTCGATTTCATTTGCATGCAAACCAAAAATAAATCCAAAAAAATAATAAAAAGAAAAAAGGTTTTGATTTTACCTTTAGAAAGCTTTTCCTCCCTTCCGTTTCTGGATTCAAGCCGGCGATAAGCCCATCGGCTTCCGTCCAAGGAATCGACCGGGTGAGCCATCGGAATCACATAGAGGATTTTCTCCGTTTTAGGGTTTCAAAAAGGGTTACGAGTTTTCAAAAAAAACGGAAAGCAAAATGCTTCATTTGGGTTCCGATTTCGGGCTTCCAACAAAAAGGGTTTCTTTTGTTTTGATAGCGAGGAAGAGGAAGCTTGTTTTTTTTAAGTGTCGCCGTTGCCGGCATTGGGCGTCCGACGAACGAGGATTTTGTTCTCTGGTTTCCCGAGAGAGAGAAGGGGTTAACGGCACCGCAAGGCTTTGGTTTTTACTCTAGTGTTTCCGCCCGGGTTTAGGATAAATATATACGGTGGCCCTTGGTTTAATGTAGCTCAGGTCACCCAACGTTTTAAAAATCACGCCCCAGACCCCCTAAAGTTTTTAAAAGCCTTCAATCTCATCCCCATTTCGGTTTTAATAAATTTCGAAGGGGTTAATAGCCGTTTTGGCACCTTCAGATTTCCACCCCATTTCAATTTGGTCCCTAATTGTTGTTTTGATTGTTTTCTTTAGCGGTTTATTTTCCTTTTAAGCCCCTGTCATTTCATGCATCTTATTTTCGCCCCACATTTATGTTTTCTTAATTTTAGTCCATATTGTGTTTTATATACTAATAATGTTTAGGGAGGTGGATGTATGTATAATATATGGTACGGTATAATATATGATTGCACATCTTTTTCGTATTTTGTTTAGGCATGCAATATGTCTTTTTTACGTTATGGAGTTTTATTATTTCGTATGCTTTTCGTTGTTTATTTTGATAGTGTTAAAATATGCTATTCATTTTATGCCTCTTCCATATTTAATTTTACGTCTCATTTGTTGAAATTCTAAGTTGCATACGAACTTAAAAAATGCAATGCGAGCGTCTTTTTATTTGGGAAAGAACGAGGCCAGTACCAGTCGTAGTGGTGGTGGTTCGGACGTTCCTTCTCGAATATTAAGACCTTTAAAATTCACTCGCTCGTATAACCAAATTTTGATACGATTCGTCACTTTAATTCGCAAAATTTAATATTAATTAAGCGGTAATGTTTTTGGTACCGATTTTCGGGCACGACGGGGGTGCTCATCCTTCCCCGCGTGTAACCGACTCCCGAACCCATTTTTTTAAAGAAAGAATCTCTGGTTTAGTTTTCGGTGTCCGGTCTACCATTTTTAAATGGCCGGTGGCGACTCCTCTACTTTTTATAAATCCGATTAAAATTTTCAAAACCCATTAAAACTCGGTTCGTCCGAGCGACATCCAAGGTACTATGTATTTTCTGAATTTTTTTAGTCGCAACAGATGGCGACTCCACTGGGGAGAAATTTTTGTTTTCAAAAACAAAAAAGAGAGTCAAGCCAAAAAAAACTTTACCGCTCAATTAATATTAGAAGTAGCGAATTAAAGTGACCGAGTCGATCGATATTTGTTTATAAGTGCGAGTTTATTTTAAACGCATTTAAAATTGGCATTTAAACCCGTCCGTTTAAGTGGGGGGAAAACACTAGTGCTTTCGTGGGGATATTGTTCCTCCGTATGGGCCTAGCAAGTACCTTCGGGGCTCGAGTACCCTATATCTTCGTGAGAATATCGTTTCTCCGTGCAGATATAGCTAAAGGGTCCCCTCGAATTGAACTCGATTGAGAGGAGCCTATAATGGGTGATGACCGGGGGCCTTGCTACCCTTAGAAGGGGACATCGAGGACAGTTCGAGTACCTCCTAGAACCAAAACTGCATGTAGAGAACTAGATTGCCCACCCTTTTTAGAGCCATGCGGACAACCTAGGTTTATTAGACGGGATAAGTAGGGTTGCTTGCTTTCATGCTTGCCTTTTTCTTATCATGTTTATCCGACACTAACGATTTTTCTTATGATCTTTTTTTGCATTTATTCTCGCATGCATTTAATGACATAAAGGTGTTGAGCCAAGGTGGTTTTACTTGATCAAGGGCTATCATTATGGACGGGAGGTTGCTAGAAGAGATGATGTCAATTAGCGAGTCCGACATTGGTCAGATTTGAATCAGAAGGGATAAAGGGGCAGTTTACCGAGCAAACGCACAGTGTCGGGTCATTTAATACCCACCATCGAAGAAGGCACAACTTTACTCCACCCCAAGGAAGTCAAGCAAGATCGGATCTACTCCGAAGATCCAAAGCCATGAAACTACCCGGCCGAGTACAAAGAGGCGGCTGGAAAGAGCGGGGCAACCGGAAAGGGCATGGATTAGGTCAAGAGATGGATTTAGCTTCGAGGAAATGGCTTGTTTTTCGGGACTTGATGTCAGCAGTTTTAGAGGGTCTTGAATTGCTAGAGGAGAAAGCAAATCCGGCCCCAGCTTTTTAGCTGAAGTTTTCATTTCCTTGAACAGGATTAAGGGGCAAGAAGAGTACTCGTAGGACTTTTGCTATGACTATCTTGTAACAAGGAGCCTCCTTTGCGTTCAAATGAAAGTTGACCTAAGCGGAATCACCTATATGACCAACACCTTTGACTTGCATACATTTGTAGCATTTGTTTCATCTAACATTTCGAAGCAACATTGTCAGTCATGCATTCATCTCATGATCATGCATATGTTAATTTGAGTCCAGAATACATCCATCATTGGACATTAAAATTTGCTTAAGGCATTTCATCGCATCATTACTAATTGGGGAAAACACTCATGTCAGAGAGAGAAAAGAGAGAAAAAATGGACAAAAGAACAGTTTCTAGCCAGTACAGCTTCAGAAGCATGAATGACCTAGTGGTTAGGATGGATAAGCTCAAACAGCTTCAAGAACATTTGTTTCAGAACAAAAGGAGATAATATTGTATACGAGGAAAATAGATCATTTACAAAAATCCAATTTCCATGATTGGTGAAAACTGATTGTACCCAGGGAAAGGTACAACTAGCCCGGAGCAAACGGCTACTGGTAAAGGCATTCCAAATCCGTTAATCCCTGTGCATTTGGGAAAAATGCAAGTCTTGGTTCAAGAAAAGTGAATTGGAGACATTACATCGCTTCATGAAAGAAGAAGCGATGTTTGAGCAAGTCCGACAGAAATGTTGGCACAACGTGCTTAAACGCGGTAAAGTTTAAGACAATGGATAATTCAAATGTCCATCGAAAATCCATTTTTACGAATGGTCGAAGGGAAATAAATCCTTTGCAAAAATCCAATTCTCATTATTGGTGAAAACTGATTGTACCCAAGGGAATGGTACAACTAGCCCGGAGCAAACGGCTACCGGTAAAGGCATTTCAATTCCATTAATCCTTGTGCATTTGGGAAAAATGCAAGTCTCGATTTCAAGAAAAATGAATTAGAGACATTACATCGATTCATGAAAGAAGAAGCGATGTTTGGGCAAGTCCAACAGAAATGATGGCACAACATGCTTAAATACGGTGAAGTTTAAGACAATGAATAATTCAAATGTCCATCGAAAAATCCATTTTTACAAATGGTCGAAGGGAAATAAATCCTTTGCAAAAATCCAATTCTCATTATTGGTGAAAACTGATTGTACCCAGGGGAATGGTACAACTAGCCCGGAGCAAACGGCTACCGGTGAAGGCAATTCAAAACCGTTGATCCCTGTGCATTTGGGAAAAATGCAAAAGAGATAAGCTAAGATGTAGATTGTTGAGTGTGTAAAAGTTCTATTATTTACACCCTTTTTAACCCATATTTCTGCTGCATTCGGGCATCATTGCATTGCATTTAGGTTAGTTTTCAATAAAACATCACAAATGGATTAAAAGCACGGATTCTACTAAAAGATGGCTATTTTTGCAGGTATCTGCCATAGTAGATGTTGAAGGCAGGCGCAGGGCAGATAAGCAGGAAAGCTGAACTGGACAAGCAGCCGAAGAAGACGAACCTGTCATGGACCTATCGTGACAGCATGGTGACAACAGACTTATGAAGAGGAAAAGCAAAGTGGACCTCGATAGATAGAGAAAAATCTGCTCGTCTGTCGTGTGAAAGCCACATATTTTTCCAGGCCCCGGATCAAAAGATATGTCAAGCCAAAGCCCAAGGAGAGGAGATTCCTAAAAGCAAGGATGCGGCTGGAAAGTAGGAGTCTTTAGAGATTTAGTCTTTATTAGAATCTTACTTTTAATTAAAGTTGTAATCCTTGTTACCTTAGATAACTTGAGCCCAAAGCTTATATAAGGGCATATATTTAACCTAGGGCACAACCAATTACCCCATAACCGAAACCAAAAACCCCTGTCGTTTACCTGTCACCGACATGTTCTAAATTCCCCCTAGGGCTACGGGTTGTTTTGTAAAGTAGTTGCAAGGATTGTTTTGTTTTAGGATTTTCCAAGTTCAATAAAATAGACTTCAAGTTCTTTTATCTTGGTTTTAATATCTTGCAAGAGCATCGGGAGAGCATTGTGAGGTTATCCATTTACTTAGCATCGGGAGAGTTAAGTATACGTAAGAGATAAGAGCGCGTTCTCTAGTTTATAGTTGAACCATCTCGTGCCTAGGGATAGGGCGAGGTTAAGTGGCTAAGGAAGAATTCATACACATCGGTGTTCATCCTTCGATTCACGCCGGGAGGTATCATCAAAGACGTGATCATCGACAGACTTGGACCTAGGGATAGGCCAAGGCAGATCTGGGATTCTTGCCAAACTTGAAGTACGGAGTTGGTGAGTCTGCTGCCGCGACAGCTAACGGACAGCCGCCGCGACAGGTGCTGTCAGCGACGGGCGCGACGACAGAACTGGAGTTCCTAAGCAATTCAATACCTGCACTACTGAGCAATTCAATACCAGCCCATTCTCTCTATCTTGATAATTCAATTCTTTTATTTGCGTTTTTACTTTATTATTCTCGTGACAACTCTCAAATATTTCTCTTTACTCGTGCAGTGAATTTAGGTGAAGTCATTAGCCCAATCCCTGTGGAGACGATATCCGATACTTCGTATCACTTACTACTTGCGTCGTGTACACTTGCACTACAATTGCGATAGACTATTTTACACGCAACATAGATTTTTTATCATAACGAAAATTGCATTGTGAAAATATTCTTGCATTCTTTGATTCTTTAAACACTTCACAAGCTTACTCTTGTATATACTTTTTGTAAGATTAACTTTAATTCAATTTTAAAAGAATTTTTTTTCGAAAAACTGAATGTTGTGAGGACACTATAAATATGAAAACCATATGCTCTACTTAGGCCAAGGGAGGAATGGCAATGAGTGTTCAGGAATAATGGGCCACTCCCATTGAGTGAATTTTCCCTCTCGGGCATTGTTGTTCAAGGTCTTTGAATGAAGTGATAACCCTAATACTTCTACCACCTGAAGGCCAATTTTGATATCTGTGTATGAGAGGACATTTGGCATTCCTTCAATTCCATTCACGTAGAAAGAAAATAAAAAAAATATATCCATTGTTGTCCATGTTTGAGCCTATCAAACTTTTTCTTCTGATTGAACCCAAACCAAGGATCACCCCTACGCTGGGGGCAGAAAAAGACAGAAGTCTATAGACAAGTAAATGACATAGGATCCTGATTGTGCTATGAAGACGAGGCCTTGTGAATTAAAGGGAAATAAAAGAGAACAGATTCATTGGATACACTTTTAGTTTGAGCAGCCAAAAACATCAAAAGGAAACAGCGAAAGAAAAGTCGGTTCTCAAAGCGCTACCCAAATCAAGTCAAAAGTTACCGACATAAAAACTGAAGAAATCAAAAGCAAAGGCACTAATGTGAAAAGTGCAATTTTGAAAAGAGAGAGAAGCAGATAAAAAAAAGGGACAAGAGGATTCCCTATCCAAATGAATCTCTACTTAGATGAGCCTCGAAATATTGTTCACCTTTGAGCAAGAGCCTGCACTAATACAATGCGAAGGTGCAACTACACTTGATGAAAAGAAATAAACTCTAGAGTGAAAACCCCAAAAGGGGGCAGTCTAGAACGATCCAAAGAAATAAGAAAGGAGATAACATTTCATCGGAACATAATTGAGACTTCAGATTGGAAGAATTGATCATTGGTTTCACCACCCTCAAACACTTGTTTGGGCCCATTTACCTTTCCTTTCGTAGCCGTGAGCCTTAGCCTACATTACAAGCCATAAAAGACCACTTGGACCGTACACAGACGGATAATTTTGTCTTCAGATCACATCCCGTCTGTCGGGGTTAACCTTTCTTCAAGGATTGTCACACTTCTAATGCCTGATTGAGATCAGAAGAGAGGGAAGGATGGGGCATGGTGAGTTAGTGAGCTAAAGAGAGCCACTTTTAAATCGGGTAGAAACTAGGAATGGGAGTCGTTCCTCTCGGAAGCCTAATAGCCTAGAAAAGATTTCATATGTGCATCTCTGCAACATTCGAAAAATTTCACTCGGGTCAACCTTTTTTCAAAGACCCAAAAACTTGATTTTCACTTGACATGATTCTCTAAAATGTATATTTACATAATAAAATTATTTTTACCCAATCACTTGCATAAGTCTTCTACATGGGAATGAACAAGCGGACTGACCATGGCTCGTGGTAAAGCCATCAGTACCCGGAGGGGCACCCTCGGAGGTTCAAACATTGCTACCCATACCTCTAGTGGAAATATCAAGACCGTCTTCGGTGAAATGTTGAGCTATGAAGTCAACCTTCGCCAAGAAGTGTTGAAGTAGAACATGAGGGTAGAAATTTTGACGTTGAGAATCGGGGAACAGAAGCTACCCTCGGAACATAAACATCTTGCCGGAGAATGTCCCGAGAAGGACCGTGTGCGCCGCGCACCAAGATGAGACAATAAATATGATCTGAAATCAACTCGACAAAAGGCGATGAAGACAGAAGTACACCTAAGAAAGGGAAGAAGATAGAAAAGAAGAAGAAGAGAAGCTGAGTCGAGAACCCAAAAGGCACTTTGGGGCAAAGGAGCGAAATTCAGAAGAGGCGCTTTCAACCACAAATTTAGAGAAACAAAGGCCCAAAGGTTGAGGGGCACGACGCGAGGTGGAACGACGAAGAGTCAGTGAGGATAAATTGTTGTGATGGGGCACCATTGTCCGTGGAGGAACTAAGGTTTTCACGTAGAGAGGTTCAAACCGAAGTATGTAAAAGATAGCACAAGGCCAAAAAGGATTTAGAATGCGACCGAGGTCACTCGACTTGAATATTAAAAGGAAGAACGAGCGGAAAAAGTTTAAGGGCCAGAGTTTTTAAGACACAAGATTGATGGATGGTTGTAGTCCCAAGACAACGACCACTAACCCTAAGAAATGAAGACAAACTAAATCCATGCATCTTTGCATTCTCATAAACACATGCATCTTTGCATTCTCGTAAACACATGCATCATTGCATCCTGAAATGTGCTCATGCATCATCGATAGCTAGATGTCACCCATGCTAGGAGCATACTAAATCATATCATAGCATTTTGTTTTCTCTAAACAGACGTTTGAATATTGGTAAAAGAACATATCTACAGCTTCACGAGAGGAGAAGCAGATCTCACAAGAGTCAAGAGTCCTTCGACTTTCGTAATTAGGATTCTTAAAATCTTTCCAACCCCCGATTTTAATCTTCCTTGAAGATTATTTTTCTTAAAACTCGAATTTCTTAAATTTATCCTTCCAAAAGGATGTTTTCCTCAAAACTCAATTTCTCAATTTTATCCTTCCAAAAGGATGTTTTCCTCAAAACTCAATTTCTCAATTTTATCCTTTCAAAAGGATGTTTTCCTCAAAACTCAATTTCTTAATTTTATCCTTCCAAAAGGATGTTTTTCTCAAAACTCAATTCATCCTTCCAAAAGGACGTTTTTCTCAAAACTTAATTTCTTAATTTTATCTTTCCAAAAGGATGTTTTCCTCAAAACTCAATTTCTCAATTTCATCCTTCTCAAAGGATATTTTTCTTAAAAGAAAAAATTTCTCAATTTTATCCTTCCAAAAAGATGTTTTTCCTAAAAACTATATCCTTCCTAAAGGATAATTTTCTTAAAAAGATCAAAATTTCTTAATTTTATCCCTTTACACAGATTTTTGAAAGACAACTTGAATACCTCTCGGTACGAAGAGAAAACAATAAAGCGAGAACTAAAAGGATTTCGGGCGAAGCCTTTAAAGCCGCCACTCCAGAATGTCAGGCGAAGTCTTCATGTTCGCCACTCAAGGATTTCAGATGAAAGCTTTCAAGCTTGCTGACAGATTTCAAGATGAAGGATCCTACAGAGAAAGGATCCGAAAAGGTTTTGTATAGGAGGAACTTACGACTTCAGGATCTCGAAAGCGAAGGGCCCTACGGAGAGGGGACTTGCAGATCCTTGATTTCAGAGGGGAGTTCAATAGAGAATGAACTACTACTCGAAGAGTACGCTAAGGAAGAGGAGTTCTGCGGAGAAAGAACTCAGAATCCTAAGGCTTCAAGATCTCGACAGCGGAGGGTCCTATAGAGAGAGGACTTGGAGATCTTTAATTTCAGAAATACGAGGACGAGAGTTCTATATAGAAAGAACTGTCACTCGAAGAACACGCCAAGGAAATGAGTTCTATAGAGAAAGAACTCATATTCTTAAGGCTTCAGAGAGAAAATACTCGGCCTAGCGTGTTGCAGCTCCGGGAAGGAAATGAGTCCAATAGGGAAGTTGGATAGACTTAGTTATGACAAGTTTGCTTTACGACCGCGAAGGGAAAGCAAATCCACTTGGACGCCCAAGTTTGCCTTTTGACCGCGAAGGGAAGGCAAAGTTGTTTGGATGACCAGCTTGTTTTTTCGAAAAGGGAAGACAAATGTATTTGAAACCCGTCTATCCGTTCGGGCACTTGGAGAATGGAAATCTGAAAGAAAAAAAAGAAAAAAATCTGAAAAAACTCTCTGTCTATCTGTTCGGGGCATCTAAGGGAGAATCCACGATCGAAAGGCTTTGGGAAGAGGAATTACTTGGAATCGTGTGGCTGCGTTGGGAGTAAATCGTCCAATAGGGAAGTAGACAAAATTAGTGCTTATGGTCTTTGCTTTATTCTTGTTCCACAAGTATAAACAAAGAGGGGTAGCTGTAATCACTAATTTTGTCCGGACCTCGAACCCCTTTAGTTTGTGTTTATCTTGGGCTTATTGGGCTGTTAGGTACTTAAAAAAATTAGAAAAAATAAAAAATGAGAAAAAGAGAAAAAACAAATATGCAGATGTATGTATATAAATAAATATTACTATTATTAACTCTCATTTGAAAACCCCTAAACATTACTAACATATTATTGTTTGATATTATTATTATTATCTTTACTATTGATGTGTGTTATCTTTATTATTATTATTATTGTATTTATTAATCTTATTAATATTATTATTGTGACAAAGAGAACGAAAAAATAATATTAAAACATAAATAAATTGAAGCCCAATATGTTTATTTAATACAATCCAAAAATATTATACAAATAATACAACAGCCCGCAGGCCGAAAATAATACAAGCCCTCAGAAAGAAAAAACCCTAACACCCTTATCTATTGTCTTGCAGATCTGACGGTCCAGATCGATCCAGATCAAGAGGAAACCCTAGCAGCTTTGTTTTTGTCGCGCGCCGCACACATTTCGGACCATCAGATCTGGCGAAGCAGATCCAACAGCTCAAATCGAGCAGCGATAAACAAAACCCTAGAGAGCACCCTTCAGTCTCGCGCCGTCTTTGTCCAGGCAGTTAGATCGGGGTCCATCCAACGGTCCCAGATTGACGCGGAACCCACACACGATCTACGCGCGCCCCTTGGAGTCTCCACGCGCGGCTGTCCGTTGCCCGACGCGCGCGTGCCGAGTCACGCCCGTGACCCCTCGTCTGCCCGTCTTCGTACGCCTGCAACCACGTCGTGTCCCTCCCGATTGGGCTCATCCGACAACATACACAGAAAAAAAAAACAGTGGCCAGGGACCCGAAAATAGCAAGAAGAGCAAAAAAACAAATAAGCACTCCAAAGTCAACTTGTACCATGAGGACAGAGAGCAAACAGAGAGCAAAGGAAAATATCGCATGTAATATTTTCGGATATAAATCCGAAACTGAAACCATTGTAAGGGGATCGGATTTTTTTTAAGAGGAATCAATAGAAAGAAACCTTCTGAGGTAGTTTTTTCTTTTTCGATTTCATTTGCATGCAAACAAAAAATAAATCCAAAAAAATAATAAAAAGAAAAAAAAGGTTTTGATTTTAACATTCGAAAGCTTTTCCTCCCTTCCGTTTCTGGATTCGAGCCGGCGATAAGCCCATCGGCTTCCGTCCAAGGAATCGACTGGGTGAGCCATCAAAATCACAGAGAGGATTTTCTCCGTTTTAGGGTTTCAAAAAGGGTTACGGGTTTTCAAAAAAAAAACGGAAAGCAAAACGTTTCATTTGGGTTCCGATTTCGGGCTTCCAACAAAAAGGGTTTCTTTTGTTTTGATAGCGAGGAAGAGGAAGCTTGTTTTTTTTAAGTGTCGCCGTTGTCGGCGTTGGGCGTCCGACGAACGATGATTTTGTTCTCTGGTTTCCCGAGAGAGAGAAGGGGTTAACGGCGCCGCAAGGATTTGGTTTTTACTCTAGAGTTTCCGCCCGGGTTTAGGATAAATATATACGGTGGCCCTTGGTTTAATGTAGCTCAGGTCACCCAACGTTTTAAAAATCACGCCCCAGCCCCCCTAAAGTTTTTAAAAGCCTTCAATCTCATCCCCATTTCGGTTTTAATAAATTTCGAAGGGGTTAATAGCCGTTATGGCACCTTCAGAGTTCCACCCCATTTCAATTTGGTCGCTAATTGTTGTTTTGATTGTTTTCTTTAGCGGTTTATTTTCCTTTTAAGCCCCTGTCATTTCATGCATCTTATTTTCGCCCCACATTTATGTTTTCTTAATTTTAGTCCATATTGTGTTTTATATACTAATAATGTTTAGGGAGGTGGATGTATGTATAATATATGGTACGGTATAATATATGATTGCACATCTTTTTCATATTTTGTTTAGGCATGCAATATGTCTTTTTTACGTTATGGAGTTTTATTATTTCGTATGCTTTTCGTTGTTTATTTTGATAGTGTTAAATTATGCTATTCATTTTATGCCTCTTCCATATTTAATTTTGCGTCTCGTTTTTTGAAATTCTAAGTTGCATACGAACTTATAAAATGCAATGCAAGCGTCTTTTTATTCGGGAACGAATGAGGCCAGTACCAGTCGTAGTGGTGGTGGTTCAGACGTTCCTTCTCGAATATTAAGACCTTTAAAATTCACTCGCTCGTATAACCAAATTTCGATACGATTCGTCACTTTAATTCGCAAAATTTAATATTAATTAAGCGGTAATGTTTTTGGTACCGATTTTCGGGCACGACGGGGGTGCTCATCCTTCCCCGCGTGTAACCGACTCTCGAACCCATTTTTTTAAAGAAAGAATCTCTGGTTTAGTTTTCGGTGTCCGGTCTACCATTTTTAAATGGCCGGTGGCGACTCCTCTACTTTTTATAAATCCGATTAAAATTTTCAAAACCCATTAAAACCCGGTTCGTCCGAGCGACATCCGAGGTACTATGTATTTTCTAAATTTTTTTAGTCGCAACAGTTGCTACATGGGAACCGATAATTGCAAACTTCAGGCGCAAGCTAGCGGGTTGGAAACGATCGTCTTTGACTTTTGTTGCTCGTGTCGTGTTGGTGAACTCGGTACTTTCCTCTTTACCAATTTTTTATATGGGATTATTTGTGGCTCCGAAGGGGGTGATTGAAAGGCTGGATCGTATTCGGAGGGCATTCTTATGGGGAGGTGTTGGATTAGAAAGACGAATGAGTAGGGTAGGGTGGGAGGTTGTATGTCGGCCAAAACAGTTTGGGGGATTGGGAGTCGCGGACTTACGGGTGAAGAATATGGCTTTGTTATCAAAATGGGTTTGGAGGTACGCTCGTGATAAAGATTCATTATGGTAGAACTTGATTTTAGCTAAATATGGCAAGCATACGCAGTGGTGGCGATTTAATACGGAAAAGCTCTCGTCGATGTCGATAGTATGGAGGCAAATTGTAGGAAACTCATGTGTAGCGCAAGTGGACAAGCACATGGGCATGTCGGGTTTTTCGTGGAAACTTGGTAATGGGCGGTCAGTTCTTTTTTTGTTAGATCAGTGGGTTGAACAGCTAGCATTGAAGGATGTTTTTCCGCGTCTCTTTTTCGTTGGCTATTGATAAACTAGCTCGGGTGTGTGATTACGCGGAGGACGATGGCTTTGTTCATCAGCATTGGGACGGGTTTTTAGGAGGCAATTGAGGGTGTTTGAGCATGGGCAGTTGAGGGAGTTGTATGGTTTGGTGTCCAAGTTTCGATTATGGGAAGGCAGTATGGATACATTAATTTGGAGGCCGGATGCTCATGGTGTTTTTTCGGTTCATGCTTTGTCGAAACTGATATTGTTAGATAAGGTTGGGGATGTGGGTTTAGGTGAATGCTTCGCTTGGAAAGTGATGGTACCGCCTAAAGTTCAAGCCTTCTTGTGGTTCATATGGCTACGACGGTTGCCCACGGCTGATTTCTTGCGCGCTAGAGGGGTCCCTTTGCCGGATGACCAGGGACGTTGTCCATGGTGTGTATCGGAGGAGGAGAGTATCGCTCACATATTGTATGAGTGTTCTTTTGCGCGGACAGCATGGGATTGGATGAGACAATGGTGGGGCGTCGAAACAATTTTCCCGGTAAGTTTTGAAGCATTTTTTGTGATTGATTTTCATTGCGTTTTTACTGGATGCATGAGAATGTGGTGGGTGGCGAACGTTAGTGCATTGTTGTGGTCGTTATGGTTAGCGAGAAATGAGTTCGTTTTCCGTGGGAAGCGTTTGTCATTGTCTGAATTGTGTTTTTTGGTTAACTTGAGATCGTTCTACTGGATAAAGGTTGATAGGAGGGGCGAAATGTTTCCGGAATCCATTTGGTGGTCTTGTCCAGCTAATTTTGTTGTTAGTGCACAACCGCGACAGCTGAGGGAGGGAAGGAGCTGCCAGCCACCTTTTAAGGGTGTGTTAAAGTTTAATACGGATGGATCGGCGCGTGGTAAACCGGGTCCAGCGGGGTTTGGTGGAGTATTGCGGGATGAGGATAATCGAATTTTGGGATTGTTTTCAGGCCCTTTAGGGGTGATGGAGTCGAATGAGGCCGAAGTGCGAGAGATAGCTTTTGCTTTGGGTTTGGTGCAGGAGAGGGAATGGCGGGAAGGTTGTGTCATTATAGAGTCGGACTCTCAGGTGGCGTTGAGCTGGGCTACACATTCGGCAAAACTCCCGTGGCGGTTATGGGAGGTCTTCTTAGCGATTGATCTGTCTTGTCGGGTAGCGTATGACATACAGTTTTGTTATGTGCCGAGGGAGGCGAATGGCTTTGCGGATGTATTAGCAAAAGAAGGAGTGGATAGATGTTCGCTCTTTGTGGCATGTTTATGAGTTGGTTGTTTGTTTATTTGTACTTTCGGCGGATCTTATCGTACTCTTTTCCTCCATTAGGTTAGGGAGGTTTTTAACGAGGCGTGAGATCCGTCATGCTGTATGTTTTTTCTTATTATAATAAAATCATACAGTTGCTGATAAAAAACACACCGTCGAAATTAAAATTGAGACAATTGACAACCCTTTCTTGGTCATTTAATTTAATGCTTAACCGTCAAATAAGTGCCCAAATTGTACCCTTTTTCTATTAGGTGTATGAACTCTTTTCCAGGTAGAATAGGTGCCTAACATTTTGTTTTGGAACTCAAAATAGCTTTTTTGTCAACGGTCGTTAAAATAATTCTGTTACCCAATCAAAACATGAGGTGGCCTATTTTTTTATTTTTTAAAAATTTCTGAATGGTCACCTACACATTATCCGTTGTATTATTTTGATATGTAATGTCCTACATTCCTTGAACAATTTGTACTCGGTGATGACATTTTGAGCACTTGATTATATAAATATGATATTTCTACAAAAAAAACATTTTTGTGTTTTTTTAATAAAATTAAAGATTTTCTGTTTTTTATAAATGACAATGAAAGAAAATAACAGAAATAGGCCACATGTCATGTTCTATTTAGTTAACAATTTTTTTGATAGTTCTGACTAGAAAACCTTATTTGAGTAACGAAATGAAACATTAGACACCTATTTTGTCTGAAAAAAAGTTTAGACACCTATCTGGAAAAAAATTTAGTTTCGACACTTCTCTGATGGTTAAGGCTTAATTTAAATTTTTCAAAGGTCCCTAAGCGTGGGCGGGGATGACCGAGGAAGAACAGGCCGAAGGCGCAAACTGAGCCTCTTATTATTGCCAATGGATCCCTCTCTGATTCAGACTTTGTGTATCGCTAACAAGCGATATTAAGGGAGGCTCGTGAGACTTTCATTTTGGGGAAATTAATTGGGACTATAACCAAGGGTAGGGAGGAAGCGATTGTGAAGGACATCGCCCGAATAATCGAAGCGCGCGAAATGAAAGCCTAGCAACGAAGGATGAAAGTGTTGCCGTGGAATGTCAGAGGGATAGGCACGACAGCGAAAAGAAGGTACATTCAACGAGTTCTACGACAACAAAGATGTGTTTTGGCTCTTCTCCAAGAGACCAAAATAGAAATTGTGACAGAGAGGTTGGTCCGACAATTGTGGTATACATATTCATTTGATTTCGTCTTTGCACCGTCGGATGGAAAGTCAGGAGGGGTATTGGCAATTTGGGACTCTATAGGGTTCAAGGCTGCCACGATGGAGACTAGGAAGAACATGGTGGTGATTGAGGGTAGATGGGTTCGTGAGGAATGGCCATGCGGATTTGTGGGCGTCTACGCGCCTTGTACACTGCCTGATCAACGTGATTATTGGGAGGAAATTATGGATGTTATGATCGTGCGGCAATTGGATTGGTGTGTTGGGGTGACTTCAACATGGTGACGAAACCAGCGAAGAGGCTCGGATGCGCGAATTTAATTCAAGGTATGGATGCGTTCTGTGAATTTATTGAAAGAACGACTCTATTAGATGTGTCGATGCAGGGGAAAAGGTTTACATGGTTTGGTCCGGGTAGAAAATGTAGTCGATTGCACAGATTCTTGGTGTCGAATGGATGGATACAACGCTTTGCCTCCCTTGTGGTGGTGAATCTCCCAAAAGAGCTCTCGGATCGTTCGCCTATTATGTTGGAGAGTGATGCATTCGATACTGGTCCGAAGCTATTTAGATTTTTCAACGCTTGGCTAAATGATCTTTCGTTGTTGGAAAATGAATGGAAGCGTTTGACGGAGGTGGAGAGGTTACCATCGATTACTCATAAATTGAAGAAATTGAAAGGTATGCTCAAAGGGTGGAATCGACAGTGTTTTGGTGACATTGACAAACAATATCTCGAGTTGGTAAAAGACATTGAACGGCGTGATGCGCAAATAGGTGATGGGGAGGGAACCACGGCTGAGTTGTTGGAACGCCGAGAGATGCACTCGAAGTTGTGGAAGGTGGCGCAGTTGCGGGAATCGATGTGGCGACAAAAGTCCAGAGTGTCTTGGTTGGCCGAGGGTGATCGTAATACTAGTTTCTTTCATAGTGCGGCTAAGATTAGAAACATGCAAAATACGATATGGGGTATGCGTTTTGATGGCTGTTGGGTTACCATGCCGGAGAGACTAAAATTCTTAATACGACGAGATTTTAAGAAGCATTTTGATAGACCTTTGGCTGCGGGAAGCTTACTGCCGGGGGTGAATTTTTCAAAAACTATCGTTTGAGCAATGTGAGTCGCTTGAGAGAGTTTTTCTGAGGATGAAATAAAATCAGCAATTTGGAGTTGTGAGGGGCGAAGGCTCCAAGACCGGATGGGTTCACGTTCGAATTTTTCAAGAAGGGGTGGGCATTTCTCAAATCGGATCTTCTGCGATTTATGGAGGAATTCTTTAAGTCAGGGCGATTGCCTCAAGGAGTTAACTCAACATTCATTGTATTAATAGCAAAGAGGGATAATCCGAAATGGATTTGGGATTATCGTCCAATTTGCCTAATAAATTAGATTTATAAAATACTAGCGAAGTGCTTGACGAAGAGATTACAAACAGTGCTGCCAACGTTAATTAGTGATGTGCAAGCTACGTTTATTAGTGGGCGACCGATATTGGATGGGATCCTTTTTGCTAACGAAGTAATTCATTCGATGAAGTCGTGTCGATATGCTACGGGTGGAGTGATCTTAAAACTGGATTTCGTCAAGGCATATGATTGTATCAGCTGGGATTGTTTGGGTAGAACTATGCGTCGGATGGGTTTCGGAAAGCAGTGGTGTAACTGGATAAGTAAGTGTGTTGAATCTGTGCGTCTGTCGGTTCTTGTTAATGGCAGTCCGACAAAAGAATTTCCGATGATGAGGGGTCTGCGTCAAAGAGATCCGTTTTCCCCTCTTCTATTTGTGATGGTGGCTGAATTGCTCCACCAATTTCTGATTAATGCCGAGCAGCTGGGACTGATCAAGGGAATTCAAGTGGCAAGGGAGGTATTTATATCTCACCTCCAGTTTGTGGATGACACGGTTCTTTTTATCCAAGGTGAGCTGGAGTTTGCGGGTAATTTGAAGAGGGTTCTCACTTGTTTTGAATATTCATCTGCGCTTCAAATAAATTGCGAGAAGTCATGTATCTTTGGAATTGGGATTGATGAGTTGATATTAGCAAATATTGTGGAAATTATGGGTTGCCAAAGCAGATCCCTTCCTATTAATTACTTGGAAATTCCACTAGGGGTACCTCCACGGGGATTGGAGGTTTGGAATCCTTTGGTTCAGCGGTTCTGATAGCGTCTATTAGGGTGGAAGTGGGACTCGTTATCTTTCGCGAGAAGATTGATCTTGGTGAATTTATTCTTATCAGCACTGCTGGTGTATTATATGGGGTATTCTTAATTCTGAAGTGGATTATTCTGAAAATTGATCGTATACGTAGGAATTTTCTTTGGGCGGTAAGGAGGAGCGATCAAAGCTTAGTAGGGTGAGCTGGAAGGTGGCGTGTCAGCCGAAGCATTTTTGGGGCCTTGGCATGGTGAATCTACATACTAGGAACTTAGCATTGCTCGCCAAATGGGTGTGGTGTTATGCTCAAACGGAGGGGTCGCTATGGAAATCAACAATTGTTGCAAAATATGGTGAGGATGTCATGTCTTGGCGAATTAATTCTAGAGGACAATCACGCATGTTGGCAATGTGGAAGCAAATCGTGGCGGTCCAAAACGATGAGTATGTTGATCGATTCTTAAATGGTTCCCAATTTTCTTGGATGTTGGGTGATGGTACTTGTATTTTGTTTTGGAGAGATTGCTGGTGTCATGCGGAGCCTTTGAAGAACGTCTTCCCGTGGCTGTTTAGTTTGGCAAACGATAACATGGTGCGTGTGTGTGATTATTTGGTATTACCGAGTGGTGAGTGAAACGACTGCTTTAGGCGACCACTGCGCACATTCGAGTTAAACCAATTGCATGAGTTGTAATCGTGCGTTGCTTGTTTTTCTCTGAGTAGTCGAGCAGTGGACAAGCTGGTTTGGATTCATGATGCGGCTGGGAAGTTCTCGGTGGGTGCTCTGCACAAGTTGAGGGCCTCGTTTGGTTTACCAGACGCCTCTGATGTTAGCATGGTGTGGAGTTTGCCTATACTGCCGAAAATACAATTCTTTGTTTGGTTTATTTTGATGGGTCGGCTGCCTACTTTGCGGATGTTGGTGGAGCGTGGCATTCCGCTGTTGGAGGATTTGATCGGGTGTCGATGGTGTGGGGTGGGCGAAGATAATGCAGACCATATTTTCGGGCATTGCGGTCTTGCGTGGAGTGTGTGGAATTCATTTTTCGGATGGTGGAATGTATCGATCGTAAGACCTTGGAGAATTGGAGAGTTTATTTATCAGTGTTGTTTTGGTTTTTTTGGAGGTGAAACTCGCTTGTGGTAGATTATTGGGTGCGTGAGTGTGTTGTGGTCATTGTGGCTTGCAAGGAATGAACTCATGTTTCAGGACCGTAGGTCTACAAGTCAAGCGGTATTTTTCTTGGTGCAGTTACGTTCCTTTTATTGGACTCGTGCCCGATTCGACTCTGATTGCTTTAGTGAAGCTGCATGGTGGGAGAACCCACATTTGTGTAGGGCATCATCGCCTTTGGCGAAAGTGAACGATCGGGGGGTGTGGAGTGGCTGTCGCCTCCACCGGGGATGTGGAAATTCAACGTGGATGGGGCGGCTCGGGGTAAGCCGGGTGAGGCTAGATGTGGGGGCGTTCTACGAGATTAGAGTAGTCGGATAGTGGCTTTCTTCTCAAGGTCGATTGGTGTGGCGGAGTCAAACGAAGCTGAACTACAGGCAATTGCTTATGCGTTGAGGATGCTTCAGGAAATTAACTGGAATGAGGTGTCGTCAGTAGTGATTGAATTGGACTCAAAAGTGGTCGTATCTTGGGTGTTAGGTACGGAACGACGGCCTTGGAGGTTATGGCGTTGGTTTAACCAAATTGTTGAGGCGTGTGATATGCTACCAAGTGTGTGTTTCACTAATATTTTTAGAGAGGCCAATTGTGTCGCATATGCCTTGGCAAAGGGTGGGATCTCGCGTTCCAAGTGGGTTTGGCTGAAATTAGGATGATATTGGGGTTATGCTTTGTTGATTTTCGTTTATCGCCACACGCACGGGTACTCTTTTCCTCCTACTAGGTGTAGGGAGGTTTTTAACGAGGCCGGTGATGTGTGTATATGTATGATTGTTACTCAATAAAATCATGCATTTGCCGATAAAAACAACAAAAATTATGATTTATAAAAAACCCATCATCCAACACATTCTAATGTATGGTTTTCATTATTAAACATGCATATTTTCGATCAAAAAAATTAAAAAAATAATAATACAATGACATGATAGAAAGACCTTTTATTTCTCCACATATAATGATTTCAAGTAGCCACGCATTTATCTTAAACATGGCATAATTGATTTTAAACATTTAGACCATTTAAAACTTCTCTAGGGATAAACGAGGAAGGGGTTGGAGTTGTCTAGGGATCAAACCCGAGACTAGTATTAACTCAAGACTTGAAGCCAGTCTTTTTATTAAACCACCTTCCTTATTTTAAAATTACTAGTGCATGAAAAGAAACATTATTTTAAATTATTTTCTGGAAACTTGTTGTCAAACTAGGCGAAGGGCTGTCCGGGTCAATCGTAGCTGTTGCCTTGTATCCAAGTTTGTTCACCTCAGCAGGAGTGGCAGAAGATGTGTCCAGAAGCGAATCGACGACATCCCAATTGACATCAGTGCTAGTAATGCCAATATACACCTGCAGTTGACAGAGATTTGATTTATGTGGAAGTTGATCGAATTATTTCTTTTGAATGTTACAATAAAATTCTAAAGGAAGTTTTTTTAAGAAAAAGAATGAAACAAATAGGGTTCATCGGAAATTATTTGTGCCTGTGGTGCCATAAGTTTTAAGAAAAGGGAATAACATTGAATTGATGAATACCTTGTTGCTTTCACCATTCATATTGCTCCAGGCAACAACCCACTTAATGCCAGCTGGGGTCGAATACACAGCCCCGCCTTTCGAGCTTCCAGCTCGGGGATCGGCGTCGTGCTTAATTTTATCGGACCACTTTGCTTGAAGAACAAATGGGCGGTTTCCAGAGCCATACCAATCCTTTTGGTCAGCAAGGTTGACATTGTCATTGGAAAGGTTCTAAAGAGTCGCGTCTGTATAGAATGCAGGACCCGAACTGCTAAATACATTGTGAGCCATCACCTTAATTTGATAAATCGAAATACCTTAAGCTATTGGTTTGGTTTTGTTGTGCTCTGACTGCTGTACTAGATACTGATATATATACTATTCTGCAGCCCATAAAATGACAACAAGCAGCTATAATTTTTTATTTTTCAATATTTTTGGAATGAGTAATTAATTAACAGTTCAGGTCTTATATTAATAAGGACAAAGTACTGAATAAATATATGTATCCATTTGTTTTATCTGGAAATTACATCTCCAACGGCATAATTGAATATTACCACGTGCATGTTTCATTTTACTTTTAAATTTTTTATACGTGGTTGTTATAACAACATTGCAAGACTAGATATTTGAATATTAGCTTGTGGTCCACATGTTGTGTTTACTTTAAGTATTTAATATGTGGTTGTAATAACTAAATCTCTTTTCGCTATATAAAATATTGTAAGTATTTTAGCATTAGATTGTCTCATGTAGGAGTGTTTAGGAGTGGTTAACCGTACCAGATTGACTTATTTGTACGGTTACTGGAAGTCTCAGTTCGAAAATTTAATGAACCGTTATCATTCTGTTTAAATCGATTATCGTCTAAGTGGTTAATCGATTTATTCGGTACGGTTACTCGGCTTACTACAAATCGTCTAAGTGATTTTGGGGCGTGTTTCACGTGGAAAGTCTTGGTTCCACCGAAAGTACAAGCTTTCCTGTGGTTTGTTTGGTTGCGTCGCCTGCCAACGTTTGATTTTTTGAGCCGTAGGGGTATTGTTTTTGAGGGACAAAGTACGTTGTGCATTTGGTGTAAGGAATGTGAGGAAGATGCCGATCATTTTTTGTATTCTTGTCCAGTGGTTCAGCGCATATGGGATTGGTTTCGAAGTTGGTGGAGAGTATGTTTACCACTGCCGAAGAGCCTATCAGAGTTCTTTCTACCTGATTTCCATTGTTCGCTTTCAGGTACGCTTCGTTGTATGTGAGTGTCGTGCGTAGCAGCGATGTTATGGTCTATATGGTTAGCACGGAATGAGATGGTATTTAACAAGAAATCTTTACCGATCGAGGAGGTATGCTTTTTGATTAAACTACGCTCGTTCTATTGGATGCGTACATTAAGGAATGATCTCTGCATTGGCGAGGCGTTGTGGTGGGATTGTCCGAGTTTTTATTCTGAGTCCCCGCTTTCGCGACCAGAGCGACATGGTATTTGTTGGGAGCCACCGCTGGTGGGGACTTTGAAATTTTCTGTGGATGGTTCCGCGCGTGGCAAGCCGGGTCCAGCAGGCTTTGGGGGCGTGTTACGTGATGAGCACGGTAGTATTTTGGCGTTGTTCTCTGGCCCTCTTGGTAGTATTGAGTCCAACGAGGCTGAGCTGCGGGCGATTGCTTTTGCCTTATCATATTTTCGGCAGTCAGCGTGGGCAACACTTCCTTTGGTGGTGGAGTCAGATTCCATGGTTGCTATTAGTTGGGTGCTACATGTGGATAAACGACCATGGCGGCATTGGGAGGTGTTTCGTGAGATTGATAGTAGCTGTACCAATCTACACTCGGTATGTTTTTCTCATATTTTCCGTGAGGCGAATGGCTTAGCAGATGCTTTGGCGAAGGAAGGGGTGGCACGGCTTTCGTTGTTTTGTGCTTGTTAGCGATAGCGGTTGGTTTTGTTTTCCATTTGTTTGTTCGTTGGATTTCGTTGTTTTGCCATATACGGGACGTACTCTTTTCCTCCATTAGGTTATAGGGAGGTTTTTAACGAGGCGATCGTTGTGGCGTTTTGGTTGTATATTTCTTCTTTAATATTCGACATTATTGAGCAAAAAAAAACAAATTCAATTGAAGTGTTAAATATAGATAGTGTTCGGCATGACAAAAACATAAGTAACAATAAAAAAGGTCAGTAACTTAGTGTTTTTCGTAAATTAGTAAATAATTGCTAAAATTAAGTTTTAAAATTTTTGTTTCAGTTACGGTTTCACTGAAAAAGCGTAACTGCTATAATTCCATTTAACCACTAGTTATCTACTTTACACACCCACTAATGTATATATATTTTAAAAACTTTTCAATTAGTTAGAAAATTATAATGGATACTTGCATGACTACGTCCCTAAAATTTATAAAAAATTTCCTAAACTTTCAAAGTTTTCGATTTGATCCCAAATCTAAGATTATAAATACTTCTTAACCTAATTGGTCTAAGCAAAATCCCTTAGCGCCGAGTATTGTAACACCCAGGTTCGGGGGTCGGGAGAAAATAATAATTTAAAAATAGTTCGGGTTTCGGTTCCAAATTTTTAATAATAAAATAATGGTTTGGGCCTCGGGTTTTAAGGCAAATAAAATTAAGTTGGACCATATTTTTAAACAAGCACACATGGCCATGGGTGGTACCTATTGTGGTTTCCCTTTTTATTTAAGGGCATTTAGGTCTTTGTGCCTTTAATTTTAAACCAACCTAAATAATGTTTTTTTAGTCATCTTCTTCCCTCTACTATCCATTTCCAACGACAAAGAAACCCTCTCCCCTTGGAGCACTATTTCATTTCATAACTCACCCAATCTTGAAGGTTTTTCGAAGGTAAGGACATTTTTGACTTGCTCTCGTTATCCTCTACTAGCACATATCTTTATTTTCTAGAAAACTCATGGTTTTAGTGATTTGGGTGTTTTGAAATTTTGATTAAAAATGTCATTTTTAACATCCTTAACTTGGGTTTTCGAATGTTATATGAGTTGTTTTAAGTCTAAAGGGGTCCAAAGGGTATGATTTTTACAAGGTTTGGGGTGATTCCCGAAATGGGGTTTTGGGGAGGTTTTGGGTTGAGATATGGGGGTGTTTTATGTAGAAATGAGAGGGCTAATGGTTAGGGTATATGTAAGCATTGTTTTGAAGGCTTTAGGGAGTAATTTGAAGGTTGAAATCAATGGTTTTAAGGGGTGCTTGAGGGCTGCTCGGATTTTGGGAATTTTGAGCTTGTTTCAATGGAAAAATTTGATGCTTATGCTGGTATGTAATTCGGGCTGATTAGTGTGGAATATGGACTGATTTGAGATTATTTTTCTTGGTGTTGAAATGGCTAGAAACGAGAATTTTGGTTGGAGAAGCTTCGGGGACAAATCCGGGGATTTCGGAGTCTTGAGCTTGGTCTTCAATCTTCTCTTGGGTAGCAACGGTGAGTAGAATTATTGGTTCTTACTTTGTGCTCGATATGGACTCCTTCGGGGTTGGGTGGAACCTTGAGAGGTCACCTAAACCCGTGTGTAAGCCTCTCTACTCTTATGTTGTTGTGACATGTTGATTGGGTATACGTCGTGATCTTTGAATGCATTTTAAGTTGTTAATGTTGTAGTCGTGTTGAGTTCATGCCTCACGTGATGGTGGTCTAAACTACGGTGATGTGTAGTCCCACCAGTAGTGACTAGTAGGGTAGTACTTTGATGTGTAGTCCCATTGGAAATCCACTAGTCGAAACGGTGATGTGTAGTCCCACCGTAAGTGTATGTTGGTTGTGCTTGTGCAAACCTAATGTTGTGGTTGAGATAGACCCTTGTGCATCCATTGTTTTCTTGCATATAAATCGTGTTTTGGAAAACTGCATGTTGTGAATTGTAGAGCCTCTCTCACTAAGCTAGATTGCTTATGCTCTTTTGTTTCCAACGTGCAGATCGTTAGAGTTCGTGAGGCGAGCGGGCGAGTGTAACCCCCTTAACCCGGCCTAGACGGCTGACCCGAATTAAGAAAGTCACACGGGGAAAACCAAAGTCAACCCTGATTAACGACCTTTTTTTTTCATTTTAAACTTGTCTAGATGCGCATTAACCCTAATTGTGATCACACAAACAACATACTCAAAGATCACAAACATCAGAGATCAAACAGGGACCCAATTGAACAAATTACAACTTTGGGGACCAAATTGTAATTTCTGATAAATATGAGGACTTAACCCAATTTAAAGTTACCAGCTTGTAATTAGTCAGGTTTCATGCTTCACTGTGAAATTTCAGCTCAAAAGGACATTCCAAACTCACACAATTGCATAAACAAGATTCAGGACCAAAACGCAAACATTACAAAACATTTAACTGCCAATGTCAGCCCCCAACGGTCGACCGTTCCGAAACAGGTTGACCCCGTTTCGAAACACGGGCCGTTCCGCAACGGGTTTCGGAACACGGGCTGGCAGAGGCCAAACCGTTTCGAAGCGGTGCATACCGTTTCGGACGCCTGGGTTCATTCAAGGCACCCATTCCGAAACGGTGCACACAGTTCCGAAACGCCCTGCACAAATTGCTCCAAAATGCATCCCTAAACATGCAATTAAACATTCAATCATGCTCCAAATGCTACCAAACTTTACCAGCATGCAATTCAACATATATAGGATATACTTGCATCATCAATTCATCAAAACAACATCATATGCAAAAAGCCCCAATTCTAAAGGCATGCTTCCTACACAAGCAAACCTTTTAAGCATAAACCTCCAATTCAAGCATATAATGATCCAACACAAAAACCAGCATTCTCAACAACATTCAACATACTTAGGGAGTACAAACCCTCTCCCAAAACATACACATTGGTCCCCCATTGCCAAAGTATCAAAAGCTAAATGATCCTAGGAAAACCTTCCATACATTGAGCTTTGCTTCCACTTGAATACTTGCCTTCCTTGCTGCCCTCAAAGAGCTCTAATGTTCTGCATTATTGAATTAAGAAAACGAAAGAGAGCGTAAGCAAAAGCTTAGTGAGGGATGCTCTTAAAACCATTCAATAATGCATTTAAAAACATTTACAAATCATGCTATAAATCAACCTTTGCACATGCTCAAAAGCATACTTAAAACAAGCATCTCATGCTTCAACATAATATAACATGTCATATTGGCTCAAGTGATAGATTCCATTTCATTAAAACAAGTTCATCAACTTCCCAAGGACTTTTAAACACCTTGGCCCCAAGGACTTTTAAACACCTTGGCCATGGACTTTTAAACACCATGAATGAGGACCACACAAGGACTTTTAACCACCTTTGTGTCCATAGCTTGAATCACCCCAAAGACTTTTAAACACCTTGGCCCCAAGGACTTTTAAACACCTTGGCCCCATGGACTTTTAAACACCATGGCCCCATGGACTTTTAAACACCATGGAAAGGATCACCTAAGGACTTTTAACCACCTTAGTGTCCGCAACAAGAATCATCCAAGGACTTTTAAACACCTTGATGATCTTAAGAATACAAGTCTCACTCAAGGACTTTTAACCACCTTAGTGACCTTAACCTTTTCAAAACATCACTTGCCAATATACATCTTTATCATCAATTTATCCACTGTTTTAAAGCATTAAACCAAGCCATATTCATCATGCATTTAAAAGCATCAAACCACATTTATTCAATGTACAAAAACAAGGAACTCTTACCTTGAGTTTCCTTCAACATATGGCTTACAAAAACAGCAATTACCATGCTAAATCATGCTTTCAAAACAGTAATTAAAACATGCAATAAACCACATTGCATCACAACAAAATCATGGCCACCACTAGAGAGTAATTCCGAAAACTTACACTTGAGCTTAGCAAAGTTGTTTAGACTTAAGCTAAGCTCCCAAGACATTGGTTTCAAAGCCGAAAACCCAATTTTCACAAACGCACTCACCGATTTCCACTTTGCTTCAAGCCAAAGCACCAAAACAAGCCTCCGGATCAACAACTCTTGGATCCAAAGATGCATCCCCTGTTTTAACACATCAAAGCAGAGGATTAATGCATCATCATGCATTAATTGCTTCAATGAAAGCACCTAAACTCGCTGCTCTCATCCACACACCATTTTCGGCCACAAAACACAACCGAAAATGCATCCAAACCACTTCTAAACAAAGCCCAGCCATAAACCAGCAAAACCACACATCCTTAAACATCATATAACATCTAAAAACAACCTATCAACATCCTTATACCTCCAGCAACATCAGATCCACAAGATCACCTCAAAAACAACCTTGAATCACAAGCTAAACTTAGGAAACTCAACCTATCCGGGATTGCATCAATCAAAACTCAATTCCTTATCAATTTAGAGTTCATTTAACATCAAAAACACATCTCAAATCACGGATTAATCAGATCTAACGAAAATCATCAAAAATCATCAAATCTTGCATTATAAGCCAAGATCCATTTCACCACTTAAAAATCTTTAATTAAACATCAATTAAGGATTGAAAACTTAGGAATTTCAGTAAAGAACTGATAGTTTAGAGGAGAAGGACGTTCTTACCTCCAAACTTGAGTTTCTCCTCTTTTTGGAATCAAAAACCTTGTTGAATCAAGTAGCAATTAAAGAGGTTTTGAAGATATGTTGATTAGGAATCAAATGAGAGTTGAAAGGAGGGATTTAGGTGAGAAAATCAGATCCAATTCTCTAGAGAATAGGTGTTTGGGTTGAGAGAAAATGAGAGAAAGAAATTTGAGAAAAGTTGGTTACAAAATCCAAAATAGCCAAATGGCTTTCCCTCCACTTTTAATATCATTTAAAATCAGAATTTAGTCTTAAAATATCTTAGAAAAATCTGGAGAAACTCCCTTTGGGTAAATAGCTCCTTAAATATTCAAAGTTTCAACCCTTTATAAAACAGCCACAAAACTTTCGAAAATTACATTTTGGTCACTAGCCAAAATGTCACCCTTCCGAAACTCATTTTCCAAAATTGATTTCACAGTTCACTTAATTATATTAAAAGATGATTTTAGAACATTTTTCCATATTTTTAATGCAACCCGAACTAGGCATTCCTAATTTCACCCTTTTAGATTCGAACAGCACTTTGACCAAACCGGTCAACGCTCAAACTTCTAAGCCCAAAACCGGGGCGTTACAACTCTCCCCCCCCCTAAAGAAATTTCGTCCTCGAAATTTACCTGAAGGAAAGAGATAAGGAAACTGCTTCAGCATGTCTTCCTTCCGCTCCCACGTGGCTTCCTCAACACCTCTATGCTTCTACAGCACCTTCACCAACTCAATGGTCTTGCCACGAAGAACCTTGCTATCCGAATCCAGAACCCTCACCGGTTCCTCATCATAGGTCAAATCCGGATTCAATTCCACTTCCTCCACAGGCATCACATGCGAAGGATCAGATCTATACTTCCGGAGCATTGAAACATGGAACACATCATGAATCTTCTCCAACTCCTGAGGTAACCTCAACCGATACGCAACAGGACTCACTCGCTCAACAACCTCATACGGTCCAATGTACCTAGGGCTCAACTTACCCTTTCGGCCAAACCTCATCACCTTCTTCCAAGGCGAAACCTTCAAGAACACACGGTCACCCACCGCATACTCTATCTCCTTACGCTTCAAATCCGCGTAAGATTTCTGCCGGTCAGAAGCAGCCCTCAACCGCTCACAAATGAGCTTCACCTTCTCGGTGGTCCCTTTCAACAAAGCTGGCATCGAAACCAACTTTTGACCAGTTTCAGCCCAACAAAGAGGAGTCCTACACTTCCTCCCGTACAGAGCCTCATAAGGTGCCATCTGTATACTCGCCTGATAACTATTGTTATAAGCGAACTCAACCAAAGGCAGATGCTTCTCCCAAGAACCTTGGAACTCAATCACGCAGCATCTCAACATATCCTCCAAGATCTGAATAACTCTCTCAGACTGACCATCCGACTGAGGATGATAGGATGTACTAAAATGCAACCTTGTACCCAGAGCTTGATGCAAACACTGCCAGAAACGCGATGTGAACCTCGGATCCCTATCCGACACAATCGACTTAGGCACACCATGCAGCCTCACAATCTCAGCAATGTACAGCTCTGCCAGCTTATCCAAAGAGAACGTAGTATGCACAGGCAAGAAATGCGCACACTTCGTCAGGCGATCCACAATCACCCAAACCGAATTCTTCTTTGATGGAGACAAAGGTAAACCAGATACAAAATCCATGGTAACCCTTTCCCACTTCCATTCAGGGATTTTCAACGGTTGCAACAACCCAGAAGGAACCTGATGTTCAGCCTTAACTCGCTGACACACCATACACTTGCTCACAAACTCTGCAACATCCTTCTTCAAACCCACCCAATAGTACTCATCACGAAGATCACGATACATCTTAGTACTACCAGGGTGCATAGCAAAAGGACTACTATGACCTTCAGTCAGAATAGCACGCCTCAACTCAGCATCATCAGGCACTACTATTCGACTCCCAAAACACAACACCCCATCATCATTAAAGCAGAAATCCGAAGGTCTACCCTCCGCGATATCCTGAACATGAGACACCAAGGAATCATCCAGCAACTGCTTATCCTTGATCAACTGAACCATAGACGGCTTCACTTGCAACTCAGCTACAAGACCACCATCTCGCGATATGCTCAAGCTAGCAAACGTAGCCCTCAGCTCAACAGCTACCTTCCTACTCAAGGCATCCGCAACAACATTAGCCTTTCCAGGGTGGTACTCAATCGTCAGATCATAATCCTTGAGCAACTCCAACCAACGTCGCTGCCTAAGATTCAACTCCTTCTGAGACATCAGATACCTCAAGCTCTTGTGATCCGTGTACACAGTACACTTCTCACCATACAGGTAATGTCTCCAGATCTTCAGAGCAAAAACCACTGCAGCCAGCTCAATATCATGCGTAGGGTAATTGCGCTCATGCACTTTCAACTGCCGCGACGCATAAGCCACCACCTTACCCTCTTGCATCAGCACACATCCCAAACCAACATAGGACGCGTCACTGTAGACCACAAACTCTTTCCCTGATTCAGGCTGAACCAAGATAGGAGCTTGCGTCAAAGCCATCTTCAGCTTCTCAAAAGCCTGCTGTCTCGCCTCTGTCCACTCATACTTAACATATTTTTGCAACAGCTTCGTCAAAGGAGCAGCAATCTTGGAAAAACCATCCACAAACCTTCGGTAGTATCCTGCCAAACCAAGGAAACTACGGACCTCATGAACAAACTTCGGAACCTTCCAATTCATCACAGCCTCAATCTTCTGAGGATCAACACGAATCCCCTCAGCTGAGACCACATGACCAAGGAACACCACCTCCTTAAGCCAGAACTCACACTTGCTCAACTTAGCATAAAGTTGATTCTCCAACAAAGCTTGCAAAACAATCCTCAAATGCTCTTCGTGCTCCTCCTCAGTACGCGAGTACACGAGGATATCATCAATGAACACCACAACGAACTTTTCCAGGTATTCATGAAACACACGATTCATCATGTCCATGAAAGCAGCAGGAGCATTTGTCAAACCAAACGGCATCACAAGGAACTCATAATGCCCATACCTTGTCCTGAAAGCTGTCTTAGGCACATCCACATCCTTCACCTTCAACTGGTAATACCCTGACCTCAAGTCAATCTTAGAGAACACAGCAGCTCCCCGAAATTGATCAAAGAGATCATCAATCCTCGGCAAAGGATACCGATTCTTGATAGTCAACTTGTTCAGCTGACGGTAATCAATGCACATCCTCATAGTGCCATCTTTCTTCTTCACAAACAAGACCGGTGCTCCCCAAGGTGACACACTCGGCCAGATGAAACCACGATCAAGCAGCTCTTGCAACTGCGTCTTCAGCTCCTTCAGCTCCTTAGGTGCCATTCTATAGGGAGTAATGGACACAGGAGTTGTATTCTCATACAGCTCAATTCCAAACTCCACCTCGCGATTAGGAGGTAAACCAGGCAACTCCTCAGGAAAAACACCAGGAAACTCCTTCACAACTCTGATATCTTGCACCCTCAACTCCTTAGAACTAGGATTCATCACAAAAGCTAGATAAGCTTCACAACCTTGCCTCAGCATCCTACCCGCCTCCAAGGTAGAAACAACATTGGCAAGAAACTTCACATTCTCACCAACCACAACCACTTCATAATCATCCGTAAGCTTAAGCGAAACACGCTTATTTTCACAATCCACAACAGCACGATGCTCAGCAAGCCAATCCATACCAAGGATTACATCAAAACCATAAAAGGGCAACTCCATAAGATCAACATGAAAAACATGCTCTTGAACAACCAAGGGACACCTTCTATAAAGCTTTCGAGTCACAACAGTTTCACCAAAAGAACTAGTGACACGAACACCAACATCCAAAGACTCAACAGGCAAACCAAGCAATTCAGCATGCTCACGCAAAATATATGAATGCGTAGATCCAGAATCAATCAAAGAAAGCAACGACAAGGATTGCAAAGTAAAGGTACCTGCAATCACATCTGCATCATTCCTCCCTTCACGCTGAGCATACACCCTCGCTTGGCCTCCACCTTCAGGCTGAATAGCCACAACATGGGCTACTCCACGACCACCTTCCTCACGCCTCTGGAAATTACCACGGCCGCGCCCACGACCTCTCTGCGGTGCAGCAACAGCAGGAGCACGCACCTGCTCACCAGCCAACCTCGGACAATCTCGTCTCAAGTGGTCTGCAGAACCACAATTCCAGCACCCAAAACTAGCTGCCACAACAGGAGCTTGCACCTCCCTCACAGCACGAGGACAGTCACGCTTCATGTGACCACGTGAACCACAGATCCAACAGGCACTAGGGTCAGCTATAGCATTACCACCCCTAGCAGGTGCACCACCACCTCTCTTAGCTGAGGACTGATACCTCTGATCACGTCCCCTCTTGTTCCGTCCACCTCCGGAACTATACTCAGCAGCTCTCTTACCAGAACTTGCTCCAGCACCTTTCGCAACCAAACTCAAATTCATCTCAATGTCCTTGGCTCGGCCCACCAACACATCAAAATCATCGTACTCGGTGGCCAGCACATACATCTTCACTTCCGTTACAAGACCATAACGAAACCTTTCGCACCTCTCCCGCTCATCAGGAATCAGCTCCGGTGCATACTGACTGAGTCGCACAAACTGCACTTCATACTCAGCCATACTCATGCTCCCTTGGGTAAGAGTCATGAATTCACGCTTCTTCTCATCAAGATATCTCACACCAAGATATCTCCGCTTGAACACATTCTGAAAGAATGTCCAAGTCACATCAGCTTCAGCCATCCCAGAGATTGTGGTCGTCCACCACGTATAAGCATCGTCCTGCAGCAAGGACACAACACAACCCAGCTTTTGCACATCCGTGCAACTCATCTGACCCAAGATCCGCTTGGTACTCTCTAGCCAAGCTTCCGAACTCTCTGCAGACATACCCCTAAACTCAGTCCCACCAAGACTGCGGAGACGCTCCAAGGGTAGTCTAACACCAGCATCTCCCTGATGCCCAGCTCCTTGAGCTCCAGCTACTGCTGCTCAAAAAGCACCCGCAATAGCTTGTACCAACATAGACATATCAGGCATAGCTTGCCTCTGACCAACCTCTGATCCAGCAGCTCCAGCACCAGCTGCTGCAGCTTCAGCTTTTTCCCTCTCAGCACCACCACCACCAGGTGGAGGAGGAGGTAACACAGCACTACCCGCATTCTCTTCGTTCTCATTCCCATCCGGGGTCGTAGCTCTCACGCTACTCCTTAACTCTCTACGTGGTGCCATACTATTACCATGCAATATCAATACAAATAAAACAAAGAAAGGCCCAGCAAGGTAAGCAATCCAAGTATTCAAGCTCAATTTCATTCAAAATCAACATCATTTCATTATCTTTTGTTTGGCAATGGGTACCCTCAACATGCTACATCACAACATACATTCCAATTATACCCAAATCACAAGCCACTAAACATGCTTTCACACAACAAGCATACATAGCTCATATACTTCAATCATGCATACAAACATTCCCAATTACTCGAGAACTCAGCTATGATACCACCAAATGTAACCCCCTTAACCCGGCCTAGACGGTTGACCCGAATTAAGTAAGTCACACGGGGAAAACCAAAGTCAAACCGAAAGTCAACCCTGATTAACGACCCTTTTTTTCTTTTTAAACTTGTCTAGATGCGCATTAACCCTAATTGTGATCACACAAACAACATACTCAAAGATCACAAACATCAGAGATCAAACAGGGACCCAATTGAACAAATTACAACTTTGGGGACCAAATTGTAATTTCTGATAAATATGAGGACTTAACCCAATTTAAAGTTACCAGCTTGTAATTAGTCAGGTTTCATGCTTCACTGTGAAATTTCAGCTCAAAAGGACATTCCAAACTCACACAATTGCATAAACAAGATTCAGGACCAAAACGCAAACATTACAAAACATTTAACTGCCAATGTCAGCCCCCAACGGTCGACCGTTCCGAAACAGGTTGACCCCGTTTCGTAACACGGGCCGTTCCGCAACGGGTTTCGGAACACGGGCTGGCAGAGGCCAAACCGTTTCGAAACGGTGCATACCGTTTCGGACGCCTGGGTTCATTCAAGGCACCCGTTCCGAAACGGTGCACACAGTTCCGAAACGCCCTGCACAAATTGCTCCAAAATGCATCCCTAAACATGCAATTAAACATTCAATCATGCTCCAAATGCTAGCAAACTTTACCAGCATGCAATTCAACATATATAGGATATACTTGCATCATCAATTCATCAAAACAACATCATATGCAAAAAGCCCCAATTCTAAAGGCATGCTTCCTACACAAGCAAACCTTTTAAGCATAAACCTCCAATTCAAGCATATAATGATCCAACACAAAAACCAGCATTCTCAACAACATTCAACATACTTAGGGAGTACAAACCCTCTCCCAAAACATACACATTGGTCCCCCATTGCCAAAGTATCAAAAGCTAAATGATCCTAGGAAAACCTTCCATACATTGAGCTTTGCTTCCACTTGAATACTTGCCTTCCTTGCTGCCCTCAAAGAGCTCTAATGTTCTGCATTATTGAATTAAGAAAACGAAAGAGAGCGTAAGCAAAAGCTTAGTGAGGGATGCTCTTAAAACCATTCAATAATGCATTTAAAAACATTTACAAATCATGCTATAAATCAACCTTTGCACATGCTCAAAAGCATACTTAAAACAAGCATCTCATGCTTCAACATAATATAACATGTCATATTGGCTCAAGTGATAGATTCCATTTCATTAAAACAAGTTCATCAACTTCCCAAGGACTTTTAAACACCTTGGCCCCAAGGACTTTTAAACACCTTGGCCATGGACTTTTAAACACCATGAATGAGGACCACACAAGGACTTTTAACCACCTTTGTGTCCATAGTTTGAATCACCCCAAGGACTTTTAAACACCTTGGCCCCAAGGACTTTTAAACACCTTGGCCCCATGGACTTTTAAACACCATGGCCCCATGGACTTTTAAACACCATGGAAAGGATCACCTAAGGACTTTTAACCACCTTAGTGTCCGCAATAAGAATCATCCAAGGACTTTTAAACACCTTGATGATCTTAAGAATACAAGGCTCACTCAAGGACTTTTAACCACCTTAGTGACCTTAACCTTTTCAAAACATCACTTGCCAATATACATCTTTATCATCAATTTATCCACTATTTTAAAGCATTAAACCAAGCCATATTCATCATGCATTTAAAAGCATCAAACCACATTTATTCAATGTACAAAAACAAGGAACTCTTACCTTGAGTTTCCTTCAACATATGGCTTACAAAAACAGCAATTACCATGCTAAATCATGCTTTCAAAACAGTAATTAAAACATGCAATAAACCACATTGCATCACAACAAAATCATGGCCACCACTAGAGAGTAATTCCGAAAACTTACACTTGAGCTTAGCAAAGTTGTTTAGACTTAAGCTAAGCTCCCAAGACATTGGTTTCAAAGCCGAAAACCCAATTTTCACAAACGCACTCACCGATTTCCACTTTGCTTCAAGCCAAAGCACCAAAACAAGCTTCCGGATCAACAACTCTTGGATCCAAAGATGCCTCCCCTGTTTTAACACATCAAAGCAGAGGATTAATGCATCATCATGCATTAATTGCTTCAATGAAAGCACCTAAACTCGCTGCTCTCATCCACACACCATTTTCGGCCACCAAACACAACCGAAAATGCATCCAAACCACTTCTAAACAAAGCCCAGCCATAAACCAGCAAAACCACACATCCTTAAACATCATATAACATCTAAAAACAACCTATCAACATCCTTATACCTCCAGCAACATCAGATCCACAAGATCACCTCAAAAACAACCTTGAATCACAAGCTAAACTTAGGAAACTCAACCTATCCGGGATTGCATCAATCAAAACTCAATTCCTTATCAATTTAGAGTTCATTTAACATCAAAAACACATCTCAAATCACAGATTAATCAAATCTAACGAAAATCATCAAAAATCATCAAATCTTGCATTATAAGCCAAGATCCATTTCACCACTTAAAAACCTTTAATTAAACATCAATTAAGGATTGAAAACTTAGGAATTTCAGTAAAGAACTGATAGTTTAGAGGAGAAGGACGTTCTTACCTCCAAACTTGAGTTTCTCCTCTTTTTGGAATCAAAAACCTTGTTGAATCAAGTAGCAATTAAAAAGGTTTTGAAGATATGTTGATTAGGAATCAAATGAGAGTTGAAAGGAGGGATTTAGGTGAGAAAATCAGATCCTATTCTCTGGAGAATAGGTGTTTGGGTTGAGAGAAAATGAGAGAAAGAAATTTGAGAAAAGTTGGTTACAAAATCCAAAATAGCCAAATGGCTTTCCCTCCACTTTTAATATCATTTAAAATCAGAATTTAGTCTTAAAATATCTTAGAAAAATCTGGAGAAACTCCCTTTGGGTAAATAGCTCCTTAAAGATTCAAAGTTTCAACCCTTTATAAAACAGCCAAAAAACTTTCGAAAATTACATTTTGGTCACTAGCCAAAATGTCACCCTTCCGAAACTCATTTTCCAAAATTGATTTCACAGTTCACTTAATTATATTAAAAGATGATTTTAGAACATTTTTCCTTATTTTTAATGCAACCCGAACTAGGCTTTCCTAATTTCACCCTTTTAGATTCGAACAGCACTTTGACCAAACCGGTCAACGCTCAAACTTCTAAGCCCAAAACCGGGGCGTTACAGCGAGGGAGGAGCTTTTGGAGTTCTCAAGCAAGTTTAAGTATGGTTTGCTTTTGTAATAATGCCTAGACAATGGGGTGTAGAGTGTTAGGAGTTGGGGTCAAACTCCTTAGGAGGTTATGCTTGAAATTGTTAAACTCATGTTGTGTTATGCTTTTGCTTCTTGGATTATGTCCTACGTCTCTTATGTGGTTTATTTGCATATGCCTAAACTTGTATGATGTTGGCCTATGTATGCCTTATGCTTGACTACATTGTGAATGATGTCTTGTGCTTGCTAAACATGCTTCTTTGTGAAATCGTATGGAGTCTTGTTTGTATGTTTTCCGTTAGATTAAATGCCTCCCATGCTAAGTCTCAATTGTGGTTTGATGCATGTATGCTTGTTCACGCTTAGGAGTGCCCTAAAGTGCATCTAGAATCGTATGTGAAGTTGCCAAGTAGTGAAATGAGGAGTTGCAGAGCAGGGGTATCGATACGGTTAGACCCGTATCGATACGGCCTTCTTATTCCAGGCCTTTCATTTCGATACGCGGGGAGACGTATCGATACCATTTTGGACACTGGAGCTACTGTCCAACTTGGTATCGATACCGGTCTCAGGCGTATCGATACCATTTTGGTCACTGAAGTCACTATCCAAACTTGGTATCGATACCGGTCTTTGGCATATCGGTACGGTCATCTAGCGTTGACTGTGAGAAGTCAACCTTTGGGGAGGGTATCGATACACTCCTTGGGTGTATCGATACGGTCTCCACAGGCTGACATTGACTTTTTTACCTAGTCAAGGTGTATCGATACGCCCCTTAGGTGTATCGATACCGCCTGCAGTTAAGTTAAAATTGGGCTGTTAAATGTTGTTTGGGTTCGTTTGATTGTCTCATGTGTGATGCTCCGCATATTTCATCACTTAGGACTTTAATACTCCTCTAGATAAGAAAAAAAATAGGGTTGCTAACCGAAGGGGAGCCTTAACGGGTTTCACTTCGGTTTTCCCCATGTAGCCCACTTGGACCGGTCATCTCGCCAGACCGGGACGAGGGGGTTACATTTATTGGTATCAGAGCCTGAGGTTTTCGAGACCTCGGGCAGGTAAGTGAGGTAAGTTAAAGTATTATGAGTATTTTGCCATGAATGTCTAAATTTTGTTTTAGCACGGTGTATGAATGCATGCTATGGTGACCTTGCTATTGTTTGAGTGTTGGTTCGAGTCCCCATTGTTAGGCATTGTTGTCAAAATAAAAGAGAAAATTATTTTTGTTTAAAGAGCTTGAGAACCGGAGTCCTTTGCCCCTTGCTAACCTAACGTTTCTTTGTTGTTGTGTGTTTGATGTTTTAGATTACTTTAATTGCTATGGTGAGACCGAGGGGACGGCCTAGAGCGGGTGACCAGGCACCCGAGAACGCGCCTCCTGCTCTTAATGCTCCGGGTGGTAATGGAGGGAACGTCGGAGTTGATGGTAATGGGCCTCAGGCTGGGGCTAATGTGGGAGGTAATGGGGCTCAAGCGGGCCAAGGTCAGGCAGGCCCAGATGTGGCTCATTTGATCCAGACTATAGCCGGAGCTTTTCAGACAGCTTTGGCCGGTATGCAAGCTGCAGCACCACCTCAGGGTGCGGGGACAGGATTTCCCCTAGAGAGGCTTCGTAATTTGGGGCCAGTTGAGTTTCGTGGGTTATCTCCGGAGGGTTCGGAAGGTTGGCTTGAGAGCACTACTCGCATATTGGGTCAGATGGAGTGCTCGGATGCCCGTAAGTTGGGATGCATCGTCTCATTGCTTCAAGGAGACGCTTATATTTGGTGTACCACTGTTATTTCTGGTATGGCCGAGGCGGATGTCACATGGGAGTTTTTCAGGAATGCCTTCAAGAGGAAGTACCTTGGGGTTCGGTACTTGGATGAAAAAAAAGGGAGTTCATGGCTTTGGTTCAAGGCAATAGGACCGTGTCCGAGTATGAGATCCAGTTTGTGAGGTTGAGCCAGTACGCGCCAGAGTTGATTCCGGATGAGAAGAAGCGATGTGAGCGCTTCAGATATGGGTTGACTACTGATGTGAAGACCTACATGTTGGCCTCCGACTACACTGAGTTCGATGTCTTGGTTTCTAGAGCCAAGGATATAGAGCAGAACCTGAGCTCTAGAGCACGTGCTGGTGGGTCTGACTCCGGGAAGAGACATGCGAACTGGGATAGAGATCATGCCAAGAGGCATAAGGATAGGAGGTACCAGCTGGATACGAGGCCTAGGGGTGGTAACCATGGTCAGGGCCGTCAGGGCCAAGGGGCTGTTGGGCACATTCCGGAGTGCACTAGGTGCGGGAGACGCCACCCAGGTGAGTGCATGGGTATGTTTGGGGCGTGTTGGAACTGTAGCTCCCGAGACCATTTGAGGCGTGATTGTCCACACCCAGTCAGGGGAGGACCGGCTCCAGCGAGGGGTTTTGAGCATTAGAGAGGTCGTGGGCGCGGCCGTGGGAACTTCCAGCCAAGGAATGCGGGTCAGAGGAACTTGGCTCATGTGGTAGCAGTCCAGCCCGAGGGTGGAGGACCGGCTAGGGTGTATGCTCAGCGAGAGGCTGGAAATGACACTGATGTCATTGCAGGCAATTTCACATTACAGTCTTTGAGTTTGCTTTCTCTAATAGATTCGGGGTCAACGCATTCGTATATTCTGGGTGAGCATGCAAAGTCATTAGGACTACCTTGTGATTGGCTAGAGGTAGGTGTAAATGTCACTAGCTCTTTTGGTGATACAGTGGTGGTTAGGAAAGTGTATAGGAGGTGTCCCTTGATGATTCAGGGCCACGTATTTCCGGTCGACATGATGGAGCTACCCTTTTATGGCTTTGACGTGATTTTGGGCATGGATTCGCTTGTAGAGCATAGAGCTAGGGTTGACTTCGAGACTAAGAGGGTCTCTTTGAGGCTTACCGATGACTTTGAGGTTGTGGTAGTTGGGGAGAATGTCAAGTTTTTGTCCAATGTGGTTTCGGCTTTGGAAGCTCAGAGGTTGTTGAGTTCAGGTTGTCAGGCTTACTTGGCTTACGTAATGAACCCGGATATGAGTGAGGTGAGGCCTCAGGACATCAGGACTGTGTGTGACTTTCCGAGTGTTTTTCCGGAAGAACTACCAGGCTTGCCTCCAGACAGAGCAGTTGAGTTTGCTATTGAGACATATTCTGATTCCGCACCGGTGTCAATTGCTCCGTATAGAATGGCACCGAAAGAGTTGAAAGAGTTGAAGACCTAGCTTCAGGAGTTGACTGACAGAGGCTTTATTAGGCCTAGTGTTTCTCCGTGGGGTGCCCCGGTCTTGTTTGTGAAAAAGAAGGATGGTAGCATGAGAATGTGCATAGACTATAGACAGTTGAATAAGGTGACGGTGAAAAACAAATATCCCTTGCCAAGGATAGATGACTTGCTAGACCAGTTGAGGGGTGCTTCCTTGTTTTCAAAGATTGATTTGAGGTCTGGGTATTACCAGTTAAAGGTAAAGGATGTGGACATACCGAAGACAGCTTTTCGTACACGATACGGGCATTATGAGTTTTTGGTGATGCCTTTTGGGTTGACCAATGCTCCAGCAGCCTTCATGGATATGATGAACCGCGTGTTTCATAAGTTCTTGGACATGTTTGTGGTAGTGTTCATTGATGACATCCTAGTGTACTCTAGGACCGAAGAGGAGCACAATGAACACTTAAGATTAGTGCTTCAGACCCTACTTGAGAATCAGTTGTATGCCAAGCTAAGTAAGTGTGAGTTTTGGATTAGAGAGGTGGTCTTCCTAGGTCACGTGATCTCAGCTAGTGGGATTAGTGTAGATCCCAAGAAGATTGAAGCCATTGTGAATTGGAAGCAACCGAAATCAGTGACAGAAATCCGCAGTTTCCTAGGCTTGGCGGGGTACTATAGGAGGTTTGTTGAGGGGTTCTCGAGGATAGCGGCTCCGTTGACTAAGTTACTACAGAAAAATGTTCCGTACGAATGGTCAGATGTAAGACAAGAAGCGTTTGAGAAATTGAAGAAAGCTTTGACCGAAACTCCCATTTTGATTCAGCCCGAGCCGGGGAGAGAGTTTGTGATTTTCAGTGATGCATCTTACGTGGGGCTAGGTTGTGTGCTTATGCAAGAAGGTAAGGTAGTGGCATATGCTTCCCGACAGTTGAAGGTTCATGAGAAGAATTACCCTACACATGACATAGAGTTGGCTGCAGTGGTGTTCGCGTTGAAAATTTGGAGACACCATCTTTATGGTGAGAAGTGCATTGTGTACACCGACCACAAGAGTTTGAAATATTTGATGTCCTAGAGGGAGTTGAATCTTAGGCAATGAAGGTGGTTAGAGCTCCTTAAAGATTATGACCTTACCATAGAGTATCATCCGGGCAAGGCAAATGTGGTGGCCGATGCCTTGAGTAGGAAGGTGGTCGTTGAGTTGCGAGCAATGTTTGCAAGGTTGAGTGTGTCTACGGATGGTGGGTTAGTGGCCGAGCTTCAAGCTAAGCCATCATTGGTTCAGTTGATCCGTGAGAAACAGTTGCGAGATGAGTCTTTGGCACCTCACGTGCAAGACATAGCTGAAGATAGGCCTACTGAGTATTGTTTTGGAGAGAATGGGATCCTATGTTTCAAGGATAGGATAGTGGTTCCGGAGGATGCCGAGTTGAGGCGTACGATTCTGAGTGAGGCTCACAATAGCCCTTTTGCTATGCATCCGCGTAGCACGAAGATGTATCGAGGGTTAAAGGAAGAGTATTATTGGGTTGGTATGAAAAAGGATGTAGCCGAGTTCGTAAGTAGATGCATGGTTTGTCAGAAAGTCAAGGCTGAGCACCAGTTTCCCTCAGGGTTGTTGCAACCGTTGAAAATTCCAGAGTGGAAGTGGGAGCGTATCACTATGGACTTTGTGTCAGGACTTCCGTTGACTCCTTCGAAGAAAAATTCAGTGTGGGTGATTGTAGATAGATTCACCAAGTGTGCTCATTTCATACCGGTTCATACCACCTATACATTGGACAAGTTGGCCGAATTGTATATTCGTGAGATTGTGAGACTACATGGGGTACCGAAGTCGATTGTGTCAGATCGAGATCCGAGATTTACCTCTAGGTTTTGGGAGTGTTTGCATCGAGCTTTGGGCACGTGGTTGAACTTCAGCACTTCGTATCATCCGCAGTCAGATGGGCAGTCTGAGAGGGTGATTCAGATTTTGGAGGACATGTTGAGGTGTTGCATCATTGACTTTCAGGGGTCATGGGAGAAACACCTACCCTTAGTGGAGTTTGCGTATAACAACAGCTTCCAGTCGAGCATCCAGATGGCTCCCTATGAGGCCTTGTATGGTAGGAAGTGTAGGACCCCGATTTGTTGGGCCGAGGCCGGACAGAAACTTGTGTCGATGCCCGAATTGCTTAAGGGAACCACCGAGAAGGTGAAATTGATTTGTGATCGCTTGAAAGCGGCTTCAGATCGGCAAAAGTCCTATGCCGATTTAAAAAGGAAGGAGGTGGAATACTCCGTAGGGGATAAAGTGTTTTTGAAAGTCTCACCTTGGAAGAAGGTGATGAGGTTTGGAAGGAAGGGCAAGTTGAGCCCAAGGTACATAGGGCCTTATGAGATAGTTGAGACAATTGGTCCGGTTGCCTATAGATTGAGACTCCCGGTTGAGCTAGAGAAGATTCATGATGTATTTCATGTGTCGATGCTTAGGAGGTATAGATCGGATCCGTCCCATGTTATGTCAGTGGAAGAAATAGAGTTAAATTTGGACTTGTCTTACAATGAGGAACCAGTTGAGATACTTGCTTCTGATGGCAAGGTGTTGCGTGGAAAGACTATAGAGTTAGTCAAAGTCTTATGGAGACATAGAGGTGTGGAGGAAGCCACGTGGGAGAGGAAAGCTGACATGCTTGAGCAGTTTCCGTATTTGTTTCCGTCAGGTAATTTCGAGGACGAAATTCCTTAAGTAGGGGAGAGTTGTAACACCCGGGTTCGGGGGTCGGGAGAAAATAATAATTTAAAAATAGTTCGGGTTTCGGTTCCAAATTTTTAATAATAAAATAATGGTTTGGGCCTCGGGTTTTAAGGCAAATAAAATTAAGTTGGACCATATTTTTAAACAAGCACACATGACCATGGGTGGTACCTATTGTGGTTTCCCTTTTTATTTAAGGGCATTTAGGTCTTTGTGCCTTTAATTTTAAACCAACCTAAATAATGTTTTTTTAGTCATCTTCTTCCCTCTACTATCCATTTCCAACGACAAAGAAACCCTCTCCCCTTGGAGCACTATTCAATTTCATAACTCACCCAATCTTGAAGGTTTTTCGAAGGTAAGGACGTTTTTGACTTGCTCTCGTTATCCTCTACTAGCACATATCTTTATTTTCTAGAAAACTCATGGTTTTAGTGATTTGGGTGTTTTGAAATTTTGATTAAAAATGTCATTTTTAACATCCTTAACTTGGGTTTTCGATTTATAAATGTTATATGAGTTGTTTTAAGTCTAAAGGGGTCCAAAGGGTATGGATTTTACAAGGTTTGGGGTGATTCCCGATATGGGGTTTTGGGGAGGTTTTTGGGAGGTTTTGGGTTGAGATATGGGGGTGTTTTATGTAGAAATGAGAGGGCTAATGGTTAGGGTATATGTAAGCATTGTTTTGAAGGCTTTAGGGAGTAATTTGAAGGTTGAAATCAATGGTTTTAAGGGGTGCTTGAGGGCTGCTCGGATTTTGGGAATTTTGAGCTTGTTTCAATGGAAAAATTTGATGCTTATGCTGGCATGTAATTCGGGCTGATTAGTGTGGAATATGGACTGATTTGAGATTATTTTGCTTGGTGTTGAAATGGCTAGAAACGAGAATTTTGGTTGGAGAAGCTTCGGGGACAAATCCGGGGATTTCGAAGTCTTGAGCTTGGTCTTCAATCTTCTCTTGGGTAGCAACGGTGAGTAGAATTATTGGTTCTTACTTTGTGCTCGATATGGACTCCTTCAGGGTTGGGTGGAACCTTGAGAGGTCACCTAAACCCGTGTGTAAGCCTCTCTACTCTTATGTTATTGTGACATGTTGATTGGGTATACGTCGTGATCTTTGAATGCATTTTAAGTTGTTAATGTTGTAGTCGTGTTGAGTTCATGCCTCACGTGATGGTGGTCTAAACTACGGTGATGTGTAGTCCCACCGGTAGTGACTAGTAGGGTAGTACTTTGATGTGTAGTCCCATTGGAAATCCACTAGTCGAAACGGTGATGTGTAGTCCCATCGTAAGTGTATGTTGGTTGTGCTTGTGCAAACCAAATGTTGTGGTTGAGATAGACCCTTGTGCATCCATTGTTTTCTTGCATATAAATCGTGTTTTGGAAAACTGCATGTTGTCAATTGTAGAGCCTCTCTCACTAAGCTAGATTGCTTATGCTCTTTTGTTTCCAACGTGCAGATCGTTAGAGTTCGTGAGGCGAGCGGGCGAGGGAGGAGCTTTTGGAGTTCTCAAGCAAGTTTAAGTATGGTTTGCTTTTGTAATAATGCCTAGACAATGGGGTGTAGAGTGTTAGGAGTTGGGGTCAAACTCCTTAGGAGGTTATGCTTGAAATTGTTAAACTCATGTTGTGTTATGCTTTTGCTTCTTGGATTATGTCCTATGTCTCTTATGTGGTTTATTTGCATATGCCTAAACTTGTATGATGTTGGCCTATGTATGCCTTATGCTTGACTACATTGTGAATGATGTCTTGTGCTTGCTAAACATGCTTCTTTGTGAAATCGTATGGAGTCTTGTTTGTATGTTTTCCGTTAGATTAAATGCCTCCCATGCTAAGTCTCAATTGTGGTTTGATGCATGTATGCTTGTTTACGCTTAGGAGTGCCCTAAAGTGCATCTAGAATCGTATGTGAAGTTGCCAAGTAGTGAAATGAGGAGTTGCAGAGCAGGGGTATCGATACGGTTAGACCCGTATCGATACGGCCTTCTTATTCCAAGCCTTTCGTTTCGATACGCGGGGAGACGTATCGATACCATTTTGGACACTGGAGCTACTGTCCAACTTGGTATCGATACCGGTCTCAGGCGTATCGATACCATTTTGGTCACTGAAGTCACTGTCCGAACTTGGTATCGATACCAGTCTTTGGCGTATCGGTACGGTCATCTAGCGTTGACTGTGAGAAGTCAACCTTTGGGGAGGGTATCGATACACTCCTTGGGTGTATCGATACGGTCTCCACAGGCTGACATTGACTTTTTGACCTAGTCAAGGTGTATCGATACGCCCCTTAGGTGTATCGATACCGCCTGCAGTTAAGTTAAAATTGGGCTGTTAAATGTTGTTTGGGTTCGTTTGATTGTCTCATGTGTGATGCTCCGCATATTTGATCACTTAGGACTTTAAAACTCCTCTAGGTAAGAAAAAAATAGGGTTGCTAACCGAAGGGGAGCCTTAACGGGTTTCACTTCGGTTTTCCCCGTGTAGCCCACTTGGACCGGTCATCCGGCCAGACCGGGACGAGGGGGTTACAAGTATGGGGTGTGACTTCACCAACCAAAGAGTTTCTTTGCCCATCTTCATAAAGAAACGCGCATTGCCAAATTTTCATGAAAGATAATCCACATCAATGAAAGTACTCAGGAGTTGCCGAAGTCTTGAACTAGAGTTATTAAACCGCCCTAAAAAAGTTTGGGACACTAACTCCATTACAAAACCAGCGTTGTCAATCCAACATTCCTCATCAAAAACCTCCAACAGTTCCTTATAAACACCGTTGATATTAAAATTGAGAATATTGGCAGCCCTTTCTCGGTCCTTTAATTTAAGGCTTAACCGTCAAAAAAGTGTCCAAACTAGACCTCTTTTTTCATATAGGTGTCTGAACTATTTTTCGGGCAGAATAGGTGCGTAACGTTTCGTTTCAGTACTCAAAAACGCTTTTTCGTTAATGACCATTAAAAAAATTTCTGCCACCCAAACAGAACATGAGAAGTAGCCTATTTTTTATTTTTTTTATTTTGGAATGGTTACTCACACATTATTCGTTATATTATTTTGATTTGGAATGTCCTATGTTCCTTGTACTATTTGTACTCAGTGATGACATTTTGAGCTCTTGATTATATAAATATCATCTTTCTACAAAAGAAAAAATGGGTGGAGTTTTTTAATAAAATTAATGATTTTCCAGAATTTGAAAAATAAAAATGATAGAAAATAACTGAAATAGACACATGTCGTGTTCTAATTAGATAACGGAAATTTTTTAATAGTCATGACTAGAAAACCTTATTTGAGTAACGGAATGAAACGTTAGACACATATTTTGCCCGAAAAATAGTTCAAACACCTAACTGGAAAAAAAGTTTAGTTTCGGGACTTTTCTTACGGTTAAGCCTTAATTTAAATTTTACAAAAAAATTGATTTATAAAAAAACCCATCATCCATCACATTCGAATATGAGTATGAAAGTATTTAACCTCAAGAAAATGGAAAATATATTCTATTTGAAATATGTTCATTGTGATATTCAGAGTAAATACTTTCATGAAAGATAATCCACATCAATAAAAGAACTCCGGAGTTGTCGAACTCGTGACTCGTATTATTAAACCACCCTAAAAAAATTTGGGACACCAACTCAATTACAAAACCAGTGTTGCAAATCCAATCTACCTCATCAAAAATCTGCAACTATTCCTTATAAACATCATTGAAATTAAAATTGAGACAACCTGACAACCCTTTCTTGGTCATTTAATTTAACGCTTAACCGTCAAATAAGTGCTCAAATTGTACCCTTTTTTCCTGTTAGTTGTCTGAACTCTTTTCCAGGCAGATTAGGTGCCTAACGTTTCGTTTTGGAACACAAAATAGCTTTTTCGTCAACAACCGTTAAAAAAATTCTGTTACCCAATCAGAACATGAGGTGGCCTATTTTTTTATTTTTTTAATTTCTGAATGGTCACCTACACATTATCCGTTGTATTATTTTGATTTGGAATGTCTTACGTTCCTTGAACAATTTGTTCTCGGTGATGACATTTTGAGCACTTGATTATATAAATATGATATTTCTGCAAAAAAAAAACATTTTTTTGTGTTTTTTTAATAAAATTAAAGATTTTCTATTTTTTATACACAACAATGAAAGAAAAAAACAGAAATAGGCCACATGTCATGTTCTATTTAGTTAACAATTTTTTTTGATAGTTATGACTAGAAAACCTTATTTGAGTAACGGAAAGAAACGTTAGACAACTATTTTGTCCGAAAAAAGTTTAGACACCTATTAGAAAAAAAAGTTTAGTCTCGACACTTTTCTGATGTTTAAGGCTTAATTTAAATTTTACAAAAATTATGATTTATAAAAAAACCCATCATCCAACACATTCTAATGTGTGTATGAAAATATTTAATCTCAAGCAAATGAAAAATATATTCAGAGAAAATTGCACAACACATCCCAGACTATAGCACTCGTTCAAAATTTCTCCACAAACTTTTGAAGATTTCAATTTCATCCTCAAACAATTAAACTGTAACCCCTAAACCCACCTATGCGTTACAACGGATCCTAGGAAGTCACATTAGGGGCACAAGAGCGACCCACAGTAAAAAATTACACATAAAAAACATTTTTTTCTCAAAACACTTATTAAATTGTAAAATCAACTTCTGTTTAAAATACCATTTCAAGGAGTCATTTAAATACATGACAGAAATTTCCGAACGTGATTTACAGACACTATCATAAAACAATACATGACATACATTCCCACTAACTATACAATACCGTACTTTAAAGGAAACGCCGAAACAACTCTAAACACTGCTGTCAACCATTATACCATGATATATTCCTTTAACCTGCGATGGTAAAAACAACGTGAGCTTGGAAAAGCACAGTAATACAGAACTACCAAAAGATGCTATAAGCTCATGCAGATATATGGTAGGCATAACATTTTCATGATGTTCCATGTAGTAACAGTCTCCATATCTGTTCTACTAATTCGAGGTAGCATCATACTCGAGAATAACGGTATTTTTTCTTTATTAAAACCTCGAGAATTAGACGTGAATTATATAGGCTAGTAACATACTGAGGTGGAATTAGAGAGTTTAGCGTCTAGTGTGTTCCAATGGTGCAACGTTAATGCATGAAATGTAACAATGCAATAAACCTTTTTTTATTTCAAATACATTTGATTCGAGTGGCAGTAAAGTTCATTTTAATTCTTTATTTACCCTCCAACCATACTCCAGTATTTAGTTTCCCCAGTACGATATCATGTACATGCATTAACCCGAGCCCATTGGGCGTGGGTACCATCCTAAGAAATACCTTAGAATACGAGCGCCCCAAGCCGAAGCATAGGAACCGAAAACGGGCAGACCTAGCTGAAGCATAGGACCGAAAACGGGCGGACTTACCAGCTGGATCAAGGCTGAGCCGACGGTAACTTCATATCATGTCCCAAGTACCCCAGTGATTCAAATCATCAATAGTTCTAATCAATAACTGTATTTTTAGTAACACACTATTCATATAGCATGTTTGTCACATCGACTGCATAGGCATATACCAGAAATACAGTACGGTCATTCTTAATTTATAAAACATGTCATGTTCATGTGAGTTCAAGTATGTAATCATGTGCACGTGATCGGTATTATAACATGTAAATCAGTATGCAAAAACAGTCGTGTAGCACACATGGGACACACTAAGTGGAATAGTTTATTTCTTGGAGATACTTGGCATTTACGGAAGAGAACACATTAAACTTTTGACAATTGAATGGATTTTTGAAACCAGGCCCCTATTAAAAGAGGGGTTTGTACTAACGGTTCAAAACAGATATTCAGGAGATGATACATCAAGATCTTTGAGTGTTTAGGCATATCATGAGTGATTTAGCCATTTAAGCCTACAAGGGCATTATGGTCATTTTATCATACATGGGCATTTTGGTAATTTATACCAACAAGGCTTAAATAGTAGCTCGGGAATTCTATTTGCTCATCAGGTTTCCAACCCGGCATTTAGAGATTCCTATGTCAAGATCTTTCACGATATCAGATACATTCAGGGCTATTTTGATTACTTTGGCCAACGAGGGCATTTTGGTCATTTAACTATCAGGGGTGATTTTGTAATTTACCCCAATAGTTATAAAATGACGATTTACAATATTTAAGCTTTCCAGAAGTTTAACGAGCCTCTAAAACTAATCGAACTAACATGTCCGAACCGTACAGTACTAACCAAACCTTCTGCTGTATGCACTTCACGGGTATCATTTCCAAATATTGATTGTATCGTATATCTGAAAGGTTGCTTTCATATTTCACCACAGGACTTGCCACGGAGTAGTCGAACTTATACTCTGTGCGGAAAAACTTCCATCCTTATATTAATATTAGGAGTGATTGACGTACATGAGTAATGCTTCAACCCTTAGGGGCATTTCAGTCATTTTCAGTTTTATTGGCATTTCTAGAATTTCATCAAAGGCAATTTACTTATTCCAGTCAAGGGGGTATTTCAGTCATTTTGAAGCTCGGGATATCCACCATTCCTGTCAATTGAACCATATATAGCATTTTAATCATTTAAGTACTTGTGGGTGTTTTAGCCATTCAAGTAATTTCGGTACCTCCAACCACTTCATTCATTCCAAAACTCAAAGGTTTATCCATCATTTCAGTTAATTTGCAAACTCGGTGTCTGAGGATACTTCAGCCTTTTTGGTCGATACGACCCTTCCGATTAATTCAACCATAATAGTGCTCCAAATACTTTTAGTCATTTCAATCAATTCGATATTTTGAGTCGCTTGATTAATTCAGAGGTATGGATAGTTTCCCATAAATCTATATTCGGAGATTCATTCCAAATTCAAGGAAACCTAACACCTTACAATCTCGAAGGTTTAAATCTTGTTACCATAACTTTCCAAGTAGTTCGAGGATTTTAGATGAATCAGGTTGTTTTACCATATCCAGTGTAGATTTCTAGATCGCTTCCAATTCCAAGGGTATTTTAGTCATTCTTATACATTAAGGGCATTTTCGTAATTTCATATCCAAATATTTTTAGCATTTAATCATTTGACATTAATAATCGGGTTTGGAGATTAGCTGCCTTATTACATAATTTATTGAACTCTAGATCCTTACATTTATTAACTTCCTCGTTCGAGCATTTCGATCTTCTCTAGGTTATCATACTCAATTTCATATCTGGTTTGACTTAAGCAGAGTTAACAACACTCTTCATCATATTCATGCATGCATTCACCGAATACCAACATGTTCATAAAGCATACTAGAGGTAGTAGCGTATTACCATTAATACTTGCTATATCGGTCGACCATGATACTCTGTTCCATCACTCTCGAACCTGAATGCGACGTCCTCAACATCCCGAATACAAGGAACTGTGAATACATAAGCAGACTCGAGTTCAAGGTCCAATTCGGAGGCTTTCGGGTTAGAATTTCACGAAACGGGCTTCAAAATCGGACTCAGGACGTCGAAAAACATAAAATAGGACTTTTCGGAAAAATTTGACTTTTTGGTCAAAGTCAACGATGACGTCAGCGGTCAAAGTAAACGTTGACGTCGTGCTGACGTCACTGGTTCAATGGTTGACTCGGCGAGTTGACTCACTGGGTTGACTCGGGTGAGTTGACTCGGACGAGTTGACTCATTGAGTTGACTCGGTCAACGGGTCAGGTACGGGTTAACAGGTCGTGTCGGTTTGTTTAGACCGGTTCGGGTGACTCGGTTCAAGGTTAGACCGGGTCTGAGCCGGCCGGTTCAACGGCCACCATCTAGGGCGGCCGGAAATCGCCCCGGACGGCGCGTAAGGCCCATTCGCAGCCTAAAATGGCTGGAAAAACCCTCCGTTCATGCCATTGTCATCCATTTTTCGTTTAAAGCTCAAATAACTCAATATTTAAGCCAAAATACTCACAGATCTTACCAAATCGGAAGTAATGCGATTGGATTAATGTGGCTCCGACGACGGTCAATACGGCGGCCGCTTGACGCTTGGCAGTACGAGTTCTGCTCGGTTCGGCCCCCTGAGGACGATAGTGACCTCCGATTCGAGCCACAACGTCGGACGGTGACGGAGAATTTGAAAAGCCAAGCTCCAATCCCCGTCGAAGCTTCAAGCAAGATTGAACGATGGACGTTGGCTGATCTACGCGAGTGACCTTGGGGGTTTCGCTTAGGACGTCGAGGCAGTTCGTTCGACGGTGGCGGTGCGAGGCACGCCGCGGCGGTGGCCGAGATCTGACGGTGGCCAGATCTGGGAGGGTGAAGGATTTGGGGGGGAAGAAGGTTCTCGAATGGGGCGGAAAGCTGGGCATTCATTTTTGGTAGGTGAAAAGGTTGTTCAGATTATTAAATCCCCCATGATAACTCAACACTACTCAAAAAGAAAAAGGAGTAGCTTAAACATTAAGAGCTTCATAAATCAGATGGCTGGGTTATTAGCTTGCCAACCTAAGGTTGGGGGTTCGATTCCCACAACCCCCACTTTCATTCATATATATATATATATATATATATATATTATTGTTACATAAACTCATTCTAAATTGGTACTCAAACTTTTGAGAATTTTAGATTCATCCCCAGACCATGAGCATCATTCTAATTTAGTCCTTGAATGTTTTGAACATTCTAATTCCATCCCCAAATTAACACTACATGCTAAACATGTCCCATATTAATGAGAAAATTATAGAAACTATTTAATGTTGCACAGAAATGGTGTGACATAATCAATTGTTGTGGCATGAACGATAATTTGGGGATGAATGTTGAAATTCTAAAAGTTTCGTCGACCAGTTTAGAATGAGAGTCGTAGTTTGGGGACCAATTTAGAATGAGTGTCATATTTTGAGGATGAAATTAGACTATTTAAAAGTTTAGGCACCAATTTATAAGTTGTGTCATAGTTTGAGGACATGTAGTGCAATTAACTCTAATATTAATATAAAGAGAAATATCCAAAATACATTTAAACCTTGGTCAAATGTGTAATTTGATATACGACATTTGGCTTTGTTCTGTTATACATACGAAACATTGATTTTGGTTCAATTGTACACATATAAATTTTATTTTTGTTTGATTAGAAACGTTTAAAATAAATAAATACATTCATTTATATATTTTTTGTAACACATAAATATAATTTTTTATACAATATGTACACGTAAAAGGATGCGGCGTCAATAATGAATTAAGTAATTTGAGAAAATTGTCTCAAATCAAAGCTTAATGTATACAATTATACAAAAGCAAAGTTCTTGCACCAAATTGCACATGTGACAAAAGACCATGTATAAATAGCGAACGAGTGAGCCATATTCATGGTTTTGGGTGGGTTTATTTTGTTTTTATCTTCTATTAATATGTGTTGATTGCTTCTAAGTCGCCTTCTTCTTTTATATATAGTGAAGTCGGTCTTGTCTTTTAATATCTCTAAATGTCTCTCTCTATCTCAAGTGTTTTATTTTCTATAAATTTTATACGGACTTTATAAAAATAATAACAATAAAATGGCATAATAGAAAGACCATTTATTCACCACATATAATGATTTCAAGTGTTTTAAACATTTAGGCCTTTTAAACCTTTTCTAGAGTTAAACGAGGAAGGGGTTGGGGTTGTCCAGGGATCAAACCCGAGACTAATATTAACTCAAGACTTGAAGCCAGTCTTTTTATTAAACCACCTTCCTTATTTTAAAATTTCTAGTGCATGCAAAGAAACAATATTTTAAATTATTTTCTGGAAACTTGTTGTCAAACGTGGCGAAGGGTTGTCCGGGTCAATAGTAGCCGTGGCCTTGTATCCAAGTTTGTTCACCTCAGGAGGAGTGGCGGAAGATGTGTCCAGAAGCGATTCGACGACATCCCAATTGACAGCAGTACTAGTAATGTCAATATATACCTGCAGTTGACAGATATTTGATTTATGTAAAAGTGGATTGAATTATTTCTTTTGAATGTTACAATAAAATTCTTAAGGAAGTTTTATTTAAGAAAAAGAATGAAACAAATAGGGTTCATCGGAAATTATTTGTGCCGGTGGTGCCATAAGTTTTAAGAAAAGGGAATAACAATGATTGATGAATACCTTGTTGCTTTCACCGTTCATATTGCTCCAGGCAACAACCCACTTAATGCCAGCTGGGGTCGCATACACAGCACCGCCTTTCGAGCTTCCAGCTCGGGGATCGGCGTCGTGCTTAATTTTATCGGACCACTTTGCTTGAAGAACAAATGGGCGGTTTCCAGAGCCATACCAATCCTTTTGGTCAGCAAGGTTGACATTGTCATTGGAAAGGTTCTGAAGAGTCGCGTCTGTATAGAATGCAGGACCCGAGCTGCTAAATACATTGTGAGCCATCACCTTAATTTGATAAGTCGAAATACCTTAAGCTATTGGTTTGGTTTTGTTGTGCTCTGACTGCTGTACTAGATACCGATATATATACTATTCTGCAGCCCATACAACAAGCAGCTATAATTTTTTATTTTTCAATATTTTTGGAAGGTATAATTAATTAACAGTTCCGGTTTTATATTAATAAGGACAAAGTACTGAATAAATATATGTATCCATTTGTTTTATCTGGAAATTACATCTCCAACAGCATAATTGAATTAACTCCATGTGCTGGCCTCTCGAGCCCGGGAACATCAATACCACGTGCATGTTTCATTTTACTTTTAAATTTTTTTATACGTGGTTGTTATAACAACATTGCAAGACTAGATATTTGAATATTAGCTTGTGGTCCACATGTTGTGTTTACTTTAAGTATTTAATATGTGGTTGTTATAACTAAATCTCTCTTTTCACTATATAAAATATTGTAAGTATTTTAGCATTAGATTGTCTCATGTAGGAGTGTTCAGGAGTGGTTAACCGTACCAGATTGACTTATTTGTACGGTTACTGGAAGTCTCAGTTCGAAATTTTAATGAACCGTTATCATTTTGTTTAAATCGGTTATCGTCTAAGTGGTTAATCGATTTATTCGGTACGGTTACTCGGCTAACTACAAATCGTTTTACAACAAGTACTATAAAAATATACCTATTTATTACGAATAATTTTAGTAGTTAAAAAATATCAATGTTAACAAATTCAATTAAAGTGTTCAATATAGATAGTGTTCGGCATGACAAAAACATAAGTAACAATAAAAAGGTCAGTAACTTAGTGTTTTTCGTAAATTAGTAAATAATTACTAAAATTAAGTTTTAAAATTTTTTGTTTCGGTTACGGTTTCACTGAAAAAGCGTAACCGCTATAATTCCATTTAACCACTAGTTATCTACTTTACACACCCGCTAATGTATATATATTTTAAAAACTTTTCAATTAGTTAGAAAATTATAATGGATACTTTAATGACTACGTCCCTAAAATTTATAGAAATTTTCCTAAACTTTCAAAGTTTTCGATTTGATCCCGAATCTAAGATTATAAATATTGCTTAACCTAATTGGTCTAAGCAAAATCCCTTAGCGCCGAGTATGGGGTGTGACTTCACCAACCAAAGAGTTTCTTTGCCCATCTGCATAAAGAAATGCGCATTGCCAAATTTTCATGAAAGATAATCCACATCAATGAAAGTACTCAGGAGTTGCCAAAGTCTTTAACTCGAGTTATTAAACCACCCTAAAAAATTTTGGGACACTAACTCGATTACAAAACCAGCGTTGTCAATCCAACCTTCCTCATCAAAAACCTCCAACAGTTCCTTACAAACACCGTCGTTATTAAAATTGAGACTCTTGGCAGCCCTTTCTTGGTCCATTAATTTAAGGCTTAACCGTCAAAAAAGTGTCCAAACTAGACCTTTTTTTTAGATAGGTGTCTGAACTATTTTTCCGGCAGAATAGGTGCGTATCGTTTCGTTTCGGTACTCAAAACGCTTTTTCGTTAATGACCATTAAAAAATTATGTCACCCAATCAGAGCATGAGAAGTAGCCTATTTTTTATTTTTTTTAATTTTGGAATGGTTACTCACACATTATCCGTTATATTATTTTGATTTGGAATGTCCTATGTTCCTTGTACTATTTGTACTCAGTGATGACATTTTGAGCTCTTGATTATATAAATATCATCTTTCTACAAAAAAAAAATGGGGGGGAGTTTTTTAATAAAATTAATGATATTCCAGAATTTGAAAAATAAAAATGATAGAAAGTAACTGAAATAGGCACGTGTCGTGTTCTAATTAGATAACGGAAATTTTTTAATAGTCATGACTAGAAAACCTTATTTGAGTAATGGAATGAAACGTTAGACACCTATTTGGCCCGGAAAATAGTTTAAACACCTAACTGGAAAAAAAAGTTTAGTTTCGGGACTTTTCTGACCGTTAAGCCTTAATTTAAATTTTACAAAAAAATTGATTTATAAAAAAACCCATCATCCATCGCATTCGAATATGCGTATGAAGGTATTTAACCTCAAGAAAATGGAAAATATATTCTATTTGAAATATGTTCATTGTGATATTCAGAGTAAATACTTTCATGATCCACATCAATAAAAGAACTCCGGAGTTGTCGAACTCGTGACTCGTATTATTAAACCACCCTAAAAAAATTTGGGACACCAACTCCATTACAAAACCAATGTTGCAAATCCAATTTGCCTCATCAAAAATCTACAACTATTCCTTATAAACATCGTTGAAATCAAAATTGAGACAATCTGACAACCCTTTCTTGGTCATTTAATTTGACGCTTAACCGTCAAGTAAGTGCTCAAATTGTACCCTTTTTTTCCTGTTAGGTGTCTGAACTCTTTTCCAGGCAGAATAGGTGCCTAATGTTTCGTTTTGGAACTCAAAATAGCTTTTTCGTCAACAACCGTTAAAAAAATTCTGTTACCCAATCAGAACATGAGGTGGCCTATTTTTATATATATTTTTAATTTCTGAATGGTCACCTACACATTATCCGTTGTATTATTTTGATTTGGAATGTCTTACGTTCCTTGAACAATTTGTACTCGATGATGACATTTTGAGCACTCGATTATATAAATATGATCTTTCTGCAAAAAAACATTTTTTGTGCTTTTTAATAAAATTAAAGATTTTCTATTTTTTATAAATAACAATGAAAGAAAATAACATAAATAGTCCACATGTCATGTTCTATTTAGTTAACAATTTTTTTTTATAGTTATGACTAGAAAACCTTATTTGAGTAACGGAATGAAACGTTGAACAACTATTTTGTTCGAAAAAAGTTTAGACACCTATCTAAAAAAAGTTTAGTTTCGACACTTTTCTGATGTTTAAGGCTTAATTTAAATTTTACAAAAATTATGATTTATAAAAAAACCCATCATCCAACACATTCTAATGTGTGTATTAAAATATTTAATCTCAAGCAAATGAAAAATATATTCAGAGAAAATTGCACAACACACCCTAGACTATAGCACTCGTTCCAAATTTCTCGACAAATTTTTGAAGATTTCAATTTCATCCTCAAACAATTAAATTGTAACCCCCTAGACCCGTCTATGCGTTACAACGGATCCTAGGAAGTCACATTAGGGTAACAAGAGCGACCCACAGTAAAAAAAATTACACATAAAAAACATTTTTTTTCTCAAAACACTTATTAAACTGTAAAATCAACTTCTGTTTAAAATACCATTTCAGGGAGTCATTTAAATGCATGACAGAAATTTCAGAACGTGTTTTACAGACACTATCATAAAACAATACATGACATACATTCCCACTAACTATACAATACCGTACTTTAAAGGCAACGCCGAAACAACTCCGAACACTGCTGTCAACCATTATAACATTATATATTCCTTTAACCTGCAATGGTAAAAACAACGTGAGCTTGGAAAAGCACAGTAATACAGAACTACCAAAAGATGTTATAAGCTCATGCAGATATATGGTAGGCATAACATTATCATGATGTTCCATGTAGTAACAATCTCCATATTTGTTCTACTAATTCGAGGTAGCATCATACTCGAGAATAACGGTATTTGTTCTTTATTAAAACCTCGAGAATTAGACGTGAATTATATAGGCTAGTAACATACAGAGGTGGAATTAGAGAGTTTAGCGTCTAGTGTGTTCCAATGGTGCAACGTTAATGCATGAAATGTAACAATGCAATAAACCTTTTTTTATTTCAAATACATTTGATTCGAGTGGCAGTAAAGTTCATTTTAATTCTTTATTTACCCTCCAACCATACTCCAGTATTTAGTTTCCCCGGTACGATATCATGTACATGCATTAACCCGAGCCCATTGGGCTTGGGTACCATCCTAAGGAATACCTTAGAATACGAGCGGCCCAAGCCGAAGCATAGGAACCAAAAACGGGCAGACCTAGTTGAAGTATAGGACCGAAAACGGGCGGACTTACCAGCTGGATCAAGGTTGAGCCGACGGTAACTTCATATCATGTCCCAAGTACCCCAGTGAATCAAATCATCAATAGTTCATTAATCAATAATTGTATTTTTAGTAACACACTATCCATATAGCATGTTTGTCACATCGGGTGCATATGCATATACCAGAAATACAATACGGTCATGCTTAATTTATAAAACATGTCATGTTCATGTGAGTTCAAGTATGTCAATCATGTGCACGTGATCGGTATTATAACATGTAAATCAGTATGCAAAAACAGTCGTGTAGCACACATGGGACACACTAAGTGGAATAGTTTATTTCTTGGAGATACTTGGCATTTACGGAAGAGAACACATTAAACTTTTGACAATTGAATGGATTTTTGAAACGAGGCCCCTATTAAAAGAGGGGTTTGTACTAACGGTTCAAAACAGATATTTAGGAGATGATACATTAAGATCTTTGAGAGTTTAGGCATATCATGAGTGATTTAGCCATTTAAGCCTACAAGGGCATCATGGTCATTTTATCATACATGGGCATTTTGGTAATTTATACCAACAAGGCTTAAACAGTAGCTCGGGAATTCTATTTGCTCATCAGGTTTCCAACCTGGCATTCAGAGATTCTTATGTCAAGATCTTTCACGATATCAGATACATTTAGGGCTATTTTGATTACTTTGGCCAACGAGGGCATTTTGGTCATTTAACTATCAGGGGTGATTTTGTAATTTAGCCCAATAGTGATAAAATGACGATTTACAATATTTAAGATTTCCAGAAGTTTAACGAGCCTCTAAAACCAATCGAACTAACATGTCCGAACCGTACAATACTAACCAAACCTTCTGATGTATGCACTTCACGGGTATATTTCCAAATATTGATTGTATCGTATATCTGAAAGGTTGCCTTCATATTTCACCACAGGACTCGCCACAGAGTAGTCAAACTTATAATCTGTGCGGAAAAACTTCCATCCTTATATTAATATTAGGAGTGATTGACGTACATGAGTAATGCTTCAACCCTTAGGGGTATTTCAGTCATTTTTAGCTTTATTGGCATTTCTAGAATTTCATCAAAGGCAATTTACTTATTCCAGTCAAGGGGGTATTTCAGTCATTTTGAAGCTCGGGATATCCACCATTCCTGTCAATTGAACCATATATAGCATTTTAATCATTTAAGTACTCGTGGGTGTTTTAGCCATTCAAGTAATTTCGGTACCTCCAACCACTTCATTCATTCTAAAACTCAAAGGTTTATCCATCATTTCAGTTAATTTGCAAACCTCCGTGTCTGAGGATACTTCAGCCTTTTTGGTCGATACGACCCTTCTGATTAATTCAACCATAATAGTGCTCCAAATACTTTTAGTCATTTCAATCAATTCGATATTTTGAGTTGCTTGATTAATTCAGAGGTATGGATAGTTTCCCATAAATCTATATTCGGAGATTCATTCCAAATTCAAGGAAACCTAACACCTTACAATCTTGAAGGTTTAAATCTTGTTACCATAACTTTCCAAGTAGTTCGAGGATTTTAGATGAATCGGGTTGTTTTACCATATCCAGTGTAGATTTCTAGATCGCTTCCAATTCCAAGGGTATTTTAATCATTCTCATACATTAAGGGCATTTTCATAATTTCATATCCAAATATTTTTAGCATTTAATCATTTGACATTAATAATCGGGTTTGGAGATTAGCTGCCTTATTACATAATTTATTGAACTCTAGATCCTTACATTTATTAACTTCCTCGTTCGAGAATTTCGATCTTATCTAGGTTATCATACTCAATTTCATATCTGGTTTGACTTAAGCAGAGTTAATAGCACTCTTCACCATATTCATGCATGCATTCACCGAATATCAACATGTTCATAAAGCATACTAGAGGTAGTAGCGTATTACCTTTAATACTTGCTATATCGGTCGACCATGATACTCTGTTCCATCACTCTCGAACCCGAATGCGACGTCCTCAACATCCCGAATACAAGGAACTGTGAATACATAAGTAGACTCGAGTTCAAGGTCCAATTCAGAGGCTTTCGGGTTAAAATTTCACGAAACATGCTTCAAAATCGGGCTCAGGACGTCGAAAAACATAAAATAGGACTTTTCGGAAAAAGTTGACTTTTTGGTCAAAGTCAACGCTGACGTCAGCGGTCAAAGTAAACGTTGACATCATGCTGACGTCACTGGTCCAATGGTTGACTCGGCAAGTTGACTCACTGGGTTGACTCGGGCGAGTTGACTCGGACGAGTTGACTCACTGAGTTAACTCGGTCAACGGGTCAGGTACGAGTTAACGGTCGGGTCGGTTTGTTTAGACCGGTTCGGGTGACTCGGTTCAAGGTCAGCCCGGGTCTGAGCCAGCCGGTTCAACGGCCACCGTCCAGGGCGGCCGGAAATCGCCCCGGACGGCACATAAGGCCCATGCGCGGCCTAAAATGGCTGGAAAAACCTTCCGTTCATGCCATTGTCATCCATTTTTCGTTTAAAGCTCAAATAACTCAATATTTAAGCCAAAATACTCACAAATCTTACAAAATCGGAAGTAATGCGATCAGATTAACGTGGCTCCGACGACGGTCAATACGGCGGCCGTTTGACGCTTGGCGGTATAAGTTCTGCTCGGTTCGGCCTCTTGAGGACGATAGTGACCTTCGATTCGAGCCACAACGCCGGACGGTGACGGAGAATTTGAAAAGCCAAGCTCCAATCCCCGCTGAAGCTTCAAACAAGATTTAACGATGGACGGTGGCTGTTCTGCGCGAGTTACCTTGGGGGTTTCGCTTAGGACGTCGAGGCGGTTCGTTCGACGGTGGCGGTGCGAGGCACGCCGCGGCTGTAACACCCTAAAACCACCTTAGTTCGAATTATAGAAAACGACAAGGATAGCGTAAATATTTTACGAATTAACTAAGATTATAATGAAATAAAATAAGCTATGTTTTAGTAAGTTACAAATGGATTAAAGTACAACATGTAAGTTCATGTGTAAACTTAGAATAATAAAGATCAATTTGTAACTAATATATATATGTATACTTCGGTGGGTAATATAGTTATGTATATATATATATATATATATATATATATATATATATATATATATCAAATATATATAAAATTAATATATGATAATTAAAGAATAAAATGCTGAATTAAAATAATTGATAGTGGAATGATACTTGGTTCATAATGAACCAAGTGTCCCACCCTTATAACTTAAGGGACACTCGGCATTAAGGGGTAAAAAAAAACACCCAATTCGTTTTCATCTTCTTCATTCAGCCAAGAAACCCACCGAAACCTTAATAAATTAGAGAGAGAGAGAGCTGGGAAATGAAAGAAGAGAGGGCTGCAAAATTATCCTAGGATTCATGCATGCATGTTGGTTCAAAGCTCAAGTAAGTAGATGTGTGTTACCGATTTTGTTCTTAAGATTATAGGATTTGTATTATTGAATTCTTTGTGTGTTGTTGCTGGAATTATGTTTAGAAATTATTCAAATTGTTAATGAGTTGCTGGGTTCATGTTAGACTTGAATAATTTCTGGAAATTAAAGCATGAACATGAACTTAGGTATGAATCTGCCCAGATTCGTACTTGTATGATACCCTGTAGAAATCTGGAAAATTGAGCATGTTAGAGTGATTTCTGGAAAAAGTGTTCTTATACAAAGTTGTAGAGATCTGACGGTGGCCGGATCTGGGAAGGTGAAGGATTGGGGGGGGGGGGAGAAGGTTCTCGAATGGGGCGGAAAGCTGGGCATTCATTTTTGGTAGGTGAAAAGGTTGTTCAGATTATTAAATCCCCCTTGATAACTCAACACTACTCAAAAAGAAAAAGGAGTAGCTTAAACATTAAGAGCTTCATAAATCAGATGGCTGGGTTATTAGCTTGCCAACCTAAGGTTGTGGGTTTGATTCCCACAACCCCCACTTTCATTCATTTATATATATATTAGTGTTACATAAACTCATTCTAAATTGGTACTCAAACTTTTGAGAATTTCAGTTTCATCCCCAGACCATGAGCATCAATCTAATTTAGCCCTCGAAAGTTTTGAACATTCTAATTCCATCCCCAAATTAACACTACATGCTAAACATGTCCCATATTAATAAGAAAATTATAGAAACTATTTAATGTTGCACTGAAATGGTGTGACATAATCAATTGTTGTGGCATGAACAATAATTTGGGGATGAATGTGGAAATTCTAAAAGTTTCGTCGACCAGTTTAGAATGAGAGTCGTAGTTTGGGGACCAATTTAGAATGAGTGTCATATTTTGGGGATAAAATTAGACTATTTAAAAGTTTAGGCACCAATTTAGAAAGTGTGTCATAGTTTGAGGACATGTAGTGCAATTAACTCTAATATTAATATAAAGAGAAATATCCAAAATACATTTAAACCTTGTTCAAATGTGTAATTTGATATACGACATTTGGGTTTGTGCTGTTATACATACGAAACATTGATTTTGGTTCAATTGTACACATATAAATTTTATTTTTGTTCGATTACAAACGTTTAAAATAAATAAATACATTCATTTATATATTTTTTGTAACACATAAATATAATTTTTTATACAATATGTACACATAAAAGGATGCGGCGTCAATAATAAATTAAGTAATTTGAGAAAATTGTCTCAAATCAAAGCTTAATGTATACAATTATACAAAAGCAAAGTTCTTGCACCAAATTGCACGTGTGACAAAAGACCATGTATAAATTGCGAACGAGTGAGCCATATTCATGGTTTTGGGTGGGTTTATTTTGTTTTTATCTTCTATTAATATGTGTTGATTGCTTCTAAGTCGCCTTCTTCTTTTATATATAGTGAAGTCGGTCTTGTCTTTTAATATCTCTAAATGTCTCTCTTTATCTCAAGTGTTTTATTTTCTATAAATTTTATACGGACTTTATAAAAATAATAAATATAAAATGGCATAATAGAAAGACCTTTTATTCACCACATATAATGATTTCAAGTGTTTTAAACATTTAGGCCTTTTAAACCTTTTCTAGAGTTAAACGAGGAAGGGGTTGGGGTTGTCCAGGGATCAAACCCGAGACTAATATTAACTCAAGACTTGAAGCCAGTCTTTTTATTAAACCACCTTCCTTATTTTAAAATTTCTAGTGCATGCAAAGAAACAATATTTTAAATTATTTTCTGGAAACTTGTTGTCAAATGTGGCGAAGGGCTGTCCGGGTCAATCGTAGCTGTGGCCTTGTATCCAAGTTTGTTCACATCAGTAGGAGTGGCAGAAGATGTGTCTAGAAGCGATTCGACGACATCCCAAATAATATAAAAATAAAATAATTTTATTTAAATTATATAAACTTATCTATTTATTTCAACCAAATTATTTTATAAAAAATAATTATATAAATAATATAAAATATATTATTTTTACATATATCAATAAAAATATATTATTTTTTAAAAACAAAAGATATTCGTAAAACAATATATTTATTTTATAAATAATATATAAAAAACTATAAATCCCAAACCTCAAATCATAAAGTTTAGGGTTTGAGGTTTGAGCTTTGTAGTTTAAGGTTTAGGATTTAGAGCTTAGAGTTTTTATATATTATTTATAATATAAATATATTATTTATATATAATATTTATATAAAAACAATACACTTTTATTTATATATATTATATATAAATAATTTATTTTAATATAATTTATTTCATAAAATAATTTGAATTAATCTGAAGTAGTTTAAGATATATAATTTTTGTGGTAAAATACTATATAATGTTATGTTGGTTTAATGGTTAAGACTTATCTTTATGTTTTAAAGGTCCTGGGTTCAAACCACCCCAAGTGCATGGTTTTAATTTTTTTCCTCCAGCAAAACGACGTCGTTTTGGTCCAAATTAGGCTTCAAAACAGCCGCACCAAAACGGCGTCGTTTTGACTTAACGGGGACTTAACGCTTAACGGCGGAGTGACATTTTAAACTCAAATATTAAAGTTCAATGCTACTTTTGAAGAATTTTAAAGTTCGGTGGTATATTCGACTCAGGGGCTATAGTTTAGTGGTATCCGGTGTAGTTAACCCAGTATATATTTAACTAGGTGTGTTACACGTGTGGTTCGTGATTCTTCGCTAAGGATGAGTGTGTGAAGTGCGGTTATAGTGGCAGGCTGTATTTATTTTCTATTGCAGTGAGTTTCTTTACGTTAGGTTGGTGAGTGCGTGATCTCTTATGCAGTGTTCGTTATGGGTGGATTATCATGAGTACTATTTTCCCCATTTAGGCCTAGGGGCTTTTTTAGTGAGGCATGTGATAATCTCGGATGTATGGTTTTCATCATTAAACATGCATATTTTCGATAAAAAAAATTAAAATAATTATAATACAATGACATAATAGAAAGACCTTTTATTTCTCCACATATAATGATTTCAAGTAGCCACACATTTATCTTAAACATGGCATAATTGATTTTAAACATTTAGACCATTTAAAACTATTCTAGAGATAAAAGAGGAAGGGGTTGGAGTTGTCTAGGGATCAAACCCGAGACTAATATTAACTCAAGACTTGAAGCCAGTCTTTTTATTAAACCACCTTCCTTATTTTAAAATTACTAGTGCATGCAAAGAAACAGTATTTTAAATTATTTTCTGGAAACTTGTTGTCAAACTTGGCGAAGGGCTGTCCGGGTCAATCGTAGCTGTTGCCTTGTATCCAAGTTTGTTCACCTCAGCCGGAGTGGCGGAAGATGTGTCCAGAAGCGATTCGACGACATCCCAATTGACATCAGTGCTAGTAATGTCAATATACACCTGCAGTTGACAGAGATTTGATTTATGTGAAAGTTGATCGAATTCTTTCTATTGAATGTTACAATAAAATTCTTAAGGAAGTATTTTTTTAAGAAAAAAAATGAAACAAATAGGGTTCATCGGAAATTATTTGTGCCTGTGGTGCCATAGTTTTAAGAAAAGGGAATAACATTGAATTGATGAATACCTTGTTGCTTTCACCATTCATATTGCTCCAGGCAACAACCCACTTAATGCCAGCTGGGGTCGAATACACAGCCCCGCCTTTCGAGCTTCCAGCTCGGGGATCGGCGTCGTGCTTAATTTTATCGGACCACTTTGCTTGAAGAACAAATGGGCGGTTTCCAGAGCCATACCAATCCTTTTGGTCAGCAAGGTTGACATTGTCATTGGATAGGTTCTGAAGAGTCGCATCTGTATAGAATGCAGGACCCGAACTGCTAAATACATTGTGAGCCATCACCTTAATTTGATAAGTCGAAATACCTTAAGCTATTGGTTTGGTTTTGTTGTGCTCTGACTGCTGTACTAGATACCGATATATATACTATTCTGCAGCCCATAAAATGACAACAAGCAGCTATAATTTTTTATTTTTCAATATTTTTGGAAGGTATAATTAATTAACAGTTCAGGTTTTATATTAATAAGGACAAAGTACTGAATAAATATATGTATCCATTTGTTTTATCTGGAAATTACATCTCCAACGGCATAATTGAATTAACTCCATGTGCTGGCCTCTCGAGCCCGGGAACATCATTACCACGTGCATGTTTCATTTTACTTTTAATTTTTTTTATACGTGGTTGTTATAACAACCTTGCAAGACTAGATATTTGAATATTAGCTTGTGGTCCACATGTTGTGTTTATTTAAGTATTTAATATGTGGTTGTTATAACTAAATCTCTCTTTTCACTATATAAAATATTGTAAGTATTTTAGCATTAGATTGTCTCATGTAGGAGTGTTCAGGAGTGGTTAACCCTACCAGATTGACTTATTTGTACGGTTACAGGAAGTCTCGGTTCGAAATTTTAATGAACCGTTATCATTTTGTTTAAATCGGTTATCGTCTAAGTGGTTAATCGATTTAATCGGTACTGTTACTTGCCTAACTACAAATCGTTTTACAACAAGTACTATAAAAAATATACCTATTTATTACAAATAATTTTAGTAGTTAAAAAATATCAATGTTAACAAGTTCAATTAAAGTCTTCAATATAAATAGTATTCGGCACGGCAAAAACATAAGTAACAATAAAAAAATCAGTAACTTAGTGTTTTCCATAGATTAGTAAATAATTAGTAAAATTAAATTTTAAAATTTTTGTTTCGGTTACGGTTTCACCGAAAAAGCGTAACCGCTATAATTCCATTTAACCTCTAGTTATCTACTTTACGCACACTCACAAATGTATATATATTTTTAAAACTTTTTATTTAGTTTTATTTTGGGTAAATTACTCCAATGCCCACCCAACTATGGGTCGCGACCTGTTTTGACCACCCAGCTAAAAGAATTTAAAATTCGACCACCCAACTATTTAAATAGACCTATTTTGACTACCGACCGTTAAAATTTAACGGAAAGGTGACGTGGCCGTTAAGTAAAATTTTTATAGTTACACATTTGGTCCTTGTTAGTTCTTTATTATATCAATTTAGTCTTAATTTTAATTTAAATAAATAATAAAATTAATTAACCAATCTGGTGACGACACGTGTCATCACCTCTTGGTGGGAAAACCCCATGCTTTTACCACTGCACCAGCACACTCTTTATGATATTATATAATATCGGATTGTGTTTTTTAGCCTATTTTTATGATTTTATAGTGTTTAATCCGTTTTAGATATTTGATTTTTGAATTGTTTTGTTTGTTATTGGGTTGGATTGGATCGGGGACGAGTTTACACTCTATATCCCGGGGCGGGGGAAATAAAATTATTTTCGGGTCATGTTGAATATTGTTGAGCATTAAATTATGTTTAAGACCGTTGACATATAAGACATTTTCAATGAAAATAGAAGAGTGATTACCAATGGAGCCAATTCCTTCAATGTGGCCTTTGGAGTTGTCACCGAAAGTTACTACTCCACCACTCTTTGGCTTTAGTTCCAAGAATCTACTCTTGTCACCGGTCATGTGTCTTGAGCATCCACTATCAAGGTACCATGTGCTTAATTTATTTATATCAAATATGAGGAGATTGTAGAACTAAATGTTTTGATATATTAATTGAAAAATGTTTTGGACTAAATTGAAAAGAATTTAAAATATGCTTTTAGTCAAAATAACTTAGGAGTATAAAAGGGACCTCCAAGCATCAAAGATAGGTTAATGCTTCAATTGTCAACAACATTATGATGAAAGATTGTCTTTAGAGCTTAATTGTATATTTCTTGTATAGACAACACTTGTGAGCTAAACTTTGTCAAATTTGCTCAAGTGTTTAGGTTTTGGGTGAGGGATTAATTGGGCAAACAAATACCTATTAGAGGGATTTCGTGTTTGCTTTGAATTCTCTTTGTACAAGAATGTCTTGGTTAATCTTTGGGTAGAAAGATTAACCGGTTTGTAAAGGTTGTCTCCTTAGCCTAGTAAAGGGGAAGAATTCTTAGTGAATTGGTGAAATCCTTGGTGGGAAGCTAAGGTAATGGATGTAGGCTTTGGTTAGAAAGCCGAACCACTCCAAATCTCTTGTTAATCTTTCTTATCTTTTACCACCACCATAAACACCCAAAAATCACCCTTCTCCACACTTGGCAAGCATATCAGTTGTGACCATCGAGCTCAATATATATATATATATATATATATATATATATCGGGTCAGGGTCGGATCTGGCAAAAACCCGTCCCGATTCACCCCGTTACCATCTCTATCCTTACCTCTTTTGGTGCCCCCTCTTAAAAAACTGGGTTTAGGGTCTAAAGTTAGGGATCATGGCTAGGATTTAGGGGATTTGAGGTATGGTGTATTTTTAGGGTGTATGGTTTAAAATTTAGGATGTGGTATTTAGAATTTAATTTTTAGTGTTTTTAGTGTGGGGCATAGAAATGGGCATACTTAGGGGTAGAAAATTTTTGTTCATAAACTTTGGGATAAAAACCATCTACCCCTTTTCGGTGCCTCTTTCTATGCTCAACACTAAAGAAACACTAAAAATAAATTATAAGCCATAACCCTTAATTTTAAATCCTAAACCTTACACCTTAAAAAATACATCCTACCCCAAATTTACTAAATCCTAGTCATAAACCCTAAGTCACAAACCTTAAACCTAATTTTTAGTGTGGGGTATAAATAGAGGCACCAAAAAATTGAGAATTTCTATTATAAATTTGGACACGAATGTTTGAGTTCTATCTCAAAAGTTGTTTTTTTAAACATGACTACATGAAACATTTTAGGGTAAACTACCTGGGTGACCACCTAGCTATTGGGTCTGGCCTGTTTTGACCACCAAACTACAAAAATTTAAAACTCGACCACCCAACTATTTAAATAGACATATTTTGACCACCGACAGTTAAAATCTAACGGAGAGGTGACGTGGCAGTTAAAAAAAATTTGTATAATTACACATTTGATCCCTATTAATTACTTATTATATTAATTTGGTACTAATTTTAATCTAATTAAATTAAATAAAATTAATCAAGCAATTAGATGACAATACATGTCATGACTCGATTGGATGAATTTATTCTATTTTAAATTTAATATTTTTTTCACCCAATTAGAAGGCAATACGTCTCACCTGATTGGGTGAAAAATTAACCAAATGAGATTGATGGGCATCGAACTATGAACCTATGGGCTGAATTGCAACACCTTCATCACTAGGCCAAGACCTTCAATTAGCTTAGATTTTCTAACTTTGTTTATTTAAACCCGATTTTGTGTTCTTCTCTTTCATTCAAAATTCCCCCAATCTTTCTCCACACCAGTCCACCTCGTACTTCTCTTCCCTCTTCATCTCTAACCTATTCATATACAATTTAAGCAGTGACATGTCGAGCTTACGAGATGACCTTGTTCTTCATTTGCTATGATGTAGGTATCTGCAGGAGAGGAAACAGTTTGGAGCACCATTGATAGCATTTCACATTAATCAGCAAAAACTTGTTGTAATACTACGTAATATTCAAGTCATGACCCTTGTTGGTTGGCACCTATGCAAATTGTATGATAAGGGTACAATGACTCCCGGTCATGCCAGCTTGGGAAAGGTATGAACATTTAAGATGTATAATCATGTGGTTTCGCACAAGATTTAGATCTGAATTACTTATCCATGACAAAACTTTTATGGTGTTCAGTTATTGATCACATTGAAGGCGAGAGAGACGACCGCTCTTGGTTGGGAGTTACTTGGTAGCAATGTAATTCTGGCTGATTTTCTTGTTGCAAAGGTTTGCACTCTCTGCTCTCGAAACTCTAACACGCTTGTCCTTGTTATTTGAGTTATAAAGATTCATTCAAGAAACATGTTTGAGTTTTGGTTTTCTCAGTTCACCATTGCATGCATGCATTTTATGATTTGGAACCCATTTATACATATGAAGTCACATATAGAAGTGCGGGGTTGGATTGGTGTGGAGAAAGATTGGGGGAATTTTGAATAATTAGTAACAATAAAAAAATCAGTAACTTAGTGTTTTTCGTGGATTGGTGTGGAGAAAGATTGGGGGAATTTTGAATGAAAGAAAAGAACACAAAATTCAGGTTTAAATAAACAAATTTAATAGTTTTAAACTGATTGAAGGCTTTGGCCTAGTGGTAGAGGTGTTACATTTCAACCCATAGGGTTTGATGCCTAGAAATCTCATTTGGTTAATTTTTTACCCAATCAGGTGGCACATGCCACCTTCTGATTGGGTGAAAAAATATTAAATAAAATAAATTAAAAGTAGAATAAATTCATCCAATTGAGTCATGACATGTGTTGTCATCTAATTGGTTGATTAATTTTATTTAACTAAGTTAAAATTAAGACCAAATTGATATAATAAGTAACCAACAAGGACCAAATGTGTAATTATACAAATTTTATTTAACTGTCACGTCACCCCTCTGTTAGATTTTAACGGTCGGTGGTCAAAATAGGTCCATTTAAATAGTTGGGTGATCGAATTTTGAATTTTTGTAGTTCAATGGTCAAAACAGGTTAGACCCAATAGTTGAGTGGTCACCCAAGTAGTTTACCCAACATTTTATTTAAAATACACTTTATACGCACTAATTTGTTACTAATTCAAAATTATGCAATAATTTAGTCCTTCGTATCTAATTATATAAAACCTCAGATGATATACCCCCTTGACACACTCAATAATTTGGTCCTAGTAAAAACTTTGATAATATACTCTCTTTAACACAGATTCTCAGTGGCAGAGCCATGATTGAATATTAAGAGGGGTTAAAATATTGAATTTTAAAAAACAAGATGACTTATTAAGTATTTAAACTTAAAGTTCATAAGGCAAGTTTAATTTGTCTAATATTTAAACTTATAAGGACCATGACAGACTATTAGTGGAACACCATGAGCGACTACTCAGAGGCCTCAACCAACCTAGTCTCCTAAAAATTAATTATATTTATTTTCTAAATTTTATTTTTTAATTTATCAAATGAATAAATTAATCTAATATTAAAATTTAATAATCTTTCTCAAACTTTAATTTTTTTGTTAAATTTAATTTTCTCCTTATTTTTTTCCCAATCTAACGATAAAATAATAAATGATACAATATTCTTCAAATTTTTTTGTATTTATTGTTCAAAATCAAACTCCATATCATACCCACAATTCATTTCCTTCACATTTTCTTAACAAAACAATGAAAATAATGTTTTTAACAAAGTTTAATCATGTTTCTATGATTTATTAATAAAATGTTAAATTAATTGTTCAAAGTAATGAGATATGTTTTCACTCTATAGGGGTCTGTTCTTAGTTTTGGTTCGGGCCCCCGAAAATGTCTGAGACGACCTTGATAAAGTCCTAAATTGTTGTTAGACTAAGAATTTTGAAAACATGAACCCATCCTTCTTTGGTTCAACCCTACTTGATTAAATATTTAATAAATCATTGTATTTTTAATTTAAATACTTATTTTTGCAAGGGTCAAAATACTATTAGACCAAAATCGATCTAATATATATATATATATATATATATATATATATATATATATATATATATTTATATATATATATATATATATATATATATATTTAACAGGGGTCGGGGCCCCTTTGGGCTCTAACATAGCTCCACCACTGCACCTTCTAATCTATTCACTACTAGACAACTGACAGTCTAATAAAATAAACTCATTATGACCCTAATGTCACTTGCTAGTAGACACAATCACTTCACTAATAAAATTTTAAATATGTAGAATTGAATTTTTTGAATTATTTCAAATTAGGACCAAATCTATTAGAGTATATAAGTTATGTGACTAATATTGTTATTATACCAAGCCAAATTAGAAGTATGTCGACAAAGTGACGTGTTTGTAATAAAATTTTAATTGAGTGAATAAATTATAACTTTTATAAAAATGTGATCCGTTTATAATCAAATACATAATTAAGTAATCTAAAGGTTTAGTGTTTAAGGGTTAGAGTTTAATGTGATTTAATTTTTTAAATTTAGAGCGTATGAATTAATTTTTTAGTGTTGAGACATACATTGAGCACCAAAAAGTACAATATTTTTGTTCCGTTAGTAATTAGCTATGGTGGTGCACAAGTGTAGTTTTGGTGGCCTTCTTTGGTTAGAACCAGAGCTACCACCTAAATTATTGTAGTATGTGCATGCATGTGTTATTTAGTGTAACACTCGGGTTTGGGGGTCGGGTGAAATTAAATTATTAAAATATTATTTTGGATCTTATATTTTCAAAACAAATAAAAAGATTATGTTGGGCTTGTTTAGAATTAAACCCAATGACCATGGATTTTACACTATTATAATAATCCATGTTCATTAAGGGTAAATGAGTCTTTTGGCTTTAAAAATAAAACAAAACAATAAAACACCCATTTTATTCATCATCTTCATCCCCACCCATTTTCAATTCCACGACATTTTCTCCCTTCCCTTCAAGTTTACTATTCCATCACCATCCTCCTTCATCTTTGAAGATTTTTGAAAGGTAATTGCATTTTTGAGTTGTCCTCACCTTCCCCTTGCTATTCATGTTTTTAGTTTTCATGGGAACCCATTATTTTGTGTTTTGAGTTTTTGAGCTTAAATAATAAAAATCCAAACTTTATTAACTTTTGATTGAGCTTTTGATTTCTTGAAGTTAGATATGTATTTGGTAGTCCAAAAGGTCTAACATACCTAATTTTTACAAGGTTTTAGAATGATTTTCGGATATGGGTTTATTGGGGTTTTAGAGGGGTTTAAAGGTGAGTTTTGGGGTTGTTTAGTGTTGGAAATTGATGGCTGATGGTTGTATGATGGTTAGGGGTTATTTTGGAAGCTATTAGGTGTGTTAAAAGTGTTGGAAACATTGGATCGTTGCTGAGTTTGTGGGCTGCTCGAAAATGGTGTTTTGAGAGTGTTTTTAGGTCGAATATATGCTTGATTAGTGCTATGAGTTTACAACAGTGGTTTGTGCTTGTTTTGGTGATTAGTAGTGTGTGTTTGATTGTTTAGAAACAAGGAACTTTGTTGGTGAAGCCTCACATTCGAATCCAGAACCATTGGGAGCTTGATCGGTTGGTTGCTTGTGTTTGGAAAGTCCAGTGAGTGGTTCTTCGATTTCAATTTAGTTTTCAAATGTTGGTTCGAGCATGTGGACCTAGGTCGGGCTTGGTAAACCCACCTAGAGTTGGGATTAGATTGGTAGTCTAATCTCAAGCTTTAGTTAGAGACCTATGGTTGAACTTATGAATATTGTGTGATTATGCCTCTTGTTTCATATTTATTGTGATCGATGTTGTTCTGTATATTGTGATATACATGTGTGTTGAGGCATGATGTTTTATGCATTGTGATATGCATGCGATTGTGGAATGTGGGTGCATGATGGTAAATCATGGTGAGTACGTGCTAAGCACGGAAATTGGTAAGAATGTTGTGAGGTTAAACTATGAAATGAGTTAGTATTGGTACTAGTATGCTTGGGTACAAATGATCGATCATTAAGATGTTTAGTGTTCACACGAGAGTCGAAATGCGCGCGTGGTCTTGGTGATGGTAGTCACGAAGATGGAGTACGGGTACGCCCAAAAATCTTCTTTTATATGTTAGTCGGTAATGAGTGGAATCCCGTCGACGGGGTGTGAGGATGAGTGGAATCCCCTCCGAGTGAAACGGTGATGAGTGTAATCCCACCGTAAGGTAATGGTTGAGTTGTTGGATGTGAGTTCCAACAGTTGTTATCCGCGTATTCGGGTCATAGCTAGGTGCCAATATGTTTGTTAAATGTGTTTCCATATGGTTGAATTGTGGACATGTTGAGCATAACCTGATAATTGATGATGTGTTCATGCATTTCATATATTGACTCTCGTGGCTACGAAGGTAAGGAAACATGCATTCATCCTTAGGTTTGTTGCTCGTGCTTGGACCCTGCATTGTCGAGGTTTGTTTTATGAGCTTACCCTCACTAAGCTTTACGCTTACGCTCTCTTTTGTTCGACAATGCAGATCCTTAGTTCGTGGGTTGCTTGTGCAAGGAGAAGGCCTCCAAGTGTGCTATCTTAGCCTTCAAGTATGGACTTTTAAGTAATTGATGTAATAGTTAAGCAATGGGGATTTGTGTTGTGGTTTTGCATTTAAGAGCTTGTTTAGACTCCTTGATATGTTGATGTTTCGGTGTGGCTTGTTGATGCCTTATTTTGGATTGTAAACCATGCTTATGTTGCGAATCATGAATGCTTATGTGTATGTTTGGTTCTAAGGCATGAAACCTTGAAATGCAATGTATGTCTTTTTATGGTGAATGCATGATCCTTTTAATTGTATGGCCTTCACATGTATGTTGTGTGTTGAGCATGTATATAATAAGGTGTATGCCTCTAGAGTTGTGTGCATGTTGTGTCTTGCTTCTTGAAGTCGTTGGGGTCGTTTGGGATCGTTTATAGATGTTTAAAACTGGTTTTGGAAACTCATTGGTTGCAGGCGTTTCGAAATGGTTAAGGTTGTTTCGGAACGGGTGTGGTTCCAGGGACACCCGTATCGGAACGCGTTCCGGTACGGTTGGCTACTGTGAACCCCTGTTCCGATACGTGTTTCGAAACGTTTTGGCTACTGTAAGTGCATGTTCCGGAACGTGTTTCGGAACGCCTAGACGAAATGGACCCCTGTTCCGGTACGAGTTTCGCCTCGGTTATCCCCGTGTAGCCCACTCGGACCGGTCAGTCGCCCGGACCGGGACGAGGGGGTTACATTTACCGACGTCGTGACCTCCAAATATAAAGGCTAAACTTTAACCACTAAACCAACTTGAAATTATACAACATTTTACCACAAATATTATATATTTCAAACTACTTGAGATTAATTCGAATGATTTTATGAAATAAATAACACTATAAATAATATAAAATATATATTAATATATATAAATAAAAGTGTATTGCTTTTATTGTTTAGATAATATTTATTATATAAATATATTATTTAAAAAAAACTTCAAAATATTGATAAAAATAATATATTTATATTATAAATAATATATATAAACCCTAAACCCTAAATCATAAATCTTAAACTACAAAGCCCAACCTTATAGTTTGAGGTTTAGGGTTTATGGTTTTTTATATATTATTTATAATATAAATATATTATTTTAATATGTATATTATTTTAATGAATATTTTTTAAAAAATAATATATTTATATCATAAATAATATATAAAAAACCATAAAAGTAATATATTTTGATTGATATATATATGTAAATAATATATTTTATATTATTTATATATTAATATTATTTATAGTATTGTTTTTTTAGAACATAATTTGTTTGAACCAAATGGAAAAGTTTATATAATTTAAATAAAATAGATTGTTTCTATATTTTTTATATATTATTTATAATATAAATATATTATTTTAAAAAAAGTCTAACATATTCATAACATCAATATATAAAAAACCCTTGAACCCTAAATCCTAAAATCTAAGGTTTAGGGCTTAAGTTTGAGGGTTTATGGTTTGTGGGTTAATAATTTAGGGATTAAGGTTTTTTATATATATTATTAATAATATAAATATATTAAAACACAAAATATTCATAAAAATAATATATCATTTATAGTAAAAATAATATATTCATATTATTAATAATATATAAAAATAATATATTTTACATGTTTATATATTAATTTCATTTATAGTATTATTTATCTCATAAAATAATTTGAATTAATATCAAGTAGTTCGAGATATATAATATTTATGGTAAAATATTATTTAATATTGGATTAGTTTAGTGGTTAAGGTTTATCCTTTATATTTGAAGGTCTTGGGTTCAAACCCCTCCAAGCCTATGGTTTTAATAATTTTTCCTCCAGCAAAACGACGTCGTTTTGACTTATAGGGGTGTTAAGAGTTAACGACAGAGTGGTATTTTTGTGTCACAAACTAAAGTTCAGTGTTAGTTTTGATTTTTTTACAATTCAGTGGTATTTTCGAGTCAGCGGGTATAATTGAGTGGTATGTGATGTAGTTTACCCTTAATACTATTGATACTTTTACTCTATTTTTTATTTTTTTAGTTTGTGTTTATGAGATTTGATATATAACATGTTTATATGTTAGGCTTGATAGGTCCGATTTCCTTCAACCGATTTAGCTAGCCAAGTGGAGAAGAAGTTGGGTTTTGGGTGATTATGTGGGAAGCAAAAATTAGACAATAAACACAAGGCTTTATAGTGGTTCGGGCTTCTAAACAAGCACCTATATCCACTACCTTAGTTCCCACTAAGGATTTCCCAATCAATTTACTAATTGTCAACAACCATTAAAAAAAATCTATTACCCAATCAAAACATGAGGTCGCCTATTTTTTTATTTTTTAAAAATTTCTGAATGGTCACCTACACATTATCCGTTGTATTATTTTGATTTGGAATGTCCTACGTTCCTTGAACAATTTGTACTCGGTGATGACATTTTGAGCACTTGATTATATAAATATGATATTTCTGCAAAAAAAACATTTTTGTGTTTTTCTAATAAAATTAAAGATTTTCTGTTTTTATAAATAACAATGAAAGAAAATAACAGAAATAGGCCACATGTCATGTTCTATTTAGTTAACAATTTTTTTGATAGTTCTGACTAGAAAACCTTATTTGAGTAACGAAATGAAACATTAGACACCTATTTTGTCTGATAAAAAGTTTAGACACCTATCTGGAAAAAAAATAGTTTCGACACTTTTTTGATGGTTAAGGCTTAATTTAAATTTTACAAAGGTCCCTAAGCGTGGGCGGGGACGACCGAGGAAGAACAGGCCGGAGGCGCAAACTGAGCCTCTTGTTATTGCCAACGGATCCCTCTCCGATTCAGACTTTGTGTATCGCTAACAAGCGATATTAAGGGAGGCTCGTGAGACTGTCGATTTGGGGAAATTAATTGGGGTTGTAACCAAGGGTAGGGAGGAGGCGATTGTGAAGGACATCGCACGCATAATCGAAGGGCGCGAAACGAAAGCCTAGCAACGAAGGATGAAAGTGTTGTCGTGGAATGTCAGAGGGATAGGCGCGACAGCGAAAAGAAGGTGCATTCAACGAGTTCTACAACAACAAAGATGTGTTTTGGCTCTTCTCCAAGAGACCAAAACGGAAATTGTGACAGAGAGGTTGGTCCGACAATTGTGGTATACGGATTCATTTGATTTCGTCATTGCACCGTCGGATGGAAAGTCAGGAGGGGTATTGGCAATTTGGGAATCTACGGGGTTCAAGGCTGGCACGATGGAGACTAGGAAGAACATGGTGGTGATTGAGGGTAAATGGGTTCGTGAGGAATGGCCATGCGGATTTGTGGGCGTCTACGCGCCTCGTACACTGCCTGATCAACGTGATTATTGGGAGGAAATTATGGATGTTATGATCGTGCAGCAATTGGATTGGTGTGTTGGGGGCGACTTCAACATGGTGACGAAACCAGCGGAGAGGCTCGGATGTGCGAATTTAATTCGAGGTATGGATGTGTTTTGTGAATTTATTGAAAGAGGGGCTAAATGATCTTTCGTTGTTGGAAAATGAATGGAAGCGTTTGACGGAGGTGGAGAGGTTACCATCGATTACTCATAAATTGAAGAAATTGAAAGGTATGCTCAAAGGGTGGAATCGACAGTGTTTTGGTGACATTGACAAACAATATCTCGAGTTGGTAAAAGACATTGAGCGGCGTGATGCGCAAATAGGTGATGGGGAGGGAACCACGGCTAAGTTGTTGGAACGCCGGGAGATGCACTCAAAGTTGTGGAAGGTGGCGCAGTTGCGGGAATCGATGTGGAGACAAAAGTTGTAACACCCTATAATAAAGAGTAGATGCTTAAGGGAACCAAGTAAAAAAAAGAAAAAAAAAGGAGAAGTAAATGTAGCTGTGAAGGCTTGTACCCGTGACCTATGCTTGATAAAACCCAAGCTTTAACCGTCTAAGCTAAGGCAATTCATGGCCTTAGTTTACTCCACTTTTTATTTAAGCTATGGTTTCATTGTCTAATCCAATAACGAATAAAAGTGAGACCCCTCACCTACCCGAAACCAATGCACATTCTAGATCTGAAAAAAATATATCAGATCTCTAGGGATTTTAAAGGTGACCTTTCACCTTCTCGATTGGCCGCCGTTGATCTCCGTCACCGCCAGGCGGTGGTGGTCACCGCCTACATCGCCGGAGTCATCACGTCGCAGTGATCAAAACCATGACCACCACGCGCGTAAACGAGCCGTCTTTCACCAGCAAATTTTGTTTAAAAGTCGGACAAGAAACCCTAATCGTCGCCTCTGTATTTCACTGATTCTGGCCACCTCGGTCATTCTATCGTCGCGCCGCCACCGTTAATGGATTCCTCACGACACGGCGAACAAAACCCCTCTGGCCGTTTGCCCGTTCGACACCGGAAAGCCTTTCATCGAAGCTACGCGATTTTGACCATCGTGGGTCATTTTAGGTAAAATCCGGCCAAGATTCAGCCTTTTTCGTTGAATTATGAGTTGTTATTTTTATCGTGCTTTTAAAGGGCTGTCTTTTCCCGGTAGAATAGTACAATTTGGAGTCACCGGCGAAAATCTGACGACTTTCCGACGATCGGTCGACGAGCTAGGATTCTCGGTAAGTGAACCGGGTTCAGCTCGGTCTAATCCGGTTTGAAACGGCCCAACTCGGTTTGAACCCAAATCCGAACTGAACCCGACCCGAGTAGACCCGTACCCGACCCGGGTTTGACCCGAACCCGACCCGAGTTTGACCCATTGACCGAGTCAACCTAGTGAGTCAACTCGCCCGAGTCAACCCAGTGAGTCAACTCGTCCGAGTCAACCCAGTGAGTCAACTCGTCCGAGTCAACTCGCCCGAGTCAACCCAGTGAGTCAACTCGCCCGAGTCAACCCAGTGAGTCAACTCGCCCGAGTCAACCTAGTGAGTCAACTCGCCCGAGTCAACCAGTAATGTCAGCATGACGTTAGCGTTGACTTTGACCACTGACGTCAGCGTTGACTTTGACCAAAAAGTCAACTTTCCCCGAAAAGCCCTATTTTATGTTTTTTGACGTCTTGAGTCCATTTTTATGCCCGTTTTACGAAATTCTAACCCGAAAGCCTCCGAATTGGACCTTGAACTCGAATTTACTTATGTATTTTAATAATCAATTATGAGCAAGGTGAATAAGGACTGAAATTGGAATTTGTACGATTGAAGGTATTCTAAGTTCCTTGTTTTCGGGATGTTGAGGACGTCGCATTTGGGTTCGAGAGTGATCGAACGGAGTATCATGGTCGACCGATATAGCAAGTATTAAAGGTAATACACTACTACCTCTAGTATGCTTTATGAACATGTTGGTATTCGGTAAATGCATGAATAAATATGATGAGGAGTGATGTTAGCTCTGTTTAAGTCAAACCGGATATGAAATTGAGTATGATAACTTGGATAAGTTTAAAATGCTCGATTGAGAAGATCAATAAATCAGAAGGATCCGGAATTCAACAAGTATACTACTAAGGCAGCAAATCTCCAAATCTGATTATCACTGTCAAATGATCAAATGTTAAAAATATTCGAATATAAATTTATGAAAACACCTTTAAAGCATGAGAATGACTAAAATATCCTTGGAATTGGAAGCGATCTAGAAATCTATGCTAGATACGGTAAAACAACATGATTCATCTAAAAAACCTCGAAAAAGCCTGGAAAGTTATGGTAACGAGATTTGTACCTTCGAGATTGTAAGGTGTTAAGTTTCCTTGAATTTGGAATGAGTCTCTGAATATAAATTTACAGGAAGTTATTCGAACCTCTGAATTAATCAAGCGGCTCGAAATACTGAATTGACTGAAATGACTAAATGTATTGGAAATATTGTTATGGTTTATTAATTGGAATAATCGTATTGACCAAAAAGACTGAAGTATCCTCAGACACCGAGTCTTGCAAATTAACTAGAATGATGGATAAACTTTTGAGTTCTGAAATGAATGAAGTGGTTGGAGGTACCGAAATTACTTGAATGACTGAAACACCCACGGGTACTTAATTGATTGAAATACTATATATGGTTCGATTGACAGGAATGATAGATATCTCGAGCTTTAAATGAGTGAAATACCCCCCTTGACTGGAATAAGTAAGTTGCCTTCGATAAAATTCTAGAAATGCCAATAAAGCTAAAAATGACGAAAATACCCCTAAGGGTTGGAGCATGACTCATGTATGTCAATCACTCATGATATTAGTATAAGGATGGAAGTTTTTCCGCACAGAATATAAGTTCGCCTACTCCGTGGCAAATCTTGTGGTGAAATATGAAAGCAATCGTTTAGATATACGATACAGTTGGATGCATTAGAAGGGTTGGTTAGTATTGCAAGGTTGGAATACGTTAGTTCGATTGGTTTTAGAGGCTTGATAAACTTATGGAAATCTTAAATTTTGTAAATCATCATTTTCATCATTATTGGGCTTAATTACAAAATCACCTCTGATAGTTAAATGACCAAAATGCCCTCGTTGGCCAAAGTAATCAAAATAGCCTTGAATGTATCCGATATCGAGAAAGATCTTGACATAGAAATCTCTGAATGCCTGGTTGGAAACCTAATGAGCAAATAGAATTCCCGAGCCACTGTGTATGCCTTGTTGGTATAAATTACCAAAATGCCCATGTATGATAAAATGACCATAATGCCCTTGTAGGCTTAAATGGCTAAATCACCCATGATATGATAAAACTCTCAAAGATCTTGATGTATCGTCTCTTGAATATCTGGTTTGAACCGTTGGTACGAACCCCTCCTTTAATAGGGGCCTCATTTCAAAAATTCGTTCAAATTGTCAAAAGTTTAATGTGTTCTCTTATGTAAATGCCAAGTATCTCAAAGAAACAAACTGTTCCACCTATTGTGTTCCATGTGTGCCACACGACTGTTTTTGCATAGTGATTTACATGTTATAATATCGATCGCGTGCACATGATTGACATACTTGAACTCTCATGAACATGACATGTTTTATAATTAAACATGATCGTATTGTATTTCTGATATGCCTATGCACCCGATATGACAAAAATGCTATATGGATAATGTATTACTAAAAATACAGTTATTGATTAATGAACTATTGATGATCTGATTCACTGGGGTACTTGGGTTATGATATGAAGTTACCGTCAGCTCAGCCCTGATCCAGCTGGTATGTCCGCTCGTATTCGGATCTTAAGCTTCGGCTAGGTCCGCCCGTATTCGGATCTTAAGCTTCGGCTAGGTCCTCCCGTTTTTGGATCCTAGGCTTCGGCCAGGTCCGCCCATTTTCGGTTCCTATGCTTCGGCAAGGGCCGCACGTATTCTAAGGTATATCCTTAGGATGGTACCCACGCCCAATGGGCTCGGGTTAATGCCTGTACATGATACCGCACTGGGGAAACTATATACTGGAGTATGGTTGGAGGGTAAATAAAGAATTAAAATGAACTTTACGGCTACTTGAAACAAATGTATTTTAAATAAAAATGTTTACTGCATTGTTACATTTCATGCATTAACGTTGCACCATTGGAACACACTAGACACTAAACTCTCTTATTCCACCTCTGTATGTTACCAACCTATATAATTCCCGTCTAATTCTCGATGTTTGAATAAAGAACAAATATCGTTATTCTTGAGTATGATGCAACCTCGAAATAGTAGAATAGAAATGGAGATTGTTACTACGTGGAACATCATGAAAATGCTATGACTACTATATATCTGCATGAGCTTATTGCATCTTTTGGTAGTTCTGTATTACTGAGCTTTTCCAAGCTCACGTTGTTTTTACCATCGCAGGTTAAAAGAATATATCATGGTATAATGGTTGACAGCAGTGTTTGGAGTTGTCTCGGCGTTGCCTTTGGAGTACGGTACTATATAGTTAGTGGGCATGTATGTCATGTATTGTTTTATGACAGTGTCTGTAAAATAATCTATGAAGATTTTATTATGTGTTTAAATGACATCCCGAAATGATATTTTTAAACAGAAGTTGGTTTTACAAATTAATAAGTGTTCAAAAAAAAAGTTTTTATGTGTATTTTTACTGTGGGTCGCTCTTGTGACCCTAATGTGACTTCCTAGGATCCGTTGTAACGCATAGGTGGGTCTAGGGGGTTACAAAAGTCCAGAGTGTCTTGGTTGGCCGAGGGTGATCGTAATACTAGTTTCTTTCATAGAGCAGCTAAGATTAGAAACATGCAAAATACGATCTCTGGTATGCGTTTTGATGGCTGTTGGGTTACCATGCCGGAGAGACTAAAATTCTTAATACGACGAGATTTTAAGAAGCATTTTGATAGACCTTTGGCTGCGGGAAGCTTACTGCCGGAGGTGAATTTTTCAAAAACTATCGTTTTGGCAATGTGAGTCGCTTGAGAGAGTTTTTCTGAGGATGAAATAAAATCAGCAATTTGGAGTTGTGAGGGGGCAAAGGCTCCAGGACCGGATGGGTTCACGTTCGAATTTTTCAAGAAGGGGTGAGCATTTCTTAAAGCGGATCTTATGCGATTTATAGAGGAGTTCTTTAAGTCGGGGTAATTGCCTCAAGGAGTTAACTCAACATTTGTTGTATTAATAGCAAAGAGGGATAATCCGAAATGGATTTGGGATTATCGTCCAATTTGCCTAATAAATTCGATTTATAAAATACTAGAGAAGTGCTTGGCGAAGAGATTACAAACAATGCTGCCAACGTTAATTAGTGATGTGCAAGCTACGTTTATTAGTGGGCGACAGATATTGGATGGGATCCTTTTGGCTAACGAAGTAATTCATTCGATGAAGTCGTGTCGATATGCTACGAGTGGAGTGATCTTAAAATTGGATTTCATCAAGGAATATGACTGTATCAGCTGAGATTGTTTGGGTAGAATTATATGTCGGATGGGTTTCGAAAAGCGGTGGTGTAACTGTATAAGAAAGTGTGTTGAATCAGCACGTCTGTCGGTTCTTGTTAATGGCAGTCCGATAAAAGAATTTCCGATGAGGAGGGGCCTGCGTCAAAGAGATCTGCTTTCCCCCCTCCTATTTGTGATGGTGGCCAAATTGCTCCACCAATTTCTGATTAATGCCGAGCAGCTGGGGTTGATCAAGGGAATTCAAGTGGCAAGCGAGGTATTTATATCGCACCTCCATTTTGCGGATGACACGGTTCTTTTATCCAAGGCGAGCTGGAGTTTGCGCGTAATTTGAAGAGGGTTCTCACTTGTTTTGAATATTCATCTGGGCTTCAAATAAATTACGAGAAGTCATGTATCTTTGGAATTGGGATTGATGAGTTGATATTAGCAAATATTGTGGAAATTATGGGTTGCCAAAGCGGATCCCTTCCTATAAATCACTTGGGAATTCCACTAGGGGTACCTCCACGGGGATTGGAGGTTTGGAATCCTTTGGTTCAGCGGCTCCGACAGCGTCTATCAGGGTGGAAGCGGGACTCGTTATCTTTCGCGGGAAGATTGATCTTGGTGAATTCAGTCTTATCAGCACTGCCGGTGTATTATATGGGGTGTTCTTAATTCCGAAGCGAATTATTCTGAAAAAATATCGTATACGTAGGAATTTTCTTTGGGCGGTAAGGAGGAGCGATCAAAGCTTAGTAGGGTGAGCTGGAAGGTGGCGTGTCAGACGAAGCATTTTGGGGGCCTTGGCATGGTGAATCTACATACTAGGAACTTAGCATTGCTCGCCAAATGGGTGTGGCATTATGCTCAAAAGGAGGGTCGCTATGAAAATCAATAATTGTTGCAAAATATGGTGAGGATGTCATGTCTTGGCGAATTAATTCTAGAGGACAGTCACGCATGTCGGCAATGTGGAAGCAAATCGTGGTGGTCCAAAATGATGAGTATGTTGATCGATTCTTAAATGGTTCCTAATTTTCTTGGATGTTGGGTGATGGTACTTGTATTTTGTTTAGGAGAGATTGCTGGTGTCTTGCGAAGCCTTTGAAGAACATTTTCCCGTGGCTGTTTAGTTTGGCAAACGATAACGTGGCACGTGTGTGTGATTATTTGGTATTGCCGAGTGGTGAGTGGAATGGCTGCTTTAGACGACCACTGCGCACATTCGAGTTAAACCAATTGCGTGAGTTGTAATCGTGCGTTGCTGGTTTTTCTCTGAGTAGTCGAGCAGTGGACAAGCTGGTTTGGATTCATGATGCGACTGGGCAGTTCTCGGTGGGTGCTCTGCACAAGTTGAGGGCCTCGTTTGGGTTACCGGACGCCTCTGATGTTAGCATGGTGTGGAGTTGCCTCTGCTGCCGAAAATACAATTCTTTGTTTGGTTTATTTTAATGGGTCGGCTGCCTACTTTGTGAATGCTGGTGGAGCATGGCATTCCGCTGTTGGAGGATTTGATCGGGTGTCGATGGTGTGGGGTGGACGAAGATAATGCAGACCATATTTTCGGGCATTGCGATCTTGCGTGGAGTGTGTGGAATTCATTTTTCGGGTGGTGGAATGTATCGATCGTAAGACCTTGGAGAATTGGAGAGTTTATTTATCAGTGTTGTTTTGGTTTTTTTGGAGGCGAAACTCGCTTGTGGTAGATTATTGGGTGCGCGAGTGTGTTGTGGTCATTGTGGCTTGCAAGGAATGAACTCATGTTTTATGATCGTAGGTCTACGAGTCAAGCGGTATTTTTCTTGGTGCAGTTACGTTCCTTCTATTGGACCCGTGCCCGATTCGACTCTGATTGCTTTAGTGAAGTTGCATGGTGGGAGAACCCACATTTGTGTACGTCATCATGGCCAATAGAAGGAGTGGCTGCCGCCTCCACCGAGGATGTGGAAATTCAACGTGGATGGGGCGGCTCGGGGTAAGCCGGGTGAGGCTGGATGCGGGGGCGTTCTACGAGATTGGAGTAGTCGGATAGTGGCTTTCTTCTCAGGGTTGATTGGTGTGGCGGAGTCAAACGAAGCTGAACTACAAGCAATTGCTTATGTGTTGAGGATGCTTCAGGAAATTAACTGGAATGAGGTGTCGTCAGTAGTGATTGAACCGGACTCAAAAGTGGTTGTATATTGGGTATTAGGTACGGAACGACAGCATTGGAGGTTATGGTGTTGGTTTAACCAAATTGATGAGGCGTGTGATATGCTACCAAGTATGTGTTTCACTAATATTTTTAGAGAGGCCAATTGTGTCGCAGATGCCTTGGCAAAGGGTGGGGTCTCGCATTCCAAGTGAGTTTGGCTGAAATTAGGATGATATTGGGGTTATGCTTTGTTGATTTTGGTTTATCGCCACACGCACGGGTACTCTTTTCCTCCTACTAGGTGTAGGGAGGTTTTTAACGAGGCCGGTGATGTGTGTATATGTATGATTGTTACTCAATAAAATCATGCATTTGCCGATAAAAAAAAACAAAAATTATGATTTATAAAAAACCCATCATCCAACACATTCTAATGTATGGTTTTCATTATTAAACATGCATATTTTCGATCAAAAAATTTAAAAAATAATAAAACAATGACGTAATAGAAAGACCTTTTATTTCTCCACATATAATGATTTCAAGTAGCCACGACTTTATCTTAAACATGGCATAATTGATTTTAAACATTTAGACCATTTAAAACTTCTCTAGAGATAAAAGAGGAAGGGGTTGGAGTTTTCTAGGGATCAAACCCGAGACTAATATTAACTCAAGACTTGAAGCCAATCTTTTTATTAAACCACCTTCCTTATTTTAAAATTACTAGTGCATGCAAAGAAACAGTATTTTAAATTATTTTTTGGAAACTTGTTGTCAAACTAGGCGAAGGGCTGTCCGAGTCAATCGTAGCTGTTGCCTTGTATCCAAGTTTGTTAATCTCAGTAGGAGTGGCGGAAGATGTGTCCAGAAGCGATTTGACGACATCCCAATTGACATCAGTGCTAGTAATGTCAATATACACCTGCAGTTGACAGAGATTTGATTTATGTGGAAGTTGATCGAATTATTTCTTTTGAATGTTACAATAAAATTCTTAAGGAAGTTTTTTTTAAGAAAAAGAATGAAACAAATAGGGTTCATCGGAAATTATTTGTGCCTGTGGTGCCATAAGTTTTAAGAAAAGGGAATAACATTGAATTGATGAATACCTTGTTGCTTTCACCATTCATATTGCTCCAGGCAACAACCCACTTAATGCCAGCTGGGGTCGAATACACAGCCCCGCCTTTCGAGCTTCTAGCTCGGGGATCAGCGTCGTGCTTAATTTTATCGGACCACTTTGCTTGAAGAACAAATGGGCAGTTTCCAGAGCCATACCAATCCTTTTGGTCAGCAAGGTTGACATTGTCATTGGAAAGGTTCTGAAGAGTCGCGCCTGTATAGAATGCAGGACCCGAACTGCTAAATAAATTGTGAGCCATCACCTTAATTTGATAAATCGAAATACCTTAAGCTATTGGTTTGGTTTTGTTGTGCTCTGACTGCTGTACTAGATACTGATATATATATACTATTCTGCAGCCCATAAAATGACAACAAGCAGCTATAATTTTTTATTTTTTTTTGCACAGCAAAGCATGATTTTATTAAGGTGAAATCATACAAAATCACAATGCACAATGGCCTCATTAAAAACCTCTCTAAGCCTAGGTAGAGGAAAAGAGTACCAATGTGATTGTGCCTACGAACAAACATCCCGTCATTGTCGATACAACCATACCCAATTACCCCTATCAACACCACTTTTCGCCAAGGAATCCGCCATGCCATTTGCTTCTCGAAAGATATGGTTGAAACACACGCAAGGCAACACGGTGCAGTCCTCGTCAATCTATTGAAACCATCGCCAAAGCTGCCACGGACGATGCTCCGTTCGATGCAGCCACGATACCGCTACCATCGAGTCAGATTCCACCACAATCGATGAAACCATCCCCAAACGCATCTCACGTTACAGTCGTAAGGCATAAGCGATCGCCTTAATTTCCGCAACATTGGAGTCAGCAATTCCTATCGAGCCTGGAAAAATCGCCAAAATATGGCTATGCCAATCCCGTAGCACACCTCCACACCCTACCAATCCCGGTTTCCCCCTTGCTGCCCCATCTACATTGAATTTCCACACACCTTCCAATGGGGGTATCCAAACGATGTGCATCCGATCCAGGTTTGCTGCATGCTGCACCGACCATCATTCCCTCGGACACGTCCACCAGCTCGCCTCATTCACACATGCTTCCCTCATATATGCACGAGTCCAATACAAAGCTTGTAATTGGACCAGAAAAAATACCACACGACTCGATGTTCTGCGGTCTTGGAACATAAGATCGTTCCGTGCTGACCACAACGACCACACTACGCTTGCACAACCAATCATCCACCACGCCCGAACCTCCCCATGAAACCAACCCAACCAGCATTGAGCAAGAAACTCACCCACTTGCCGCGGCCGAACCACAACAACATCCCACCATGAGAAAAAATAAGACCATACCTCGTACGCGAACAAACATGACCATAAGATGTGGTCGCAATTGTCTTCCCCACTATCACACCATCGACACACGAGAGAGGATAACGGGATGGGTATTCCGCGATCTAACAGCATGCGTAGAGTCAGCAAACGATCGACCAGAATAAACCACAAGAAACATTGAATTTTTGGCACAATCGGCATGTTCCAAACCATTCCCAACTGCATTGAATCGGATAAGCCAATTGAGGACATCAAACCATGTAGTTTTCCCACCGAAAACAGCCCCGACACAGCATGTCTCCACACGATCCTATCCGACACTCCCGCACGCAATTTCAAACCTGCCACACAGGCTCTCAATTCATCAAGTTGCTTTGTTTCAAAGACTCGTAGCTCCCGTCGAAATCGCGTCCCCCAATCCACACTTGGGCAGCTCAACATCTCACTGACAAAACTCAATTTATTTGTCGCCAACCCAAATAATCGTGGGAATAAATTCTTCAACGGTTCCTCGAGTGCCCAGCAGTCCCACCAAAACAGCACCTTATCACCCTCCCCCACAATCCACATAAATTGATTCACATTTAAATATTCATCTACATATTCATCATCTTGCACCTCGACGATTTGTTTCCACATTGTCGACATGTGTCTTTTGCCTTTATGCTGAATTTTCCACTTTTGTACATCCGTACCATATTTCGCCACAATTATCGCTTTCCATAATGAGTTCTCTGATTGTGCAAAACGCCAAGCCCATTTTGCAAGTAGTGCCAAATTTCTGATACGTAAATTCACCACCCCAAGTCCTCCCAACCATTTTGGCTTACACACCACATCCCAGCTAATCCGGCTCATCTTCGACCTCTCTTCCGTACCACCCCAAAGAAAATTTCTCCGAATGCAATCAATGCGTCGTACCACCTTTTTAGGTACCATGAATATACCCATGTAATATACAAGAAGAGCAGATAATAATGTACTGATTAAGAGCAACCGACCTGCAAACGATAGAGACCTACGTTTCCACCATGCTAGTCGTTTACGTACATTTTGGATCAGCGGTTCCCAAATTTCCTCCCCTCGTGGATGAACACCCAACTCAATTCCCAAGTACATAATCGGTAATTCACCGATTGGGCAGCCTAGGACCGACGCAAAATCTGCAATTAGCACACTGTCCACCCCAATTCCATATAAACAGGACTTGTCATAATTTATCTGCAAACCAGAGGCATACTCAAAACATGTCAGCACTCTTTTCAAGTTCCGCGCAACCTCCACATCTCCCGATAAAAACATAATTGTGTCATCGGCGAACTGTAAGTGAGACATAACAATATCCCCAACCACTCGCACTCCTTGTATCAACCCCAATCGTTCCGCGTTTACCATGAACTGGTGGAGTAATTCAGCTACAATCACAAACAGAAGTGGCGATAACGGATCCCCCTGCCTAATGCCTCTCCGCATTGGAAATTCCTTCGTCGGGCTACCGTTTATCAGAATCGACAAACGAATTGAGCTCACACATGCCATTATCCACCCTCTCCATCTCTCACCAAAGCCCATACGACACATAATTCGATCTAAGCACTCCCAATCAATACAATCATAAGCTTTCGCAAAATCTAATTTCAGAATTAATCCTCCATTAGCCAAATTTCCTTTCTTCATGGAATGAATTACCTCATTGGCTAATAGAATGCCATCCAGAATTTGGCGGCCCCTGATAAAAGCAGCCTGCATGTCGGTAATCAGCGAAGGTAACACCCCTTGTAATCTTTTCGCCAAACACTTCGCCAGTATCTTATAAACAGAGTTCAATAAACAGATTGTGCGAAAATCCCCAATAACTCTCGGACAGTCTTTTTTCGCTATCAACACCACAAAAGTTGAATTGACTCCCGGTGGTAATCTACTTGATTCGAAAAACTCAGTCATAAACCTCATAATATCCACCTTTAGAAACTCCCATCCTTTTTTGAAGAATTCAAATGGGAAGTCATCCGGGCCTGGCGCCATCGCCCCCTCGCAACTCCAAATCGCAGCCCTCACTTCTTCCTCTGAGAATGCCACTTCGAGGCCCCTTTGCTGTTCATTCGTCAATCTCCCAAAGTTTACATTCGGTAATAGGGAACCTGCTGACTTTGGTTTATCAAAATGCCGTTGAAACTCTCTTCTAAACATAAGTTTCATCATTTCCGGATTAGTTTCCCACCGACCCTCTACTTGAATGCCAGAAATTTGATTTTGTAGATGTCGAAGCTTCGCCACCTTGTGATAGAAGTTTGTATTACGATCTCCCTCCGCCAACCATAGGACTCGTGATTTTTTTTGCCATATGGAGTCTCGTAATTTTACTAGTTTCCACAATTGCGTATAGAGTTCCTTTGCCCGTGACATATCCTCCATCGATTGCCCCGTAGTCCCAAACTTAGTATCCAATGAATCCAATTCCTCAACCACATTTTTGTACTGTTCTTCAATGCCCGTAACACCCTGCTTATTCCAGCCTTTTAACATAAGTTTCAAGCCTTTCAATTTCGTCAAAATTGCCGCTCCCTCGTCATTCAATGATAGTCGTTTCCATTCATCCTCCATTGCCTGAATATCCTTCAGCCACACATTAAAAAAGCGAAACGGTTTCGGCCCGCTATCAAACACATCACCAACAAGCAATATGGGCGAATGATCAGACAATTCCTTCGGCAGATTCACCACTGTCAACGCCTCAAACCGGTTCACCCAACCTTGCGTAACCAGATATCGATCCAATCGACTTCCCTTCCCCCGGACCAAACCATGTAAAAATCTTACCCTGCATCGGTACATCTATTACAACAATATGTTCAATGAAAGCACAAAAATTACTCATACCTCTAGCATAATGTGTAATTCCCGTATGTTCTGCTTCCTTAGTCACCATGTTAAAATCGCCACATACACACCATTCGATTTGGTTCGATTGCACCACATGAATAATTTCCTCCCAAAATATCGATTGCTCCACGATCGCACAAGGTGCATACACTCCAATCAGCCCTGCCGACCACTCCTCCTTCACCCACCGACCAACCAATATAATCATATTCTTCCGTCGATCCTGTGATTCTAATTTGAATCCTTTAGGATCCCATATTGCAATTACCCCACCCGCTCTCCCTTCCGATGGCACAAAACTAAATTTGAAGACATCCTCATACCAAAGCTGGCGAACAATCTCCTCTGTGATCAGTTCCGTTTTGGTCTCTTGTAGTAGAGCCAAAACGCATCTATGTTGACGTAGAATGCGCTGAATCGATCTCCTTTTCAACAACGCGCCGATCCCACGTACATTCCACGACAACATTTTCATTGTTTGCTAGATTTTGTGGCTACGCGCTTCAATTAAGCGCGCTATATCTCTAATTATCTCGTCCTCACGTCCCTCCATTACTGCCCCTATTAAATTCCCCAAATCTACTATCTCCCTAGCCTCACGCAAAATCCCTTGCTTACGGCACACAAAATCAGAGTCTGATAAAGAACCATTCACGATTACCTCTGTTTCAGTGGTCAAGTCTTTCTTTTTCTGCGGCCGTCCACGTCCCTTTTTTGTTAGCTGCTCGACTGTTGGTTTATCCCCCTTCTTCGCCAAGCATGCCTCAATCTCCTCTAACTGTCGGATACGTTTCTGTTCCCCATTCACCTCAACTATTATAGCTTTATTTGATCTTGGCATTTCAACCCTTGGCCCATTCCTCGATGGACTCGGCTCTATCCGAATTTCTTTCGATTGAACTTCACATAATTTATCAACGTCCTGCACCGCACACAACACCTCACCGCTAGCCCGGTCACCCTCCTCCCTGTTTAATAACCCCACTTGCTCATCATTCATCCAGCTCGATGTCTCAACCACCCCCACTTCTCTCTTTGGTTTTCTCTCCAAATACGATCGAGATAGCTCCTATCAATTTTTATTTCCCCCATCGTCTTTGTGTCTTGTATTGAGACGGAATACGACACCACTGTACCCTCCATTGATGATTCTTTATCATTATAGACAGAATTTGTTATCCATTCAATCTCTCTTTCCCCTGCCTCTTCATTACTCTCACTTGGGTCTACGTCGCAACTGCAATCACATTTAGGTCCTATTGCTTCCTCGAATTCTAGAACACGGACTTGATATGTCTCCTCCACCACTTCCAAATCAATTATTTCATCAATGTGGAAAGCCCAGTCAGTTTCAATTTGTATTCTTGCTCTCTCGAACGAGGATGGAGCTAAAGTTTCTATGTCAATACACCTCATAATGCCGCAATATTGCTGAAAGTTTCCTCCGACCAGGCATGTATCGGCAAATTCCCAATGGATAGCCAAATCCTCCTACTTGGGATCGTTGTTGTCGGCGCCCATGGTGATACACTCTCTAACCAATGTTCTAATTTACTGGATCGCAACATCGCCTCCCTGGCCTCCATTGTGTCAAACATCAAGAGAACAACCGATCCCGCTATTCGCATTACTGAGAATCCCATTAATCCTGACTTGTGTAATTCCCTTGCTAGTTTCGCAATTTGATATGGTCGACGGCAGAAACCTATAGCACACGTTTTAAGGATTTCAGATTTCTCCAAATCAATTATCCCTTTTGCTTTTTTGCGTGGTGTCGTGTCCAGTTTCCCTTCCTCGTTGCGGGGAGTATCGTGGTTTATTGAATCACTCCCCTTCCCCGGTTGGTGCCCTACCAAATCATGTTGATCACCAATCCCCTTAAAACTCTCCTTCTTCTCCATTGATCGTTTATGTCTATTAGGTTGGGATGCAGCCGCTTGTGTCTTCCAATACCGTTGTCGCGTTATCTCCCGCTCTCCATTATACGCCATGAAAACCCTAATCTTTGAACCATATAACCAGAAATCATTCAGTCTTTCGATCACCCTATTCGCGTCGATCGCCGATGCCATTCTGACAAATCCAAAACGAGTGCCATCTCTCGCTCTCTTACGGGGTACAAACACGTCGACCACCACACCATGGCAATCGAATACTTGCCAGATTCCCTGCCAGTATAGTTGGTTCGGTAGATTCGCTACAAACAACGTCCATACTCGGTTCCCAATCCCTACGCCTCGTCGTTCTCCCATAGTTTTCGCTAGTCAGCCCTGAACTTAGGTTTTATTTTTTTCAGAGTTTACAATACCAATTCCGTCATAATTTTTTATTTTTCAATAGTTTTGGAAGGTATAATTAATTAACAGTTCGGGTTTTATATTAATAAGGACAAAGTACTGAATAAATATATGTATCCATTTGTTTTATTTGGAAATTACATCTCCAACGGTACAATTGAATTAACTCCATGTGATGGCCTCTCGAGCCCGGGAACATCATTACCACGTGCATGTTTCATTTTACTTTTAAATTTTTTTATACGTGGTTGTTATAACAACATTGCAAGACTAGATATTTTTATATTAGCTTAAGGTCCACATGTTGTGTTTACTTTAAGTATTTGATATGTGGTTGTTATAACTAAATCTCTCTTTTCACTATATAAAATATTGTAAGTATTTTAGCATTAGATTGTCTCATGTAGGAGTGTTCAGGAGTGGTTAACCGTACCAGATTGACTTATTTGTACGGTTACTGGAAGTCTCAGTTTGAAATTTTAATGAACCGTTATCATTCTGTTTAAATCGGTTATCGTGTAAGTGGTTAACCGATTTATTCGGTACGGTTACTCGCTAACTACAAATCGTTTTACAACAAGTACTATAAAAAATATACCTATTTATTACGAATAATTTTAGTAGTTAAAAAATATCAATGTTAACAAATTCAATTAAAGTGTTCAATATAGATAGTGTTCGGCACGACAAAAACATAAGTAACAATAAAAAAGGTGAGTAACTTAGTGTTTTTCGTAAATTAGTAAATAATTACTAAAATTAAGTTTTAAATTTTTTGTTTCAGTTACAGTTTCACTGAAAAAGCGTAACCGCTATAATTCCATTTAACCAGTAGTTATCTACTTTACACACCCACTAATGTATATATATTTTAAAAACTTTTCAATTAGTTAGAAAATTATAATGGATACTTGCATGACTACGTCCCTAAAATTTATAGAAATTTTCCTAAACTTTCAAAGTTTTCGATTTGATCCCGAATCTAAGATTATAAGTATTGCTTAACCTAATTGGTCTAAGCAAAATCCCTTAGCGCCGAGTATGGGGTGTGACTTCACCAACCAAAGAGTTTCTTTGCCTATCTGGTTAAAGAAACGCGCATTGCCAAATTTTCATGAAAGATAATCCACATCAATGAAAGTACTCAGGAATTGTCAAAGTCTTGAACTAGAGTTATTAAACCACCCTAAAAAATTTTGGGACACTAACTCCATTACAAAACCAGCGTTGTCAATCCAACCATCCTCATCAAAAACCTCCAACAGTTCCTTATAAACATCGTTGATATTAAAATTGAGACTATTGGAAGACCTTTCTTGGTCCTTTAATTTAAGGCTTAACCGTCAAAAAAGTGTCCAAACTAGACCTTTTTTTCAGATAGGTGTCTGAACTATTTTTCGGGCAGAATAGGTGCGTAACGTTTCGTTTCGATTCTCAAAAACGCTTTTTCGTTAATGACCATTAAAAAAATTATGTCACCCAATCAGAACATGAGAAGTAGCCTATTTTTTATTTTTATTTTTATTTTGGAATGGTTACTCACACATTATCCGTTATATTATTTTGATTTGGAATGTCCTATGTTCCTTGTACTATTTGTACTCAGTGATGGCATTTTGAGCTCTTGATTATATAAATATCATCTTTCTAAAAAAAATTTGGGGGGAGTTTTTTAATAAAATTAATGATTTTCCAGAATTTGAAAAATAAAAATGATAGAAAATAACTGAAATAGGCACATGTCGTGTTGTAATTAGATAACGGAAATTTTTCAATAGTCATGACTAGAATACCTTATTTGAGTAACGGAATGAAACGTTAGACACCTATTTGGCCCGAAAAATAGTTCAAACACCTAACTGGAAAAAAAGTTTAGTTTCGGGACTTTTCTGACGGTTAAGCCTTAATTTAAATTTTACAAAAAAATTGATTTATAAAAAAAACCCATCATCCATCACATTCGAATATGCGTATGAAAGTATTTAACCTCAAGAAAATGGAAAATATATTCTATTTGAAATATGTTCATTGTGATATTCAAAGTAAATACTTTCATGAAAGATAATCCACGTCAATAAAAGAACTCCAGAGTTGTCGAACTCGTGACTCGTATTATTAAACCACCCTAAAAAAATTTGGGACACCAACTCCATTACAAAACCAATGCTGCAAATCCAATCTGTCTCATCAAAAATCTGCAACTATTCCATATAAACATCGTTGAAATTAAAATTTAGACAACCTGACAACCCTTTCTTGGTCATTTAATTTAACGCTTAACCGTCAAATAAGTGCTCAAACTGTACCATGTTTTCTTGTTAGTTGTCTGAACTCTTTTCCAGGCAGAATAGGTGCCTAACGTTTCGTTTTGGAACTCAAAATAGCTTTTTCGTCAACAACCGTTAAAAAAATTCTATTACCCAATCAGAACATGAGGTGGCTTATTTTTTTATTTTTTTATTTCTGAATGGTCACCTACACATTATTCGTTGTATTATTTTGATTTGGAATGTCTTACGTTCCTTGAACAATTTGTTCTCGGTGATGACATTTTGAGCACTTGATTATATAAATATGATCTTTCTGCAAAAAAAAACATTTATTTGTGTTTTTTTTAATAAAATTAAAGATTTTCTATTTTTTTATAAAAAACAATGAAAGAAAATAACAGAAATAGGCCACATGTCATGTTCTATTTAGTTAACAATTTTTTTGATAGTTATGACTAGAAAACCTTATTTGAGTAACGGAAAGAAACGTTAGACAACTATTTTGTCCGAAAAAAAGTTTAGACACCAATCTGAAAAAAAAAGTTTAGTTTCAACACTTTTCTGATGTTTAAGGGTTATTTTAAATTTTACAAAAATTATGATTTATATAAAAAAACCCATCATCCAACACATTCTAATGTGTGTATGAAAATATTTAATCTCAAGCAAATGAAAAATATATTCAGAGAAAATTGCACAACACATCCCAGACTATAGCACTCGTTCCAAATTTCTCCACAAACTTTTGAAGATTTCAATTTCATCCTCAAACAATTAAACTGTAACACCTAGACCCGCCTATGCGTTTCAACGGATCCTAAGGAGTCACATTAGGGTCACAAGAGCGACCCACAATAAAAAAATTACACATAAAAAACATTTTTTTTCTCAAAACACTTATTAAACTGTAAAATTAACTTCTGTTTAAAATACCATTTCAGGGAGTCATTTAAATACATGACAGAAATTTCAGAACGTGTTTTACAGACACTATTATAAAACAATACATGACATACATTCCGACTAACTATACAATACCGTACTTTAAAGGCAACGCCGAAACAACTCCGAACACTGCTATCAACCATTATACCATGATATATTCCTTTAACCTGCGATGGTAAAAACAACGTGAGCTTGGAAAAGCATAGTAATACAGAACAACCAAAAGATGCTATAAGCTCATGCAGATATATGGTAGGCATAACATTTTCATGATGTTCCATGTAGTAACAGTCTCCATATCTGTTCTACTAATTCGAGGTAGCATCATACTCGAGAATAACGATATTTGTTCTTTATTAAAACCTCGAGAATAAGACATGAATTATATAGGCTAGTAACATACAGAGGTGGAATTAGAGAGTTTAGCGTCTAGTGTGTTCCAATGGTGCAACGTTAATGCATGAAATGTAACAATGCAGTAAACCTTTTTTTATTTCAAATACATTTGATTCGAGTGGCAGTAAAGTTCATTTTAATTCTTTATTTACCCTCCAACCATACTCCAGTATTTAGTTTCCCCAGTACGATATCATGTACATGCATTAACCCGAGCCCATTGGGCGTGGGTACCATCCTAAGGAATACCTTAGAATACGAGCGGCCCTAGTTGAAGCATAGAAACCAAAAACGGGCAGACCTAGCTGAAGCATAGGACCGAAAACGGGCGGACTTACTAGCTGGATCAAGGCTGAGCCGACGGTAACTTCATATCATGTCCCAAGTACCCCAGTGAATCAAATCATCAATAGTTCATTAATCAATAACTGTATTTTTAGTAACACATTATCCATATAGCATGTTTTTCATATCGGGTGCATAGGCATATACCAGAAATACAATACGGTCATGCTTAATTTATAAAACATGTCATGTTCATGTGAGTTCAAGTATGTCAATCATGTGCACGTGATCGGTATTATAACATGTAAATTAGTATGCAAAAATAGTCGTGTAGCACACATGGGACACACTAAGTGGAATAGTTTATTTCTTGGAGATACTTGGCATTTAAGGAAGAGAACACATTAAACTTTTGACAATTGAATGGATTTTTGAAACGAGGCCCCTATTAAAAGAGGGGTTTGTACTAACGGTTCAAATCAGATATTCAGGAGATGATACATCAAGATCTTTGAGAGTTTAGGCATATCATGAGTGATTTAGCCATTTAAGCCTACAATGGCATTATGGTCATTTTATCATACATGGGCATTTTGGTAATTTATACCAACAAGGCTTAAACAGTAGCTCGAGAATTCTATTTGCTCATCAGGTTTCCAACCTGGCATTCAGAGATTCCTATGTCAAGATCTTTCACGATATCAGATACATTTAGGGCTATTTTGATTACTTTGGCCAACAAGGGCATTTTGGTCATTTAACTATCAAGGGTGATTTTGTAATTTAGCCCAATAGTGATAAAATGACGATTTACAATATTTAAGATTTCCAGAAGTTTAACAAGCCTCTAAAACCAATCGAACTAACATGTCCGAACCGTACAGTACTAACCAAACCTTCTGATGTATGCACTTCACGGGTATCATTTCCAAATACTGATTGTCTCGTATATCTGAAAGGTTGCCTTCATATTTCACCACAGGACTTGCCACGGAGTAGTCGAACTTATACTCTGTACGGAAAAACTTCCATCCTTATATTAATATTAGGAGTGATTGACGTACATGAGTAATGCTTCAACCCTTAGGGGCATTTCAGTCATTTTCAGCTTTATTGGCATTTCTAGAATTTCATCAAAGGCAATTTACTTATTCCAGTCAAGGAGGTATTTCAGTCATTTTGAAGCTCGGGATATCCACCATTCCTTTCAATTGAACCATATATAGCATTTTAATCATTTAAGTACTCGTGGGTGATTTAGCCATTCATGTAATTTCGGTACCTCCAACCACTTCATTCATTCCAAAACTCAAAGGTTTATCCATCATTCCAGTTAATTTGCAAACCTCGGTGTCTGAGGATATTTAAGCCTTTATGGTCAATACGCCCCTTCAGATTAATTCAACCATAATAGTGCTCCAAATACTTTTAGTCATTTCAATCAATTCGATATTTTGAGTCGCTTGATTAATTCAGAGGTATGGATAGTTTCCCATAAATCTATATTCGGTGATTCATTCCAAATTCAAGGAAACCTAACAACTTACAATCTCGAAGGTTTAAATCTTGTTACCATAACTTTCCAAGTAGTTCGAGGATTTTAGATGAATCAGGTTGTTTTACCGTATCTAGTGTAGATTTCTAGATCGCTTCCAATTCCAAGGGTATTTTAGTCATTCTCATACATTAAGGGCATTTTCGTAATTTCATATCCAAATATTTTTAGCATTTAATCATTTGACATTAATAATCGGGTTTGGAGATTAGTTGCCTTATTACATAATTTATTGAACTCTAGATCCTTACATTTATTAACTTCCTCGTTCGAGCATTTCAATCTTATCTAGGTTATCATACTCAATTTCATATCTGGTTTGACTTAAGCAGAGTTAACAGCACTCTTCATCATATTCATGCATGCATTCACCGAATACCAACATGTTCATAAAGCATACTAGAGGTAGTAGCGTATTACCTTTAATACTTGCTATATCGGTCAACCATGATACTCTGTTCCATCACTCTCGAACCCGAATGCGACGTCCTCAACATCCCAAATATAAGGAACTGTGAATACATAAGCAAACTCGAGTTCAAGGTCCAATTCGGAGGCTTTCGGGTTAGAATTTCATGAAACGAGCTTCAAAATCGGACTCAGGACGTCGAAAAACATAAAATATGACTTTTCGGAAAAAGTTGACTTTTTGGTCAAAGTCAACGCTAATGTCAGCGGTCAAAGTAAACGTTGACGTCATGCTGACGTCACTGGTCCAATGGTTGACTCGGTGAGTTGACTCACTGGGTTGACTCGGACGAGTTGACTCACTGAGTTGACTCGGTCAACGGGTCAGGTACGGGTTAACGGGTCGGGTCGATTTGTTTAGACCGGTTCGGGTGATTCGGTTCAAGGTCAGACTGGGTCTGAGTCGGCCGGTTCAACGGCCACCATCCAGGACGGCCGGAAATCGCCCCGGACGGCGCGTAAGGCCCATTCGCGGCCTAAAATGGCTGGAAAAACCCTCCGTTCACGCCATTGTCATCCATTTTTCGTTTAAAGCTCAAATAACTCAATATTTAAGCCAAAATACTCACAGATCTTACCAAATTAGGAGTAATGCGATCGGATTAACGTTGCTTCGACGACGGTCAATACGGCGGCCGTTTGACGCTTGGCGGTACGAGTTCTGCTCGGTTCGGCCCCTTGAGGACGATAGTGTAACACCCTGAGTTTTGGCGGAAAAAAAATGAAAATGAAATGAATTGAAAATGATACATGTGTTGCCATGGGGTATTGAACCTCTAACCTTGGGTATGTAAACCAAACGCTTTAACCAACTGAGCTAAGCCGTCTTTTAGTCCTTGTTTCCACCAGTTTTTATTTAGGTTATGATTAAGTGGGTATACAAAAATAAAATAAACCTAACCAACCCCCAGCTCGTCATTAATGTTTCAGATCTAAGAAAACATCAGAGATATTTTTCCCAAACCCTTTGAACTTTGGTTGTCGGCCACCGCCCAGATCTCCTCCACCGCTCGTCGGTGTTGTGCACCGCCACCGGCAACTTGGCCGTCTCCCCCTCGCGACCACACCAATGGCCACCACTCACCATAGTTCACCGCCGTCTACCGTAAAAGTGGCGATAAAGGTTCGGCGAGAACCCTCACCACGCATCACAATTTTCGTCCGATTCCAGCCGCCTCAGCCGTCCGTTTGCGATGCCCCCGCCAGATTCGGGCTCCCGACGTGACGACGAACAAAACCCAATCGGCCGATCATTTGTCCGACGCCGGGGAGGGCTTCATCGGAGCTTCGTCGATTCCGGCCTCATCGGTTTTATTTAGGGTAAAATCTGGTAAGATTCCGGCTTGATTTTGTGTTTTTAACGAATGGGTTATTTTGGTGAGCTTACGGGCTTTCAAAATCCGGCAAAACCGACCATTTTGGGGCATTCCGGCGACATTCCGGCGACATTCCGACGGGATTTTTAGGGTAAGTGAATCGGTCTGAACCGACTGGACCGGTTCGACTGGTCAACTCAGTCAAACCCATTGACACGACCCGTTGGACCGACCCGACCCAGGCCCAAACCCGTCCGACCCGACCCGTCTGATCCGGTTGGGTTAACTCGTTGAGTCAACCCAGTGAGTTAACTCGTCTTAGTCAACCCAGTGAGTCAACTCGCTGAGTCAGCCTTAGACCAGTGACGTCAGCATGACGTCAGCGTTGACTTTGACCGCTGACGTCAGCGTTGACTTTGGCCGTTGACCAAAAAGTCAAATTTTCCGAAAACTCCTATTTTATGATTTTCGACGTCCTGAGTCCGTTTTTGAACCCCGTTTCGCAAAATTCTGATCTGAAAGCCTCCAAATCTGACCTTGAACCCAAACTTGTTTATGTACTAAATTAATTGGTTAAGAGCTTGTGAGTAAGGTCTGATCTTGGAATTTGTGTAATTGAAGGTATTCTCGATTCCTTGGATACACGATGTTGAGGAATGTCGAATTTGGGTTCGAGGGTATTCGAATGTCGTATCATGAATCGTCTGATGTAGCTCGGAGTTAAGGTAATACACTACTACCCCTTGTATGCTTTATGAACATGTTGATATTCGGTTAACGCATGCATGCTTATGATGATGTGTACTGTAAATTCTGCTTAAATTGAATCAGATTCGAGCAATAAGTATGGATATTAATAAGACCAAATTATCCGAATAAGATTACTAATGCCCTAACAGTATCAGAAGTTCTAATAGTTAAATTCAGTTAATCCAAAACTCAATCAGCAGTGTGTAAGAATCGAGGCCCAGGATACGGAGTGAGAGATATTAATTATGAAATTACAAAAATGCCCTTGGAGCATAAGTATGACTAAACTACCTTTCTGATAAAGGAAATGACATAAAATCTGCATTCGACCTGATTATGCAATTTACACTACCCAAGATGTATGTTTTAATGGAAAGACTTCGGCATCATTATGCAATACGTGTGATACAAACTTGGATAATCCCTCAAACTCGGTATAACACATGAATGAGAATTCTCTGGAAATATTGTTGAAATCCTAAGTCGATCCTTATGACCGTAATACGTGAATTAAATGAGAATGATCGTAATGACCAAAAAGACGGTGACGCCCTCGAGCACCTAAATGTCTGATTAATTTGAATGACGTTATACCCTCAAGTTCTGTAATGAATGAATCGTCTGTAAAGGGGCGGAGAGTTAGGACGACTTAATCTCGTTTGAGTACGTGAATGATGGAGGTACCAAATGGTAATTCAGAAAGAAATGATAGATTTATCTTAGTCTAAAATAACCGAAATACCCTCCTGAGTTAATCGGTAACTATTTATTTAACGAAATTTTGGATTTGTTAATAAGACTTAAATAGCTAAGGTTCCCTTAAGTGTTGAGAAATACGACACCTGTATACCCATCGCTCACCATATCGATGTAAGGTAGGAAGATTCGCATAAATTGAATGTTCGATTGCTCAAAGTTAAACCGTATAGTAAAGTATGAGGGCAATTGTTCAGACATACAATACAGTCAGTGTTAAGTTTTGATGCACGCTAATTACTCACATCTGAACGTTGGTAAGTATTGTCAAGTTGGGTTACGCCGCATTAAACAAATTCTGGAGGTATGATAAATTGCTAGAGCCCCTGATAATTATAATTTTCGTTCTGATATGATTGTGCCATAGTATAAAATTTGTCATGACAGTCAAATAACTAAAAGGCCATGATAGCCTAAATAATCGGAACATCACTGAAAATATCCGATAACTTAAAAGACTTGAATGTCCGGTTAGAAAATTAATGAGCAAATAGGATACCCGAGTTCTGTGAACCATTGCTTATTCAATGTTGGTATAATTACCAGAATGTCCATGAACGTCGAAATGACCATAATGCCATTGTAGGCTTAAATGACTAAAAAACTCATGATACGTCTAAACTCTCAAAAATCTTGATGTATCACCTCCTAAATATCTGGGTTAAACCGTTAGTATGAACCCCTTTTAATAGGGGCCACGTTTCAGAAATCCGTTCAAATCGTCAAAAGTTTAATATGTCACATCCCGTAAATGCCAAGTATCTCCAAGAAATGATCTGTCACACCTAGTGTGTTCCATGTGTGATATATTCTGTTGAATGGATTGTATAATTATTTAATCATGAATAATATTATGTTTGATGAACTTGATATATGATGACATTCTCTGCCTACCTGATATATGTCTGCTCAATCTGTATACTTGGTATGTGATCGTTTGATCTGTGATGGTATTGTCTGACTGTTTGATGAATTTGTTAGCATGATCTGTTAGTTTGACCTATGATGGTACAATCTATTTGCATGATGAATGCTGAAAATGTCTGCTCTGCTCAATAGTATGCCCATTTATCTGTCAAAAGCATGAACTTCTGTTTCTGATACTCTGAATAGAATATGTCTGTTACATGTATTATGTTACTCATGTCTGGAATCTGAACACCGATTACTATCTGGGGTATACTGTTGGGTTATGTTATGAAGTCTCTGTTGGTACAGCCCTAATCAAGCTGGTAAATCCTTATGGACTCAAGGTCTCCCCTTGAGTGGCACCTATGCCCATCGGGCCTAGGGTACGTCCTTATGGACCTAAGGCATCCCCTTAGGTGGCACCTACGCCCATCGGGCCTAGGGTAAGTCCTTATGGACCTAAGGCATCCCCTTAGGTGGCACCTATGCCCATTGGGCCTAGGGAAAGTCCTTATGGATGCAGTTCTGGGGGACTGCATATTGGTGTAAGGTTGGAGGGTAGTTCTTGTAACTTCTGTATGAACATTGAACATTTGCATTTAATCTGTTATGTGCTCATATGATATGATATTAAATACTTATGTATGTTCGATCTGCAACTTATTAAAACACACTAGGCTTCGTGGTTTAACTTCTCCAACCCGCCACTCTGTTGATGCTCTGAACAATAAGCTCTCTTTTAATACTCAGTAACATAGAAAGAACAAACCTTGTTGTCCTCAAGAATAGTGCTTCACTAAATTAGCGAAACATAAATGGAGACAAGTATTGCCCGGAACATCATAAAAATGTTATGCCTACCATATATCTGCATGAGCTTATAGAATCTTTTGGTAGTTCTGTATTACTGAGCTTTTCCAAGCTCACGTTGTTTTTACCATCGCAGGTTCAAAGAAAATAGCATGACCTAATGTTTGACATCAGTGTTCGGAGTTCCCTCGGCGTTGCCTCTGGAATACGGTACTGTATAGTTAGTGGGCATGTATGTCATGTATTGTTTTATGACGGTATTTGTAAAGCACTTTCTGAAGTTTTTATTATGTGTTTAAATGACATACAGAAATGATATTTTTAAACAGAAGTTGGTTTTACAAATTAATAAGTGTTTCAAAAAAATGTTTTTACGTGTATTTTTACTGTGGGTCGCTCTTGTGACCCTAATGTGACTTTCTAGGATCCGTTGTAACGCATAGGCGGGTCTAGGGGGTTACATTTAGTGGTATCAGAGCTTAGAGTTGTGTCATTCTGGGTAGATCGACCGATCGTCTGTCATAGGGTGTCTGGTTTGTGCATGCCCCTAGATCATAACCGTACTCCTCAGCGCTGAGACTCCGATGTTGAATCCTTTCCTGTAATAAGTGCATCTAACCCTTCTGTCCATAATAGCTTGAGCTGTACTGGAAAGGCATATCGGTAATGTTTGTCTATGATATGGATTAAATTGATGGATTTGAATCTAGATAAAGAAACTGAGGTGGTTAATGAACGTGAAATTAAAGATCTGGTTCAGATTTAGAACAACTATTTGACCATGTGGGGTAATCGATATTAGATTACATGTAAGATTATTTGGTGATAAGGATTATGTTTGAGAATTTTTTTTGAGGGAAATTTGATAAAAGTATTACGAGTTTAAAAGAAAGGTATCTTTGAATGTGACGTGTGAATTCTGCGGTAACTCTGTTGTACACGAAGGAAAAAGTCGGCTGAACATGATGTTGAAGGTTAGTGTTAGTTAATCAAACCTTTGGTTATGATCGATCGGCTTGAAGAAAGACTTTTCTATGAAAATGGGGCATGGTGTATTGTTATATCATCCTTGACTGAAATTTGGTATTACATTCTGATTCTGGAAGGCCATGGTTGAGGCCTTGAGCACTCGTCTGTATTTCAGGTACCACTTTTCTTTCATAAATTGATATTCAACCTAGTAAAATGATTAAGATTATAGAGAAGATACATCAAGTATGTAAGATTGACTTCTGTAGTAGTTGGAAAGATTCTGACCCCTAGTTGGGACCCTTATAATAACAATTATGAGATCAGTGTTCGTTTGACTTCATAAGTTCAGTATGGATTCACATGTTGTATCCTAATTGGTTGCTCTAAGATGTATAATGGGATGAATTTTGGTCTAAATGACAATTCGGGTGACTGAGAACACTATCACATTGATCGGTGATCGTCTGAAGGTCCCGAGAAAACAAGGATAACCTGATGGAATAGTTTCATTACATAGATGGACGAAAGAGCAACTTTTGCATCTCTCTGGCTCAAGTAAATTTCGAGGACGAAATTTCTTGTAAGGGGGAGAGAGTTGTAACACCCTGAGTTTTGGAGGAAAAAAAATGAAAATGAAATGAATTGAAAATGATATATGTGTTGCCATGGGGTATTGAACCTCTAACCTTGGGTATGTAAACCAAACGCTTTAACCAACTGAGCTAAGTCGTCTTTTAGTCCTTGTTTCCACCAGTTTTTATTTAGGTTATGATTAAGTGGGTATACAAAAATAAAATAAACCTAACCAACCCCCAGCTCGTCATTAATGTTTCAGATCTAAGAAAACATCAGAGATATTTTTCCCAAACCCTTTGAACTTTGGTTGTCGGCCACCGCCCAGATCTCCTCCACCGCTCGTCGGTGTTGTGCACCGCCATCGGCAACTTGGCCGTCTCCCCCTCGCGACCACACCCATGGCCACCACTCGCCATAGTTCACCATCGTCTACCGTAAAAGTGGCGATAAAGGTTCGGCGAGAACCCTCACCCCGCATCACTATTTTCGTTCCATTCCAGCTGCCTCAGCCGTCCGTTCGCGATGCCCCCGCCAGATCTGGGCTCCCGACGTGACGACGAACAAAACCCAATCGGCCGATCATTTGTCCGACGCCGGGAAGGGCTTCATCGGAGCTTGGTCGATTCCGGCCTCATCGGTTTTATTTAGGGTAAAATCCGGTAAGATTTCGGCTTGATTTTGTGTTTTTAAAGAATGGGTTATTTTGGTGAGCTGACGGGCTTTCAAAATCCGGCAGAACCAACCATTTTGGGGCATTCCGGCGACATTCCGGCGACATTCCGACGGGCTATTTAGGGTAAGTGAATCGGTCTGAACCAACTGGACCGGTTGGACCGGTCAACTCAGTCAAACCCATTGACACGACCCGTTGGACCGACCCGACCCAGGCCCAAACCCGTCCGACCCGACCCGTCTGATCCGGCTGGGTTAACTCGTTGAGTCAACTCAGTGAGTTAACTCGTCTTAGTCAACCCAGTGAGTCAACTCGCTGAGTCAGCCTTGGACCAGTGATGTCAGCATGACGTCAGCGTTGACTTTGACCGCTGACGTCAGCGTTGACTTTGACCGTTGACCAAAAAGTCAAATTTTCCGAAAACTCCTATTTTATGTTTTTCGACGTCCTGAGTCCGTTTTTGAACCCCGTTTCGCAAAATTCTGATCCGTAAGCCTCCAAATCTGACCTTGAACCCAAACTTGTTTATGTACTAAATTAATTGGTTAAGAGCTTGTGAGTAAGGTCTGATCTTGGAATTTGTGTAATTGAAGGTATTCTCGATTCCTTGGATACACGATGTTGAGGAATGTCGAATTTGGGTTCGAGGGTATTCGAATGTCGTATCATGAATCGTTTGATGTAGCTCGGAGTTAAGGTAATACACTACTACCCCTTGTATGCGTTATAAACATGTTGATATTCGGTTAACGCATGCATGCTTATGATGATGTGTACTGTAAATTCTGCTTAAATTGAATCAGATTCGAGCAATAAGTATGGATATTAATAAGACCAAATTATCCGAATAAGATTACTAATGGTCTAACAGTTTCAGAAGTTCTAATAGTTAAATTCAGTTAATCCGAAACTCAATCAGCAGTGTGTAAGAATTGAGGCCCAGGATACGGACTGAGAGATATTAATTATGAAATTACGAAAATGCCCTTAGAGCATAAGTATGACTAAACTACCTTTCTGATAAAGGAAATGACCTAAAATCTGCATTCGACCTGATTATGCAATTTACACTACCCAAGATGTATGTTTTAATGGAAAGACTTCGGCATCATTATGCAATTGTGTGATACAAACTTGGATAATCCCTCAAACTCGGTATAACACATGAATGAGAATTCTCTGGAAATATTGTTGAAATCCTAAGTCGATCCTTATGACAGTAATGCGTGAATTAAATGAGAATGATCGTAATGACCAAAAAGACGGTAACGCCCTCGAGCACCTAAATGTCTGATTAATTTGAATGACGTTATACCCTCAAGTTCTGTAATGAATGAATCGTCTGTAAAGGGGCGGAGAGTTAGGACGACTTAATCTCGTTTGAGTACGTGAATGATGGAGGTACCAAATGGTAATTCAGAAAGAAATGGTAGATTTATCTTAGTCTAAAATAATCGAAATACCCTCATGAGTTAATCGGTAACTATTTATTTGACGAAATTTTGGATTTGTTAATAAGACTTAAATAGCTAAGGTTCCCTTAAGTATTGAGAAATACGACACGTGTATACCCATCGCTCACCATATCGATGTAAGGTAGGAAGATTCGTATAAATTGTATGTGCGATTGCTCAAAGTTAAACCGTATAGTAAAGTATGAGGGCAATTGTTCAGACATACAATACACTCAGTGTTAAGTTCTGATGCACGCTAATTACTCACATCTGAACGTTGGTAAGTATTGTCAAGTTGGGTTACGCCGCATTAAACAAATTCTGGAGGTATGATAAATTGCTAGAGCCCCTGATAATTATAATTTTCGTTCTAATATGATTGTGCCATAGTATAAAATTTGTCATGACAGTCAAATAACTAAAAGGCCATGATAGCCTAAATAATCGGAACATCACTAAAAATATCCGATAACTTAAAAGACTTGAATGTCCGGTTAGAAAATTAATGAGCAAATAGGATACCCGAGTTCTGTGAACCATTGCTTATTCAATGTTGGTATAATTACCAGAATGTCCATGAACGTCGAAATGACCATAATGCCATTGTAGGCTTAAACGACTAAATAACTCATGATGCGTCTAAACTCTCAAAAATCTTGATGTATCACCTCCTAAATATCTGGGTTAAACCGTTAGTATGAACCCCTTTTAATAGGGGCCACGTTTCAGAAATCCGTTCAAATCGTCAAAAGTTTTATATGTCACATTCCGTAAATGCCAAGTATCTCCAAGAAATGATCTGTCACACCTAGTGTGATATATTCTGTTGAATGGATTGTATAATTATTTAATCATGAATAATATTATGTTTGATGAACTTGATATATGATGACATTCTCTGCCTACATGATATATGTCTGCTCAGTCTGTATACTTGGTATGTGATTGTTTGATCTGTGATGGTATTGTCTGACTGTTTGATGAATTTGTTAGCATGATCTGTTAGTTTGACCTATGATGGTACAATCTGTTTGCATGATGAATGCTGAAAATGTCTGCTCTGCTCAATAGTATGCCCATTTATCTGTCAAAAGCATGAACTTCTGTTTCTGATACTCTGAATAGAATATGTATGTTACATGTATTATGCTTTTCATGTCTGAAATCTGAACACCGATTACTATCTGGGGTATACTGTTGGGTTATGTTATGAAGTCTCTGTTGGTACAGTCCTGATCAAGCTGGTAAATCCTTATGGACTCAAGGTCTCCCCTTGAGTGGCACCTATGCCCATCGGGACTAGGGTAAGTCCTTATGGACCTAAGGCATCCCCTTAGGTGGCACCTACGCCCATCGGGCCTAGGGTAAGTCCTTATGGACCTAAGGCATCCCCTTAAGTGGCACCTATGCCCATTGGGCCTTGGGTAAGTCCTTATGGATACAGTTCTGGGGGACTGCATATTGGTGTAAGGTTGGAGGGTAGTTCTTGTAACTTTTGTATGAACATTGAACATTTGCATTTAATCTGTTAAGTGCTCATATGATATGATATTAAATACTTATGTATGTTCGATCTGCAACTTATTAAAACACACTAGGCTTCGTGGTTTAACTTCTCCAACCCGCCACTCTGTTGATGCTCTGAACAATAAGCTATCTTTTAATACTCAGTAACATAGAAAGAACAAACCTTGTTGTCCTCAAGAATAGTGCTTCACTAAATTAGCGAAACATAAATAGAGACATGTATTGCCCGAAACATCATAAAAATGTTATGCCTACCATATATCTGCATGAGCTTATAGAATCTTTTGGTAGTTCTGTATTACTGAGCTTTTCCAAGCTCACGTTGTTTTTACCATCGCAGGTTCAAAGAAAATAGCATGACCTAATGTTTGACATCAGTGTTCAGAGTTCCCTCGGCGTTGCCTCTGGAATACGGTAATGTATTGTTAGTGGGCATGTATGTCATGTATGTCATGTATTGTTTTATGACGGTATTTGTAAAGCACTTTCTGAAGTTTTTATTATGTGTTTAAATGACATACAGAAATGATATTTTTAAACAGAAGTTGGTTTTACAAATTAATAAGTGTTTCAAAAAAAATGTTTTTACTTGTATTTTTACTGTGGGTCGCTCTTGTGACCCTAATGTGACTTTCTAGGATCCGTTGTAACGCATAGGCGGGTCTAGGGGGTTACAAATAGTGACCTCCAATTCGAGCCACAACGTCAGACGGTGACGGAGAATTTGAAAAGCCAAGCTCCAATCCCCGTCGAAGCTTCAAACAAGATTGAACGATGGACGGTGGCTGATTTATGCGAGTGACCTTGGGGGTTTCGCTTAGGACGTCGAGGCGGTTCATTCGACGGTGGCGGTGCGAGGCACGCCGCGGCGGCGGCCGAGATCCGACGGTGGCCGGATCTGGGAAGGTGAAGGATTTTTTTTTGGGGGGGGGGGAAGGTTCTCGAATGGGGCGGCAAGCTGGACATTCATTTTTTGTAGGTGAAAAGGTTGTTGAGATTATTAAATCCTCCATGATAACTCAACACTACTCAAAAAGAAAAAGGAGTAGCTTAAACATTAAGAGCTTCATAAATCAGATGGCTGGGTAATTAGCTTGCCAACCTAAGGTTGGGGGGTTGATTCCCACAACCCCCACTTTCACTCATTTATATATATATATATATTAGTGTTACATAAACTCATTCTGAATTGATACTCAAACTTTTGAGAATTTCAGTTTCATCCCCAGACCATGAGCATCATTCTAATTTAGCCCTCGAAAGTTTTGAACATTCTAATTCCATCCCCAAATTAACACTACATGCTAAACATGTCCCATATTAATAAGAAAATTATAGAAACTATTTAATGTTGCACAGAAATGGTGTGACATAATCAATTGTTGTGGCATGAACGATAATTTGGGGATGAATGTGGAAATTCTAAAAGTTTCGTCGACCAGTTTAGAATGAGAGTCGTAGTTTGGGGACCAATTTAGAATGAGTGTCATATTTTGGGGATGAAATTAGACTATTTAAAAGTTTAGGCACCAATTTAAAAGGTGTGTCATAGTTTGAGGACATGTAGTGCAATTAACTCTAATATTAATATAAAGAGAAATATCCAAAATACATTTAAACCTTGGTCAAATGTGTAATTTGATATACGACATTTGGGTTTGTGCTGTTATACATACGAAACATTGATTTTGGTTCAATTGTACACATATAAATTTTATTTTTGTTTGATTACAAACGTTTAAGATAAATAAATACATTCATTTATATATTTTTTGTAACACATAAATATAATTTTTTATACAATATGTACACGTAAAAGGATGCGGCGTCAATAATGAATTAAGTAATTTGAGAAAATTGTCTCAAATCAAAGCTTAATGTATACAATTATACAAAAGCAAAGTTCTTGCCCCAAATTGCACATGTGACAAAAGACCATGTATAAATAGCGAACGAGTGAGCCATATTCATGGTTTTGGGTGGGTTTATTTTGTTTTTATCTTCTATTAATATGTGTTGATTGCTTCTAAGTCGCCTTCTTCTTTTATGTATAGTGAAGTCGGTCTTGTCTTTTAATATCTCTAAATGTCTCTCTCTATCTGAAGTGTTTTATTTTCAATAAATTTTATACGGACTTTATAAAAATAATAACAATAAAATGGCATATTAGAAAAACCTTTTATTCACCACATATAATGATTTCAAGTGTTTTAAACATTTAGGCCTTTTAAACCTTTTCTAGAGTTAAACGAGGAAGGGGTTGGGGTTGTCCAGGGATCAAACCCAAGACTAATATTAACTCAAGACTTGAAGCCGGTCTTTTTATTTAACCACCTTCCTTATTTTAAAATTTCTAGTGCATGCAAAGAAACAATATTTTTAAATTATTTTCTGGAAACTTGTTGTCAAACGTGGCGAAGGGCTGTCCGGGTCAATGGTAGCCGTGGCCTTGTATCCAAGTTTGTTCACCTCAGGAGGAGTGGCGGAAGATGTGTCCAGAAGCGATTCGACGACATCCCAATTGACAGCAGTACTAGTAATGTCAATATACACCTGCAGTTGACAGAGATTTGATTGATGTAAAAGTGGATTGAATTATTTCTTTTGAATGTTACAATAAAATTCTTAAGGAAGATTTATTTAAGAAAAAGAATGAAACAAATAGGGTTCATTTCATCGGAAATTATTTGTGCCGGTGGTGCCATAAGTTTTAAGAAAAAGGAATAACATTGAATTGATGAATACCTTGTTGCCTTCACCGTTCATATTGCTCCAGGCAACAACCCACTTAATGCCAGCCGGGGTCGAATACACAGCACCGCCTTTCGAGCTTCCAGCTCGGGGATCGGCGTCGTGCTTAATTTTATCGGACCACTTTGCTTGAAGAACAAATGGGCGGTTTCCAGAGCCATACCAATCCTTTTGGTCAGCAAGGTTGACATTGTCATTGGAAAGGTTCTGAAGAGTCGCGTCTGTATAGAATGCAGGACCCGAACTGCTAAATACATTGTGAGCCATCACCTTAATTTGATAAGTCGAAATACCTTAAGCTATTGGTTTGGTTTTGTTGTGCTCTGACTGCTGTACTAGGTACCGATATATATACTATTCTGCAGTCCATAAAATGACAACAATCAGCTATAATTTTTTATTTTTCAATATTTTTGGAAGGTATAATTAATTAACAGCTCAGGTTTTATATTAATAAGGACAAAGTACTGAATAAATATATGTATCCATTTGTTTTATCTGGAAATTACATCTCCAACGGCATAATTGAATTAACTCCATGTGCTGGCCTCTCGAGCCCTGGAACATTATTACCACGTGATTGTTTCATTTTACTTTAAAATTTTTTTATACGTGGTTGTTATAACAACATTGCAAGACTAGATATTTTAATATTAGCTTGTGATCCACATGTTGAGTTTACTTTAAATATTTAACATGTGGTTGTTATAACTAAATCTCTCTTTTCACTATATAAAATATTGTAAGTATTTTAGCATTAGATTGTCTCATGTAGGAGTGTTCAGGAGTGGTTAACCGTACCATATTGACTAATTTCTACGGTAACTCGAAGTCTAAGTTCGAAATTTTAATGAGTCGTTATCATTCTGTTTAAATCGGTTATTGTCTAAGTGGTTAATCGTTTTATTCGGTACGGTTACTCGACTAACTACAAATCGTTTTACAACAAGTATTATAAAAAATATACCTATTTATTACGAATAATTTTAGTAGTTAAAGAATATCAATGTTAACAAATTCAATTAAAGTGTTCAATATAGATAAGACCTAATGACGGCTCCGGGAAACCAGGAGAATCTGGAAAATCGTGATCCGAACGTGAACGGCAATGGCTCGACTGGAAAAGGGGTTTCGTTGGACTCTGGGGGACGGCCGCCGGGGGTTACGTGGGCTGCTCTCACTGATCAACGGATGGCTGCGCGTGATGCAGTGACTGCGGAGGGGGTGCCGCAGGTGACGGGGTCTGGCTCTCTTGAGCGGCCGGGGTTACCGTCGACTTTGGAGCCGGAGCGGGGAGGAAAGCGGTGCAAGGCATCCGACGTTGGGTTGGAGGCTGCTGAGGGCACGGGGAATAGAAACTGCGTGGTTCATGGCGATCATGGCGTGATGCGTGTGGTGGGAAACCCTACGTTCGAGGAAATAGTTTCGGATGGTTCGGCAACTAAGGATGTTAATATGGAGGACGAGGAGATTCCGGATACGGCCACGGAAGGCACTAAAACGTATGCCAATATTTTGGCTGGGAGCGGCCAAATCAAGTCTCAACATTTTCCGGGTATAACTGATGGAGACTTTGATGTTCGCAATGAGGATGTGACAGTAAATGAGGAGGGACCATATCCGGTTATCAAGTTTTCGGAGAGAATACATGAGCTGATCGATCGTAGCATGGAGAAGGCCTTAGTTGTTCGACTGCTTGGACGATCTATCAGTTATCGGGTTTTATGGAACCGGCTTAAACCGTTGTGGCAGTTGGAAGGTAGATTCCAGTTGGTTGATTTAGCGAATGACTACTTCCTAGTGAAACTGGAAAAGGAAGATGACTATATCAGAGCCCTTACAGCAGGCCCTTGGACCATTTTCGGTAGTTACCTCACAGTTCAGCCATGGAGGCGTGATTTTACCACAACTCAGGCTCATCCTAATCACGTGGTGGTTTGGGTTAGACTTCCAGGACTTCCTATCAGGTATTATTCGAAGTGCTTATTCCGGAGAATAGCTGAGGTGATAGGGAAAGTCATTAAGATTGATTATAATACAGTGCTAGGAGAAAGGGGTAAATTTGCTCGTTTTGTTGTTCTGATTGATCTTTCAAAGCCTTTATTGGCTTGTATTGGAATTGATAATGTGTTGCAGAAAATTGAATATGAGGGGTGACAAAACATTTGTTATCACTGCGGTATCTATGGGCATACGGTTGATTTTTGTGCTAGAAAAATTGCGGAGGTTACGAAGGAACAAGAAGGGGTGTCGAAGACGACTGATGCGGATAGTGAGCGTCAGGAACTCTATGGTCCGTGGATGATAGCGGAGAATAGGAGGCGGCGGACACGTCGAGCTGGGGAAAGTAACAAAAATGCAAGGGATTTTAGCAATAGTGCTGGAAATTCACGTTTCCATGTTCTTAGGGAGTTAGATGGGGTTGAGCCGTAGGAGGAGTCTAGGGTGCAGGAGAGTGTGAATGAGCCGCAGCACATGGCCAAAAGTGCTTCGGCTAAGGGTAAGCAAGCGGTCCAAGGAATGGACGTGGTTGTTCCGTCGCGCAAAAATATGGATAGTAGGGAGGTTGCAAGCACGTCTAATGGTGATCGAAAGGATGATGGTGGGGAAGTGCCTACGGGCGTGGTTGCAATGGACCAAGGTCCGGTTGTTTCACATGTTTTGAAGGTTGTTCTGGTGGTGCCGGGTTGTAAACCGACAGTGGTTAAGAGTGGGGAAAGTGGGTAGGTGCTCAGCATATTGTTGTTTCGATAACTAATGATGGCCGCAAGATGAATAACTCGCAGAAGACGAGCAACAAAATTCGTCTACAAGGAGTGCAAAAAGGCACGAAAGGTTTAATGAAGCCTATCTCTCGTGGGAAAAAGAAGAATGAACGTTCTCCTACGATGCCTTTACTATCAGATTGGGTGTGTTCGGCTTCCGCAAAACTGGACGCGATACAGAAGGAAATACCTCCTCTGGACGTTGACATGGGGGGTGGACAAGAAGGTGGTGGAACTGTTGTGCAGGAGGGGCCGGCCACTCGGATGGAGGCAGTGGACGGACAAGCCCGCGTGGATGAGATTGTTTCCGATGCCCCGCCCTCAACGGCGGTGGAGGTCTAATTGAGGTTTGTTATTACCTTTGTCAGTTTTTTAATGATTAATATTTTAACATGGAATATACAGGGAGCGGCTGGCTCCACCTTTAGGGATCATTTGCGTAGGATTAAAGCTGATTCGAAGCCGTCGGTTATTGCTCTTATGGAGACTTGGTTGAGTGGTGATAAGGCTGACCGTATTATTAGTCGTCTGGGTTTTCAATCTTCGTTTCGAGTGGAAGCTCAAGGGTTCTGTGGGGGTATTTGGTTACTTTGGAATGATGATATTACTGTTCGTGTTGTCTCTGTTTCCAATCAATTCATACATACTATGATACAAGGGGCGTTGCTCGATGAACCTTGTTTTTTGACTGTGGTTTATGCTAGCCCGCAAGCTCAGTATAGGCGACTCCTTTGGGACCAACTTTGTGATCTTAATCCGGGGGATGAGAGGCCATGGCTTATTGGGGGAGATTTTAATGCGTTGCTACACTTGGAGGATCTCCGTGGCTGTCAGAGTGGTCGTAACTATGATTGCCGGAAATTCCAGGATTTTGTGTTTTTGTGTGCGCTTCAGGAGGTTGAATTTAAGGGGTCAAAGTACACGTGAAGTAGAGGGGACTTATATGAGAGGCTGGATCGATTTCTGATGAACGCTAAATGGGTTGATAGCTTTCCAAACTGTATGGTTCGACATCTTGAGAGGATTGGGTCAGATCACCGGCCTATCTTATTATGTATGGACACTTGTGTTTCTACAGTGAATGCTAAGGTGTTCCGATATGTGTTTGCTTGGCATGGCTCGGAGGGGTATGGTGACGTTGTGGAGAAGGCGTGGGATGGTTCGATATCCTATGCAGATAACATATTAAAAATGCAGGCTGATTTATCTCTTTGGAATTCTCAGTCTTTTGGTTCCATGGGACGTAGGAAGCGAAGAATTATTGCGTGACTTGGTGGTATTGAACGAGCTCTGGAGCGAAGGCATTCGAATCATCTTTGTGAGCTTGCGCGAACCCTTAAAGTGGAATTGGAAGAGGTCCTTGATATTGAGGAAAGTATATGGCGACAGAAGGATAGATGTGAGTGGGTGATCGGGGGTGATCGCAATATGAAGTATTACCATGCGCTTGCAAATGGTCGAAAAAAGCGTAAGGCCATTGTTTGCTTAAAGGATGATATGGGTAAGTGGATATCAGACCCGAAGGTGTTGAAACGGATTGCTTTGGATTTCTTTGCAAAGCTTTTTTCGTCCGAAGGTGACAATGGTTATACATACAATTGTAGAGGTTTCTTCAAGGGATTATCGGTGCGAGAGAAGACTGGGTTGGATATGCAAGTAACCCGTGAAGAGATTCATCAAGCTTTGTTCCAAATGCATCCGTCTAAAGCTCTTGGCGTCGATGGTTTTCACGCTTTGTTCTTTCAGAGACACTGGGATGTTGTTGGTGATGTGGTGTGTAGATACATTCAGCACATGTTTTCCGCAGGTTTGGTGGATCCAGAGTTGAACCGCACACTTCTTGTTCTAATCCCCAAGGTAGAGGCCCCGGAGTCTATTGTGAATTTTAGGCCTATCAGTCTGTGTACGGTTGTGTATAAAATCTTGAGTAAGGTGCTGGTTAACCGATTGAAACCTTATTTGCCAAGATGGGTTTCCGAGAACCAGACGAGCTTTGTCCCTGGGCGATCAATTACTGATAATGTTGTGCTTGCCCAGGAAATAATTCACTCGATGCAGAAAAAGAGAGGAAAACATGGTTGGTTTGCGATTAAAGTTGACTTGGAGAAGGCGTATGATCGTCTTGAATGGTCCTTTATTGATGACACACTTGGTGAACTAGGCTTACCCGACCACTTGCATTCTTTGATCATGAGCTGTATATCGTCGGTCTCGACGCAAATTCAGTGGAATGGAGGGGTATCGAATTCTTTCAAACCTACTAGAGGAATCAGACAGGGGGATCCGCTTTCGCCCTATATTTTTGTTTTGTGTATGGAAAGATTAGCCCATGCGATTCAACGGGAGGTGGATCAAGGTAATTGGCAGGCGTTTCAGTTTAGGAAAAATGGTCTCGTTGTGTCTCATCTTTTCTTTGCAGACGATCTCGTCCTATTTGCAAAGGCATCAATGGAGCAATTTGAGGTGATTAGTAGTGTTTTGCGTGATTTCTGCGAGGGCTCTGGACATAAGGTTAGTATCTCCAAAACCAATATTTTTTTCTCGCAAAATGTGGAGAGTCCTAGTAAGGAAGATATCAGTAGCTCGTTTGGGTTTCAATGTGTGTCGGATCTGGGGAGATATTTGTGTGTGCCTTTACGGCATGGTCGGGTTACGGCTGATACGTATAGATATTTAATTCAGAGAGTGGCTGATAGGCTGGCGGGTTGGAAGATACGGTTGCTGTCCTTTGCTGGCCGTATTGTTTTAGCGAAAGCTGTTTTAGCCTCCATCCCGATGTATGTGATGCAATCGACTAGATTGCCTAAGAGTGTTTGTGATGAAATTGAAACCTTAATCCAAAACTTTATTTGGGGTCATGACAGTGAGAGCAGAAAGTTGCATGCGGTGCGATGGGATGTGGTTTGTTCTCCAATTGAAGATGGCGGTCTGGGTATCAAGAGATTAGATAATCAAAATGAGGCTTTTCTGTTGAAATTGGGTTTCATTATGATATCTGAACCATCTAAGCTTTGGGTTCGTGCTCTTCGTTCAAAATATGGGATTCATGATGTGATGCCTACGACCTTACCGGATAAACCAGGTTCGAGAATTTAGAAAGGTATTCGACTTGTATGGGATGATCTGTGCCGGAATGTAGTGTGGAATATTGGTGATGGGCGCCGCACCCGGTTTTGGGATGACGCTTGGGTGGGTAATCTTGGACCTTTCCGACAATATAAGACTGAAGGTTTTGTGAGTGAGTCTGTGGATGTGCGCGTCAGGGATATGGTTGACTCTACTAGAAATTGGAAGTGGGGCGAGTTGGGAAATGAATTAGCTTCGCATGTAATGCAGAGCCTTGCGGCTGTGAAACCACCAGGAGCGGTGAATTATGCTGATCGCCCGGGATGGTCGTTGGAACCAAATCGGATGTTTACTGTTCGCTCAGCATATGAGGCGCGACGGGGACATGGGAGTGTGTCGAGGGACCCGATGTGGTGTAGGATTACGAAGTATCGCGGGCTTCCACGGGTGCGCATGTTTCTTTGGTTAGCTTATCATGGGCGTCTTATGACGAATGCGGAGCGGGTTCGCCACCATATTGCGAATAATCTGAGCTGTAGCTTGTGTGGGGCTGCCGTGGAAGATGTCGCGCACGTGCTTCGGGATTGCGGGCTGATGAAGAGGACTTGGTTGCAATTGATTCGGCCGGACAGGGTAGCAGTTTTTTTCAGTTTGCCGCTGCAGCAGTGGTTGGCTACCAACTTAGCACCTAGGTGTTGTTTCGTGATTGCTGAGGCAGAGTGGGACATGATGTTCGGGTGCCTGGTTTGGCTGGCGTGGCAGCGCCGTAATGCCATGGTCTTTGGCACGGATGGGTGCGTGCAGGATATTCTGCAGCACGCCCGGCACCTTAGCCTCGAGACATATCAGACGCGCAGCAGGGTTGCGCAAGAGCGGAACAGTGGCTCGAATGGGGTCTATGGTGGTGTTTTGCAGTGTCCCCCGAGGGATTGGATTAAAATCAACGTCGATGGTGCTCGAACGCTGGATTCGGGGCTGGCTTTTTGTGGTGGCTTGGGGCGTGATAACGCGGGCCAATGGAAATTTGGTTTTGCAAAGAAAATTGGCGTTTGCTCGGCCTTTGACGCGGAGGTGTGGGCGGTTTATGAGGGGTTAGCGACGGCATGGGCTCTTGGTTTTAATCGTGTTATTGTGGAGACGGACAACAAGAATGTGTTTGAAGGATTAAGCATGAATGACCCTTTATGTTTACCATCTAATCTTCGGGTGCACATTGCGGATATGATCTCGAGAGATTGGGAGGTGCGGTTTACTTGGGTTCGCCGGGAGGTAAATGCCATTGCGGACAAAATGGCGAAGTTGGCTAAAACTCTTCCGTTAGACTATTATAGATTCCTCGAACCTCCAATGGAGGTTAGAGGTGATGTAATGTCGCTTCATATTGGTGCAGGTGATTCTTCCGCAAGCTCTGTATTTGTTTGACCGCCTGACATGAGCACTCTTTTTCCTCCTCCCGGAGGTTTTTTAACGAGGCTCATGGAAGGTGCCCTTTAATAAATAAAAAAGTGTTCAATATAGATAGTATTCGGCACTACAAAAACATAACCATAAAAAAAGGCCAGTAACTTAGTGTTTTTCGTAAATTAGTAAATAATTACTAAAATTAAGTTTTAAAATTTTTGTTTCAGTTACAGTTTCAATGAAAAAGCGTAACCGCTATAATTCCATTTAACCACTAGTTATCTACTTTACACACTCACTAATGTATATATATTTTAAAAACTTTTCAATTAGTTAGAAAATTATAATGGATACTTGCATGACTACGTCCCTAAAATTTATAGAAATTTTCCTAAACTTTCAAAGTTTTCGATTTGATCCCGAATCTAAGATTATAAATATTGCTTAACCTAATTGGTCTAAGAAAAATCCCTTAGCGCCGAGTATGGGGTGTGACTTCACCAACCAAAGAGTTTCTTTGCCCTTTCTTGGTCCTTTAATTTAAGGCTTAACCGTAAAAAAAGTGTCCAAACTATACCTTTTTTCAGTTAGGTGTCTGAACTATTTTCCAGGCAGAATAGGTGCGTAACGTTTCGTTTCGGTACTCAAAAACACTTTTTCGTTAATGACCGTTAAAAAAATTCTGTCACCCAATCAGAACATGAGAAGTAGCCTATTTTTTATTTTTTTAATTTCGGAATGGTTACTCACACATTATCCGTTATTTTATTTTGATTTGGAATATCCTATGTTCCTTGTACTATTTGTACTCGATGATGACATTTTGAGCTCTTGATTATATAAATATCATCTTTCTACAAAAAAAAAAAATTGGGGAGTTTTTTAATAAAGTTAACGATTTTCCAGAATTTGAAAAATAAAAATGATAGAAAATAACTGAAATAGGCACATGGCGTGTTCTAATTAGATAACGGAATTTTTTTAATAGTCATGACTAGAAAACATTATTTGAGTAACAGAATGAAACGTTAGACACCTATTTGGCCTGAAAAATAGTTCAAACACCTAACTGGAAAAAAAAAAGTTTAGTTTCGGGACTTTTCTGACGGTTAAGCTTTAATTTAAATTTTATAAAAAAAAATTGATTTATAAAAAAAAACCCATCATCCATCACATTCGAATATGCGTATGAAAGTATTTAACCTCAAGAAAATGGAAAATATATTCTATTTGAAATATGTTCATTGTGATATTCAGAGTAAATACTTTCATGAAAGATAATCCACATCAATAAAAGAACTCTGGAGTTGTCGAACTCGTGAACTCGTATTATTAAACCACCCTAAAAAAATTTGGGACACCAACTCCATTACAAAACCAGTGTTGCAAATCCAATCTGCCTCGTAAAAAATCTGCAACTATTCCTTATAAACACCGTTGAAATTAAAATTAAGACAACTGACAACCCTTTCTTGGTCATTTAATTTAACGCTTAACCGTCAAATAAGTACCCAAACTGTACCCTTTTTTCCTGTTAGGTGGCTAACGTTTCGTTTTGGAACTCAAAATAGCTTTTTCGTCAACAACCGTTAAAAAAATTATGTTACCGAATCACAACATGAGGTGGCCTATTTTCTATTTTTTTTAAAATTTCTGAATGGTCACCCACACATTATCCGTTGTATTATGTTGATTTGGAATGTCCTACGTTCCTTGAACAACTTGTACTCGGTGATGACATTTTGAGCACTTGATTATATAAATATGATCTTTCTGCAAAAAAAAAACGTTTTTTGTGTTTTTTTAATAAAATTAACGATTTTCTATTTTTTATAAATAACAATGAAAGAAAATAACAGAAATAGGCCACATGTCATGTTCTATTTAGTTAACAATTTTTTTGATAATTATGACTAGAAAACCTTATTTGAGTAACGGAATGAAACATTAGACACCTATTTTACACGAAAAAAGTTTAGACACCTATATGGAAAAAAAAATTAGTTTCGACACTTTTCTGATGGTTAAGGCTTAATTTAAATTTTACAAAAATTATGATTTATAAAAAAACCCATCATCCAAGACATTCTAATGTGTGTATGGAAATATTTAATCTCAAGCAAATGAAAAATATATTCAGAGAAAATTGCACAACACATCCCCAGAATATAACACTCATTCCAAATTGCTCCACAAACTTTTGAAGGTTTCAATTTCATCCTCAAACTATAAAACTCATTCTAAATTGGTACTCAAACTTTTGAGAATTTCAGTTTCATCCCCAGACCATGAGCATCATTCTAATTTAGCCCTCGAAAGTTTTGAACATTCTAATTCCATCCCCAAATTAACACTACATGCTAAACATATCCCATATTAACAAGAAAATTATAAAAACAATTTAGAATGAGTTTCATATTTTGGGGATGCTATTGGAATATTTAAAAGTTTAGGCACCAATTTAGAAGGTGTGCCTAAGTTTGAGGACATGTAGTGCAATTAACTCTAATATTAATATAAAGAGAAATATCCAAAATACATTTAAACCTTGGTCAAATGTGAAATTTGATGTACGACATTTGGATTTGTGCTGTTATACATACGAAACATTGATTTTGCTTCAATTGTACACATATAAATTTTATTTTGGTTCGATTACAAACATTATAAATAAATACATTCATTTATATATTTTTTGTAACACATAAATATAATTTTTTATACAATATGTACACGTAAAATGATGCTACATCAATAATGAATTAGTTAATTTGAGAAAATTGTCTCAAATTAAAGCTTAATGTATACGATTATACAAAAGCAAAGTTATTGCACCAAATTGCACATGTGACGAAAGATCATGTGTAAATAGCGAACGAGTGAGCCATATTCATGGTTTTGGGTGGGTTTATTTTGTTTTTATCTTCTATAGATTTGTGTTGATTGCTTCTAAGTAGCCTTCTTCTTTTATATATAGTGAAATAGATATTGTCTTTAAATATCTCTAAATGTCTCTGTAACACTCTGTTTTTTTACCTTGTGATGAGTTTGAAAAAAAAAAGGGTTTGTGGTTGTGGGGGGTTTGAACCCACAACCTCTTAATAGCTAAGCTTTTGACCCAGCCAACCGAGCTAGACAACTCTTAGTGTTAAGGTTTCCTCCCTTTTAATTTGAACCATTCGTGGCTGGTATAGGATACTTAAAGCCTATCAGCTTTTCACCTACCAGAGTTAATACCCATAAATTTTTTTACCTTTCGATAACCGTTCCTGACGCTCCAACCAACTCCGTCCAGCCACCGCCCTGGTTCCGTCACCGCCGCTCTGTGGCGTTCACCGCCACCACCATTGGCTTCCCCGTCGAGCCCTGACCAAAACCTCCATAACCACGCGTCGTTCCGTTGCACCCATCGTCGTGAAATCGCGATTGTAGCAGCCGGAAATCGCACCTATTTTCGTCTGATTCCGGGCGCATACGCCGTCCGTTCAAGAAGCGAATGCCGGATCTGTGTTCACGGCGTGGAGGCAAGCAAAACCCAACCGTCCGACAACTCATCCGACGCCGGTAAGGGCTTCATCGGCGTTACGCGACAATCCGACCCTTATTGAACTTTTGGGGTAATTTCCGACCAAATTCCGACATGTATGAATGTGTTTGAGGGTAAATATGATTTTGGGTTTGATAATCTCTTTATTTTTGGCAGAATCGGCACTGAAGGGCATCTCCGACGACTTTTTCGACGGCTGTCCGGTGACAGGAAATTTCGGGTGAGTGAACCGGTCTGAACCGGTCCAACCCGGTCTGAACCCAACCCGAGTTTGACCCAAACTGTACCCAAACCCGACCCGTTAACCCAACCCGTCTACCCGATCCGAAAATCCGAACCGAGTTAACTCGTCCGAGTCAGCCCGAGTCAACTCAGTTGACCCATGTTGACTGCTGACATCAGCGTTGACCTTGACTAGTTGACTCTGACCCCGTTGACCCGCTGACGTCAGCGTTGACTTTGACCGTTGACCAAAAAGTCAAATTTTCCGAAAACTCTTATTCTATGTTTTTCGACGTCCTGAGTCCGTTTTTGAAGCCCGTTTTGTAAAATTCCAACCCGAAAGCCTCTGAAGCTGACCTCGAACCCGAACTTGTATATGTATTTAATTAATTGGTTAAGTGCTTTGTGAATGAGGTATGATCTTGGGATTTGTATAATTGAAGGTACTCATAATTCCCGAAATACGAATTGTTGAGGGATGTCATATCCGGGTTCAAGGGTGTTCGAAGGTCGTTCGCAGATCGATCGTTGTAGCTCGGAGCCAAGGTAATACATTACTACCTTCAGCATACTCTTGCAACATGTTGGTATTCGGTTAAATTTTTACAAGATCATGTTTGAGCATATGATTATTTCCGATTATGTCGATCATGTATGAAATAAAAAAAATAATGGCTAAGGCAATTATTCGAATAAGTGGTTTGATAAATCGAAAGGACTCCCGAGCTCAGTAAACGATTAATAAAAACGTTTGACCTCTAGGTCTGATTATTTTGGCTAATGAATTACAAAAATGCCTTGATGTATGAAAACGACTAAAATACCTATATTAAAGGAAGTGGTATGAGAATTTACACCAGATCCGGTAAAACCATCTAATCCTGCTAAAAATCTTGAATTTTGCTTGGGAAGTTATAGTAGTGAGGCTTCACATTTGAGTCTGTAAATTGCTCAGTTTCCTTTTTGAGATTGAATATTCTCTGAAGACATTTGCGAGAAAACAATTGTGTGTTTGGATTAGACAAAGTCGCGTAAATTTTTGAATTGATCGAGATGACTGGAATGTTTGGAAATACTTATAAAGCTGAATCGGTCGGAATATCCATAATGATTAAAAAGAATAATGTACTCTCGGGACCAATTGCCAAATTAATCGAAATGACGAATATACCCTCGATATCGGAAAGGATTGAATAGTTGAAACGACCGAAAGCTCAGAATTTGTTTTGGAACACCTTCAGATATGAAGCATCTGAAATGCCTGCGAATGTTGAAATGACTGAAACTACCTCAAAGACTGGAATAAGGAATACCAATAAAGCTAGACAATATAACAACTCTAAAGTGGTAATTCACAGTCCGTGTTTGTTGGCCATTTCTGATACTATCTTAATTTTGGAAAGATAACATGTGGCGACATGTTCGGGTTATTTGGAGAAAGTACTCAGCAATTGGTAAGAGCAACATGTTTCCTCAAAAAGATAAATTCAATGCTATGGAACGAGTTCGGATGTTATATGCATGTTCAGGAATTTGGAAAATTACTGCTTGTATACATGTTTGATCTCTTGTAGTAAGTTCAGTGGATATAGGGTGAAGACGAACTGTTTTGTTGTTACCCTGTAATCGGTTCTGGAAATGAATGCTTAAGATATACTTATCTGATTATATTTCAGACCTTGTGTTAATGGTTTCAATTAGTTCAGAGGGACTCGAAAGCTTGATGAGCAGCTAGAATTCATGAATTCGGTACATCACCATTACTACCTCGTTGGTTCAGTTTACCAAATTACCCCCGAAGGTTAGAATGACCAACAATACCCTTGAAAGCTTTAACGGTCGAATCGATCTCGATATATCTGAAATCCCAATGATTCTGATGCATCAACTTTCGATGTTGATTCGACCCGTCCTATCGAACTCCCCTATTCGTAGGGACCTCGTTCTAAAATCAGTCCAAAATTGTCAAACGTCATCTTTCTGATATCTATCAAGTATCTCTAAGAAATGATTTGGGCCATAAAATGTGTACCATGTATTTTTAAATACTTTCTGTTCTAAACCAAGACCATATGCTTAAAATTTAAAGGTACGATACTGCAACGCGAAAGAAAAGCAATTCTCTGATTTCTGACCTCTGATATGAAAAATATATATGATATATGACATTGAATACGAAATAATAAAAATGATAATAAAATAAATTTGTTATATGTCTTCTGGTATAAAAATAGTTTTGATATCTATTTTCTGTAATGTTGTCTTCTTAATATAAACTGAAATCATTTGGATATAGTATATGGGATATGAATGAAGATCTGTAGGCTCAACGCTGGTAAGTCCTTCTAGACCTAAGCTCCTACGCCCACGGGTCTAGGGTAAGTCTTTCTGGACCTAAGGCATTCCCTTAGGTAGGCTCCTACGCCTCAGGCCTAGGGTAAGACCTTCTGTATGCGTTCAGGGGGAATTGCATTCTGGAGTTCGGTTGGAGGATAGTTAAGTAAATAATAAAACTTTTTGCACTCTTCTGAAGCATACCCTATTATTAATGCATCAAAGTTGAACTCCCCGTAAACTTACAATTTGCGCTTAATGAACCACTCTGAACTCCTTGATTAAACTTCTGAAATCTGAATCTCTTCTGAATCTCTGGCTTCAGACACATCTCTTAAGATTCGAGTAAGAAAATAAAAAACAACTCTGTCACCTTCTAGTATACTTCTCCATTAAAATATCGAATCGTAATTTGAGCTTACCATTACCCAGTTCATCATGACAGTGTTAAGCTTACCATATACCTGCTTGTGCTTTTAGCATCTCCTGGTAGTTTGTATTACTGAGCTTTTCGAAGCTCACGCTGTTTTTACCATCACATGTTAAAGGATCGACCAGGTTGCAACTACCAATGTTGGTACGGGAGTTTCTTCGGCTTTCTCGCGGAGTATGGTATCTGTGTAATTAGGGGGCATGTATGTCACGTCTTGTGTTATATGAGTTTGAAATATGTTTTCGTAACTTGTATCACGATTTTGTTTTATTGTCCGAAAGATTTATGAAATTGTATTTTAATTTAAAGCTTAATTTATGATTTTAATAGTTTAACAATTTGTTTTATTTAAAATTTTAACATGGGTCGCTCCGGTGGCCCTAATGTAACTTCCTAGGATCCATGGTAGCGTATAGGTGGGTTTAGGGGGGTTACAGTCTCTCTCTATCTCAAGTGTTTTATTTTCTATAAATTTTATACGGACTTTATAAAAATAATAACAATAAAATGGCATAATAGAAAGACCTTTTATTCACCACATATAATGATTTCAAGTAGCCACGCATTTATCATAAATATGGCATAATTGATTTTAAACATTTAGGCCTTTTAAACCTTTTCTAGAGATAAACGAGGAAGGCGTTGGGGTTGTCCAGGGATCAAACCCGAGACTAATATTAACTCAAGACTTGAAGCCAGTCTTTATATTAAACCACCTTCCTTATTTTAAAATTACTAGTGCATGCAAAGAAACAGTATTTTAAATTATTTTCTGGAAACTTGTTGTCAAACTAGGCGAAGGGCTGTCCGGGTCAATCGTAGCTGTTGCTTTGTATCCAAGTTTGTTCACCTCAGCAGGAGTGGCGGAAGATGTGTCCAGAAGCGATTCGACGACATCCCAATTGACATCAGTGCTAGTAATGTCAATATACACCTGCAGTTGACAGAGATTTGATTTATGTGGAAATTGATCGAATTATTTCTTTTGAATGTTACAATAAAATTCTTAAGGAAGTTTTTTTTAAGAAAAAGAATGAAACAAATATGGTTCATCGAAAATTATTTGTGCCTGTGGTGCCATAACTAAATATTACATCTCCAACGGCATAATTGAATTAACTCCATGTGCTGGCCTCTCGAGCCCTGGAACATCATTACCACGTGATTGTTTCATTTTACTTTTAATTTTTTTTATACGTGGTTGTTATAACAACATTGCAAGACTAGATATTTGAATATTAGCTTGTGATCCACATGTTGAGTTTACTTTAAATATTTAACATCTGGTTGTTATAACTAAATCTCTCTTTTCACTATATAAAATATTGTAAGTATTTTAGCATTAGATTGTCTCATGTAGGAGTGTTCAGGAGTGGTTAACCGTACCATATTGACTAATTTCTACGGTTACTCGAAGTCTAAGTTCGAAATTTTAATGAGTCGTTATCATTCTGTATAAATCGGTTATTATCTAATTGGTTAATCGATTTATTCGGTACGGTTACTCGGCTAACTACAAATCGTTTTACAACAAGTATTATAAAAAATATACCTATTTATTACGAATAATTTTAGTAGTTAAAGAATATCAATGTTAACAAATTCAATTAAAGTGTTCAATATAGATAGTATTCGGCACTACAAAAACATAACCATAAAAAAAGGTCAGTAACTTAGTGTTTTTCGTAAATTAGTAAATAATTACTAAAATTAAGTTTTAAAATTTTTGTTTCAGTTACGGTTTCACTGAAAAAGCGTAACCGCTATAATTCCATTTAACGACTAGTTATCTACTTTACACACTCACTAATGTATATATATTTTAAAAACTTTTCAATTAGTTAGAAAATTATAATGGATACTTGCATGACTACGTCCCTAAAATTTATAGAAATTTTCCTAAACATTTAAAGTTTTTGATTTGATCCCGAATCTAAGATTATAAATATTGCTTAACCTAATTGGTCTAAGCAAAATCCCTTAGCGCCGAGTATGGGGTGTGACTTCACCAACCAAAGAGTTTCTTTGCCCTTTCTTGGTCCTTTAATTTAAGGCTTAACCGTAAAAAAAGTGTCCAAACTATACCTTTTCTCAGTTAGGTGTCTGAACTATTTTCCGGGCAGAATAGGTGCGTAACGTTTCGTTTCGGTACTCAAAAACGCTTTTTCGTTAATGACCGTTAAAAATTTATGTAACCCAATCAGAACATGAGAAGTAGCCTATTTTTTATTTTTTTAATTTCGGAATGGTTACTCACACATTATCCGTTATTTTATTTTGATTTGGAATGTCTTATGTTCCTTGTACTATTTGTACTCGATGATGACATTTTGAGCTCTTGATTATATAAATATCATCTTTCTACAAAAAAAAATTTGGTGGAGTTTTTTAATAAAGTTAACGATTTTCCAGAATTTAAAAAATAAAAATGATAGAAAATAACTGAAATAGGCACATGGCGTGTTCTAATTAGATAACGGAAATTGTTTAATAGTCATGACTAGAAAACATTATTTGAGTAACAGAATGAAACATTAGACACCTATTTGACCTGAAAAATACTTCAAACACCTAACTGGAAAAAAAGTTTAGTTTCGGGACTTTTCTGACGGTTAAGCATTAATTTAAATTTTATAAAAAAATTTGATTTATAAAAAAAAAACCCATCATCCATCACATTCGAATATGCGTATGAAAGTATTTAACCTCAAGCAAATGGAAAATATATTCTATTTGAAATATGTTCATTGTGATATTCAGAGTAAATACTTTCATGAAAGATAATCCACATCAATAAAAGAACTCTGGAGTTGTCGAACTCGTGAACTCGTATTATTAAACCACCCTAAACAAATTTGGGACACCAACTCCATTACAAAACCAGTGTTGCAAATCCAATCTGCCTCGTCAAAAATCTGCAACTATTCCTTATAAACACCGTTGAAATTAAAATTAAGACAACTGACAACCCTTTCTTGGTCATTTAATTTAACGCTTTACCGTCAAATAAGTGTCCAAACTGTACCCTTTTTTCCTGTTAGGTGACTAACGTTTCGTTTTGGAACTCAAAATAGCTTTTTCGTCAACTACCGTTAAAAAAATTATGTTACCAAATCACAACATGAGGTGGCCTATTTTCTATTTTTTTAAAATTTCTGAATGGTCACCCACACATTATCCGTTGTATTATGTTGATTTGGAATGTCCTACGTTCCTTGAACAATTTGTACTCGGTGATGACATTTTGAGCACTTGATTATATAAATATGATCTTTCTGCCAAAAAAAAAAAAACGTTTTTTGTGTTTTTTTAATAAAATTAAAGATTTTCTATTTTCTATAAATAAAAATGAAAGAAAATAACAGAAATAGGCCACATGTCATGTTCTATTTAGTTAACAATTTTTTTGATAATTCTGACTAGAAAACCTTATTTGAGTAATGGAATGAAACATTAGACACCTATTTTGCACGAAAAAAGTTTAGACACCTATATGGAAAAAAAAATTAGTTTCGACACTTTTCTGATGGTTAAGGCTTAATTTAAATTTTACAAAAATTATGATTTATAAAAAAAAAAAAACCCATCATCCAAGACATTCTAATGTGTGTATGAAAATATTTAATCTCAAGCAAATGAAAAATATATTCAGAGAAAATTGCACAACACATCCCCAGACTATAACACTCATTCCAAATTGCTCCACAAACTTTTGAAGGTTTCAATTTCATCCTCAAACTATAAAACTCATTCTAAATTGGTACTCAAACTTTTGAGAATTTTAGTTTCATCCCCAGACCATGAGCATCATTCTAATTTAGCCCTCGAAAGTTTTGAACATTCTAATTTCATCCCCAAATTAACACTACATGCTAAACATATCCCATATTAACAAGAAAATTATAAAAACAATTTAGAATGAGTTTCATATTTTGGGGATGCAATTGGAATATTTAAAAGTTTAGGCACCAATTTAGAAGGTGTGCCTAAGTTTGAGGACATGTAGTGCAATTAACTCTAATATTAATATAAAGAGAAATATCCAAAATACATTTAAACCTTGGTCAAATGTGAAATTTGATGTACGACATTTGGATTTGTGCTGTTATACATACGAAACATTGATTTTGCTTCAATTGTACACATATAAATTTTATTTTGGTTCGATTACAAACATTTAAAATAAATAAATACATTCATTTATATATTTTTTAACACATAAATATAATTTTTTATACAATATGTACACGTAAAATGATGCTACATCAATAATGAATTAATTAATTTGAGAAAATTGTCTCAAATTAAAGCTTAATGTATACAATTATACAAAAGCAAAGTTCTTGCACCAAATTGCACATGTGACGAAAGATCATGTGTAAATAGCGAACGAGTGAGCCATATTCATGGTTTTGGGTGGGTTTATTTTGTTTTTATCTTCTATTGATTTGTGTTGATTGCTTCTAAGTAGCCTTCTTCTTTTATATATAGTGAAATAGATATTGTCTTTTAATATCTCTAAATGTCTCTCTCTATCTCAAGTGTTTTATTTTCTATAAATTTTATACGGACTTTATAAAAATAATAACAATAAAATGGCATAATAGAAAGACCTTTTATTCACCACATATAATGATTTCAAGTAGCCACGCATTTATCATAAATATGGCATAATTGATTTTAAACATTTAGGCCTTTTAAACCTTTTCTAGAGATAAACGAGGAAGGCGTTGGGGTTGTCCAGGGATCAAACCCGAGACTAATATTAACTCAAGACTTGAAGCCAGTCTTTTTATTAAACCACCTTCCTTATTTTAAAATTACTAGTGCATGCAAAGAAACAATATTTTAAATTATTTTCTGGAAACTTGTTGTCAAACTAGGCGAAGGGCTGTCCGGGTCAATCGTAGCTGTTGCCTTGTATCCAAGTTTGTTCACCTCAGCAGGAGTGGCGGAAGATGTGTCCAGAAGCGATTCGACGACATCCCAATTGACATCAGTGCTAGTAATGTCAATATACACCTGCAGTTGACTGAGATTTGATTTATGTCGAAATTGATCGAATTATTTCTTTTGAATGTTACAATAAAATTCTTAAGGAAGTTTTTTTTAAGAAAAAGAATGAAACAAATAGGGTTCATCGGAAATTATTTGTGCCTGTGGTGCCATAAGTTTTAAGAAAAGGGAATAACATTGAATTGATGAATACCTTGTTGCTTTCACCATTCATATTGCTCCAGGCAACAACCCACTTAATGCCAGCTGGGGTCGAATACACAGCCCCGCCTTTCGAGCTTCCAGCTCGGGGATCGGCGTCGTGCTTAATTTTATCGGACCACTTTGCTTGAAGAACAAATGGGCGGTTTCCAGAGCCATACCAATCCTTTTGGTCAGCAAGGTTGACATTGTCATTGGAAAGGTTCTGAAGAGTCGCGTCTGTATAGAATGCAGGACCCGAACTGCTAAATACATTGTGAGCCATCACCTTAATTTGATAAGTCGAAATACCTTAAGCTATTGGTTTGGTTTTGTTGTGCTCTGACTGCTGTACTAGATACTGATATATATACTATTCTGCAGCCCATAAAATGACAACAAGCAGGCAAGCAGCTATAATTTTTTTTTTTTTCAATATTTTTGGAAGGTATAATTAATTAACAGCTGAGGTTTTATATTAATAAGGACAAAGTACTGAATAAATATATGTATCCATTTGTTTTATCAGGAAATTACATCTCCAACAGCATAATTGAATTAACTCCATGTGCTGGCCTCTCGAGCCCGGGAACATCAATACCACGTGCATGTTTCATTTTACTTTTAAATTTTTTTATACGTGGTTGTTATAACAACATTGCAAGACTAGATATTTGAATATTAGCTTGCGGTCCACATGTTGTGTTTACTTTAAATATTTAATATGTGGTTGTTATAACTAAATCTCTCTTTTCACTATATAAAATATTGTAAGTATTTTAGCATTAGATTGTCTCATGTAGGAGTGTTCAGGAGTGGTTAACCGTACCAGATTGACTAATTTCTACGGTTACTCGAAGTCTAAGTTCGAAATTTTAATGAGTCGTTATCATTCTGTTTAAATCGGTTTGTCTAAGTGGTTAATCGATTTATTCGGTACGGTTACTCAGCTAACTACAAATCGTTTTACAACAAGTACTATAAAAAATATACCTATTTATTATAAATAATTTTAGTAGTTAAAAAATATCAATGTTAACAAGTTCAATTAAAGTCTTCAATATAAATAGTATTCGGCACGGCAAAAACATAAGTAACAATAAAAAATCAGTAACTTATTGTTTTTCGTAGATTAGTAAATAATTAGTAAAATTAAATTTAAAAAAAAATTCGGTTACGGTTTGACCGAAAAAGCGTAACCGCTATAATTCCTTTTAACCTCTAGTTATCTAGTTTACGCACACTCACAAATGTATATATATTTTTAAAACTTTTTATTTAGTTTTTTTGGGTATATTACTCCAATGTCCGCCCAACTATGGGTCGCGACCTGTTTTGGCCACCCAGCTAAAAAAATTTAAAATTTGACCACCCAACTATTTAAATAGACCTATTTTGACCACCGGCCGTTATAATCTAACGGAAAGGTGACGTGGCCGTTAAGTAAAATTTGTATAGTTACACATTTGGTCCTTGTTAGTTCTTTATTATATCAATTTAGTCTTAATTTTAATTTAAATAAATAATAAAATTAATTAACCAATCTGGTGACGACACTGTCATCACCTCTTGGGGGGAAAACCCCATGCTTTTACCACTGCACCAACACACTCTTTATGATATTATATAATATCGGATTGGTTCAGTGGTTAAGGTTTAGCTTTGAAGGTCTTGGGCTCAAACCCCTCCAAGCGCATGGTTCTAATATTTCTCCTCCAACAAAACAACATCGTTTTGACTTAACGGGTGTGCTAAGAGTTAACGTCGGAGTGGTATTTTCAAGTCACAAACTAAAGTTCAATGTTAGTTTTGAATTTTTTTACAGTTCGATTGTATTTTCGAGTCAGAAGCCATAGTTGAGTGGTATGTGATGTAGTTTACCCTTAATATTATTAATACTTTTACTCTATTTTTTATTTTTTTTTAGTTTGTGTTTATTAGATTTGATATATATATAACATGTTTATATATTTCAGATCTGATAATTTTTTTTTCTTTGGTTTAGAAGTTAGAAATTGGATGTGTTTTGAGCGTAGTGAAGTTTGTGTTTTTTAGTCTATTTTTATGATTTTATAGTGTTTAATCCGTTTTAGATATTTGATTTTTGAATTGTTTTGTTTGTTATTGGGTTGGATTGCATCGGGGACGAGTTTACACTCTATATCCCGGGGCGGGGGAAATAAAATTATTTTCGGGTCAGGTTGAATATTGTTGAGCATTAAATTATGTTTAAGACCGTTGACATATAAGACATTTTCAATGAAAATAGAAGAGTGATTACCAATGGAGCCAATTCCTTCAATGTGGCCTTTGGAGTTGTCACCGGAAGTTACTACTCCACCACTCTTTGGCTTTAGTTCCAAGAATCTACTCTTGTCACCGGTCATGTGTCTTGAGCATCCACTATCAAGGTACCATGAGTTTTATTATATCAAATATGAGGAGATTGTAGAACTAAATGTTTTGATATAATAATTGAAAAATGTTTTTGTTGGGATGTGTGGGGCTCGATTCGATCAACCAATTATGCTCACCAAGTGGTGGAGAGGTGGATATTTGGGTGGAAGGGTTTAGGAAGCTAGAAATAATAAAGATACAATGATTTATAGTGGTTCGACCTTCTAACAAGCACCTACATCCACTACCTTAGCTCCCCACTAAGGATTTCACAATCAATCCACTAATTGATTCGTCCCCTTTTCTAGGATTAGGAGGAAACCCTTACAACCGATCAAGCTTCTACCCAAGCCTTGATCAAAATCCTCTTTTACAAAGAGATAAATAAAGCAAACTTAAACCCTCTAATAGGTGTTTGTTTGCACAATGAAGCACTCACCCAAAACCTAAAACACTTGAGCAAATTTGACAATTTTGGCTCACTAGTGTTTGTCTATACAAGAAATGACACTTAAAGCACTAAGACAATTTCTTGATCATTTGTTGATTGAAAATTGAAGCATTAGTCTTATCTTGATGCTTGGAGGTCCCTTTTATACTCCCAAATGAGTTTGTAGCCGTTTAGGACCGTTGGGGATGAATTGGAGCCGTTGAGGACTTTATTTCCCTTCATAAATGCTGTTCTGCAGCTACCAGTATCGATACACGTGGAACGGTATCGATACGGCCTTCATAAGAACTAGCCGTTGAGCTCTTGACAGCTGAGGCGTATCGATACGCTTGAGGGCGTATCGGTACGGGTGCACATTTAAAAGGTCGTTGGGAAATAGCCGTTGGGGTAGTTGAAATGGGATCGGTACGCTGACGTGGCGTATCGAAACGATCCCGACCGTATCGATACGACAAAGGCCCGTATCGGTACGGGGTTTGACAGTGGCCAAACTGAGGCAAAATGGTATCGGTACGGGTACAACCGTATCGATACTGGGACGTTGAAAATACAAGTTTGGCTGTTTAAAACATGAAAAATCTTTGCCAAAGACCTCTTAAAATACCTCAAACATAAATTCAAGTTGTTTGGACTTAAAAACAAGTTTTAAATTCTTTTCAAATTAGTCCAAAACATTTTTCAATTATTATATCAAAACATTGATTCTACAGTTTTGGACTAAATTGAAAAGAATTTAAAATATGCTTTTAGTCAAAATAACTTAGGAGTATAAAAGGGACCTCCAAGCATCAAGGATAGGTTAATGCTTCAATTGTCAACAACATTATGATGAAAGATTGTCTTTAGATCTTAATTGTACATTTCTTATATAGACAACACTTGTGAGCTAAACATTGTCAAATTTGCTCAAGTGTTTAGGTTTTGGGTGAGGGATTAATTGGGCAAACAAATACCTATTAGAGGGATTACGTGTTTGCTTTGAATTCTCTTTGTACAAGAATGTCTTGGTTAATCTTTGGGTAGAAAGATTAACCGGTTTGTAAAGGTTGCCTCCTTAGCCTAGAAAAGGGGAAGAATTCTTAGTGAATTGGTGAAATCCTTGGTGGGAAGCTAAGGTAATGGATGTAGGCTTTGGTTAGAAAGCTGAACCACTCTAAATCTCTTGTTAATCTTTCTTATCTTTTATCGCCACCATAAACACCCAAAAATCAACCTATATATATATATAGGGTCAGGGTCGGATCTGGCAAAAACCCGTCTCGATTCACCCCGTTACCATCTCTATCCTTACCTCTTTTGGTGCCCCCTCTTAAAAAAATGGGTTTAGGGTCTAAAGTTATGGATCATGGCTAGGATTTAGGGGGTTTGAGGTATGGCGTATTTTTAGGGTGTATGGTTTAAAATTTAGGACGTGGAATTTAGAATTTAATTTTTAGTGTTTTTAATGTGGGGCATAGAAATGGGCATACTTAGGGCAGAAAATTTTTGTTCATAAACTTTGGGACAAAAACCATCTACCCCTTTTCGGTGCCTCTTTCTATGCACAACACTAAAAAAACACTAAAAATAAATTATAAGCCATAACCCTTAATTTTAAATCCTAAACCCTACACCTTAAAAAATATATCCTACCCTAAATTTACTAAATCCTAGTCATAAACCCTAAATCACAAACCTTAAACCTAATTTTTAGTGTGGGGTATAAATAGAGGCACCAAAAAATTGAGAATTTCTATTATAAATTTGGACACGAATGTTTGAGTTCTGAATCTCAAAAGTTGTTTTTTAAACATGACTACATGAAACATTTTAGGGTAAACTACCTGGGTGACCACCTAGCTATTGGGTCTGGCCTGTTTTGACCACCAAACTACAAAAATTTAAAATTCCACCACCCAACTATTTAAATAAACATATTTTGACCACCGACAGTTAAAATCTAACGGAGAGGTGACGTGGCAGTTAAAGAAAATTTGTATAATTACACATTTGATCCCTATTAATTACTTATTATATTAATTTGGTGCTAATTTTAATTTAATTAAATTAAATAAAATTAATCAAGCAATTAGATGACAATACATGCCATGACTCGATTGGATGAATTTATTCTATTTTTAATTTAATATTATTCCACCCAATTAGATGGCAACACGTGTCACCTGATTGGGTGAAAAATTAACCAAATGAGATTGCTGGGCATCGAACAATGAACCTATGGGTTGAATTGCAACACCTTCATCACTAGGCCAAGACCTTCAATTAGCTTAGATTTTCTAACTTTGTTTATTTAAACATGATTTTGTGTTCTTCTCTTTCATTCAAAATTCCCCCAATCTTTCTCCACACCAGTCCACCCCGTACTTCTCTTCCCTCTTCATCTCTAACCTATTCATATACAATTTAAGCAGTGACATGTCGAGCTTACGAGATGACCTTGTTCTTTATTTGCTATGATGTAGGTATTTGCAGGAGAGGAAACAGTTTGGAGCACCATTGATAGCATTTCAAATTAATCAGCAAAAACTTGTTGTAATGCTACGTAATATTCAAGCCATGACCCTTGTTGGTTGGCGCCTATGCGAATTGTATGATAAGGGTACAATGACTCCCAGTCATGCCAGATTGGGAAAGGTATAAACATTTAAGATGTATAATCATGTGGTTTCGCACAAGATTTAGATCTGAATTACTTATCCATGACAAAACTTTTATGCTGTTCAGTTATGGATCACATTGAAGGCGAGAGAGACGGCCGCTCTTGGTTGGGAGTTACTTGGTAGCAATGGAATTCTGGCTGATTTTCTTGTTGCAAAGGTTTGCACTCTCTGCTCTCGAAACTCTAACACACTTGTCCTTGTTATTTGAGTTATAAAGATTCATTCAAGAAACATGTTTGAGTTTTGGTTTTCTCAGTGTCACCATTGCATGCATACATTTTGTGATTTGGAACCCATTTATACATATGAAGGCACATATAGAAGTGCGGGGGTGGATTGGTGTGGAGAAAGATTGGGGGAATTTTGAATGAAAGAAAAGAACACAAAATTCAGGTTTATATAAACAAATTTAGCCGTTTTAAACTGATTGAAGGCCTTGACCTAGTGGTAGAGGTGTTGCATTTCAACCCATAGGGTTTGATGCCTAGAAATCTCATTTGGTTAATTTTTTACCCAATCAGGTGACACATGCCACCTTCTGATTGGGTGAAAAAATATTAAATAAAATAAATTAAAAGTAGAATAAATTCATCCAATTGAGTCATGACATGTGTTGTCATCTAATTGGTTGATTAATTGTATTTAACTAAATTAAAATTAAGACCAAATTGATATAATAAGTAACCAACAAGGACCAAATGTGTAATTATACAAATTTTATTTAACTGTCACGTCACCCCTCCGTTAGATTTTAACGGTCGGTGGTCAAAATAGGTCCATTTAAATAGTCGGGTGATCGAATTTTGAATTTTTGTAGTTCAATGGTCAAAACAGGTTAGACCCAATAGTTGAGTGGTCACCCAAGTAGTTTACCCAACATTTTATTTAAAATACACTTTATACGCACTAATTTGTTACTAATTCAAAATTATGCAATAATTTAGTCCTTCGTATCTAATTATATAAAACCTCAGATGATATACCCCCTTGACACACTCAATAATTTGGTCATAGTAAATACTTTGATGATATACTCTCTTTAACACAGATTCTCAGTGGCAGAGCCATGATTGAATATTAAGAGGGGTTGAAATATTGAATTTTAAAAAATAAAATGACTTATTAAGTATTTAAACTTAAAGTTCATAAGGCAAGTTTAATTTGTCTAATATTTAAACTTATAAGGACCATGACAGAGTATTAGTGGAACACCATGAGCGACTACTCAGAGGCCTCAACCAACCTAGTCTCCTAAAAATTAATTATATTTACTTTCTAAATTTTATTTTTTAATTTATCAAATGAATAAATTAATCTAATATTAAAATTTAATTATCTTTCTCAAACTTTAATTTTTTTGTTAAATTTAATTTTCTCCTTAATTTTTTTTCCAATCTAACGATAAAATAATAAATGATACAATATTCTTCAATTTTTTTGTATTTATTGTTCAAAATCAAACTCCATATCATACCCACAATTCATTTCCTTCACATTTTCTTAACAAAACAATGAAAATAATGTTTTTAACAAAGTTTAATCATGTTTCTATGATTTATTAATAAAATGTTAAATTAATTGTTCAAAGTAATGATATATGTTTTCACCTTATAGGGGTCTGTTCTTAGTTTTGGTTCGGGCCCCCGAAAATGTCTGAGACGACCTTGATAAAGTCCTAAATTGTTGTTAGACTAAGAATTTTGAAAACATGAACCCATCCTTCTTTGGTTCAACCCTACTTGATTAAATATTTAATAAATCATTGTACTTTTAATTTAAATACTTATTTTTGCAAGGGTCAAAATACTATTAGACCAAAATTGATCTAATATATATATTTTTTAACAGGGGTCGGGCCCCCTTTGGGCTCTAACATAGCTCCACCGCTGCACCTTCTAATCTATTCACTACTAGACAACTGACAGTCTAATAAAATAAACTCATTATGACCCTAATGTCACTTGCTAGTAGACACAATCACTTCACTAATAAAATTTTAAATATGTAGAATTGAATTTTTTGAATTATTTCAAATTAGGACCAAATCTATTAGAGTATATAAGTTATGTGACTAATATTGTTATTATACCAAGCCAAATTAGAAGTATGTCGACAAAGTGACGTGTTTGTAATAAAATTTTAATTGAGTGACTAAATTATAACTTTTATAAAAACGTGATCCGTTTATAATCAAATACATAATTAAGTAATCTAAGGGTTTAGTGTTTAAGGGTTAGAGTTTAAGGTGATTTAATTTTTTAAATTTAGAGCGTATGAATTAACTTTTTAGTGTTGAGACATACATTGAGCACCAAAAAGTACAATATTTTTGTTCCGTTAGTAATTAGCTATGGTGGTGCACAAGTGTAGTTTTGGTGGCTTTCTTTGGTTAGAACCAGAGCTACCACCTAAATTATTGTAGTATGTGGATGTTTTATTTAGTGTAACACCCGAGTTTGGGGGTCGGGTGAAATTAAATTATTAAAATATTATTTTGGGCCTTGTATTTTTAAAACAAATAAAATGATTATGTTGGGCTTGTTTAGAATTAAACCCAATGACCATGGATTTTACACTATTGTAATAATCCATGTTCATTAAGGGTAAATGAGTCTTTTGGCTTTAAAAATAAAACAAAACAATAAAACACCCATTTTATTCATCATCTTCATCCCCACCCATTTTCAATTCCATGACATTTTCTCCCTTCCCTTCAAGTTTACTATTCCCTCACCATCCTCCTTCATCTTTGAAGATTTTTTAAAGGTAATTGCATTTTTGAGTTGTCCTCGCCTTCCCCTTGCTATTCATGTTTTTAGTTTTCATGGGAACCCATTATTTTGTGTTTTGAGTTTTTGAGCTTAAAGAATAAAAATCCAAACTTTATTGACTTTTGATTTCTTGAAGTTAGATATGTATTTGGTAGTCCAAAAGGTCCAACATACCTAATTTTTACAAAGTTTTATAATAATTTTTGGATATGGTTTATTGGGGTTTTAGAGGGGTTTAAAGGTGAGTTTTGAGTCTGTTTAGTGTTGGAAATTGATGGCTGATGGTTGTATGATGGTTAGGGGTTATTTTGGAAGCTATTAGGTGTGTTAAAAGTGTTGGAAACATTGGTTCTTTGCTGAGTTTGTGGGCTGCTCGAAAATGGTGTTTTGATAGTGTTTTTGGGTCGAATATATGCTTGATTGGTGCTCTGAGTTTACAACAGTGGTTTGTGCTTGTTTTGGTGATTAATAATGTGTGTTTGATTGTTTAGAAACAAGGAACTTTGTTGGTGAAGCCTCACATTCGAATCCGGAACCATTGGGAGCTTGATCGGTTGGTTGCTTGTGTTTGGAAAGTTCGGTGAGTGGGTCTTCAGTTTCAAATTAGTTTTCAAATGTTGGTTCGAGCATGTGGACCTAGTTCGGGCTTGGTAAACCCACCTAGAGTTGGGATTAGATTGGTAGTCTAATCTCAAGCTTTAGTTAGAGACCTATGGTTGAACTTATGAATATTGTGTGGTTATGCCTCATGTTTCATATTTATTGTGATCGATGTTGTTATGTATATTGTGATATACATGTGTGTTGAGGCATGATGTTTTATGCATTGTGATATGCATGCGATTGTGGAATGTGGGTGCATGATGGTAAATCTTGGTGAGTACGGGCTAAGCACGGAAATTGGCAAGAATGTTGTGAGGTTAAACTATGAAATGAGTTAGTATTGGCCCTAGTATGCTTGGGTACAAATGATCGATCATTAAGATGTTTAGTGTGCACACGAGAGTCAAAATGTGCGTGTGGTCTTGGTGATGGTAGTCACCAAGATGGAGTACGGGTACGCCCATAAATCTTCTTTTATATGTTAGTCGGTGATGAGTGGAATCCCATCGACGGGGTGTGAGGATGAGTGGGATCCCCTCCGAGTGAAACGGTGATGAGTGTAATCCCACCGTAAGGTAATGGTTGAGTTGTTGGATGTGAGTTCCAATAGTTGTTATCCGCGTATTCGGGTCATAGCTAGGTGCCAATACGTTTGTTAAATGTTTTTCCATATGGTTGAATTGTGGACATGTTGAGCATGACCTGATAATTGATGATGTGTTCATGCATTTCATATATTGACTCTCGTGGCTACGAAGGTAAGGAATCATGCATTCATCCTTGGGTTTGTTGCTCGTGCTTGGACCCTGCATTGTTGAGGTTTGTTACCCTCACTAAGCTTTACGCTTACGCTCTCTTTTGTTCGACAATGCAGATCCTTATATTGTGGGTTGCTTGTGCAAGGAGAAGGCCTCCAAGTGTGCTATCTTAGCCTTCAAGTATGGATGTAACACCCGGGTTTAGGGGTTAGGTGAAAATAATGTTTTAATATTATCTCGGGTTCGGTCCTATGATTTAAATAATGGTCCGGGTTTGGCTTTCAAATTAATTAAATTAATGATAGACTAAGTTTTGGAATTTAAAAACCCCAAATGACCATGGAAAATATGTTCTTGTGAATAATCTATTTCATTAAGGGCAAATGGGTCATTGGACTTTTAATTTAAAACAAAACAAATAAAAACCCAATTTTTATTACTTATCTTCCCCCTCTCTCCCAAAGTATCAGACAAACCTCCCCAAGCCATTGAAGCTACTATTCCATCCCCTCTCCTTCTTCATTTCAACTCCGAATTTAAAGGTGAAGGTAAATTTGAACTCCCCTCACCTCCATCTTCTTAAAAGTACTCTTCTTTTTCATTTTCATGAAGTTTTTGGGAAATAGGGGTTTTGAATATTTTGAATAAAAATGGTGCCTTTGTGTAGCTAATCGTAATATTTTGATTTGTTATGGTTGGTTATGGGATATAGAAGTCAAATGGTATGATATATGTGAATTTCAAAGGGTTTTGAACAATTTTCGGAATTGGGTTTCAAAGGGGTTTTTGGAGGGTTTTAAAGAGGTTTTGGGGGTTGTTTAAGGTTGGTTTTTGAGGGCTGATGTTAGTATGATATATGAGGGCTGCTTTGGGTGTGTTTGATGGTTATTTGGATGCTTGAAATGGAAGATATTGGTGGGCTTTAAGGGCAGCTCGGAAATTCTGTTTTTGGGACTTGTTTTGGGTATTGAGTGCTTGAAGTATTGTTCCGGGTTGTTTCCATTGATGAGATATTGATTATGAATGTTTTGTTTGTGTTTGAGATTGATTAGAACCGAGTTTGGGCGTCGGTGAAGCTTTGGAAGAGAATCCGGGAATTTGAAGAACGGTCGCTTGCGTGGTCTTTGAGCTAGGAAGTTTAGGTGAGTGGTTGTTGCTTTTAAATGTTTTAAAGTAGTTGGTTCGAGTATATGGACTAGGTTGGGCTTGGTAGACCCACCTAGAGTTAGGATTAGGGTGGTAGCCTAATCCTAAACTTGATCTAGAGCCCTTGGTTGAACTCACTTTATGGTTGTGTATGTCTTGCATAAATTTGCGATATGAATGTCTATGTATATTGCCTTATACATGTGAAATGAGATTGGACTTATGATGTTTGAGACATGCATAATGAAGGTTGTGGGTGAGTGTGTGCTAAGCACAAGGTTTATGAAATGAGTAATGTGATGTGGGTAATTATTGGCACTAGTAAACTTGGATACAAATGATCGATCATTAGGATGTTAGTGTGTACACATGAGTCTAAAGTCGCGCGTGGCCTTGGTGGCGTTGAGTCACCAAGGAGGAGTACGGGTTCGCCCGGAATTGTAATTGAATATAGTCGGTGATGAGTGGAATCCCATCGACGGGGCGTGAGGATGAGTGGAATCCCCTCCGCGAGACCGGTGATGAGTGGAATCCCACCGAGGTAATGTGGTTGTTGGATATGAGTTTCCAACGTGTCTATCCGCGTATTCGGGTCTTAACTAGGTGTCAATGTTGATTGATATGTGTATCAATGTGTTGGAATATATGAGCTGTTTGGATGTTTAAATGTGATTACATGTATGGTAGTGTTGAGCTCATGTTTATGGCATATATGTGATATATTGCTCATGCATTTATATCTTGTGGACTCTTGACAAATGTAAATTGCCTTGGCTAGATCGTGCTCGGACCCTGCAGTGTTGAGGTTTGTTTTTAGAGCTTACCCTCACTAAGCATTATTGCTTACGCTCTCTTTGTTCAACATTGCAGATCCTTAGTTCGTGGGTTGCTCGGGCAAGTGGAGGGCCTCCAAGTGTGATTTTGGACTGTGTTCATCAAGTATGGTTTTAATGCTAAGACATGTAATAGTTTAAGCAATGGGATGTGTAAGGTTTTGTTGGATTGTTGTTGGGTGATAGGAGCTTGTTTAGACTCCTTAGCCTCTTGCTTTGTATGGTTGTGATGCCATGTTGAATGTTAACTCATGCCTAATTGCTTACTTGAATGTTAGTCTTTTGCCTTAGGAGTATATATATGTGTTTGAACGATGTTGGAATGAATGCATGTTTGTGGGATGTTGCCTTAGCATTAGGCATGTTTAAATCTTGTTTTAGCATGTTAATATTGTTGTTATATTTTGGATTTATTTGGTTGGGTGTCATGATGTGGTTTGGTGATGTTTTGGGGCACCTTTGTGCCTCAAAACAGCAAAATCGAGTCTGCAGACAGGGGTGTTTCGGAACGGGTCCCCGTGTTCCGAAACGGCCCCTGTGTATATGGCCTGCCGTTTTGAAACGGATGAGGGTCGTTCCGGAATGTTTTTGCTACTGGAATTTTGAGAAATTGGCGAGATGAAGCCGTTCCGAAACGGGCCTTTGAAGTTCCGAAACGGTCAAATCTCGTTGACCACAAGATATTGACCGTCAAGGTCGTTCCGATACGGGTCACCCCTGTTTCGGAACGGTCACCTTGTGGTTGACCCAGGCACGTTGACCAGGTCAGGGCATTTCGGAACACCCTATAGGTTTTTCGAAACGGCCTGCTGAAATGAAGTAAAATGGGCTGTTTATGTTTGTTTGGTCGGTGAATGTTTCGTTGATTGTATCTTCCGCTGTTGTGCCACACTTAGGTCTAAAATTATGCATGTAGACAAGATAAGATAAAACGAAATTTTCTGGGTCGTTAACCGAGGGGAAGCCTTAACGGGTTTCGCTTCGGTTTTCCCCGTGTGGCCCACTCGGACCGGTCATCCGACCAGACCGGAACGAGGGGGTTACACTTGTTGGTATCAGAGCCTAAGGTTACCGAGACCTTGGGCAGGTAAGTGAGGTAAGTTTAAGTTTTTAAGTTGAATTGCACGGTGTTTGCTTGTTCTGCAAGAATGGTTGCTTATGTGACAAGTATACGGATTGTTTTACTTTTAAGCATGTGTGTGTGGGTCCCATTGCTACTATTACATTGGAAAAATGATTTTTAAGTGAGGAAACATACTTGGACACTTGGAAGCCTTGCCTTGCTAACCCAACTTGTATGTTTGTTTGTTGTGGTTGTAGTTAATATCTGTGAGAGCAATGTCTAGACCGAGAGGTAGGCCGAGGTTGGTTCGTCATGAACCATGTGTTGTGGCTCCTGTTGAGCCGGTAGTTGGTGCGGGAGCTCACATAGAAGGGCCGGTGGCCGCGGGAGTTGGCGCTCCTCCACCACCACCACCTCCTCCACCTGGAGTTGGGGGCGAGGATGGAGCCGGAGGAGAGGGACCTCAAGGTGGCCAAGGTCCAGCTGGAATCGATATGACTCCGCTAGTGCAAGCAATAGCGGGAGCTTTCCAGGCCGCAGTTGCGGGAGCCCAGGCTGCAGCTCAGCCTAGGTGTGATGATGCTAGCTTACCTTTGGAGAGGCTCCGTAGCTTAGGGGCCGAGGAGTTTAGAGGATCTACTCCGGAGAGGTCGAAGTTATGGTTGGAGAAGACAATTCGTATCTTGGCTCAGATGGGTTGTGCGGGCGCACGTAGATTGGGTTGTGTGATCTCACTGCTTCAGGGTGATGCCTACACCTGGTGGGTCACCATCACTACCGGGGTTCCAGAGGCCGAGATAGATTGGGATTTCTTTGAGTTTGCTTTCAGGAAGAGGTACTTGGGACCGAGGTACTTGGATGAGAAGAAGCGAGAGTTTATGGCTCTTACTCAGGGGGATGCTTCTGTGACTGATTATGAGATCCGCTTTGTTCGCTTGAGTCAATATGCCCCAGAGTTGGTTCCTACTGAAGTGGAACGCTGCAACCGATTCCGATACGGATTGAATGAAGAGGTTAAGAGGTACACGTTGGCTTCTGACTACTCAGACTTTGATGTGTTGGTCGCGAGGGCCAAGGATTTGGAGCATAGTTTGGGTTCAGCCAAACGAGCTGGTGGTTCTGGTTCTGGAAAGAGGCATAACCACTTTGATGGTAGAGATGCTAAGAGGCACAGAGGTGGCGGGCATCAGTTTGATCAGAGACGTGGCGGTGGCCACCATGGTATGGGCCATCAGGGCCATAGAGGAGGAGGGCGCTTGCCCGAGTGTGCACAGTGTGGGAGACAGCACACTGGAGAGTGCTGGGGTAACTTTCATGCTTGTTGGAACTGTGGTTCGAGAGACCACTTTAGGAGAGACTGTCCATGTCAGGCAGCTCAGGCACCGAATATTGCTCAGGCTCCTGCGAGAGGTACTGATTTTCAGAGAGGCCGTGGTGGCGGTCGTGGCTACTTCCAGCCGAGGGCTGATGCACCTAGGGTAGATGCTGAGAGGAACCTTGCACATGTTGTGGCTGTGCAGCCAGAGGTGGGAGGACCAGCGAGGGCCTATGCTCAGAGAGAGGCCGGGAACGACACCGATGTGATAGTAGGTAATTTCGAGTTACAGTCTATGTCCTTGCTTTCTTTGGTTGATTCGGGTTCTACGCATTCCTACATTTTGAGTAAGCATGCACAGAAGTTAGATATTCCTGTTGAGATCTTAGATGTAGGTATGCATGTTACTAGTTCTTTTGGTGAGACAGTTGTGGTTAGACGTATGTATAGGAGGTGTCCACTGAAGATTCAGGGTCATGTGTTTTCAGTTGATATGATGGAACTTCCTTTCTACGGTTTTGATATTATATTGGGTATGGATTGGTTGGTTGAGCATCGGGCTAGTGTGGATTTTGAGACAAAGAGAATTTCCTTGAAACTTTCTGATGACTATGAGGTAGTGGTAGTGGGCGAGAACATTAAGTTCTTGTCCAATGTGGTGTCAGCTTTAGAGGCTCATAGGTTGATGGACTCTGGATGTGGGGCCTATTTATCTTATGTTATGAATCCGGATATGAGTGAAGCTAGACCGAAAGATATCAGAACAGTGTGTGACTTTCCAGATGTGTTTCCTGAAGAGTTGCCGGGTTTGCCTCCTGACAGAGATGTTGAGTTTGTGATTGAAACAATTTCAGGGTCTAGTCCAGTTTCGATAGCTCCGTATCGTATGGCTCCGAAAGAGTTGAAAGAATTGAAGAGTCAGTTGCAAGAATTATTAGACCGTGGTTTCATTAGGCCTAGTAGTTCTCCGTGGGGTGCTCCAGTGCTGTTTGTGAAAAAGAAAGATGGTAGCATGCGCATGTGTATTGACTATAGACAGCTGAATCAATTGACTGTGAAGAACAAGTATCTGTTGCCTCGTATAGATGATTTGTTTGATCAGTTGAGAGGTGCTTCAGTATTCTCGAAGATAGATTTGAGATCCGGGTACTATCAGTTGAAGGTGAAAGAGTGTGATGTTCCGAAGACAGCGTTTAGGACTAGATATGGTCACTATGAGTTTCTTGTGATGCCATTTGGGCTCACGAATGCACCAGCAGCATTCATGGACAAGATGAACAGAATTTTTAGAGACTATTTAGACCGATTTGTGGTTGTCTTCATTGATGATATACTTGTGTACTCGAAGACAGAAGAAGAGCATGATGAGCACTTGAGATTTGTTTTACAGAGATTGATGAGTAATCAGTTGTATGCGAAGCTTAGCAAATGTGAATTCTGGATTCGAGAGGTTGTATTTCTTGGCCATGTTGTTTCGGCCGAAGGCATTCGAGTTGATCCATCGAAGATTGAGGCTATTGTTGAGTGGAAACAACCTAAGTCCGTGACCGAGATTAGGAGTTTCCTAGGATTAGCTGGTTACTATAGGAGATTTGTGGATGGCTTCTCTAGAGTAGCTGCTCCCTTGACTAAGTTGTTGCAAAAGGGAGTCAAGTTTGAATGGTCAGATGCAAGACAAAAGGCCTTTGAGAAATTGAAAGAGGCTTTGACGAATGCTCCAGTGTTAGTACAACCTGTTTCAGGTAAGGAGTTTGTGATTTACAGTGATGCTTCCTACGTAGGCTTAGGATGTGTTTTGATGCAAGATAGGAGAGTTGTTGCCTATGCTTCTAGACAGTTGAAGATTCATGAGAAGAACTATCCTACCCATGACATAGAGCTAGCCGCAGCCGTATTTGCATTGAAGATTTGGCATCACTATTTGTATGGTGAGAAGTGTATAGTCTACACCGATCACAAGAGCTTGAAGTACTTGATGACACAGAAAGAGTTGAACTTGAGACAGAGGAGATGGCTAGAGCTGTTAAAAGATTATGATTTGACTATTGAGTACCATCCGGGTAAAGCAAACGTAGTAGCCGATGCTTTGAGTAGAAAAGTGGCCGTTGAGCTGAGAGCTATGTTTGCTAGATTGAGTGTGTCCGATGATGGTGGCTTGATCACCGAGTTGCAAGTGAAGCCTTCTTTGATTCAGTTGATTAGAGAGAAGCAGCTGCAAGATGCGAGCCTAGTTCCTCATGTTCAAGACATAGCCGAAGGAAGACCGACTAAGTATAGTTTCAGTGGTGAGAGCTTGTTGTGCTTCAGAGATAGAATTGTTGTACCGGAAGATGTTGAGCTGAGACGTCAGATTTTGAGTGAAGCACATTCGAGTCCATTTTCTATGCATCCGGGTAGTACCAAGATGTACCGAGATTTGAAGAATGATTACTTCTGGGTTGGTTTGAAAAGAGATGTAGCCAAGTATGTGAGCCGTTGTATGGTTTGTCAGAGAGTGAAGGTAGAACATCAGGTTCCTTCAGGTTTGCTACAGCCTTTGAAGATTCCGGAATGGAAATGGGAGAGAATCACCATGGATTTTGTATCGGGGTTGCCTTTGTCTCCTTCGAAGAAGAATTCAGTTTGGGTGATTGTTGATAGGTTCACTAAGTGTGCTCACTTCTTAGCAGTGAACACTACGGATTCCTTAGATAAGTTGGCAAACTTGTACATTCGTGAGATTGTGAGACTTCATGGAGTTCCAAAGTCTATAGTTTCAGATAGGGATCCTAGATTTACTTCGAGGTTCTGGAGTTGTTTGCATGGTGCTTTGGGTAGTCGTTTGCATTTCAGCACATCTTATCATCCGCAGTCCGATGGGCAGTCAGAGCGAGTGATACAGATTCTAGAGGATATGCTTCGTTGTTGTGTGATTGATTTCCAGGGTTCTTGGGAGAAGCACTTACCGTTGGTTGAGTTTGCTTACAACAACAGTTATCAGTCTAGTATTCAGATGGCACCTTATGAGGCTTTGTATGGTAGACGGTGTAGAACTCCGATTTGTTGGGCTGAGATAGGTCAGAGGTTGTTATCTATGCCAGACTTGCTTAAAGGGACCACAGAAAAAGTGAAGTTGATTTGTGACCGTTTGAAAGCAGCTTCCGATCGTCAGAAGTCTTATGCAGATTTGAAGAGGAAGGAGATTGAGTACACAGTGGGTGAGAAAGTGTTTCTGAAAGTATCTCCGTGGAAGAAGGTAATGAGATTTGGCCGGAAAGGCAAGTTGAGTCCGAGGTTCATTGGTCCGTATGAGATAGTTGAACGGATTGGGCCTGTAGCTTATCGTTTGAGGTTACCTTCTGAGTTAGAGAAGATTCATGATGTCTTTCATGTGTCTATGCTTAGGAGATATAGATCAGATCCTTCTCATGTGATGCCCGTTGAGGAGATAGAGTTGAATCCGGATTTGTCTTATAATGAAGAGCTCGTAGAGATACTTGCTGCTGATAGCAAAGTGTTGCGTGGCAAGACAATAGAGTTGGTCAAAGTGTTGTGGAGACATAGAGGTGTGGAAGAGGCCACGTGGGAGAGGAAAGCGGACATGGTTGAGCAGTTTCCATATTTGTTTCCACCAGGTAATTTCGGGGATGAAATTCCTTAAGTGGGGGAGAGTTGTAACACTCGGGTTTAGGGGTTAGGTGAAAATAATGTTTTAATATTATCTCGGGTTCGGTCCTATGATTTAAATAATGGTCCGGGTTTGGCTTTCAAATTAATTAAATTAATGATAGACTAAGTTTTGGAATTTAAAAACCCCAAATGACCATGGAAAATATGTTCTTGTGAATAATCTATTTCATTAAGGGCAAATGGGTCATTGGACTTTTAATTTAAAACAAAACAAATAAAAACCCAATTTTTATTACTTATCTTCCCCCTTTCTCCCAAAGTATCAGACAAACCTCCCCAAGCCATTGAAGCTACTATTCCATCCCCTCTCCTTCTTCATTTCAACTCCGAATTTAAAGGTGAAGGTAAATTTGAACTCCCCTCACCTCCATCTTCTTAAAAGTACTCTTCTTTTTCATTTTCATGAAGTTTTTGGGAAATAGGGGTTTTGAATATTTTGAATAAAAATGGTGCCTTTGTGTAGCTAATCGTAATATTTTGATTTGTTATGGTTGGTTATGGGATATAGAAGTCAAATGGTATGATATATGTGAATTTCAAAGGGTTTTGAACAATTTTCGGAATTGGGTTTCAAAGGGGTTTTTGGAGGGTTTTAAAGAGGTTTTGGGGGTTGTTTAAGGTTGGTTTTTGAGGGCTGATGTTAGTATGATATATGAGGGCTGCTTTGGGTGTGTTTGATGGTTATTTGGATGCTTGAAATGGAAGATATTGGTGGGCTTTAAGGGCAGCTCGGAAATTCTGTTTTTGGGACTTGTTTTGGGTATTGAGTGCTTGAAGTATTGTTCCGGGTTGTTTCCGTTGATGAGATATTGATTATGAATGTTTTGTTTGTGTTTGAGATTGATTAGAACCGAGTTTGGGCGTCGGTGAAGCTTTGGAAGAGAATCCGGGAATTTGAAGAACGGTCGCTTGCGTGGTCTTTGAGCTAGGAAGTTTAGGTGAGTGGTTGTTGCTTTTAAATGTTTTAAAGTAGTTGGTTCGAGTATATGGACTAGGTTGGGCTTGGTAGACCCACCTAGAGTTAGGATTAGGGTGGTAGCCTAATCCTAAACTTGATCTAGAGCCCTTGGTTAAACTCACTTTATGGTTGTGTATGTCTTGCATAAATTTGCGATATGAATGTCTATGTATATTGCCTTATACATGTGAAATGAGATTGGACTTATGATGTTTGAGACATGCATAATGAAGGTTGTGGGTGAGTGTGTGCTAAGCACAAGGTTTATGAAATGAGTAATGTGATGTGGGTAATTATTGGCACTAGTAAACTTGGATACAAATGATCGATCATTAGGATGTTAGTGTGTACACATGAGTCTAAAGTCACGCGTGGCCTTGGTGGCGTTGAGTCACCAAGGAGGAGTACGGGTTCGCCCGGAATTGTAATTGAATATAGTCGGTGATGAGTGGAATCCCATCGACGGGGCGTGAGGATGAGTGGAATCCCCTCCGCGAGACCGGTGATGAGTGGAATCCCACCGAGGTAATGTGGTTGTTGGATATGAGTTTCCAACGTGTCTATCCGCGTATTCGGGTCTTAACTAGGTGCCAATGTTGATTGATATGTGTATCAATGTGTTGGAATATATGAGTTGTTTGGATGTTTAAATGTGATTACATGTATGGTAGTGTTGAGCTCATGTTTATGGCATATATGTGATATATTGCTCATGCATTTATATCTTGTGGACTCTTGACAAATGTAAATTGCCTTGGCTAGATCGTGCTCGGACCCTGCAGTGTTGAGGTTTGTTTTTAGAGCTTACCCTCACTAAGCATTATTGCTTACGCTCTCTTTGTTCAACATTGCAGATCCTTAGTTCGTGGGTTGCTCGGGCAAGTGGAGGGCCTCCAAGTGTGATTTTGGACTGTGTTCATCAAGTATGGTTTTAATGCTAAGACATGTAATAGTTTAAGCAATGGGATGTGTAAGGTTTTGTTGGATTGTTGTTGGGTGATAGGAGCTTGTTTAGACTCCTTAGCCTCTTGCTTTGTATGGTTGTGATGCCATGTTGAATGTTAACTCATGCCTAATTCCTTACTTGAATGTTAGTCTTTTGCCTTAGGAGTATATATATGTGTTTGAACGATGTTGGAATGAATGCATGTTTGTGGGATGTTGCCTTAGCATTAGACATGTTTAAATCTTGTTTTAGCATGTTAATATTGTTGTTATATTTTGGATTTATTTGGTTGGGTGTCATAATGTGGTTTGGTGATGTTTTGGGGCACCTTTGTGCCTCAAAATAGCAAAATCAAGTCTGCAGACAGGGGTGTTTCGGAACGGGTCCCCGTGTTCCGAAACGGCCCCTGTGTATATGGCCTGCCGTTTCGAAACGGATGAGGGTCGTTCCGGAACGTTTTTGCTACTGGAATTTTGAGAAATTGGCGAGATGAAGCCGTTCTGAAACGGGCCTTTGAAGTTCCGAAACGGTCAAATCTCGTTGACCACGAGATATTGACCGTCAAGGTCGTTCCGATACGGGTCACCCCTGTTTCGGAACGGTCACCTTGTGGTTGACCCAGGCCCGTTGACCAGGTCAGGGCGTTTCGGAACACCCTATAGGTGTTTCGAAACGGCCTGCTGAAATGAAGTAAAATGGGCTGTTTATGTTTGTTTGGTCGGTGAATGTTTCGTTGATTGTATCTTCCGCTGTTGTGCCACACTTAGGTCTAAAATTATGCATGTAGACAAGATAAGATAAAACGAAATTTTCTGGGTCGTTAACCGAGGGGAAGCCTTAACGGGTTTCGCTTCGGTTTTCCCCGTGTGGCCCACTCGGACCGGTCATCCGACCAGACCGGAACGAGGGGGTTACACTTGTTGGTATCAGAGCCTAAGGTTACCGAGACCTTGGGCAGGTAAGTGAGGTAAGTTTAAGTTTTTAAGTTGAATTGCACGGTGTTTGCTTGTTCTGCAAGAATGGTTGCTTATGTGACAAGTATACGGATTGTTTTACTTTTAAGCATGTGTGTGTGGGTCCCATTGCTACTATTACATTGGAAAAATAATTTTTAAGTGAGGAAACATACTTGGACACTTGGAAGCCTTGCCTTGCTAACCCAACTTGTATGTTTGTTTGTTGTGGTTGTAGTTAATATCTGTGAGAGCAATGTCTAGACCGAGAGGTAGGCCGAGGTTGGTTCGTCATGAACCATGTGTTGTGGCTCCTGTTGAGCCGGTAGTTGGTGCGGGAGCTCACATAGAAGGGCCGGTGGCCGCGGGAGTTGGCGCTCCTCCACCACCACCACCTCCTCCACCTGGAGTTGGGGGCGAGGATGGAGCCGGAGGAGAGGGACCTCAAGGTGGCCAAGGTCCAGCTGGAATCGATATGACTCCGCTAGTGCAAGCAATAGCGGGAGCTTTCCAGGCCGCAGTTGCGGGAGCCCAGGCTGCAGCTCAGCCTAGGTGTGATGATGCTAGCTTACCTTTGGAGAGGCTCCGTAGCTTAGGGGCCGAGGAGTTTAGAGGATCTACTCCGGAGAGGTCGAAGTTATGGTTGGAGAAGACAATTCGTATCTTGGCTCAGATGGGTTGTGCGGGCGCACGTAGATTGGGTTGTGTGATCTCACTGCTTCAGGGTGATGCCTACACCTGGTGGGTCACCATCACTACCGGGGTTCCAGAGGCCGAGGAGTAATATATTTTGATTGATATATATGTAAATAATATATTTTATATTATTTATACATTAATATTATTTATAGTATTGTTTTTTTTTTAGAAAATAATTTGTTTGAACCAAATGGAAAAGTTTATATAATTTAAATAAAATAGATTGTTTCTATATTTTTTATATATTATTTATAATATAAATATATTATTTTAAAAAAGTCTAACATATTCATAACATCAATATATAAAAAACCCTTGAACCCTAAATCCTAAAATCTAAGGTTTAGGGCTTAAGTTTGAGGGTTTACGGTTTGTGGGTTAACAATTTAGGGTTTAAGGGTTTTTTTATATATATTATTAATAATATAAATATATTAAAACACTAAATATTCATAAAAAATATATCATTTATAGTAAAAATAATATATTCATATTATTAATAATATATAAAAATAATATATTTTACATGTTTATATATTATTTTCATTTATAGTATTATTTATCTCATAAAATAATTTGAATTAATATCAAGTAGTTCGAGATAAATATTATTTCTGGTAAAATATTATTTAATATTGGATTGGTTCAGTGGTTAAGGTTTATCCTTTATATTTGAAGGTCTTGGGTTGAAACCCCTCCAAGCCTATGGTTTTAATATTTTTTCCTCCAGCAAAACGACGTCGTTTTGACTTATAGGGGTGTTAAGAGTTAACGACAGAGTGGTATTTTTGAGTCACAAACTAAAGTTCAGTGTTAGTTTTGAATTTTTTTTACAATTCAGTGGTATTTTCGAGTCAGCGGGTATAATTGAGTGGTATGTGATGTAGTTTACCCTTAATATTATTGATACTTTTACTCTATTTTTTATTTTTTTAGTTTGTGTTTATGAGATTTGATATATAACATGTTTATATGTTAGGCTTGATAGGCCCGATTTCCTTCAACCGATTTAGCTAGCCAAGTGGAGGAGAAGTTGGGTTTTGGGTGATTATGTGGGAAGCAAAAATTAGACAATAAACACAAGAATTTATAGTGGTTCGGGCTTCTAAACAAGCACCTATATCCACTACCTTAGTTCCCACTAAGGATTTCCCAATCAATTTACTAATTGATTCGTCTCATTTTCTAGGCTTCGGAGGAAACCCTTACAAACGATCTAAGCTTTCTAACCCAAAGCTTGATCAAACGCTCTATACAAGAGATAAATAAAAGCAAACTAAACTCCCTCTTACAAGGTTGATGTTTGCACTCTTTAGCACTCACCCAAACCTAAACACTTGAGCAAATTTGACAATTTTGGCTCACAAGTGTTGTCTATACAAAGAATTAACAATTAAGGCCTTAAAACAATTTCTTCATCGTAATGTTGTTGACCATTGAAGCATTAGTCTTCTCTTGATGCTTGGAGGTCTCTTTTATACTCCTCTTTGAGTTCATAACCGTTACTAGTTGTTAGGGATGTGTAATACCCGTATTTTGTCCGGGTACCCATATATATATATATATATATATATATATATACACATACATGTCCCTATAAATAAAGCCAAACAAATAAATAAATAAACCCCTAAATAATAATATCAGTCCAAATTCTCTTAATGTCCAAGTTGACATCATAAAAATTCCAAAAATCCTTACAAAAACAAAGGCCCGATTCAAAAGCCAAATTGTGTTACTTCTTCTCGCCCAATCTATGCCACATGGCGATCCCTTGTTAACCGGTTACCCCTTCACTTGGATCAGTCCCCAGATGACGTTAATGCATGCATCACTATAAATAGGGGAGAGAGAAAAAGTTAGCACAATTAATGACCATCATCATTACTTACCATTAAAAAACTAAATAATAATAAATATATCAAATAAAAGAAGAGAGATGGCATAATTTGGGGATTTTACCACATTGGTAACCGAACGACCGAAAATCTGAACAGTCGCCGGAGCATAAACGGCCTCCGTGGAAGTTGAACTGGCCCGTGAGCTGAACCGTCTGGGAGATCTGAACCATCACCGAGAAGTTGAAGCAGTTGTTGGAACCTCATCGACCAGTGAGGAACCACCGCGAAGTGCACCGCTAGAGTGCGAATGGATGCCGAGAAATCGCCAGAAAAAGAGACTGCGACGCTGTTGGAAGGTTCACTTTTCACTGGTTTTTAATTTCATACAAAATAAATATGGAAAATGTTAGATCGAAATGAAACATAAAGGAAAACCGAAATGAAAACCTAAAAGCAAATCTTGAAAGAGGAGTTTTAAATCGGAATACATATCTTGTGGCAGCCGGAGTTGAAAACAGGGGGTTTCGGGTAGTTTAGGGCTTAGGTTCAGGTGTAGTGGGGTTAATTCGATCAAATCTTGGCTTAGATTTAGTTTTAGGAGTGAAGATCGGGTTTTTTTGGTGTTTTAGGGTTTCGGCCGACGACCGGCACGGGGGCCAGAAATCGCCCGCGGCGGCCAGCCGAATATTGATGGTGGTGGAGCGGTTGTCGGCTGGTCTATTTAGAGAGAAGAGAGAAGAGAGAAGGGAGAGAACGGTAAGTGTAGAGAGAGAGAGCAAAATAAAAAAAGTGAAAGAAGAGGGGGAATTTTCGGCTTAAAGGGAGTTTTTATAGTAGCAGCAAAACGCTGCGTTTTGGGATTGGATCGGACCAAGATCCACGTGGGTCATTCGGGTCGGGTTGTATGACCCGCGCCCTACTTTTGGGATTTCACGTTCTGAGCATTAACTTTTGTTTTCATTTCAATTTGGTCACTAAAGTTTTGTAATCTTGCATTTATATTTCAATAGAAGTTCAATTTAGTCCCCTTTTCAGCTTTAATCTATTTATTTAATTGTTTAATTATTCATATATTTGTTTACTTTAAATTGAGCATGTAATTTTATTAATTAGATAATTTGGTCACCTAGTATATTAAAATTAGAGCCTTTTAAGACTAAGTTCTTTAATTAAATTTAATTAATTTGATAGGTGAGATCACCATAGAAAATAAACGAGTGTTAAATGAACACTTTAATACTCTAATTTGATTAGTGTCTCATTGCAATGAGATGTCAATCAAGGGAGTATTTTAGTGAAATATTTAATATGTCATTTGAACTTAGAAAATGATATTCACATATTTAGTTTAATTAAATTGGAATTAAGTACACATAATTAGAATCACAAATAATTAGGAATATTATTGATTTAGGGCTTAATATGGGTAGTGCCCAATTATTTGGGTGTTATCTCATAAACCCTAAAACTTAATAATATTCATAGTATCTTTAATTAATTAAAACAATGGAGCCCTAATTAGGTTTTACTTAAAATGGACAACAAAATAATTAGACATGCACTAAATTTTTTGTGTTGAGATACATTTTGAATATAAATTGAGGTGTCCTAATGCATTTGGATGTCCCAAAATTTATATTCGTCCAAGATGTATTTTCTTACAAAAGGATATTCCCATTCGGAATGGAATCCATTTAACAATTAAAAGATTTAATTAAATTCAGATTAAGTTTCGAAATTCCAAAATGCCACGTGGAATTAATAAGGTACCGATAACGGGCGTTGTAGGGGTGCTAACCCTTCCCTACACGTAACTGACTCCCGAACCCAAATTTTACAAAAATAATCTCTGGTCCGTTTTTATGGTGTCTGGTCTACCGAACTGACCGGTGGCGACTCCAAAATGATTTTAAAGATAAATAAAAGCAATTTGAATTTTAAAAATGAATAAACCCTAACTTCAAGATCAAATTAAAATGAAAACCCTAATTTCCAAAATTGTAGTCGTCAAGCAGATTTTCCACAAACGGGTATTAAAAAATGGTCGGGACAGCTTGGCGACTCCGTCGGGGATAAAATTGAGAGTCATGCATATTAATTAATTCCACATGACATTTTGGCATTTTGAACATTAATCTGAATTTAATTTTTTCTAAAGAATTGTTTGATGGATTTCCAGGAAAAATGGGGGTAGCTTTTGTGTATGATATATCTGTTATTCATGCATAAACCCTCAACCCAAGTTTTTCACCCTTAAGTGGGAGAAAGGCAATATCCGACGTGATGCTCTCCAGCTCTGAGTTCGAATTTTTGTCTTCTTCCGGTATACTAACCTTATGCGTCGTGGGGCCCACGCCTCCGTTATAAAAGAACCTATGCTACCGAATCTATGTCTTACTACTGCAATAGATGGTAACGATAGTTCGGGAACCGATAGTCTAGAACAAAGCCCACATTCAGCTTTTAGAAAACCTACCCCGTTAGAGCCAGACAGGGACGTAGGACAGGTGCTGCCGGTTTAAATACATTTCTCTGGTTATTTTCTTTTCTGAATATTATGTGATTTTCTATGTCGATAATTTGTTTATTTGTCTTCCATATTAATTCACAATACTGACACTATTTTGTTGTTGTTTGCTTTGTCTTCTTTTTATGCATCTGGCATCATTTTGCATGCTTAGAGGTATCGATTTGAGGGTTAGTCAAGTTAGGCAGTATTCGTAATGGCCAATGAGTTCGATAGGCAATACGACGGTGTGGACCCAGTCGTAGAAGACTCAATTCAAGAAGAGATCATTATCTATGAGAATGACGTGTCAGGGTGCAAGCAGCCACAAGAAGCCGTGTGAAGAGGTTAAAAGTGCAGTGAAAGAGGAGATTCAAGAATTAGTGGATTTGAACGACCGGATCAAACAAAAATTAAAGGGAGAGCAAGCTTTGAGTCCAAAAGTGTTGTCACAAGTTCCAAAGCTGGAGAAAGTAATTAAAATGATACCATAACGAGAAAAGTCAATCTTTAACTAGAAGAAAAAGAAGATGACATAATTGAAAAGTGTCGTACAACATTCGAAAGATTAGTTTGGAAGTTTCAGAAGGGGCACTATAAATGAAGAATAAGGTATCGTAAGCGGAGTTTGAAGTGGCTATCTAGATCATCCAAAGGCAAAATCATGAAATGATCAAGTTCAAAAGCAACGCGGGGAGTCGCCCGATTCGTGCAGATTTTATCCATTGAAGCGATGAACCTGAAACAACACATTGACATCAACACCAAGCTAGAATAGACATTGACTCGGAAGCAGAACAAAGTGATTAGCCTAGGGACAAGGGCAAGCTGATCCCTATAATCAAATTGTCTATTTCTTGTATTCAAACTTTTGGCTAATGGATGTTGCTCTAAATATTAGTACTTGAAATCGATACCTCGTGCATTCATGCATTGTATTGCATTAATCACATTTTTTAAATAACATTTTTTTAAATAATAATAATAATAATAATAATAATAATAATAATAATAATAATAATAATAATAATAATAATAATAATAATAATAATAATAATAATAATAATAATAATAATAATAATAATAATAATAATTGTATTTTGATATTGCATTATTTTTTAGATAATAGTGTAAAAATTGAAAACCAATATTTTGAGAAGCAATCTCAGAAAGTTATTGAGGACCGCATGGGTGGAGTTGAGCAAAGGATTGATCAGACCCAAAATGAATTGTTTTTTTTTTATCAGCAACTGTATGTTTTTTATTAAGAAGTAAGTAAAAACATACAGCTTGACGAAATCGCACGCCTCGTTAAAAACCTCCCTAAACCTATTGGAGGAAAAGAGTACGATACGATCCGTCGATTACAATATAAAAAGCATATTCGCTTAGGGACAAGTCACAGACAAGCCATGAACGTCGAAAGTCTATCTACTCCCTCTTTCGCCAATACATCTGCAAATCCGTTCGCTTCCCTCGGCACGTAGCAGAATTGAATATCATATATGACTTGACAAGCTTGATCAATTTCCAAAAATACTTCCCATAGTCGCCACGGTCGTTTTGCATTCTGATTGATCCAGCTCAACGCGACTTGAGAGTCCGTCTCCATTATCACACAACCCTGTCGCCATTCCTTCTCCTTGATCATTCCCAACGCAAAGGCTATCGCTCGGACCTCTGCTTCATTTGATTCCATCACGCCTATAGGGCCTGAAAATAGACCCAAGATACGGCTATCCGCATCTCGTAACACACCACCAATCCCTGCCGGACCCGGCTTTCCTCGCGCTGATCCATCCGTGTTAAATTTTAGAACATTTTGTAACGGGGGCTGCCAGCATCTTTCCCCCCTCGTCCTCTTCGGTTTGGCAGCAACCTCAATTTTAGAAGGGCACGTCCACCAAGCTGCCTCCGCTACCAATTCTCCCCGCCTATCAGCTTTTATCCAATAATAGGATCTCAATTTCACCAAGAAACACAATTCAGCCAAGTTCCATCGCTTCCCACGGAAAATGAATTCATTTCTTGCAATCCATAAAGACCATAAAACAGCGGCAACACATGCTATCCACCACATATTCATGCATCCCTTGAATATACTATGAAAGTCAAGAATGTAGAATGCATCAAAACTAACCGGTAAGGTTGTGTCTATTCCCCACCATTTCCGCATCCATAGCCAAACCGATTGCGCAAACGGACATTCATAGAGGATGTGAGCAATGCTCTCCTCTACCATCGCACACCAAGGACATCGGCCTTGATCATCCGGCAGTGGAACCCCACGTGCTCGCAAGAAATCAGCAGTGGGTAGTCGACGTAACCATGTAAACCATAGGAAAGCTTGAATTTTCGGCGGCACCAGCACCTTCCAAGCGAAACATTCTCCAAAGTCCATTTCCCCCACCTTATCTAGCATGAGCAGTTTTGATAAAGTCCCAACTGAAAAAATTCCACGCTCGTCCGATCGCCAAATTAACATGTCCAGCTTGCCTTCCCATGCGCGGAAATTGGATGCCGTTTGAATTAAATCACTTAGCATTCCTAATTCAAAATCTCGTAGTGGGCGTCTAAAAAAATCAGGCCAACCATGATGCGATAATCTGCCCTCCACCATATAGTCCCCCACCCTCGCTAATTTATCACATGCTAACGAGAATAAGCGCGGATATGAATCTTTTAAGGCCACTTGTTCAACCCACGGATCGAACCAAAACAAAATCGATCTACCATCCCCAAGCTTCCATAGAAAACCGGTCGTGCCCATATGCTTTTCAACCTGTGCATCGCATGAGAGAGCTACGATTTGTCGCCATACAAGCGACATAGATGACATCTTTTTCCGTGTTGAAACGCCACCATTGTGGATGTTCTCCATATTTTGCTATTATCAAGCCACGCCACAATGAATCTCTATCTTGCGCATAAGGCCACACCCATTTTGATAGCATCGCCATGTTCTTAACTCGCAAATCCGCAACCCCCAAACCCCCTAATTGTTTCGGGCGGCAAACTACCTCCCATCCTACTCTGCTCATCCGCCGTTCCAAACCCACACCCCCCATAGGAAAGCTCTTCGAATTTTATCAATCCTCAGGAAAATAGATACGGTTATTCCTAGTCCAATGCCGTATTCAGATTTGATGCCCAACCTCGTGTAGATGACAGTGTCCCGAAGTTTTACAAGTCTTTTCAGAGCATGGTTATGAAACAGATTTAGTGATTTAATCAGAAATGAGCATTTATGATTTAAGAATGAAGAACCTTGATTCTACAAAAGACCATTGCCTGCTGAAAGAACTGGGATAAAAAGGGAAAGGGTGTAGTCCACAACAAGCATTTGAGAGTGATCCGCTACAGTTCGGGCTCAATAAGAATCAGTGTAATGTTTGGACGTCTACTTCTTCGACGTTTCCTTCACTGAAGAATACATCAAAGTCAAATGCTCCAGATGCACCTGTCAGTGGAAAATCAAAGACTAAGTTGAATCTCATTTATGTTTCCTATCAAGAGCTATATTATTTGAAACTTTACTGTGTCACTTGAAATCTTCAAAGCCACGTACTCGAGTTGTTACGACATCATGAATAATTGTGAATATTGTGATGGAGTTCATGACTATGACATTGAAGACTATTGATGAGTATTTATTTTGATTGTGTTTTGGTCCTTATTTCGATTAAATACAAGTTTGAGAGACTTAACTGGGCTGTTTTATGTTGTTTTCATGTAGGGGACCTGATGTTGGAAATACGCTGGAATACTGCAGGAAATATTGGAGTCATGGGCAGATTCATGGGCATGAATCAGGGCATGCATGCTGACTGGGCGCCACGTGAGTGTCTTCTAGAAGCCGACGTCAACAGCAATGATAGCTTATCAAGCCGCTTATCAGATAGCCTATCTCCGGATTTTTGAATTTTAAATTTTAAACTTTGGATAATTATTTTGTTTAGTTTTTGTATCATCATTTTAGGTTTACATAGGTTATTCGAAACACTATAAATATCCCCTTTGGGGTAAATCTTGATCATCAATCATCATTCAATTGAATTCATCACTTGAATCATTTCTCTTTCAAATTTTCTTTCTTTTTCCCTTTAGTTTTTTTCTTGAGATTATTTCTAAAATGTCGAGCATGATTAATTTAATAACCATTCTCAGCTAAATCTTCTTAAGAAAAACGTTTATGCAATGACGCGTTCTCAAGGCGAGGTTTGAAATTATGCTCCAAACAATTCGGTAATTTTTCTCGATTTCTTTGTACTTTATCTTCAAAGTCAAAATGATTTTTAAACCTAAAGATTGACTTTGGAGAAAACAATTGTTTTGATCTATCAAGTGGGAGGGAGGATCGGTTATTGAAACAAATCCGACTTCTAGGGAACGCACTTAGTAAATAGATTACTAAGGGAAATTGAGATCGAATCGTTTTTATAGAAATAACTTTTCGAGTTGGTTACGAGCTTAAAGAATTTGTTTTCTCAAACATTGAGTTGGTTTAGACGAATCATCAAAACTGAAGCTAAACATTGGGTTTGGAAATTCAGTTTACAAAGAGAACTCAAGGATTGACCTTGTAGTAATTTCGTCAACAAGTTTTCTGAAATAAAAAATCTCTACCAATGAACCGAGTAGAACAAGTCAAAGCTTAGCCAAGGCTGAATATCTCTATTATTAGTTTTAACATCTTTAAACCATTCTTCTTGCTCTCTTAAATTATTACATTTCATTGCAATTCCCCCCCCCCCCCCAAATCACACAAACTCAATTCCATCATCTCTTGGTTCAGAAACGTCAAAGGCGCAACAATGAAAGTCCAAGTCCTTATGGGTTCGACTCCTACTTCCCTGTCTATATTTAATTTAATTCCATTATTTATTTATTTGGAAGAAAGAAATTATCCTTAACACGTTACGACGCGTGTCAACTATTACAATTTCAAGCGACAAGTTCAAACTTTCTGAACCAAGGGATTTTGGAGGCCGACATTGAAAGGTCGGTTCATTAAGATTTGTAATTCAAAATGTAGTCACCTAATTGGAGCCAATGTGATTGGTTGCCTGAAAATCGAATGTTGAAAAGGCGTCAAGAAAAGAAAAAGAAGAAAAAGCAAGGTGAAACTAATTTAGAATCAGTAGCCGTCAAGGAAGAAACCCTAAGTAGACATGCTCGTTAAAAGCTTCAACAAATCCAGTCAACATCTTGAAAAGCAGAGTTCGTCCAAACGCCAGCCAGGGGAAATTGTCAATTTCCACATACAAATGATTGAACACTCTATGGAAAAAGTGAGCAACTGATTGAAGAAACAAGGAAACTTATAACCAGAATGGTCCTACTTCAAGATTCGATGATAGCATCAGAACATGAGCAAAAAGGAGCATGTCTTTGTGCTGACAGAGGAAAATAAATGAAGAAATACTGATAGAATTGAAGTGGCTGAAATTCACTCAGATTTTCCTTGACCAATGATTGACAGTTTGACCATAGGGGATATGTCAGGACTTTTAGGACCGTTATAGAATAATACCCTGAACCATCTCAATCGCTTTTGCCCGCGAGCATTGGGGGTCCTTTGTAAGGGAGGTTAATTGGTTTTTTTTGTTTACAATGCTTGTTTCCTACATAATTTTTCTCAAATAGAAAGCATTTTGCATTCTTTGATTCTTTTAAATAATTCATTTATTCTTTGTTATGGGTTAGCTAGGGTTTTGAGAGAGAGAAAAAGGGAGATTTTCTTTATCTCGATTACTCCTCATTTAGGGAAAGATCTAATGGTTTAGGTATTTCTTATCCAATGTTAAATTCAAAGAGGAACCAAGATTAAAATCTTAAAATTGAAAAAACATCACCAATTAATGGCGTCGGTGGCTCACCCTTAAGCGACGATCATGGTTGTGACTGTGCCCGCGATGGGTTCGACAACAATGAAAAATAAAAGAGAAATGAAGTCGACACGAAACAGTGGGAAACCTTCCCTTTTCGAGCGAAACAAGAGCAACAACAATGGCTGCAACAAGAACCGCATCTATGACTGAAGGCGACATCGGATGAAAGCTGCAAATAGCGACAAGGTTGTGAAAATGAAGGAGATGAAGAGATTAAAAAGTGTTTTTGAAAAATATAAATTATGTGAGTAAATTCTGAAATGAATAAAAATCTTAAATAAAACAAATTATATTTTTAAAATTTTTAACATGTGTCAATCATTGAGTGGACCATTTATGTCAAATAGAAATAAAAAATGAAAATAAAAATTTATGGGTGAAATTGAAAAATTGTGAACCGTTGAGGAGTAATCATGTTATTATACCTTAAGTAGATATATATATTTTTTAAAATTTTAAAATAAATGCCACGTGTCAACTCCTGAGTGGATTTAAGAGTTCACGTATGTTTTCTGTGACAGAAATGTGTAAACACATTGACACAAGAAAAAAAATCATGTATGAAACTGAGAACGAAAAAAATAAAGGGGTATAATTCATGTACTAATGGGGTATAATTCAGAAATAACCTCCCCACAATTGGCAAGATGGTCACAAACAGATTTAATCTTCATAGTAAAATCTCTCATATTCATATCTCCTTTCTTTCGAGAATGCATCTTTCTTTTAAATGACATGAGTTTAGAGGTAGTCTTCCCATTATATAGTCTATGTAGAGTATTCCAAATGTCTGAAGTAGTATTTAAGCCAATCAAGTGAGGCAAGGCATTCTGACTAATAGTGGACAGAAGCCATAAAGCAAGAGTTAACATCACGGGTGACATACTGAGATGGTAATATCTATGTATTTTAGCAACATATGAGTTTTAAGAGTTAGGAAGACTTGTTGATGCCACAACAGGTAATTCTGATCATCGAGCACAACACTAATTTTTTAAACCTGAGTATCTAGACTATGACTAGAAATCTCAGTTTGAATATTCTAAACAGTATCAAGAGGGTTAACATTGGTAGTAGGGGTGTGCAAAATAAACCGTAACCGTTAACCGGTATAACCGTTCATTTTATAGGTTAATTAACCTAACCGTTAAGGTTAAACGGTTTCGGTTAACCGAACCGCTAAAAAAGACGGTTAATGGTTAACCTATAGGTTAACCTATTGGTACTTTATTTTAACTAAGTGTAAAGTTTGTGTTTAAAATTTTTCTATTTAAGTTAATTTTTTTAAAAGAAATTAATACAATATTTATCGGAGAGATATATTTATTATTCTAAAAAAGAAGTAATGAACATTTGAAAAGAAAATCGTAATAGGTTACAGGTTAACCTGTAACCGATCCGTTCCTTAACGGTTACCCACTATAATGGTTAACCATTTAAAAAATTAACGGTTAACCGTTTCTTAACGGTTAGTAACGGTTAAGTTACGAATAATAACCGCTATAACGGTTAACCAACCGTTTAAGCTAAACGGTACGGTTAACCTACCATGAACACCCCTAATTGGTAGTAGTATCAATCGTCATAACCATAGGGAAACCACAATATCAGCAGACAAACAAACGTGCAAAAGCAAGACGATAAACAGATCACAATACAACAAAAAAGAACCAAAAGCCAGGCTGCCAGGGCAAAACGCAACAACACCAGACTTAGAATTCAGAACAAAAACAAAAGCGCAAAGAGAACAAAACGCAGAAGAAGATCACACATGCCAGAGAAATAACCAGATCGAAGAATACAAAATCACCAAAACGAAGTGGATGATTAGAAAACCAAAGGAATTGAAAAGATCTCACTAGAAACCAGGCTACCGCCACAAACGCTCCAAAGAAGACGAACGAACAACCACAAACCACGAACAAAAGAAGATACTATTACAGCAAACCACAGAGGCAGCGGAATCAACCGCCGATGGCAAAACCTGGCCCGAATACCATGCTAGAATCATAGCTCCAGTGACCGGAGTTAAAAGGAAAGGGAAAAAAGTAAAACGAAAGCTTAACAAACGATGAGTGTTTGGGTAACTAAAGAGAAAAATATCAAAAACGATTTACAATCTGATTATTGAAAATTAACCACGTGGGTAAATCTGCTACAACTGATTGGTATATATAGCCCAATTACATAATTGCCATCACATCACAATTAGTTACAATTGGTTATAATTGTTTACAACGGCCCAGAGATAATAATATAGTCTAATAGAGTTACATGAGTTAATACGGTTAGTTCGTGATTGTTGAGTTGAAAAATATTTTTTAATATATATTTTTAAAAATAATGTAAGAAACTGTTGTGAAAAAAAGTAGTTTATTAATTTAAATATTTGTCACTATTGTTAAAAAGTACCGTAGGAAGTTAAAATATTTATTTTAAATATATTTTGGAAAGTATAATTAATTACATAATTTAAAAAATAACTAACTATTATGAGAAGTTAAAAAGTAATTTTATAAGAGAAAATGAAATTGGTTAGTTGGCCGAGCTGCTCATACTTGTTCTCTCAGGTCATGGATTCTATACCCACTAGAAGCATCATCTTTCATCCCTTCCCTCTATATACGATTAGGGTTAGAATTAGAATTTATCAAAAAATAATTTTATAATGAGTTTCTTTTTTGGCGTAACTAATGTATCAAATAGTTATCTATTAATAATATATGTTGCGGAACTGATGGCTCATCTTTATTCTCTCATATTCTTTCAAGTCATGTGTCCTAGACCCATTAGGAGCCATTCCTTCCCCTCTCCTCCAGATAAGATTAGGATTATAATTTGGATTTGTCAAAAAAAAATATTCCTTTTTTTTCTTTCTTTTCTATTGTTGTTCTTTTTTTTTTTTTGCATTATCAATGATGGTATTAGCCTTGTACTGATATCGACCTATGATTATCTTTCCTTTACGTTTAATTCACAATAAGAATAATCTCTCTCTCTCTACATATCTTGATACAAGGATAATGGATAAAAGCAATTCAATGTAATACAATGTATCAAAAAGAGACAAAAGCGGTAGTCCACTAAAAAGCTTATACAAATGTGCAAAGAAAAGGAAACACTTCCAAGGAGATTAGCATACTATTAAAATTCAAAAACCTTCATGAATCTCTTTGTCTCTAGCCAAACGAGACGCTTTACATGATGAAAATGAAGTGGTGAACGAATCAAACTATCAGACAGATTGCTCCGTTACACAATTATGATTACTTCTGCTAACAAACCATCAAATAAGTGGGGATCAATCTTTTATATGACCACCGACACAATCAAATAAAAAACTAGTGTCGTGAGGATCTCTATAGGAGCATCAAACGAATGCTAAGGTATGCTGAAATCGTGTCAAATGATACCTGAAACAAACCACAAAAGCAAATGAAAAAGCGTGCCACAAGAGCATATATTCTTATTAAAAATTAAAAAAAAAACTTAAAAAATAAAAATAGAATATGAAAAGGTAAGGGAAATAATGAACACCGACGATCGGCAACTAACACTAAAGTTTATGTTGTCGTCGATCAAGCAAAAGAAATATGAAAAAAGCCTAACGACTCCTATAGGGAATGAGATAAAAAATAGGTTTAGTCTTAGATGTGGTATACTGATTTTATTAGGACAATGACAAAACCCTAAGATGCAAAGAAGAGTAAATACTTCCATAGATATTAGCATACTGAAAAAATTCAGAAGTCTTCCTGAATCTCCTTGTCTCTATCCAAACAAGACGTTTTACCAAGTGAAAAAGGAGTGGTGAGCGAACCAAACTATCGGGCAGATTGCTCCGCTACCCAGGTCTGATTACATTGGCAAACAACCATCAATCGAGTGGGGATCTATCTTTCTATGACCACCGACAGAATCAAAATCAGAAACTAGCACCGTAAAGATCTTTGTACGAGCACCAAACGACCGCTAAGGTATGCTGAAATCATGCCAAAATGACAGATGAAACGAACCATTAAAATAAAATAAAATGTGCCACAAGGACAGAGAAAGAACGTGCCACAAGAACATAAATTCTTATTAAAAATATAAAAAACAAAAAGACTTGAAAATAATGAACCCGGTGGTCGACAACCAGTATTAATATGAAAGGTTGTGGCGCTTGGGGAAAACCTAAGATAAAACCTTTAGCCTGAGTAAAAGGATAATTAGGAGCGTCAATTTTTTAAATTCAAGAAATAATCTCTAAGTTATGATTTCTAATTAATTTTTGTCCTATCCATGATGTGGATGAATCAAAACATCTTAAATAAGTGATTTTTTAAAATGTTTAAAAAATGATCACGGGTGAAGTAATGAAAAATTTGAGTATGAACGAATGCTCGACATACAATTAATTATAAATTTTTTTAAAGGCTCGACATATAATTAATTATATTTCAAAATAAAATTAAAAGAAATTATTTCATAAACCATTCTCACAATCTTATCCAAGGTATTGAAAAAATAAATAAAGACACATCATCTTTATTTTCCACGTAATATTTTCATATAAATTAAAATTTACAAATCATCATATTTTTTTGCATACCTCATATATTTATTCTAATGTGTTAATGAATGAAATCGTTAAAATAAAAAAAAAGCACCCAAGAAATTTGAACATGCCAATTAGAAGAGACAAAAATAAAATTGTTATTAATGAAATCACTGCAATTCAATCTCAAACAGTCTTCGATAATATCATTGCATTCATCGCAATCGTTTGATTCGAAAATTATTTGTTCCGTTAAATTGACAACATCTGCCTACTGCCTTGTGTTTGTAGCAAACAAATCAATCCCCCTCCATCATTCTTGAACTAGTTGCGCATCATCACATAATTTTCTTCTCTAATCACTTTTCCACGAGATGGTCTTCTACACTTTCTCTTCTATATCAATTGTAGGAAGTTCAAAAAATGTTTGGGGGATTAATATAGTGATTTTATCGAAGATTGGGCTGAGACTGGAATACAATAATTTTATTCTTGTTTTTTTTATTCGTATATTAAGTTTTTTGGGTGTTTTTATTTTAACGATTTTATTCATTAGCATATTAGGTATGAAAAAGAAGATGATGTTTTGTGAATTTTAATTTATAAGAAAATATTATGTGGAAAATAGAGATGATGTGCCTTTATTTAATGTTTAACAAATGTTCATGGGTGAAGTAATGAAAATTTTAAGTATGAATGAAGGATAAGTCTACAATGGACGATGCTCACCGTTGAACACCATTAATTATTTTACTGACTTTTAAATAATTATCAAAAAAATTTAAAGGCTCGACATACAATTAATTATATTTCAAAATAAAATTAAAAGAAATTATTTCGTGAACTATTCTCACAATCTTATCCAAGGTCTTGCAAAATTAAATAAAGCCACATTATCTTTATTTTCCACATAATATTTTCTTATATATTAAAATTTACAAATCAACATATTCTTTCGCATACCTCATATATTTATTCTAATGTGTTAATGATTGAAATAATTAAAATAAAAAAAGCACCTAAAAAAGTTTTAACACGCCAATCAGAAGAGAAAAAAAATAAAATTATTAATTAATGAAATCACTGAATTTCAATCTCAAACGATCTTCGATAATATCATTGCATTCATTGCAATCATCTTATTCAAAAATTATTTGTTCCGTTATAATTAACAGCATCTGCCTACTGCCTAGTGTTTGTAGCAAACAAATCAATCCCCTTCCATCATTCTTGAACGAGTTGCGCATCATCACATAATTGGTCAGTTGGCCAAGCTGCTCATACTTGTTCTCTCGGGTCATGGATTCTATACCCACTAGAAGCATCATCTTTCATCCCCTCCCTCTATATAGGATCAGGTTTAGAATTAGAATTTATCAAAAAAAATAATTTTATAATGTGTTTCTTTTTTTGGCATAACTGATGTATCAGATAGTTATCTATTAATAATATATGTTGCGTAACTGATGGCTCACCTTTATTCTCTCATATTCTTTCAAGTGTATCAAAAAGAGACAAAAAAGGACTAGTCCACTAAAAATCTCATACAAATGTGCAAAGAAAAGCAAACACTTCCATGGAGATTAGCATACCATTAAAATTCAAAAACCTTAATGAATCTCCTTGTCTCTAGCCAAACGAGACGCTTTACATGATGAAAAGAGAGTGGTGAGTGAACCAAACTATCAGACAGATTGCCCCGTTACACAATTATGATTACATCTACTAACAAACCATCAAACGAGTAGGGATCAATCTTTTCTATGACCACATACAGAATCAAATAAAAAAACTAGTGTCGTGAGGATCTCTATACGAGCACCAAACAAATGCTAAGGTATGCTGAAATCATGCCAAACGATAGCTGAAACAAACCACAAAAGCAAATGAAAAGCGTGCCACAAGAGCAAATATTCTTATTAAAAATAAAAATAAAAACAAAAATAGAATATGAGGAAGCCTTGTTGTGGTCACGCATGAGGGAGTTGATCAACGGTTTTCCGGGACCTTGGTGTGTGGCAGGGGACTTCAATTCAGTTCGTTGGTCGTCTGAACGGGCTGGTTGCAGCTCAATGCCGAGAGGTATGAATGCTTTTTCTTCTTTTGTGGATTCAGCGGGTTTGGTGGATTTGCCGTTGTAGGAGATGCAATTTACATGGTTTGGTAGGGGTAATCACCAAAGTCGGATTGACAGGTTTTTAGTGTCACCGTTTTGGGTGGGTTGTTTTTATAACATTGAACATGTATCACTTCCTCGAGGGATATCAGATCATGCCCCATTACTTCTTCTGTGTGACGATAAGGATTGGGGACCTCGCCCTTTCCGTTTCATTAATTGTTGGTTAGACGAAAAGCGTAATGTTCGCTGCATGGCCGAGGAGTGGTGTAGATTGTTGGGGTTGAGGATTGAGAATGAAAATATTATGGTGAAACTCAGACATTTGAAACAATTCCTTTGAAAATTGAACAAGTCTGATTTCGGGGACATTGAGCAAGAGATTAAGTTGATTCAAACTCGTTTAGAAAGGTTAGATGGCTGTGGAACTGATGATAATGTGAGTTTGGATGAGTCTGAGCTGATTGGTCAAAAGCGAGAATGGTTACAAGCGTTATGGCAAGCGATAAAACGCAAGGAATCTCTATGGCGTCAAAAGTCGAGAGCGAATTGGCTTCGGTTGGGTGACAGAAATACGACATTCTTTCATAGAGCCGCAAAGCTGAGAGCCATGCGTAATTCTATTATTGGCTTGACTATCAAAGGAAAGTGGGTGACAGATCCTCATGGGTTGCGACGACATATAGTTCACTCTTTCTCTAAGCATTTTGCTACCGATAAAAGGTCATGTGATTGGAGCATTGAAGGTAATTTTCAACGAGTGAGCGAGGATGAAAATAGGGGGCTGGTGGCGCCTTTTACGCTTGTTGAGGTTTGGGAGATTGTTCATGGATGTGAGGGTTCAAAATCACCAGGGCCGGATGGTTATAGTATGAAGTTATTTAAGAAATGATGGGATGTTGTATGTGACGATGTGATGCGTTTCTTGGAAGAGTTTTTTGTTTCTGGTAAGCTAACCGCGGGGGCGAATAATACTTTCCTCATGCTTTTGCCTAAGATTGATTCGTCGGTGTCTTTATGTGATTTTCGACCTATAGGGCTGATTAATTCGATTTACAAGATCCTTGCTAAAATTCTGGCTAGAAGGCCGCAACCCGTGTTGGGAAATTTAATCAGTGATCATCAATCGGCATTTGTGCGTGGGCGTCAAATAGTTGATGGTATTTTATTGGCAAACGAAACCATTCATTCTATGCGATAGAGTTCGTCTGGTGGTTGTATCCTTAAATTTGATTTTTCTAAAGCTTACGACTACGTTCGGTGGGATTTTTTGGATCACATATTATGGTCGATGGGTTTTTGTGAGACTTGGGGAAGGTGGATTTCAGAGTGTATCAGCACTGTCCGTTTATCAGATTTTTTAAATGGTAGTGCCACTACGGTGTAACCCCCTCGTCCCGGTCCGGACGCTTGACCGTTCCGAGTGGGCTACACGGGGATAACCGAGGTGAAACCCGTTAAGGCTCCACTTCGGTTACCGACCTAAGGAAAAACTTTCAATTAAAATATCTTTTCTAGATGTATTATTAAACACTATATGAGAAAGGCAACAATGGAAGATACGATGAGGCAAACAGAAAACAGTCCACATAAAACAGTCCATTTTAAACTTTTACAGCCGGCCGTATCGGAACACCCATGGGGTGTTTCAATACGCCTTAACTAGGTCAACTGGCCAAATTCAATCTGATGAGACCGTTTCGAAACAGGGGTGACCCGTATCGAAACGACCTCAACGGTCAACTTCTCATGGTCAACGAGATGAAGGCCATTCCGAAACGCCAAAGCCCGGAAAACCTTCTTATATATATGATAGTTGATGATGAGTGTAATCCCATCGACAGAGCGTGAGGATGAGTGGAATCCCCTCCGCATGAACGGTGATGAGTGTAATCCCACCGTAAGGTAATGGTTGTTGTTGTATGTGAGTTTCAACGTGTTATTCGTGTATTCGAGTCATAGCTAGGTGCCAATATATTGAGATATGTTGCAAATATGAGATTATATGTGTTGCCATTATGGATTATCATATGAGTTTACATATGATGTGGTTATGGCTTGTTGAGCATGGCATAATATTGAATATATGTTCATGCATCATGTGTGTTTTGGCTCTCGTGGATCGAAGTTAAGATCATGCATTCTACCTTGGTTGAACTCTAATGGTTTTTTATGCCACAAGTGTAACCCCCTCGTCTCGGTCCGGACGCTTGACCGATCCGAGTGGGCTACATGGGGATAACCGAGGCAAAACCCGTTAAGGCTCCACTTCGGTTACCGACCCAAGGAAAAACTTTTCTTTTATTATCTTGTTTAGATGCGTTAAATAAACCTATACGTGAAACGACAGCGGAAACATGGCTCACGAGAAGCCTAACAGCAAACAGGGCCTAAGCCCAACCCTTGATACCTTTTAGAGATGTCAAAAAGCCCATTTACAGGCCTGTGTTTCGAAACAGACATCGCCCGTTTCGAAACACGGGCTCCAGTTTAAAAGCCAGACACCCGTACCGAAAGGCATCCACCTCGTTTCAGAAAAGGGTCTCATTTCTCCTAAGCGTTCTAATACCCGTTTCGAAACAGGAAATTAGAGTAGCTAAAGTGTTTTGAAACTCGTATCGGAACAGGGGCTCATAGTAGCCAAACCGTACCGTAACGCGTTCCGATACGGGGGCCCTGGAACCACACTCGTTCCGAAACATCATAACCCGTTTTGAAACACCTGCTATCTGTGAATTCCCAAAGTTAGTTTTAAACATCTATAAATGATCTCAAATGCCCTTAACGACCCCAAGGAGCATACACAACATACAAACACACTCTAGAGGCATGCACCCTATTGCAAACATACTCAAAACACATAAGGATACAAGATAGGGGCATCCATTTAAAAGATCATACATGGCATTCAAGATTCATGCTTCACAAGAACATACACTTAGACATTTAAGGTAGGTAATTTAAACATGGTTTACAAACCGAACAAGGCACCCAAAAGCCAAACCATCAACATATAGGGGAGTCTAACATGCTCTTAAACAAAACCAGCATCAACATACTTCAAAAGATCAAAGCAACTAATACATGTCCCATTGCTTGACTATTACATCCTTTAACTAAAATATCCATACTTGATAGCTAAGATAGCACCACAAAGCACACTTGGAGGCCCTCTCCTTGCACAAGCTAACCACGAACTACGTATCTGCATTGTCGAACAAAAGAGAGCGTAAGCATAAAGCTTAGTGAGGGTAAGCTCATTAAAACAAACCTCGACAATGCAGGGTCCAAGCACGAGCACAACCAAGGTAGAATGCATGATCTTACCTTCGATCCATGAGAGCCAAAACACACATGATGCATGAACATATATTCAATATTATACCATGCTCAACAAGCCATAACCACATCATATGTAAACACATATAATAATCCATAATGGCAACACATATAATCTCATATTGGCAACATATCTCAACATATTGGCACCTAGCTATGACTCAAATACACGAATAACACGTTGGAACTCACATCCAACAACAACCATTACCTTACGGTGGGATTACACTCATCATCGTTCACGCGGAGGGGATTCCACTCATCCTCACGCTCCGTCGATGAGATTACACTCATTATCGACTATCATATATATAAGAAGGTTTTCCGGGCGAACCCGTACTCCATCTTGATGACTACCATCACCAAGACCACACGTGCATTTGACTCACGTGTGCACACTAACATCCTAATGATTGATCATTTGTACCCAAGCATACTAGTGCCAATATTAAACACAATCCACAATATCATTTCATAACCATTTTCGTGCTTAGCACGTACTCACCATGATTAACTTCATGCACAACCCACATGCATATAACAATGCATCAATCCAAGCCTCAACATGCATGTATAATACCATATACATAGCCAACATAAACCCAACAAAACATGAGGCATAAACACAATCAAAGATCAACCATAGTCTCTAATTATAGTTTGGGATTAGGCTACCACTCTAATCCCAACTTTAGGTGGGTCTACCAAGCCCGACCTAGTCCACATGCTTGAACTAAATACTCGAAAACCAATTTAAAACATTTAATCACTCACCTTCACTTCCAAGCTCAACAACTAAGCAACCAAGACCTTCGAGCCTCCAGATTCACTCCTGATGCTTCACCAACACAATCTCTTGCTTCTAATCAACTCAGCACAAACATGAGTTCAAGCTATGAACAACCCCCAAAACATCAAACCCGAGCAGCCCTCAAACCCAATCCAAAACTCTTGATTTCAACCTCTTTAACACTCTTAAATGATTCCAAAACAACCCCCAACTATCATACTAACCTCAGCCCTCAATTTCCAACATAAAACAACCCCAAAACAACCTTAAAACCCTTCTAAATCCCCATCAAAACCCAAATACGAAAATCATGATAAAACACTTTAAAATTCACATATGTCGGACCTCTTAGGTTGAAAACAACTTATCTAACATTAATAAATCAATAGCTTTGACAAAATCTCATAAAGCTTCAACCTTTGTCATTTTCCATGGAAAACCAAATTTCTAAAACATTGATGAAAATGAAATCTAATGGTACTTTCAAAGAGAGGAAGATGAGAGCAAGCTGGGAATGTAATTACCTTTCAAAACCGGCCAAAAATAAAGAAGAAGGGAGGTGGAATAGTGAAAATGGTGAGAGCTCTCTCCTTGTCGTTGAAAACCAAAATGAAGAGAGGAAGAAGATGACAAGGAGCTCTTTTAATCAAAAAGGGGGTTTTAAATTGAAGTCCAACTATTTACAGATTTGCCATTTATGAGATGGCAAATCTCATTATTTACACATTCCATAGAAAATGGGTTTTAGATCTATTTAAGTCCTACATAAAATGTTTGATTCGAAAATATGAAGACCAAAATAATATATTATTATTTTAATTATAAAACCGATACTCAAAATATTATTTAAATATTATTTTCACCCGACCCCCAAACCCGGGTGTTACATACGGAGTTTGGTATGGGTCGTGGCATTAGACAAGGATGCCCGTTGTCACCTTTGCTTTTCGTTATTGTTGCGGAAGCATTGCATAGGCTGTTGGTTCAAGCTGAGGAGGTGGGGCTTATCCGAGGGGTTTCTTTGGCTCTGGGGGTGTCGTTGTCGCATCTTCAGTTTGCCGACGATACCATTCTCTTTTTTGAAGCTTCTATTGAATGTGCCACGACTGTTCGCCGATTATTGTGTTGCTTTCAAGTTTGTTCTGGCTTGCAAATCAATTTTAGTAAATCATACCTTTACACGATTGGTGTTGGAGAGGAGTTATTTGACTCGATTGCAAATGTTTTGTGTTGTCGGAAAGGTGAGCTGCCATTTGTGTATTTGGGGTTGCCTTTGGGGGTTAATCCTCGTAACACTGCCGTGTGGGAACAAGTCATAGCCTTGGTTCGGCGGAAACTTGCTGGATGGAAGCGGTCTTTCTTGTCTTTCACTGCCCATGTCACATTGGTAAGTTCGGTCCTTTCCCTGCTTCTAGTTTTTTATATGGGGTTGTTCCGAGTCCGAAAGGGAGTTATTGCAGCTATTGACAAAGTGAGGCGCGCTTGTCTTTAGGGAGGGGTGAGTTTGCAACGGAAAATGAGTCGGGTTAGTTGGAGTATGGTGTGTCGACCATGTCACTTAGGTGGCTTGGGGATTGCGGATTTGGAGGTTCGTAACAGGGCGTTGTTGGCGAAATGGTCATGGAGTTATGCTATGGATAGGTCCTCTTTGTGGAGGGCTATTATTGTGGCGAAATATGGTGAGGCAGCTCAATGGTGGCGTTTTAATTATGCTTATAGGGGATCGATGTCGGTCATTTGGAAACATATTGTGCAAACAGTGAATTCAGATAGCGTGCAAAAGTTCATGGGCGAGTCTAGCTTTTTATGACAGGTCAGGGATGGATCTCGAGTGTTGTTCTGATTTGATGCGTGGTGTGTCGACAAGCCTTTGAAGGATATTTTTCCACGGTTATTTTCTCTAGCTGTTAATCGGTTGGCTTTGGTAGTTGATTATTCGGCCGAGGGTGCTTTTTTGCATGATCTTTCGTCCGGTTACTTTCGGAGATCTCTTCGCTCATTCGAGTTAGGACAAGTTCGGGAGCTCGTTTTGCTTTTGGGAACGGTGAGACTTCGTAATGGTACGTGTGATATGTTGGTTTGGACCCCCGATGTTCATGGGATCTTTTCGGTGAAGGCTCTTTCACGGTTGCTTATGTTGGAAAAGGTGGGGGAGAATGATTTTGGCGAGTTCTTTGCATGGAAAATCCTCGTGCCGCCTAAGGTCCAAGCTTTCTTGTGGTTCACTTGGATGCGCCGTTTGCCCACGTTTGATTTTTTGAGGCACCGCGGCATTGTGTTGGATGAGCAGCAGGGTTTATGCCTTTGGTGTTGTGAGGGGGAGGAAGGGATCGATCACCTCTTTTTCTTGTGCCCGTTGGTGCAAGGCATATGGGACTAGTTTAGGCGTTGGTGGGGGGTGTGTTTACCATTGTCGATGATATTTTAGGAGTTCTTTATTTCGGGTTTTCATTGTTCATTTTTGGGCGATCTACGACATTTGTGGGTCTCGAGCATTGCAGCGCTGTTGTGGTCTCTCTGGCTCGTGCATAATGAGAGGGTTTTTCATGAAAAGTTGTTACCGGCTTCAGAGATTTGTTTTTTAGTTAAGCTACACTCGTTTATTGGGTGAAAACTCTAAAGGAAGGGTTGTTCATAAGTGAGTCGTTATGGTGGGATTGTCCGAGTTCTTTTTGTGAGACTATCGCATCTCGGCCATGTCGTGTGGGGGTGTTGGGAACCTCCGATCGGGGGAACGTTGAAATTCTCGGTTGATGGTTCAGCTCGTGGTAATCTAGGACCAACGGGGTTTGGGGGAGTATTGCGCGATGCTCAAGGCAGGATTAGCTCTTTTCTCGGGTCCTCTTGGTTGCCTCGACTCCAATGCAGCAGAGTTACGGGCGTTTGCTTTTGCTTTGACGTTCTTTGCAACGTCTAGATGGGCAACACAACCTCTTGTGGTGGAGTCAGATTCCAAAATTGCTCTTGGCTGGGTAATGCACTTGGATCGACGACCATGTCGTTTTTGGGAGGTCATTGGCATGATTGATCGTGCATGTCTTTCTTTGGGTTTCATTTGCTTCATCCACATTTTCCGTAAAGCGAATGGGTTAGCGAATGCATTAGCGAGGGAAGGGGTATCGCGTGCATCTTTGTTTCAAGCTTGTTTATGACTTGTTGGTGGTTTTCTGAGAGGTGTTATGTTTCGCTGCTTGTTTTTGTTTCATTCTTGTCCACATGTCGTACTCTTTTCCTCCGTTAGGCCTAGGGAGGTTTTTAACGAGGCGCACGTGTGACAATCGTTGTATGTTTTCTCGTTTAATATACAACGTGTTGCTGATCAAAAAAATAGAATATGAAAAAGTAAGGGAAATAATGAACACTGACGATTGGCAACTAACACTAAAGTTTATATCGTCATCGATCAAGCAAAAGAAATATGAAAATGCCTAACGACTCATATAGGGAAGAGATAAAAAAAAATAGGTTTAGTCTTAGATGTGGTATACTGATTTTATTAGGAGCGTTTAATTTGACAATGACAATTGACTTTCATTAATAAACATGGAAAATATATCAAATACAATGCATTTAAATTAGAGAATAAATGGATCTAGTCCATCAAAATCTCATACAAAACCCTAAGATGCAAAGAAAAGTAAATACTTCCATAGATATTAGCATACCAACAAATTTCAGAAGTCTTCCTAAATCTCCTTGTCTCTATCCAAACTAGACGTTTTACCAAGTGAAAAAGGAGTGGCGAGCGAATCAAACTATCAGGCAGATTGCTCTGCTGCCCAGATCTGATTACATTGGCAAACAACCATCAACCGAGTGGAGATCTATCTTTCTATGACCATCGACAAAATCAAAATCAGAAACTAGCACCGTAAAGATCTCTATACGAGCACCAAATGACCGCTAAGGTATGCTAAAATCATGCCAAAATGATAGATGAAACGAACCACAAAAATAAAGAAAAACGTGCCACAAGGACATAGATTCTTATTAAAAATATAAAAAACATAATAGACATGAAAACAATGAACCCGTTGGTCGACAACCAATATTAAAACTGGTTGTCGGCCACCGCCAAAAAACTAATATGAAAGGCTACGACTCTTGGGGAAAACCTAAGAAAAACCTAAGATAAAACCTTTAGCCTGGAAAAAAGGTTAATTAGGAGCGTCAATTTTTTAAATTCAAGAAATAATCTCTAAGTTATGATATCTAATTAAACTTTGTCCTATCCATGATGTGGATGAATCAAAACATCTTAAATAAGTGATTTTTTTAAAATGTTTAACAAATGATCATGGGTGAAGTAATGAAAAATTTGAGTATGAACGAAGGATGAGTCTACAATGGACGATGCTCACCTTTGAACACCATCAATTTTTTTATTGACTTTTAAATAATTATCAAAAAATTTTAAAGGCTCGACATACAGTTAATTATATTTCAAAATAAAATTAAAAGAAATTATTTCATGAACCAGTCTCATAATCTTATCCAAGGTCTTGAAAAATTAAATAAAGCCACATTATCTTTATTTTCCACATAATATTTTCTTATATATTAAAATTTACAAATCATCATATTCTTTCGCATACCTCATATATTTATTCTAATGTGTTAATGAATGAAATCGTTAAAATAAAAAAAGAACCCAAAAAGTTTTAACACGCCAATCAGAAGAGAAAAAAATAAAATTATTATTAATGAAATCACTACATTTCAATCTCAAACAGTCTTCGATAATATCACTGCATTTCAATCTCAAACAACATCCGCCTGCTGCCTAGTGTTTATAGCAAACAAATCAGTCACCCTCCATCATTCTTGAACCAATTGCGCATCATCACATAATTTTCTTCTCTAGTCGCTTTTCCACGAGATGGCCTTCTTCACTTTCTCTTCTGTATCAACTATATAAAGTTCAAAAAATGATTGGGGATTAATATAGTAATTTTATCGTAGAATGAGTTGGACTGGAAATACAATGGTTTTATTAATAATAATAATTTTATTTTTATATTCTATTCGTGTATTAAGTTTGGTGGTATGAGTTAAAAGAGCGTCATTTTTTAAAATTATATATGCATGTATGTATAAACATCTTTATTAAGTTTGGTGGTACGAGTTAAAAGAGCGTCATTTTTTTTAAATTTAAGGAATGAACCCAATGAAAAATGCTTTCTTTTGAGGAGATTAAATATAAAACATATAAAGATATTTTGGTTTCTTAAAAACATAATCATAATTTCCCTAAAAAATATCCTAAAATTTTCATTTTTATTCAAATATTCCATATCCTTAATCTTTAAATACATCCACTGTCACCGACGAATCACCTATCAGCAACTCACTTTGTCGTTGGATCTCATTATTGACTACTCATTCTTCCGTCGTCAGGCCTCACTATTGATTACTCATTTTTTTGTCGTCGCGAAATAATGAATAGATGTCAATTGAATGTTGAAAGCAAAATAATCACAAATGACGATTGAGCTTTATGACTCATGCAACAGAGAGAGATTTCATTGCTACGTCGAACGGTAAAGGAATTTTTTCTTCATAAATTTAATTTTTAGTTTAAAAAATGAGAAAAATTAAAATCTCAACCACAAATGGATAATGAAACTTAAACCTAATATTTTTTTAATCATAGAGACCGAAATGTACTGAATAAAGATTCTGGTAAGTCGTCCACCTCGAATCCAGTTCATATAGGGATAGATGCAACTCCACATCTTCAATCAGCAAACTGGTTAACTTCTCCTTAACCAAACTCGCAACAACTTCGGCCATTCGAATCTTGGATTTTTGGGTTGAAACATACACTTTGTTCACAAGAAAAGAATATATAAACTTGGGATGAAAATTGCCTGCTCCTTATCTAGGGATGGCAACAATAACCGTACTCGACAGTCCCGATACGACCCGACTCGATAGAGGCAAATTTTTTATTATTAAAATCGGATTTTGGGACGAATCTTTGTTAAAAAAATCAGGGTCATATTCAAGGTTCAAAATCTACCCGAAATATTTACAAAAATACCATTCATTTATTTCCCATTTTCTGCCACCTTCCAATTTCTCCTCCATTTTCAATTCTTAATTTTTTTTCTTTTATATTACTTAGGTTGAATTTTATTGAATCGTTTTCTTCTTCTCCACAAGTTGAGAACATTAATTGCAAAAGAATATATAAACTTAGGATGGAAATTGTGGCAATAATAACCGTACTTGACGGGTTCAAATCCAACCCGACTCGACAGGGCCGAGATTTTAATTATTAAAATCGGATTTCAGGGCGGGTCTTTTTTTTAATAAAATATTCGGATCAAGTTTAAAGTTTAGAATTTCCGATCCGACCCAACCCGAAATATTTACAAAAATATCATTCATTTATTTACAAAAATGCCATACATTTGTTTCCCATTTCCTGCTGCCTCACAATCACTCTCCATTTCAATCCCTTTTCTTTCTCCTTTAAATTTATCTCATACTTTCTCAAAAAAAAAAATCTTTCCCTTTTAATTGTTGCCTCCATTTTCAATTCTTAATTTTTCATTTTATATTACTTAGGTTATATTTTATTGAATAATTTTTTTTCTTCTTTCACTTTACTGTCTCTACTCTTTTAACTCTTCTTCCATCTTCATTCTTTTTTAAATGTTAACTAGATATGCATGTATCTAGATATGAAAGGTTGAAAAATTTTGAATTTTGTTTTTACCGACGTCGTTTTGGTGCGGTTGCATAGAAGCCTAATTTAGGCCAAAACGATATCGTTTTGTTGGAGGGGTTTGAATAGAAGACCTCCCAATCAAAAGGCTAAACCTTAACCACTAAACCAACTGGAAATTATATAATATAAATATATTATTTTTAAAAATCCTAACATATTCATAACATCAATATATATATATATAAACCCTTTAAAAAGCCTAGTTCAGTGTTAGTTTTCAATTTTTTTTACAATTCAGTGGTATGTTCGATTCAGCGGCCATTTTTGAGTGGTATGTGATGTAGTTTACCTTTAATATTATTGATACTTTTGCTTTATTTTTTTATTTTTTTAGTTTGTGTTTATGACATTTGATATATAACATGTTTATATATTTTAGATATGATAATTTTTTTGTTTCTTTGGTTTTGAAGATAGAAATTGGATGTGTTTTGAGCGTAGTGAAGTTTGTGTTTTCAAGTCTATTTTATGATTTTATAGTGTTTAATTCGTTTTAGATATTCGATTTTTGAATTGTTTTGTTTGATATTGGGTTGGATCACATTGGAGATGAGTTTACACTCTATATCTCGGGGCGGGCGAAATAAAATTATTTTCGGGTTGGGTTGAATATATATTTATATATCGGGTTGGGCTCGGATATTGTAACACCCGTGTTTTAAGGTTAGGAGTTAGACGCGTGAGTCGGTTCGAGTCGGTAAAATCGATTTTAATCAAATTGACCTTGGTTTAGATCTAATTGAAATTTAAATTAAAGGGGGTGGCCATTTTGGTAATTTAGCCAAAACAAAAAGTAGACAACCTTTTTCAAATCAAAAAAAGAAAGCTATCATCTTTCCCCCTTTTCCTTCATTCAACGTGAAACCCACCCAAACTCTCCCAAAAACCCCAAGTTACTATTCCATTCAATCTCTCCATTGATTCAAGGTCATTTTCAAAGGTAAACCTATTTCTTAACTCTCCTCATCATCCTCTACATTTACATAGTCTTAGATTTCAAAACTATCAATTTTTGTAATTTTCAAGTTTAAAGAAAGATTGAATTTTTAATCGGTTTATCATTTGATTTTGATTTGTTGAGTTGGGTTTTAGTTTAATCTCATCATAATACACTTAATATCTTGAAATGATTGGTTTTGGGTGAAAACCCGAAGTGGGTCTTTGGGGCAATTTTTGAAGTGTTTAAAATTGGGTTTTTTGTGTGTTTTAGGGTTGGATTGAAGGGATGATGGTATAGGGTTATTAGGGGAGTGTTTTGGGACCTTTTTGATGCCATTTGGGTGTTAGAAATCATGGTTTTCAGCTGGGTTTTGGGGGAGCACGAAAATGGGAATTTGGTGATTGATTGGGTTTGAAATTGGTGAAGTTTAGCTTGTGTTTTTAGGTTGGAGTTTGTGACTGAGTTTAGCATCGAATTTGTGAGTAACGATTGTGTTTTGATTGGTTAGAGGCGAGAGAAGACATCAGAGAAGCATCGGGACCGAATCTGGGAATTTAGGAGGCTTGCTTGCTTGCTTGGTTTGCTAAGGAAGGGTGGTGAGTAAAACTTTAAATTTGTGTTAAAGATGGTTCAAGTGTGTGTGGGGGAAGTGTCGGAATGAGCTTGGTAGGCTATTCCTAGGTGGGAGTTAAATTGGTAGTTTAACTCCTTGATTGTTAATGTTGCTTATATGCCAATGCCTATTTTGATCTTGTGAGATATGATTGATTCGTATGTGTCTACCTTGATATGTGTATGTGATGAATATGTGATATAATTGATGGATGTGTGATGTGGCCTAAAGAAATTGGCACTAATTAACTTACTGGGTGTAAATGATCGATCATTAGGATTAGTGTGCACACAATTGAGTCAAAACGCGCGTGGCCTTGATGGCGTTGAGTCCTCAAGGAGGAGTACGGTGATGTAATATTCCACCGAAAATTTATTTATACTATACGTGATGATGAGTGGAATCCCATCCATAGGGCATGTGGTGATGAGTGGAATCCCGCCCATGCAAGGTCCAATGATGAGTGTAATCCCACCGAGGTAATGTTGTTGTTGAGAGTAAATCCGCACATCCGGGTAAACTAATAGTGACCAATGAACTTGTTCTTATAATTATGATGTTGTGATGTTGGTTTGTATTGTCGAGCGTAGTATGATGTGAGATGCCATATTATGACTCTTGAGACACTGGCTAGGTTGCCTTATTGATGCTTATGTATGTTGTGTGTGATGTTAAGGATTGCATGCTTGGACCCTGCATTGTTGTTGTTTTTGATTTTTAGAGCATCCTCACTAAGCTTCTAGCTTACGCTCTCATTTTCAACAATGCAGATCATTAGCGTGGTGTTAGCAAGGAGCAAGGCGAAGGGGCTTTCCAAGTGTAGTTGTTCAAGTATGACTTAGTAATTAAAGTGGTAGATTAGCAATGGGGCATTTATGTGTTTTGTATGAGCTTTGTATGACTCATAAATGTAGTTGATGTTTATGCCTTGCTTGGATTTTGTAAACCATGCTATGTCTTTGGATGCTTGTGATGGTTGGATATGCCTTTGGATGTTACAAGATGCTTTTGGTTGGTATGTAAACCTCATATGTGTTGACTTGTGCCTTATGGCTTTTTGAACTCTTAAGATTGCCCATATATGCAAAATCTATCCTTTGTGTGAATGCCATGATGTGTATGTGGAATTGTTCGTCCAAATTTCTCTTCATGTTAGCTCATGGTTGTTGTACGTTGTATGGATGATTGTATGTGGCTAGGGAAGTCATAATTTGCATTTAGAGTTAGAGTCTTGTGAGTTTGTGCTGAAAATGGAGAATTGCATAGCAGGGCGTATCGGTACGCTCTTTGCTCACTAGAATTCAGTTTGGGCTGGGCGTAACGATACACGGGAGTGTATCGATACGCTCTTGACTCTCTGGATTTCTGAGAAGTCGTGAGTTTAGGGCGTATCGGTACGGTCCTACCTCGTTGACCACGAGATGTTGACCGAGAAGGGAGTATATGTACGCTCAAGGGCTGTATCGATACGGTCTTCCCTGAGTTGACTGTTTGGGTTGACCTGGTCAAGGTGTATCGATACCCTTGATTGGTGTATCGATACGGCCTGCCCTGAAAGTTTAAAATAGACAGTTTATTGTGTGGATTGTGGTTCGAATGTGGATCTTTAGTGATGTTTTCTGTTGATGTGATCACCTAGTGTTTAATATGCCTCTAGACAACATTAAAATGAAAGAAAATTTTTAGTGTTGCTAACCGAGGCGGAACCTTAACGGGTTTCGCTTTAGTTTTCCCCGTGTGGCCCACTCGACCGGTCATCTTGCAAGACTGGGACGAGGGGTTACATTTGTTGGTATCAGAGCATGAGGTTACGGAGACCTCGGGCAGGTAAGTGAGGTAAGCTTGATGTGTTAAGCAATTGTTATGTCTTGGAGTGTGCCTTGCCATGAAATCTTATTGTTTGATTGTTCTTATGATGATTTGAAGCATGAATTGTTGTGTTTGGTGTTGAGTCGAGAGCCCATTGCTACTATTACTTAATTTAAAAAGGTTTTTGTAAAGGAAGTACTTGAGCACTGTTGGACCCTTGCTTTTGCTAACATAATCCTTATCTATTTGTTGTTGTAGTTATTATCTTGCTAGCTGTATCATGAGACCACGTGGGAGGCTTAGGATGGTTCAGCCGAAACTATGGGCACAAGCTTCGGGGATTGAGCAGATTGGTGGGACACAGGCTCCTCAACCTCCTCCACCTCCTCCTTAGCAAGAGGGAGGTGAGGCGGGAGCCGAGGGTGTTGGACCTCAAGTTGGCCAAGGACCGGCCGGAATTGATTTAGTTCTCTTAGTTCAGGCGATAGCCGGGGCTTTCCAGGCTGCAGTGGCTGGGGGTCAGGCAGTGGCACAACCTCAGGGAGAGGGTACTGGGTTACCTTTAGAGAGACTCTGCAGTTTGGGAGGTGGAGAGTTCTGAGGGTCGTCACCGGAGAGGTCTGAGATGTGGTTAGAGAAGATCGTCCGTATCTTGTCACAGATGGGATGTATTGGGAGACGCAAGTTAGGATGTGTTGAGTCCTTGTCACAGCTTCGGACTACACTGATTTTGATGTCTTGGTCGCGAGGGCCAAGGACTTAGAGCACAGTTTGGGCTCGACCAAATGATCTGGTGGCTCTAGTTCCAGCAAGAGATTTAGTGACTTTGATAGAAGTGATGCCAAGAGGCATCGGGACAACCGACATCACTATGATCATAGGCGTAGTGGAGGTAACCACGGTAGGGGCCAACAGGGCCAGAGGGCTGGTGGGAAGTTGCCCACGTGTGCTACTTGCGGGAGGAACCACACCGGTGAGTGTTGGGGGAATTTCCACTAGTGTTGTAGTTGTGGAGCTAGGGACCATATTAGACGTGATTGTCCACATCAGGTGGGGCAGGCACCAGCTCAGGCTTCTGCTAGAGCCAATAACTTTCAGTGAGGCCGCTGGCGCGGTAGAGGTAACTTCCAGCCGAGAAATGATGGTCAGAGGAACATAGCACATGTAGTTGCAGTCCAGCCGGAGGGCGGAGGTCAGGCCAGAGTTTACGCTTAGCGTGGGGATCAGCATGACACAGATGTGATCGCAGGTAACTTCTTGATACAGTCTTTGGGTTTTCTTTCTTTGATTGACTCAGGATCTACACATTCTTATATTCTGAGTGAGCATGCACAATCATTGAATTTGCCTTGTGAAATGTTAGAGGTAGGAGTTAGTGTTACTAGTTCCTTTGGGGACACGGTAGTAGTTAGAAAGATGTACAGAAGGTGTCCGTTGATGGTTCAGGGACATGTGTTTCCAATGGATATGATGGAGCTACCTTTTTATGGCTTTGATGTGATTCTGGGTATGGACTGGCTCACTGAGCATAGAGCTAGGATAGACTTTAAAACTAAGAGGATTTCTTTGAGACTCACAGATGATTATGAGATCGTAGTGGTGGGTGAGAATGTGAAGTTCTTATCCAATGTAGTTTCAGTACTAGAGGCTAAGAGGTTAGTTGAGATGGGTTGCGAAGCATACTTGGCCTATGTGATGAATCCGAACATGAGTGAGGTTAGACCTCAAGATATCCGGACAGTGTGTGACTTTCCTAGTGTGTTTCCGGAAGAGTTATCGGGTTTACCGCCTGATGGAGAGGTAGAGTTTACGATTGAGACTTATTCTGATTTAGCTCCTGTTCGATTGATCCGTATCGCATGGCACCGAAGAACTGAAAGAGTTGAAGACTCAGTTGCAAGAGTTGACAGATAGAGGATTTATTCGACCTAGTTCTTCACCTTGGGGTGCACCAGTTTTGTTTGTAAAGAAGAAAGATGGAAGCATGAGAATGTGTATAGATTACAGACAGTTGAATCAGTTAACAGTGAAGAATAAGTATCCCTTACCGAGAATTGATGATTTGTTTGACCAGTTGAGAGGGGCATCAGTCTTTTCGAAGATTGAGTTGAGATCAGGCTACTACCAGCTAAAGGTAAGAGAGGTTGATGTACCGAAGGCGGCCTTTAGAACTAGGTATGGTCACTATGAGTTTTTAATCATGCCTTTTGGGTTGACTAACGCACCGGCTGCTTTCAAGGATATGATGAATAGGATTTTTCATCAGTACTTAGATCAGTTTGTAGTCGTTTTTATAGATGATATCTTGGTGTATTCGGGGACTGAAGAAGACCATGACTGATACTTGAGACTAGTTTTGAAGACTTTGTTAGATAATCAGTTGTATGCGAAGTTGAGCAAGTGTGAATTCTGGATCCGAGAGGTAGTCTTCCTGGGGCACGTAGTGTCTGCCGATGGGATTAGAGTTGATCCGAAGAAAATAGAGGCCATTGTTGAATGGAAGCAACCAAAGTCTATAACAGAGGTACGTAGCTTTCTAGGCTTAGATGGATACTATAGAAGATTCATAGAAGGTTTCTCTAAGTTAGCCGATCCATTGACACAGTTGCTTTAGAAGAGTGTTCAGTTTGAGTGGACAGATGCAAGACAGAGAGCCTTTGAGAAATTGAATGAAGCTTTGACCCAAGCACCGATCTTGATTCAGCCAGAGTCCGGGAAAGACTATGTAGTTTACAGTGATGCTTCCTATGTAGGCCTAGGTTGTGTTCTCATGCAAGACAAGAGAGTAGTTGCTTATGCCTCAAGACAGTTGAAGACTCACGAGCGCAACTATCCGACCCATGACATAGAGTTAGCTGCAGTTGTGTTTGCCCTGAAGATTTGGAGACATTATTTGTACGGTGAGAGATGCACAATGTACACAGATCACAAGAGTTTGAAGTACATCATGACTCAGCAAGATTTGAATCTCAGACAACGTAGGTGGTTAGAGTTGCTAAAAGACTATGATCTTACCATTGAGTACCATCCGGGTAAGGCCAATGTAGTGGCTGATGCTTTGAGTAGAAAGGTAGCCGTAAACTTGAGAGCCATGTTTGCTAGTTTGAGCTTGTCCGGAGATGGTGGCTTGGTAGCCGAGCTTCAGGTTAGACCTACTCTAGGTTAGTTGATTAGAGAGAAGCAACTCTTAGATAGATCTTTGGCACCTCACGTGCAAGATGTGGCCGAGGGTAGACCTTCAGACTACAGTTTTAGTACCGATGGGGTTTTGTGTTTTAAAAATATGATAGTTGTGCCAGAAGACAGTGACATGAGACGTACGATCTTGATTTAAGCACACAGTAGTCCGTTTGCTATGCATCCTGGAAGTACGAAGATGTACCGCGATTTGAAGAATGAGTACTTTTGGGTTGGTTTGAAGAGAGATGTGGCCGACTTCGTGAGTAAGTGTTTGGTGTGTCAGAGAGTGAAGGCGGAACATCAGGTTCCCTCAGGTTTGTTGCAACCGTTGAGGATTCAGGAATGGAAATGGGAGAACATTACCATGGACTTTGTTTCGGGTTTGCCTTTGACTCCTACGAAGAAGAACTCAGCTTGGGTTATAGTAGATCGTTTTACGAAGTGTGCTCACTTCTTAGCAGTCAATACCACTTATACATTAGATAGATTGTCCCACTGGGTGTGCCAATTTTGACAAGTTGTCGTTTAACCGGTCAAAAATAAATTAATAAATTAACCTCTTTCAACAATAAATAAAATAAAGAAATTGAGTAGATATAGGGAAAGAGGGTCGATCCACAGGGAGATTAGCTGGAATTATTGACTGAAAACTGCTTCGATTAGTACTTCCAGGAATATCTGCAAAGTAATTAAATAAAAAGGGGGGAGTGATTTGATTTTGAGTGAAGTAATAAAATAAAATGCTAGAATTAAAAATAATAAGAAAAACAAAATGTGCAAATTACCCTCAAGCTAGCCTTGTCAATTCCTTCGATCATTGAAATAGATTTTTACTTCGGGGATCATGTCGGTTACAGTCTGCGAGGCCCAACCCGTCGCAACTTGCTTCTCTCTCGAGTAACCAATCCTCCCAAGACTATCTTCGAAGGTTGATTCTTAAACAAATTAGCCACGTCTATTGTCGTTAAAGTGTTTAGTTTTGAAAGCAGGAAAAGCCCGACTCAGAAATTGTCTTAAAAAGAATCGCTTCTGATTTTATCTTTCCTTAGCGGACCACCGCTAAGAGTGTTCACAGGAAGTCGAAATTGCCACAGGCCGATCCTTCCTCCCAACTATGTCTTTAAACGATTCCAGATCAACGAGCTCTTTTTGATTTGAAAAACGATTAAAAACTTTAGTAAGGCCGATTGCCAAACTATCTAAACAGAAAGATAAAAATGTATTCCCGAAGGAATTTAGGCAGTGTTCAATTCTCACGATTAGAATTGATTTGGCTAACTCTTGGCTCAAGAAATTTAGCTAAGCATGATATTAATCATCATACTTAACTTGGTTTTTAGAAAAGTAATAAAATAACATAAAATAAATGGAACAAGAAAATAAAGAAAAAAACTTTTATTAAAGCTAAAAAATATTTACAAAGGAAAAGCTAAAAAAACTCAAAGCTAAGAAGATGATCACTCAAATGATTGATGCCCTAAGCCTTTACCAAAGGGTGGTATTTATAGGCTTAGATTTACAAAGATAAGGTGATGAGATAATTTAAAATAATAAACAAAAGATAAAACAATTCAAATGTTTTGAAATTTAAATGCATGAAATCTAATTAGATAAGCTGATAAGATCTCTCAGAACGTTCCAGAAGCTTCTAGAAGTCACCACGTCATTGCCACATCACTGCCACATCAGACGCGTCGTGCCCGGTGTCGTGCCCATGATGCCAATCATGACAGAATTATAATAAAAACTGCAGAAATGCCCCATTTTCACTGCTATTTCCAGAATTGGATCCCTGCACAAAATATAACGAAAACAACATGAATTAAGCAGCAAGAAGTCCAAATTACTAGAAAAATAGCAAATGAAATATGTCATATTTGAGAACTCATCAGTGTTCGATAGAGATCCGAGGTTTACAGCTCGATTTTGGGAGTGTCTGCATACAGCTTTGGGTACCCGTTTGAATTTCAACATGTCTTATCATCCTCAGTCAGATGGTCAGTTAGAGAGAGTTATACAAATCTTAGAGGATATGTTGCGTTGTTGCATCATCGATTTTCAGGGTACATGGGAGAAGCACTTTCCTCTAGTTGAATTTGCTTACAATAATAGCTTCCAGTCGAGTATTCAGATGGCTCCGTATGAGGCCTTGTATGGCCGAAAGTATAGAACTCCAATTTGTTGGGCCGAAGTGGGACAGAAGTTGTTACCTATGCCGGATTTGCTCAAGGGGACAACTGACAAGGTGAAATTGATTTGCGATCGATTGAAGGCTGCTTCGGATATGTAGAAGTCCTATGCCGACTTGAACAGGAAGGAAGTTGAGTTCTCAGTGGGTGAGAAGGTATTCTTGAAAGTGTCTCCGTGGAAGAAAGTAATGATGTAGAACTAATGTTTTGATATAATAATTGAAAAATGTTTTGGACTGATTTAAAAAGTATTTAAAACATTTCCAAAGTCCAAACAACTTGAAATATTATTTAAGGAATTTTTCATAAAGGTTTTTCATGTTTTCAAAGGCCAATTTTCACAAAACTGACCATGTGTTTCGAAACACCTTAGGGCGTTTCGAAACAGGTACCTCCAGTGGCCAAAACGTTTCGATACTCATATCGAAACGGGCCCTAGCGTTTCGAAACGGCTAGGCCGTTCCGATACGCCCACGTGGCACTGACCCCAACGGTCATAAACCCCAACGGCTCTTTCCCAACTAACTTTTAAATGCAGGTCGTTTCGATACAGGCTAAGGGCGTTCCGATACGCGTTCCGAAACGGCAAAGGGGTGTTCCGAAATGGGTACCCTGACAGACTGCAACGACTCTTTCTATATTGAGGGTGTTCCGAAACGGGTTCAAGCGTTTCGAAACGGGGAGCTGCAGAACTGCATTTATGGAGGGAATTAAAGGCTCCAACGACTCTATTTCAATCCCAACAGTCATAAACGGCTATAAACTCAATTGGGAGTATAAAAGGGACCTCCAAGCATCAAGAGAAGACTAATGCTTCAATTGTCAATCAACAAATGATCAAGAAATTGTCTTAGTGCTTAAAGTGTCATTTCTTGTATAGACAAACACTAGTGAGCCAAAATTGTCAAATTTGCTCAAGTGTTTTAGGTTTTGGGTGAGTGCTTAATTGTGCAAACAAACACCTATTAGAGGGTTTAAGTTTGCTTTCATTTGTCTCTTTGTAAAAGAGGGTTTTGATCAAGGCTTGGGTAGAAGCTTGATCGGTTGTAAGGGTTTCCTCCTAATCCTAGAAAAGGGGACGAATCAATTAGTGGAATTGGTTGAGAAATCCTTAGTGGGAAGCTAAGGTAGTGGATGTAGGTGCTTGTTAGAAGGCCGAACCACTATAAATCATTGTGTCTTTAATCTTTCTAGCTTCCACAACCCTTCCACCCAAATATCCTCCTCTCCACCACTTGGTGAGCTAAATTGGTTGATCGAATCGAGCTCCACACATCCCAACAATTGGTATCAGAGCTTGGCTCAATCGAAGAGGATTCACATCCTATTGAGAAGATCCGGCAAGCTCGATCACTTTTTCATCAACCGGCTCAAATGGCGCAATCCATAGACAAACCGCCTTTCTTCGACGGAGCTCACTATGCCCATTGGAAGACAAAGATGAAGTTCTTCATCAAATCAAAAGATTACAAGCTTTGGGATGTAGTTGAAGATGGTTCGTTCGTGCCTAAAAGAAGTAAAGCGGAGTGGAGTGCCGACGATCGCAAGAAGATGGAGCTTAATTGCAAAGCCTTGCACATCTTGTTTTGTGCATTTGGCCCAACCATCTATGAGAAGATGTCTTCTTGTGAGAGTGCCAAGGAGGTATGGGACAAGCTTGAAGTCACATACGAGGGGACAAACGAAGTCAAGGAGACCAAGATTGGGCTCCTAACCTTGGAGTATGAGAACTTCAAAATGGATCCAGAAGAGAACATCGAGAAGATGTTTGATAGATTCTCCACCATCACCAATGGTCTTAAAGGTTATGGAGAAGCCATCCCGGAGGAGAAGCTTGTTCGAAAGCTCATCTACTCACTTCCCGAGTCTTGGGACTCAAAGAGGACCGCCATCATCGAAGCTAAAAATTTGAAGACCTTGAAGCTTGATGAACTCATGGGGTCACTTCTTACTCATCAAATCATGAAGAAGAACAAGGAGGATGAGAAGAAGAGGGAAGAAATTCGAGCTATGGGAGAGAAGAAAATCAAAGAGCTTGGCATCAATGCAAGTGCCATGGCTCTCAAATCCTCCACTTGCCATCATGTCTACTCAAGTGAAGAGGGGGAGGAAGATGAAGAGATAGTTCATCTCTTCAAGAAGTGTGCCCCTTTCATGAAGAAAGCTTTGAGAGAGCTTGAACGAGAACCTAAAAGAAAGGAGAGGGCAAGCACTTCTAGCCATAAGAAGAAGGCACATGTGGCTACTTGGAGTGATGAAGACTCCACCGACGATGAACAAGCCAACCTTTGCCTTATGGCCATCGAAGAAGATTCAAGGGTAACTTCTAATTCATCTACTTCATGTTCTTACACTTTTGATGAATTACAAGATGCCTATGATGAATTGGTTTTAGATTTTAAAAGCCACATTTTGAAAAACAATAAATTGATTTCAAAGTTAAAAATTCAAAATGATTTGCTTTCTAAAACCAAACTTGAACTTGAAGCAAAACTTGAAGAGTTTGAACTAAAATGTCTTGATTTACAAAAATTGCTTCAAAAAGTTCAAGGAGAAAAAGATTTGATTTCCAAAGAGCTTGAAAAGAAAAACAATTTTGGAAAATCAAATTTTTATGTTAGACAATCTAGTGCCCCTAGATTTATTAAAGGAAAATGTTTTAGAAGTGTTTGGGTCCCAAAAGGACTAACCACTTCAATTAAAAAGGATGACATTGAAAAATGGATTCCTAAGGGGTCAAAAATTTGTGCAACTAACGTTTATGGATCCAAAGCAATTTGGATACCAAAAGTTACTTGATTGTCTATTGTAGGTGTGATGGAGATGTTCAACAAGTCAAACATTGAGGGGGAGCTCCATACACACAAAGAAGAACACTTGGAGAAGGAAGGCTTCACATCCTCCCTTAAATTCAAGTGTTGGTAAAATTCTAGTTGTTTTTTTTTTGCTTCTATTTAATTATTTTAATTTAAATTCAACTAGATGATCATATATGTTGGACTAACATTTCTATGATGCTTTGAGTAAGGGGGAGCCATTTTAAAACCAAATTTTCATTTTTATCAAAATTTTGCCTCTATTGTTATTTTTGAACTTAATGTTTTAAATCTTTTTGATATAACAAAAAGGGGGAGAAATGGTTTGAAAAATTAAATTTTCAAATGAATAAGGGGGAGCCTTATGTGAATTAAAATTTTTAATCTCTTATTCACTTTTTTAAAGTTAAAGGGGGAGAATTCCAAACAATTTTTCAAGTGGTTTTATTATATCAAAAAGGGGGAGATTGTAGAACTAATGTTTTGATATAATAATTGAAAAATGTTTTGGACTGATTTAAAAAGTATTTAAAACATTTCCAAAGTCCAAACAACTTGAAATATTATTTAAGGAATTTTTCATAAAGGTTTTTCATGTTTTCAAAGGCCAATTTTCACAAAACTAACCATGTGTTTCGAAACACCTTAGGGCGTTTCGAAACAGGTGCCTCCAGTGGCCAAAACGTTTCGATACTCATATCGAAACGGGCCCTAGCGTTTCGAAACGGCTAGGCCATTCCGATACGCCCACGTGGCACTGACCCCAACGGTCATAAACCCCAACGGCTCTTTCCCAACTAACTTTTAAATGCAGGTCGTTTCGATACGGGCTAAGGGCGTTCCGATACGCGTTCCGAAACGGCAAAGGGGTGTTCCGAAACGGGTACCCTGACAGACTGCAACGGCTCTTTCTATATTGAGGGTGTTCCGAAACGGGTTCAAGCGTTTCGAAACGGGGAGCTGCAGAACTGCATTTATGGAGGGAATTAAAGGCTCCAACGACTCTATTTCAATCCCAATGGTCCTAAACGGCTATAAACTCAATTGGTAGTATAAAAGGGACCTCCAAGCATCAAGAGAAGACTAATGCTTCAATTGTCAATCAACAAATGATCAAGAAATTGTCTTAGTGCTTAAAGTGTCATTTCTTGTATAGACAAACACTAGTGAGCCGAAATTGTCAAATTTGCTCAAGTGTTTTAGGTTTTGGGTGAGTGCTTAATTGTGCAAACAAACACCTATTAGAGGGTTTAAGTTTGCTTTCATTTGTCTCTTTGTAAAAGAGGGTTTTGATCAAGGCTTGGGTAGAAGCTTGATCGGTTGTAAGGGTTTCCTCCTAATCCTAGAAAAGGGGACGAATCAATTAGTGGAATTGGTTGAGAAATCCTTAGTGGGAAGCTAAGGTAGTGGATGTAGGTGCTTGTTAGAAGGCCGAACCACTATAAATCATTGTGTCTTTAATCTTTCTAGCTTCCACAACCCTTCCACCCAAATATCCTCCTCTCCACCACTTGGTGAGCTAAATTGGTTGATCGAATCGAGCTCCACACATCCCAACAAATGAGATTTGGCCGAAAGGGGAAGTTGAGTCCGAGGTACATAGGACCGTATGAGATTGTGAAGAGGGTTGGTCCAGTTGCTTATCAGTTGCGTTTGCCATCCGAGCTAGAGAAGATACACGATGTATTTCACGTTTCGATGCTCCGTAAGTATAGGTCCGATCCATCACATGTTATGCCTGTAGAGTTGATTGAACTGAATCCGGATTTGACTTATGAGGAAGAACCAGTTGAGATCCTAGCTTCTGACAGTAAGGTGTTGCGGGGTAGATCGATTGAGTTAGTGAAAGTGCGGTGGCAACGTCGAGGGGTGGACGAGGCCACTTGGGAGAGGAAGGAGGATATGGAAAGGCAATTTCCTTATCTCTTTCAGTCAGGTAATTTTGGGGACGAAATTTCTTAAGTGAGAGAGAGTTGTAACACCCATGTTTTGGGGTTAGGAGTTAGACGTGTGAGTCAGTTCAAGTCGGTAAAATCGATTTTAATCAAATTGACCTTGGTTTAGATCTAATTGAAATTTAAATTAAAGGGGGTGGCCATTTGGGTAATTTAGCCAAAACAAAAAGTAGACAACCTTTTTCAAATAAAAAAAAGAAAGCTATCATCTTTCCCCCTTTTCCTTCATTCAACGTGAAACCCACCCAAACTCTCCCAAAAACCCCAAGTTACTATTCCATTCAATCTCTCTATTGATTCAAGGTCATTTTCAAAGGTAAACCTATTTCTTAACTCTCATCATCATCCTCTACATTTACATAGTCTTAATTTTCAAAACTATCCATTTTTGTAATTTTCAAGTTTAAAGAAAGATTAAATTTTTAATGGTTTTATCATTTGATTTTGATTTGTTGAGTTGGGTTTTAGTTTAATCTCATCATAATACACTTAATATCTTGAAATGGTTGGTTCTGGGTGAAAACCCGAAGTGGGTCTTTGGGGCAATTTTTGAAGAGTCTAAAATTGGGGTTTTGGTGTGTTTTAGGGTTGGGTTGAAGGGCTGATGGTATAGGGTTATTAGGGGAGTGTTTTGGGACCTTTTTGATGCCATTTGGGTGTTAGAAATCATGGATTTCAGCTGGGTTTTGGGGGAGCACGAAAATGGGAATTTGGTGATTGATTGGGTTTGAAATTGGTGAAGTTTGGCTTGTGTTTGTGGGTTGGAGTTTGTGACTGAGTTTAGCATCGAATTTGTGAGTAACGATTTTGTTTTGATTGGTTAGAGGCGAGAGGAGACATCGAAGAAGCATCAGGACCGAATCCGGGAATTTAGGAGGCTTGCTTGCTTGCTTTGTTTGCTAAGGAAGGGTGGTGAGTAAAACTTTAAATTTGTGTTAAAGATGGTTCAAGTGTGTGTAGGGGAAGTGTCGGAATGAGCTTGGTAGGATATTCCTAGGTAGGAGTTAAATTGGTAGTTTAACTCCTTGATTGTTAATGTTGCTTATATGCCAATGCCTATTTTGATCTTGTGAGATATGATTGATTCGTATGTGTCTACCTTAATATGTGTATGTGATGAATATGTGATATAATTGATGGATGTGTGATGTGGCCTAAAGAAATTGGCACTAATTAACTTACCGGGTGTAAATGATCGATCATTAGGATTAGTGTGCACACAATTGAGTCAAAACGCGCGTGACCTTAATGGCGTTGAGTCATCATGGAGGAGTATGGTGATGTAATATTCCACCAGAAATTTGTTTATACTATACGTGATGATGAGTGGAATCTCATCCGTAGGGCATGTGGTGATGAGTGGAATCCCGCCCATGCAAGGTCCAGTGATGAGTGTAATCCTACCGAGGTAATGTTGTTGTTGAGAGTGAATCCGCACATCCGGGTAAACTAATAGTGGCCAATGAACTTGTTCTTATAATTATGATGTTGTGATGTTGGTTTGTATTGTCGAGCGTAGTATGATGTGAGATGCCATATTATGACTCTTGAGACACTAGCTAGGTTGCCTTGTTGATGCTTATGTATGTTGTGCGTGATGTTAAGGATTGCATGCTTGGACCCTGCATTGTTGTTGTTTTTGATTTTTAGAGCATCCTCACTAAGCTTATAGCTTACGCTCTTATTTTCAACAATGCAGATCATTAGCGTGGTGTTAGCAAGGAGCAAGGCGAAGGGGTTTTCCAAGTGTAGTTGCTCAAGTATGACTTAGTAATTAAAGTGGTAGATTAGCAATGAGGAATTTATGTGTTTTGTATGAGCTTTGTATGACTCATAAATGTTGTTGATGTTTATGCCTTGCTTGAATTTTGTAAACCATGCTATGTCTTTGGATGCTTGTGATGGTTGGATATGCCTTTGGATGTTTCAAGATGCTTTTGGTTGGTATATAAACCTCATATGTTTTGACTTATGCCTTATGGCTTTTTGAACTCTTAAGTATGCCTATATATGCAAAATCTATCCTTTGTGTGAATGCCATGATACGTATGTGGAATTGTTGTCCAAATTGCTCTTTATGTTAGCTCATGGTTGTTGTACGTTGTATGGATAATTGTATGTGGCTAGGGAAGTCATAATTTGCATTTAGAGTTAGAGTCTTGTGAGTTTGTGCTGAAAATGGAGAATTGCAGAGCAGGGCGTATTGGTACGCCTAAGGGCCGTATCGATACGGTCTTGCCTGTAGGACTCAGTTTTGGCTGGGCGTATCGATACACGGGGGTGTATCGATACGCTCTTTGCTCACTGGAATTCAGTTTGGGCTGGGCGTACCGATACACGGGAGTGTATCGATACGCTCTTGACTCTCTGGAATTTTGAGAAGTTGGTGAGTTTAGGGCGTATTTGTACGGTGTTGAAGCATATCGGTACGGTCCTACCTCGTTGACCATGAGATGTTGACCGAGAAGGGAGTATCGATACGCTCAAGGGTTGTATCGATACGGTCTTCCCTGAGTTGACTGTTTGGGTTGACCTGGTCAAGGCGTATCGATACCCTTGATTGGTGTATCGATACGGCCTGCCCTGAAAGTTTAAAATGGACAGTTTATTGTGTGGATTGTGGTTCGAATGTGGATCTTTAGTGATGTTTTCCGCTGATGTGATCACCTAGGATTTAATATGCCTCTAGACAACATTAAAATGAAAGAAAATTTTTAGGGTTGCTAACCGAGGGGGAACCTTAACAGGTTTCACTTCGGTTTTCCCCGTGTGGCCCACTCAGACCGGTCATCCGGCCAGACCGGGATGAGGGGGTTACAGATATGGCAAAAACTCGTCCCGATCCGCCCGGTTACCATTCTATCCTTACCCCTTTTGGTGCCCCCACTTAAAAAATGGGTTTAGGGTCTAAAGTTAAGGATTATGGCTAAGATTTAGGGGATTTGAGGTATGGTGTATTTTTAGGGTGTATGTTTAGAATTTAGGGTTAGAGTTTAAAATTTAATTTTTAGTGTGGGCATAGAAATGGGCATACTCAGGGACAAAGAGTTTTTGTTCATAAACATTGGGACAAAAACCATTTGCCCCTTTTTAGTGCCTCTTTCTACGCACACCACTAAAAACACTAAAAATAAATTCTAAGCCATAACCCTTAATTTTTAATCCTAAACCCTACACCTTAAAAAATACACTCTACCACAAATTTCCTAAATCCTAGTCATAAACCTTAACCCTGAACCCTAAATCACAAACCTTAATCCTAATTTTTAGTGTGGGATATAAATAGAAGCACCAAAAAATTGAGAATTTCTATTATAAATTTGGACACGAATGTTTGAGTTCTGAATCTCAAATGTTGTTTTTTTAAACATGACTACATGAAACATTTAGGGTAAACTACATGGGTGACCACCCAACTATTGGGTCTGACCTGTTTTGACCATCAAACTACAAAAAATTAAAATTCGATCACCCAACTATTTAAATAGACCTATTTTGACCACCGTCAATTAAAATCTAACAGAGAGGTGACGTGACAGACTGGCAGTTGAAGAAAATTTGTATAATTACACATTTGGTTCAAACAAACACTTTGTTCACATGAAATTGCTAATTTATTTGGTATCTTCTTGTATTTCTACCCCCACACATTGTTGAATTTTCGTTGGTCCTTGCCCCACTCCACAAGTTGAGAACATTAATTGCAAAAGAATATATAAACTTGGGATGGAAATTGTGGCAATAATAACCGTACTTGATAGGTCCAAATCCAACCCGACTCGATAGGGCCGGGATTCTTATTATTAAAATCGGATTTTAGGGCGGGTGTTTTTTTTTTTAAAATATTCGGGTCCAGTTTAAAGTTTAGAATTTCCGATCCAACCTGACCCAAAATATTTACAAAAATACCATTCATTTATTTACAAAAATGTCATACATTTGTTTTCCATTTCCTGCCGCCTCCCAATTTGTCTCCATTTCAATCCCTTTTCTTTCTCCTTTAAATTTATTGTCTCATACTTTCTCAAAAAAAAAAAAAATTCTTCCCCTTTTAGTTTTCTCCTCCATTTTCAATTCTTAATTTTTCATTTTATATTACTTAGGTTATATTTTATTGAATAATTTTTTTCTTCTATCACTTTAATTTCTCTGCTCTTTTAACTCTTCTTTCATCTTCATTCTTTTCTTTTTTTTTAAATGTTAACTAGACATGCATGTAATCTAGATATGAAAGGTTGAAAATTTTTGAATTTTGTTTTTACCGACGTCGTTTTGGTACGGTTGTATAGAAGCCTAATTTAGGCCAAAAAGATGTCGTTTTGCAGGAGGGGTTTGAACCCAAGACCTCCAAATAAAAAGGCTAAACGTTAACCACTAAACCAACTTAAAATTATATAATATAAATATATTATTTTTTTAAAAAGCCTAACATATTCATAACATCAATATATAAAAAACCCTTGAACCCTAACTCCTAAACTCTAAGATTTATGGTTTAAGTTTGTGGGTTTAGGGTTTAGGGTTAATAGTTTAGGGTTTTAGTGTTTTTATGTATTAATAATAATATAAATATATTATTTAAAAACCCAAAATATTCAAAAAATATATATATATCATTTATAGTAAAAACCATATATTTATATTATTAATAATATATAAAAATAATATATTTTATATTTTTTTATATTAATTTCATTTATAGTATTATTTATTTTATAAAATAATTTGAATTAATCTCAAGTAGTTCGAGATATATAATATTTCTGGGTTCAAACCCCACCAAGTGCATGCTTTTAATATTTTTCTCCAGCAAAACGACGTCACTTAACGAGGGTGTTAAGAGTTAACGACATAGTGGTATTTTCGAGTCACAAACTAAAGTTCATTGTTAGTTTTGAATTTTTTTACAATTCGGTGGTATTTTCGAGTCAGCGACCATAGTTGAGTGGTATGTGATGTAGTTTACCCTTAATATTATTGATACTTTTACTCTATTTTTTTTATTTTTTAGTTTGTGTTTATGAGATTTGATATATAACATGTTTATATATTTCAGACCTGATAAATTTTTTTTGTTTCTTTGGTTTTGATGTTAGAAATTGGATGTGTTTTGAGCGTAGTGAAGTTTGTGTTTTCAAGTCTACTTTATGATTTTATAGTGTTTAATCCGTTTTAGATATTTGATTTTTGAATTGTTCTGTTTGTTATTGGGATGGATCAGATCGGGAACGAGTTTACACTCTATATCTCGGGGCGGGCGAAATAAAATTATTTTCGAGTTGGGTTGAATATATATGTATATATATATATCGGGTCGGGCTCGGATATGGCAAAAACCCTAAACCCTACACCTTAAAAAATACATTATGCCGCAAATTTCCTAAATCCTAGTCATAAACCCTAACCTTAAACCCTAAATCACAAACCCTAATCTTAATTTTTAGTGTGGGGTATAAATAGAAGAACCAAAAAAATTGAGAATTTCTATTTTAAATTTGGACACGAATGTTTGAGTTTTGAATCTCAAAAGTCGTTTTTTTAAACATGAGTACATGAAACATTTTAGGCTAAACTACCTGGGTGACCACCCAACTATTGGGTCTGACCTGTTTTTACCATCAAACTACAAAAATTTAAAATTCGACCACCCTACTATTTAAATAGACCTATTTTAACCACCAACAGTTAAAATCTAACGGAGAGGTGACGTGGTAGACTGGCAGTTAAAGAAAATTTGTATAATTGCACATTTAGTCCCTATTAATTACTTATTATATCAATTTGGTCCTAATTTTAATTTAATTTAATTTTACAATATAATATATATATCAATAAATATAAATAAAAGTGTATTGCTTTTATTGTTTAGATAGTATTTATAATATAAATATATTATTTAAAGAACTTCAAAATATTCATAAAAATAGTATATTTATATTATAAATAATATATATAAACTCTAAACCCTAAATCCTAAATCTTAAACTACAAAGCCTAAACCTCAAACCATAAACCTTATGGTTTGAGGTTTAGGGTTTATGGTTTTTTATATATTATTTATAATATAAATATATTATTCTAATCAGTATATTATTTTAATGAATATTTTTTAAATTAATATATTAATATTATAAATAATATATAAAAAACAATAAAAATAATATATTTTTATTGATATATATATGTAAATAATATATTTTATATTATTTATATATTAATATTATTTATAGTATTATCTTTTTCATAAAATAATTTGGTTGAACCAAATGGATTAGTTTATATAATTTAAATAGAATATATTGTTTCTATATTTTTTTATATTATTCATAATATAAATGTATTATTTTTAAAAAGCCAACATATTCATAACATCATTATATAAAAAAACCTTGAACCCTAAATCCTAAACTCTAAGATATAGGGTTTAAGTTTGAGGGTTTAGGGTTTGTGGGTTAACACTTTAGTGTTTTAGGGTTTTTATATATTATTAATAATATAAATATATTATTTTAACAAACCCAAAATATTCATAAAAATAATATATCATTTATAGTAAAAATAATTTATTTATATTATTAATATTATATAAAAATAATATATTTTATATTTTTATATATTAATTTCATTTATAGTATTATTTATTTCATAAAATAATTTGAATTAATCTCATGTAGTTCGAGATATATAATATTTCTGATAAAAATATTATATAATATCGTATTGGTTCAATTGTTAAAGTTTAGCCTTTATATTTGAAGGTCCTAGGTTCAAACCCCTCCAAGTGCATGGTTTTAATATTTTTCCTCTAGCAAAACGACGTAGTTTTGACTTAACGAGGGTGTTAAGTGTTAACGGCGGAGTGGTATTTTCGAGTCAACGGCCATAGCTGAGTGGTATGTGATGTAGTTTACCCTTATATTATTGATACTTTTACTCAATTTTTTTTATTTTGTGTTTATGAGATTTGATGTATAACATGTTTATATATTTCAGATCTGATATTTTTTTTGTTTCTTTGGTTTTAAAGTTCGAAATTGGATGTGTTTTGAGCGTAGTGAAGTTTGTGTTTTCAAGTCTACTTAGGCCTAGGGGCTTTTTTAATGAGCCTTGTGATAATCCCGGATGTATGGTTTTCATCATTAAACATGCATATTTTCGATCAAAAAAAATTAAAAAAATAATAATACAATGACATAATAGAAAGACCTTTTATTTCTCCACATATAATGATTTCAAGTAGCCACACATTTATCTTAAACATGGCATAATTGATTTTAAACATTTAGACCTTTTAAAACTTTTCTACAGATAAACGAGGAAGGGGTTGGGGTTGTCCAGGGATCAAACCCGAGACATATTAACTAAAGACTTGAAGCCAGTCTTTTTATTAAACCACTTTCCTTATTTTAAAATTACTAGTGCATGCAAAGAAAAAGTATTTTAAATTATTTTCTGGAAACTTGTTGCCAAACTTGGCGAAGGGCTGTCCGGGTCAATCGTAGCTGTTGCCCTGTATCCAAGTTTGTTCACCTCAGCAGGAGTGGCGGAAGATGTGTCCAGAAGCGATTCGACGACATCCCAATTGACATCAGTGCTAGTAATGTCAATATACACCTGCAGTTGACAGAGATTTGATTCATGTGAAAATTGATCGAATTATTTCTAAAGAATGTTACAATAAAATTCTTAAGGAAGTTTTTTTAAGAAAAAGAATGAAACAAATAGGGTTCATCGGAAATTATTTGTGCCTGTGGTACCATAAGTTTTAAGAAAAGGGAATAACATTGAATTGATGAATACCTTATTGCTTTCACCATTCATATTGCTCCAGGCAACAACCCACTTAATGCCAGCTGGGGTCGAATACACAGCCCCGCCTTTCGAGCTTCCAGCTCGGGGATCGGCGTCGTGCTTAATTTTATCGGACCACTTTGCTTGAAGAACAAATGGGCGGTTTCCAGAGCCATACCAATCCTTTTGGTCAGCAAGGTTGACATTGTCATTGGAAAGGTTCTGAAGAGTCGCGTCTGTATAGAATGCAGGACCCGAACTGCTAAATACATTGTGAGCCATCACCTTAATTTGATAAATATGATCTTTCTGCCAAAAAAAAACGTTTTTTTTGTTTTTTTAATAAAATTAAAGATTTTCTATTTTTTATAAATAACAATGAAAGAAAATAACAGAAATAGGCCACATGTCATGTTCTATTTAGTTAACAATTTTTTTATAGTTCTGACTAGAAAACCTTATTTGAGTAACGGAATGAAACATTAGACACCTATTTTGCCCGAAAAAAAGTTTAGACACCTATCTGAAGAAAAAAAGGTTTAGTCTCGACACTTTTCTGATGGTTAAGGCTTAATTTAAATTTTACAAAAATTATGATTTATAAAAAAACGAATCATCCAACACATTCTTTTTTTTGAATATGCTGGTCTGATGCAAGGGTAGCCTCTGTTCAACTTTCTAATTCTTTTCGAAGACGTCACACACAGCATGTGCATTACTACTGCTCGAACTCGGGTCCCAAGGGATGATAAGCATCTACCTTTGCCACCAGGACACAAGGGGATGAGCATCATCCAACACATTCTAATGTGCGTATGAAAATATTTAATCTCAAGCAAATGAAAAATATATTCAGAGAAAATTGCACAACACATCCCCAGACTATAACACTCATTCCAAATTGCTCCACAAACTTTTGAAGATTTCAATTTCATCCTCGAACTATTAATCTCATTCTAAATTGGTACTCAAACTTTTGAGAATTTCAGTTTCATCCCCAGACCATGAGCGTCATTCTAATTTAGCCTCGAAAGTTTTGAACATTCTAATTCCATCCCCAAATTAACATTACATGCTAAACATGTCCCATATTAATAAGAAAATTATAAAAACTATTTAGTATGAGTTTCATATTTTGGGGATGCAATTAGAATATTTAAAAGTTTAGGCACCAATTTAGAAGGTGTGCCTAAGTTTGAGGACATGTAGTGCAATTAACTCTAATATTAATATAAAAGAGAAATATCCAAAATACATTTAAACCTTGCTCAAATGTGAAATTTGATATACGACATTTGGATTTGTGCTGTTATACATACAAAACATTGATTTTGCTTCAATTGTACACATATAAATTTTATTTTGGTTCGATTACAAACGTTTAAAATAAATAAATACATTCATTTATATATTTTTTGTAACACATAAATATAATTTTTTATACAATATGTACACGTAAAATGATGTGACACCAATAATGAATTAATTAATTTGAGAAAATTGTCTCAAATCAAAGCTTAATGTATACAATTATACAAAAGCAAATTTCTTGCACCAAATTGCACATGTGACGAAAGACTATGTATAAATAGCGAACACGTGAGCCATATTCATGGTTTTGGGTGGGTGTATTTTGTTTTTATCTTCTATTAATATGTGTTGATTGCTTTTAAGTCGCCTTCTTTTATATATACTGAAGTTGATCTTGTCTTTTAATATCTCTAAATGTCTCTCTGTATTTCAAGTGTTTTATTTTCTTTAAATTTTATACGGACTTTATAAAAATAATAACAATAAAATGGCATAATAGAAAGACCTTTTTTATTCACCACATATAATAATTTCAAGTAGCCACGCATTTATCATAAATATGGCAGAATTGATTTTAAACATTTAGGCCTTTTAAACCTTTTCTAGAGATAAACGAGGAAGGGGTTGGGGTTGTCCAGGGATCAAACCCGAGACTAATATTAACTCAAGACTTGAAGCCAGTCTTTTTATTAAACCACCTTCCTTATTTAAAATTTCTAGTGCATGCAAAGAAACAATATTTTAAATTATTTTTTGGAAACTTGTTGTCAAACGTGGCGAAGGGCTGTCCGGGTCAATCGTAGCCATGGCCTTGTATCCAAGTTTGTTCACCTCAGCAAGAGTGGCGGAAGATGTGTCCAAAAGCGATTCGACGACATCCCAATTGACAGCAGTACTAGTAATGTCAATATACACCTGCAGTTGACAGAGATTTGATTTATGTAAAAGTTGATTGAATTATTTCTTTTGAATGTTACAATAAAATTCTTAAAGAAGTTTTTTTTAAGAAAAAGAATGAAACAAATAGGGTTCATCGGAAATTATTTGTGCCCGTGGTGCCATAAGTTTTAAGAAAAGGGAATAACATTGAATTGATGAATACCTTGTTGCTTTCACCGTTCATATTGCTCCAGGCAACAACCCACTTAATGCCAGCTGGGGTTGAATACACAGCCCCGCCCTTCGAGCTTCCAGCTCGGGGATCGGCGTCGTGCTTAATTTTATCGGACCACTTTGCTTGAAGAACAAATGGGCGGTTTCCAGAGCCATACCAATCCTTTTGGTCAGCAAGGTTGACATTGTCATTGGAAAGGTTCTGAAGAGTCGCGTCTGTATAGAATGCAGGACCCGAACTGCTAAATACATTGTGAGCCATCCCCTTAATTTGATAAGTCGAAATACCTTAAGCTATTGGTTTGGTTTTGTTGTGCTCTGACTGCTGTACTAGATACCGATATATATACTATTCTGCAGCCCATAAAATGACAACAACCAGCTATAATTTTTTATTTTTCAATATTTTTGGAAGGTATAATTAATTAACAGCTCGGGTTTTATATGTATCCATTTGTTTTATCTGGAAATTACATCTCCAACACCATAATTGAATTAACTCCATGTGCTGGCCTCTGGAGTCTGGAGCCCGGGAACATCATTACCACGTGCATGTTTCATTTTACTTTTAATTTTTTTATACGTGGTTGTTATAACAACATTGCAAGACTAGATATTTGAATATTAGCTTGTGATCCACATGTTGAGTTTACTTCAAGTATTTAATATGTGGTTGTTATAACTAAATCTCTATTTTCACTATATAAAATATTGTAAGTATTTTAGAATTAGATTGTCTCATGTAGGAGTGTTCAGGAGCGGTTAATCGTTCCAGATTGACTAGTTTCTATTGTTACTCGAAGTCTCAGTTCGAAATTTTAATGAATCGTTATCATTATGTTTAAATTGATTATCGTCTAAGTGGTTAATTAATTTATTCGGTATGGTTACTCGGCTAACTACAAATCGTTTTACAACAAGTATTATAAAAAAATATACCTATTTATTACAAATGATTTTAGTAGTTAAAAAATATCAATGTTAACAAATTCAATTAAAGTGTTCAATATGGATAGTATTCGGCACGAAAAAACATAAGTAACCATAAAAATGTCATAACTTAGTGTTTTTCGTAAATTAGTAAATAATTATTAAAATTAAGTTTTAAAATTTTTGTTTTCAGTTACGGTTTCACTAAAAAAGCATAACCGCTATAATTATTTTTCAACCACTAGTTTTCTACTTTACACACTCACTAATGTATATATATTTTAAAAACTTTTCAATTAGTTAGAAAAATATAATTGATACTTGCATGACTACGTCCCTGTTAGATTATACTCAGAGATGAGATGGAATCGGAGAAGAGGACTATGATGAACTGAGCACGGCGGTGATTAGGGTAAACAAGAAAAGAATAAAGGTGAAAGAAAGACAAAAATAGAAAGACTGATTAACAAAGATATTTTGTTTAATTGAATCAGAATATACAAAACCCATGGTTTTCACAAGCCCAGTACATGAGATATTTATAGCCCAATATAACAGAGCTTAACAGCCAAAGATAACCGGCCCACATTCTAACAAACTAACCAACTTTTAACAAAACCAACTAACAAACTCTTATAACAAACTCAATAATTCCACGAGCTAAGAGTGCTCTGCAGACTATACTCTAATATCCTTCCGGTTTTCTTCCTTCTCATAATCTTTTTCAATCTTCTGATCACGAGAGCATGAATGAACACCAAGCTTGAACCGCAGAAGAACAAACACAGCAGGAGGCAAGGGCTTTGTCAGAATGTCTGCAACCTGTTCAGAGGATGGTACAAAATTCACCATAAGTTGATTAGCTAAAACTCTTTCTCTGACAAAATGGAGATCAATTTCCACATGCTTCACACGAGCATGGTGAGTTGGATTAGCCGCCATGGACACGGCTGACGTGTTATCACACCAAACAGTGGGTTGTCGAACTAACTTAACACCAACCTCTCGAAGCAACTGTTCAAGCCACACTATTTCAGAGACAGAGTTGGCTAAACTTCGGTATTCAACCTCGAATGACGACCGAGACACAACAGCTTGCTTCTTGGATGCCCAAGCAACAGGATTGGAGCCAAGATAAATGCAATAACCTGTTGTGGAATGACGATCTTCAACAAATGCTGCCCAGTCAGCATCAGAGTATCCTATTAAGTCAAAACTTCCATAGGATGTGTCCACAAGACCAAAATCAACAGTACCCTTGAGATACCGAAGAACACGTTTGACTGCCTTCCAGTGAGTTTCAGTAGGAGAGTTCATATACTAACTGACTTTGTTGACAGCAAAGGCAATGTCAGGCCGTGTCAAACATACATATTGAAGACCACCAATTATACTTCGATAGAGATGAATATCCGGAAAAGGAGGACCATCAGAAGCACACAACTTAGGAGACACAATCATAGGAGTGGGAGTAAAGTTACAGTCCTGCATATTAGCCTTTTCTAATAAATCCGTGACATATTTCTTTTGATTCAAGGTGAGGCCACCAGAAAAGGATTGGATCTCCATCCCAAGAAAAAATTCAAGATGCCCAAGGTCTTTGAGTAAAAACTCAGCTTCAATTTGTTGCACAACCATATCAACAGCAACAGAATTGCTTCCGATGATTACTATGTCATCAACATAAACCATCAATAGTAACCTATGATCAGCGGAGTCAACCTTAACAAATAAAGAGGAATCAGCCTTAGAGGACACAAAACCAAGCTTATCAACAAGAAATCTCTTAAGTGTTGTGTACCAAGCTCTAGGTGCCTGCTTTAGACCATACAGAGCTTTCTTTAGATGGCAGACAAGTTCCTCCCCATTAGAACCTTGTTGCACAAAGCCAGGAGGCTGACTCATATAAATTTCTTCTTCAAGCTCCCCATTCAAAAATGCATTGTTAATATCAATCTGTCGAACAACCCAATGCTCAAGAACAGCAGTGGCTAACACAGCTCGAATCGTAGCAGCACGCACGACTGGACTAAAGGTTTCTCGAAAGTCACTACCAATAGTTTGAGAGTAGCCTTTGGCCACAAGACGGGCCTTAAATCGATCTACTGAACCATCCGATTTATACTTGACTTTAAAAAGCCATTTGCACCCAACAGGACGACGAGAAGAAGGTAAGGGCTGCAAATCCCACGTACCATTTCGCAGCAGAGCATTATACTCAGCGAAGATAGCTGCACGCCAGTCAAGATGTTGGAGAGCCTCAAAAACAGTTGCTGGCTCAGAAATAGAACCCTCAACAAGATAAGCTTTTGGTTTAAAAACACCATCCTTGCCTCTAGTTATCATAGGATGAGAATTGATCACAGGGGGCCTGGTCACCTCAACAGATCCGGGAACAGTGGAGGATGGAAGGGATGAGGATGAAAATGAAGGTGACTGAGATGGAAGTGAAGGGGAAGTAAGCAGTGGAGAAGAAGGAAGAGATGGAGATGGCTGAATGGAAACAGAAGGTTCAGGAGATAATGGAAAGGAAGTAGAAGATGTTGGTGGTTGAATGGAAGTAGTAGGTGCAGTGGTCAATGGAGGGGAATGGAATGATGCAGGTGAAGTAGTATGTTCAGGAACCAAGGAATGAATAGATGCTGGTGACTGAATGGAAGTAGTAGTAGGTGCAGTGATCAATGGAGGGGAATGGAATGATGCAGGTGAAGAATGAGGAGATGCTGGTGACTGAATAGAAGTAGTAGTAGGTGCAGTGGTCAATGGAGGAGAATGGAATGATGCAGGTGAAGTAGTATGTTCAGGAACCAAGGAATGAATAGATGCTAGTGAATGAATGGAAGTAGTAGTAGGTGTAGTGGTCAATGGAGAGGAATGTAATGATGCAGGTGAAATAGTATGGTCAGGAACCAAGGAATGAATAGATGCTGGTGATTGAATGGAAGTAGTAGGTGCAGTGATTAATGGAGGTGAATGGAATGATGCAGGTGAAGGAATGGAAGTAGGACGAGCAGATAGTAAAAGGGAAGTATGAGGAAACACAAGAGGAGAAGACTCATGGGGAATAAGAGAAGGGGAAATCACAGCCATTTCAGGAACAAGAGAAGACACATGATGTAATTTATTAAGGGACAAGGAAGGATTTTGTGGGGACACAGAAGAACTTCTGTTGACTAAATGAGAAGAATAAGAAGGCATTTGTATGGGCACAGGACATAAGACTGACTTGCCTTTAGAAACTGAAGGATGTCCAGAAGAAAAACAAGATAAAGATTGAAAAGAATCAAAATCTAACTGAGTAACTAATTGTTCAGACTCAAATTGACCAGAATTTTTAGACTTGACAGCAAACAGAAAGACACCCTCATCAAACTTAACATGCCGAGACAAATAGACACGACCAGTAGGAGCTAAACACCTGAACCCCTTATGCATTGTTGAATAACCAAGAAACACACAGGACATAGACCTAAATTGCAACTTATGAGAATTAAAAGGTCGCAGCAAAGGAAAACATAAACATCCAAACGTACGGAAAAAGGAATAATCAGGTTGTGATTTAAACAAGCATTCATAGGGAGAAATGTTACCTGAAATGAATGGTGTAGGCAGTCTATTGATAAGAAACATGGCATGTGAAAAAGCATCATTCCAAAACTTTAGAGGCATAACAGCACGTGCCAGGAGTGTAAGGCCAACTTCAACAATTTGTCAATGTTTACGTTCCACTAAACCATTCTGCTCAGACGTGTACGGACAAGACATTATGTGGGAAATCCCATGACTCTTGAGATAAGGTTGAAGTGCCAAAAATTCTCCCCCACCATCAGTCTGTAGTGCCTTAAGTTTAACCCCTAACTGACGTTCAGCTGCAAGATGAAATTGAACAAACACTTAATGAACTTGAGACTTAAACTTTAGAAAATAAATCCATGTAAACCTAGAATAAGCGTCAGTGAAAGCCACATAATATTTAAAACCATTTGAGGGGAGAGGAGTAGGGCCCCAAACATCAGCTACAACCAATTCAAGGGGACTAGTGTATGTAGTGGCAGAACTAGAGAAAGGTAATTTGTGGGATTTACCCAACTGACATGCAAAACAAATGGAATCAAATGTAGTCATTTTATTGATAGAAACAGAAGAATTAAAAGAAGACAAAACCTTCATCAAGACTCTTGAAGAAGGATGACCAAGCCTACTGTGCCAAACTTCAACAGACATAGGCTTATTTATAGCTAAATGACATAAAGACTGGAAAGAACTATCAACAGAAACATGAGAACTACTGGAAGCAACAGAACCACAATTATTACTAGAACTATCAGTCACACAAGTATTACTGGAAGCAAGCATATCAGCTCCACTGAAACAATTAGCTGAAGCATTTAATTGTCCTGAATCATGCAAACCAGCTGTGTTAGATACATTTGAATGCAAATTCAACTTATATAAACCTCCTTTCTCAGATCCAGAAAGAAGCACTTGCCTGGTCTTCAAGTCTCGAACTAAACAATAGCTAGGATAGAACTCAATGCAAACCTGATTATCCTGAGTAAATTTAGAAATAGAAAGTAAGTTCTTTGTAATTGAAGGGACAAACAACAATTGTTTTAAACAAAATCTCCTAGAACCAGTTAAGAATGAAGATTGTCCAGAACATTGAATAGGTAAAGTTTGACCATTACCAACTTGCACACTACCTGAACTAGGATACACAGCTGTAGTCTGAAGATTACTCAGATCATTAGTAAGATGGTGTGTGGCACCAGAGTCCGGAAACCAGGTATTATCATCAGAAACTTCTGTAGTAGTAAGGTGGACTTGAGGATTAAACTGAACAGTAGGTGCAGCAGTAGATACAGAAGGATATTGAGACTGAACAAAAACAGGACCAGGTGTAAACACTTGATCAGACCCAGTAGTCATAACAAGAGCAGCTGAGGAAGGTTGAACATGTAGAGGGGAGAGGCAGTTAAGACAGTATTAGGAGCAACAGAAAACACAGGCCTAGGGGAAACAACATGAGATTGAACATGAAGAGGTGTGTAGCTTGCTGCAGGAGGTGAAGCCACAATAGAACCAGCAGGGCTGTAATACAAGGAGTTATAGAAACCACTGGGAGACTGAAAAGTGGTAAGATTAGCTTGCGAGGAAACTACAGGTCTAGGAGCAAAACTAGGCCTCTGGTCAGCAAACCTTGGATTCATATCAAAACGATAGTAACACCTATCAGCAAGATGCCCGAGCTTCCCACAAATTTGACACTAGGGCCTGTTATTAAAATTATTAAAGTTTCTGCCTCTGCCCCTACCTCTACCAAAGCCATAGTTAGATTGATCAATCTAAGGAAAAGAAAATTGAGTTGTAGGAATCACAGAGTTCTGAGCTGCAGAAAACTGAGAAGGAAATGTAGAACTAGGAGGCCCAGAATACTGAGGTGAAGGAAAAATACTAGAGCAAGGTTGTCCAGAGTTCTGATGAACAGTTGAAAACACAGAGGGAGTATACTGAGAAGACACAGTACTGGCAGACTGAGGAACAGAGGGAGTAGACACAGTAGAAGCAGGGGAGGTAGAAGAAGAACAGGCATTCTGAGTAACAAGATGAGCTGAAGCATTCACAGTACTAGAAGTAGAGCCTAACAGATTTGCCTCTCTAACATCAGCATCAAGTAAAACAGTACTAACAAAAGTCAGATTAGAAGCAGAAGGACTTGCAGCAATAACAGTTATAACAGGGCCATACTCAGGTGGCAAACCATTTAACACAACAGTAACATGTTCATGCTCTGAAATCTTTTCTCCACAATTAGCAAGATTATCACAGATAGATTTAATTTTCATCAAGAACTCATGCATACTCATGTCTCCCTTCTTCTGATTATGCAACATACGTCTATAAAACATTAACCTAGATGTAGTTTTACTACTATACCGCCTATGCAGAGCATTCCAAATATGAGAAGCAGTACTCAAACCAATGAGATTAGGCAAGACACTCTCACTAACAGTAGATAATAACCAAGTAGCCAACGCCCCATCTTGTTCCTCAAAAACCTCAAACTCAAGATTAATGCAGACAACTCCATTCATAGTGATATACTTAACAGGTGGTTCTACATTAGAGTCAATAAAACGCAACAATCTCTGAGTTTTAATAGTCAAATAGACATGTTGATGCCAAAGCAGGTAATTATGATCATCAAGGGTAACATTTATCTTTTTAGTAGAAAAGACCTTAGTTACAACAACAGGTCCAGGGATAGAACTAGATCCAGACATCACATTATTACCAGATTGAGGGTTAATAGTACCAGTATTATTAGGACAATTTACATTAACATTCTCATTTCCAGTATCACCAGGTAAACCAGACGTATTATCATGATGTGACTGTGCAGGATTATCAGACGTAATACCATCATCCTCAGCCATAGCAAACAAAACAAGAAGAGCAACAAACACAAGAGAACCAGATTATGCAAACACAGCACCACAGATCCAGATTATGCAATCACAACACCACAGAAGAACAAATAAAAAACACAGATCTGAGAAACACAAGCAGAGACAAGCTGAGACAAGGAAACAAGCAGATCCGCAAACAAAACTTCAGCACACACCAACCGAGATAAAGATCCAAACAGAAACAGAGGAACACGAACAACAAACTGTGATAAAGCAAGAAATACACGAAAGATAACCAGATCTGAAAGGAACGATCTCACCAAAGCACTCTCGACACCCGTTTGAGAGTCAAGTCTCAGATCCGAATCATAGCACCACAGCAAGCAAAGACTCTGCCCATCAGCACAACGAACACAAGTCTGAGAGAACTTGCGACAACGACGATCTTCTAGCATGCAGCGGCAATCAAAAACCTCCAGACTAGAGGATCAACAGACACCCGATCTGCTGGCATGACGACGACAATTACTCCGACGACATCAGAGGAGGCTCTGATACCATGTTAGATTCTACTCAGAGATGAGATGGAATCGGAGAAGAGGACTATGATGAACTGAGCACGGCGGTGATTAGGGTAAACAAGAAAAGAATAAAGGTGAAAGAAAGACGAAAATAGAAAGACTGATTAACAAAGATATTTTGTTTAATTGAATCAGAATATACAAAACCCATGGTTTTCACAAGCCCAGTACATGAGATATTTATAGCCCAATATAACAGAGCTTAACAGCCAAAGATAACCGGCCCACATTCTAACAAACTAACCAACTTTTAACAAAACCAACTAACAAACTCTTATAACAAACTCAATAATTCCACGAGCTAAGAGTGCTCAGCAGACTATACTCTAATAGTCCCTAAAATTTATAGAAATTTTCCTAAACTTTCAAAGTTTTTTATTTGATCCCGAATTTAAGATTATAAATATTGCTTAACCTAATTGGTCTAACCAAAATCCCTTAGCGCCGAGTATGGGGTGTGACTTCATCAACCAAAGAGTTTCGTTGCCTATCTGCATAAAGAAACGCGCATTGCCAAATTTTCATGAAAGATAATCCACATCAATGAAAGTACTCAGGAGTTGCCGAAGTCTTGAACTCAAATTATTAAACCACCCTAAAAAAATTTTGGGACACCGACTCCATTACAAAACCAGCGTTGTCAATCCAACCTTCCACATCAAAAACCTCCAACCGTTCCTTATAAACAGCATCGATATTAAAATTGAGGCAATTGGCAGCCCTTTCTTGGTCCTTTAATTTAAGGCTTAACCGTCAAAAAACTGTCCAAACTATACCTTTTTTCAGTTAGGTGTCTGAACTATTTTCCGGGTAGAATATGTGCGTAACGTTTCGGTACTCAAAAATGCTTTTTCGTTAATGACCGTTAAAAAAATTCTGTCACCCAATCAAAACATGAGAAGTAGCCCATTTTTTATTTTTTTTAATTTCGGAATGGTTACTCACACATGATCTGTTATATTATTTTGATTTGGAATGTCCTATGTTCCTTTACTATTTGTACTCGGTGATGATATTTTGAGCTCTTGATTATATAAATATCATCTTTCTACAAAAAAAAATTGGGGGGGGGGGAGTTTTTTTAATAAAATTAATGATTTTCCAGAATTTGAAAAATTAAAATGATAGAAAATAACTGAAATAGGCACATGTCGTGTTCTAATTAGATAACGGAAATTTTTTAATAGTCATGACTAGAAAACCTTATTTGAGTAACGGAATGAAACGTTAGACACCTATTTGGCCCGAAAATTAGTTTAGACACCTATATGGAAAAAAAGTTTAGTTTCGGGACTTTTCTGATGGTTAAGCCTTAATTTAAATTTTACAAAAAAATTGATTTATAAAAAAAACCCATCATCCATCACATTCGAATATGCGTATGAAAGTATTTAACCTCAAGCAAATGGAAAATATATTATATTTGAAATATGTTCATTGTGATATTCAGAGTGAATACTTTCATTAAAGATAATCCACATCAATAAAAGAACTCCGGAGTTGTCGAACTTGTGAACTCGTATTACTAAACCACCCTAAAAAATTTTGGGACACCAACTCCTTTACAAAACCAGTGTTGCAAATCCAATCTGCCTCATCAAAAATCTGCAACTATTCCTTATAAACACCGTTGAAATTAAAATTGAGACAACTGACAACCCTTTCTTGGTCATTTAATTTAACGCTTAACCGTCAAATAAGTGCTCAAGATGTACCCTTTTTTCCTGTTAGGTGTCTGAACACTTTTCCCGGCAGAATAGGTGCCTAACATTTCGTTTTGGAACTCAAAATAGCTTTTTCGTCAACAACCGTTAAAAAAATTATGTTACCCAATCAAAACATGAGTTGGCAAATTTTTTATTTTTTTTAATTTCTAAATGGTCACCCACACATTATCCGTTGTATTATTTTGATTTGGAACGTCCTACGTTCCTTGAACAATTTGTACTCGGTGATGACATTTTGAGCACTTGATTATATAAATATGATCTTTCTGCCCAAAAAAAAAACGTTTTTTGTGTTTTTTTAATAAAATTAAAGATTTTCTATTTTTTTATAAATAACAATGAAAGGAAATAACAGAAATAGGCCACATGTCATGTTCTATTTAGTTAACAATTTTTTTTATAGTTCTGACTAGAAAACCTTATTTGAGTAACGGAATGAAACATTAGACACCTATTTTGCCCGAAAAAAAGTTTAGACACCTATCTGAAGAAAAAAAGGTTTAGTCTCGACACTTTTCTGATGGTTAAGGCTTAATTTAAATTTTACAAAAATTATGATTTATAAAAAAACGAATCATCCAACACATTCTTTTTTTTGAATATGCTGGTCTGATGCAAGGGTAGCCTCTGTTCAACTTTCTAAGTCTTTTCGAAGACGTCACACACATCATGTGCATTACTACTGCTCGAACTCGGGTCCCAAGGGATGATAAGCATCTACCTTTGCCACCAGGACACAAGGGGATGAGCATCATCCAACACATTCTAATGTGCGTATGAAAATATTTAATCTCAAGCAAATGAAAAATATATTCAGAGAAAATTGCACAACACATCCCCAGACTATAACACTCATTCCAAATTGCTCCACAAACTTTTGAAGATTTCAATTTCATCCTCGAACTATTAAACTCATTCTAAATTGGTACTCAAACTTTTGAGAATTTCAGTTTCATCCCCAGACCATGAGCGTCATTCTAATTTAGCCTCGAAAGTTTTGAACATTCTAATTCCATCCCCAAATTAACATTACATGCTAAACATGTCCCATATTAATAAGAAAATTATAAAAACTATTTAGAATGAGTTTCATATTTTGGGGATGCAATTAGAATATTTAAAAGTTTAGGCACCAATTTAGAAGGTGTGCCTAAGTTTGAGGACATGTAGTGCAATTAACTCTAATATTAATATAAAGAGAAATATCCAAAATACATTTAAACCTTGCTCAAATGTGAAATTTGATATACGACATTTGGATTTGTGCTGTTATACATACAAAACATTGATTTTGCTTCAATTGTACACAAATTTTATTTTGGTTCGATTACAAACGTTTAAAATAAATAAATACATTCATTTATATATTTTTTGTAACACATAAATATAATTTTTTATACAATATGTACACGTAAAATGATGTGACACCAATAATGAATTAATTAATTTGAGAAAATTGTCTCAAATCAAAGCTTAATGTATACAATTATACAAAAGCAAATTTCTTGCACCAAATTGCACATGTAACGAAAGACTATGTATAAATAGCGAACACGTGAGCCATATTCATGGTTTTGGGTGGGTGTATTTTGTTTTTATCTTCTATTAATATGTGTTGATTGCTTCTAAGTCGTCTTCTTCTTTTATATATAGTGAAGTCGATCTTGTCTTTTAATATCTCTAAATGTCTCTCTGTATCTCAAGTGTTTTATTTTCTATAAATTTTATACGGACTTTATAAAAATAATAACAATAAAATGGCATAATAGAAAGACCTTTTTTATTCACCACATATAATGATTTCAAGTAGCCACGCATTTATCATAAATATGGCAGAATTGATTTTAAACATTTAGGCCTTTTAAACCTTTTCTAGAGATAAACGAGGAAGGGGTTGGGGTTGTCCAGGGATCAAATCCGAAACTAATATTAACTGAAGACTTGAAGCCAGTCTTTTTATTAAACCACCTTCCTTATTTAAAATTTCTAGTGCATGCAAAGAAACAATATTTTAAATTATTTTCTGGAAACTTGTTGTCAAACGTGGCGAAGGACTGTCCGGGTCAATCGTAGCCGTGGCCTTGTATCCAAGTTTGTTCACCTCAGCAGGAGTGGCAGAAGATGTGTCCAAAAGTGATTCGACGACATCCCAATTGACAGCAGTACTAGTAATGTTAATATGCACCTGCCGTTGATAAAGATTTAATTTATGTAAAAGTTAATTGAATTATTTCTTTTGAATGTTACAATAAAATTCTTAAAGAATTTTTTTTTAAGAAAAAGAATGAAACAAATAGGGTTCATCGGAAATTATTTGTGCCTGTGGTGCCATAAGTTTTAAGAAAAGGGAATAACATTGAATTGATGAATACCTTGTTGCTTTCACCGTTCATATTGCTCCAGGCAACAACCCACTTAATGCCAGCTGGGGTTGAATACACAGCCCCGCCCTTCGAGCTTCCAGCTCGGGGATCGGCGTCGTGCTTAATTTTATCGGACCACTTTGCTTGAAGAACAAATGGGCGGTTTCCAGAGCCATACCAATCCTTTTGGTCAGCAAGGTTGACATTGTCATTCGAAAGGTTCTGAAGAGTCGCGTCTGTATAGAATGTAGGACCCGAACTGCTAAATACATTGTGAGCCATCACCTTAATTTGATAAGTCGAAATACTTTAAGCTATTGGTTTGGTTTTGTTGTGCTCTGACTGCTGTACTAGATACCGATATATATACTATTCTGCAGCCCATAAAATGACAACAACCAGCTATAATTTTTTATTTTTCAATATTTTTGGAAGGTATAATTAATTAACAGCTCAGGTTTTATATTAATAAGGACAAAGTACTGAATAAATATATGTATCCATTTGTTTTATCTGGAAATTACATCTCCAACTAGGGATGTAAAAACAAGTCAGAACCTGGTAACCTGACTGAAATCTGCCCGAGTCAGAACCTGATTTGACCCGAGTTTTTGTTGACCCGAACCCGATCTGCAACCGACTGTTGTTGATCCGAACCCGAATTTGACCTGTTACTGTAGCAACCGAACCCGATCTGCGTCCGACTGAAAACGACCCGAACCCGAATTGGACCTGTTAATTTGGACCTGAAACCCGACCTGCGTCCGACTGAAAAGAACCCGAACCCGAAGCCGACCTGGCAAATAACCGAAATTACCCGACTGAATTGACCCGATATCCGATTTTACCCGACTTGAAATGGACCCGACCTGAAAATGGACCCGACCTGAAATGAACCCGACCTGAAATGGACCCGACCTGAAATGGACCCGACATGTTTTGAACCCGACTGAAATGGACCCGACCTGCTTTTAAACCCGACCTGTTAAGTGACCCGACCTGTTCTTGACCTGAACTGATAAAATACAAGAAATTTGTTTGTAATAATATTAGCTCTCAGAGCTTATAGCAAAGACATAATTTATCTCACATAAAATACTTTATTTCAATACAAAGGAGAAATCAATATTGAACATCTGATGGAATTAAAATATTGAATTTCAAAATTACAAGGACTTAATAAGTATTCAAACTCAAAATTTAGGGACAATACATAGTTTATCTAATAATTATACTTATATAGACCTAAATTGTTATTAGACCAAAAAATTGAGGACACATGTGAGTTGTGACATGCTCATCCTTCTTTTAGTTCAACCATGTTTAATTAAATCTAAAGAAACTATACCAAAAGTTAGCACTAAAAAAACAAACTAAAACTTAAATAATCTAAACCCTAAACATCTAATTAAGGAAGGGCCTAAAGGGTAATTAACCCATAAATAACAAATTCAACTCAAAACCCCGTCAATTTTCAATCAATTTGGCGCCCCCTCCCCCCGCCCCCGCCAATTCTTTTATCGAAATCCCCCCCCCCCCCCGCCAATTTGGCTACAAACTTTCCCCAAATTAAAAATTAAAATATTTTTAATTTTTAACTTTCCCCCCTAAACTAAAAACTAAAGTATTTTTAATTTTTAACTTCTCCCCTAATTAAAATTTTAATTTAATGATCATAATTAATAAAATGATTTAAATTTTAAATAATTTATTTTTAATTCATCCATCACAAGTTATTAATTTAATAAAATTTAAGTTATTAACGCTAGAAATAATTCACATTAAATGAGTTAGTATTAAGCATATTGAATTATTTAACAAAATTTAAAATTTAGAAGCATGAAATGAATATTTAAATACAATTTTTTATACATATATATTAAATTGATTATATATGTATATTTAACAGAAATATTATTTAACACTTTAAATTGATTTAAAAAATTAATAGTTAATATTTTACATTTATCAACACTTTAAATTCATCAAATCATAGACCCTAAACTCTAAACTATAATGTATATAAGTATGTATATATCTATCAATGTATGAACTCTAAACTCTTGATGAGTTTTACCTTAAACCTTAAACTCTAAACACTAAACCCTAAATCCCAAACCATAATGTATGTAAGTATGTATGTATATACCTATCAATATCTAACGCCTAAACCCTTAATGAAGTTTTCCATAAACCCTAAACCCTTAAATCCACAACCTAAACCCCTAAACCATAAACTCTAAACCATAAACCCTAATGTATGTAAGTATGTTTATATCTATCAATATATGAACCCTAAACCCTTAATGAGTTTTCGCTACACCCTAAACTCTAGACAATTGATCATAAAACATAAACATTAAACCCTAAACCCTAATATATATATATAAGTATGTATATATGTAGCTATCAATGTATGAGCCCTAAACCCTTAATGAATTTCTCCCTAAACCTTAAACACTAAACCTAAACCTTAAACCATAAACACTTAGTGAAGTTTTCATAAAACTCTAAACCCTAAACCCTTAAATTCACAACCTAAACCATTAAAACATAAACTCTAAACCTTAAACCCTAATGTATGTAAGTATGTTTGTATCTATCAATGTATGAACCCTAAACCCTTAATGAGTTTTCGCTACACCTTAAACTCTAAACATTAAAGCTTAAAGCTTAAACCTTAAACCCTAATGTATATAAGTATGTATATATGTAGGTATTAATGTATGAGTCCTAAACCCTTAATGAATTTTTCCCTAAACCCTAAACCCTGATGCATGTATGTAAATGTACCTATAAATGTATGAACCCTAAACTCATATTCATTATTTTTTAATCCGTCCAATATTTTATAATTTTAATTTGATATGTTCATCATTCTAGACCCTAAAACTTTATTTTTATTCCAATTTGACCAACATTTTTTTTTATTTTGTCTAATGTTTTATTATTTTAATTTAATATTTTCTTTATTCTAGTCCTTTAACTTTATTTTAATTCCGTATTGACCCTTGTATATATTTTAATTCATCATGTTTTATAATTTTAATTTGAAATTTTGTTCATTCTAGACCCTAAAACTTTATTTTTATTCTAAATTGACCTCTACTTATTGTTTTGTAATTACTCTAATTTTTATACTTTTAATTTGATATTTTTGTTCATTCTAGTCCCCAAAACTTTATTTTTATTCCAAATTGACCCATTTTCCTTGTTTTTCTTTTAAATTTGTCTAATGTTTTATAATTTTAATTTGATATTTTTGTTCATTATAATCTGTGAAAGTTTATTTTTAATCCAAATTGACCCCTTTTCAGTCCAAATTGACCCATTTTCATTATTTTTTTAATTACTCCAATGTTTTATAATTTTAATTTGATATGACTTTAAACAATTAACTCAAAATCAATGACGATTGACGGAGGCCACCCTAAAGTCTATCAACTACATATACGGTTATACCGAACTCAAACTCAATACGAATTTCAATTTCGAAAATACCCTGACCTGAATTACCCGACCTGAAACTACCCGACCTGAAATTACCTGACCTGAAATGCACCCGACCTGAAATGCAACCGACCTGAAATGAACCCGACCTGAAATGAACCCGACCTGAAATGGACCCGACCTGAAATGGACCCGGCCTGAAACGGACCCGACCTGAAACGGACCCGACCTGAAATGGACCCGACCTGAAATGGACCCGACCTGAAGTGTATCCGAACCCGAATTAACCTGTCAATTACCTGCTTCGGACCCGACCTGTTTTGACCCGACCTGAAATGGACCCGACCTGAAATAGACCCGACCTGAAATGGACCCGACCTGAAATGAACCCGACCTGAAATAAACCCGACCTGAAATGGACCCGCACCCGATCCGAGTCGAGTCAAAACAGAAAAATGACCTGAAATGACCTGTATCCGATTTTACCCGACCTGAAACCCGTCCGATTACCTGTTTTTACATCCCTATCTCCAACGGCATAATTGAATTAACTCCATGTGCTGGCCTCTCGAGCCCTGGAACATTATTACCACGTGATTGTTTCATTTTACTTTTAAATAGTATTCGGCACGACAAAAACATAAGTAACAATAAAAAAAATCAGTAACTTAGTGTTTTTCGTAGATTAGTAAATAATTACTAAAATTAAATTTTAAATTTTTTGTTTCGGTTACGGTTTCACCAAAAAAGCATAACCGCTATAATTCCATTTAACCTCTAGTTATCTACTTTACGCACAATCACAAATGTATATATTTATTTTAAAACTTTTTATTTAGTTTTTTTTGGGTAAACTACTCCAATGTCCACCAAACTATGGGTCGCGACGTGTTTTGACCACCCAGCTAAAAAAATTTAAAATTCGACCACCAACTATTTAAATAGACCTATTTTGACCACCAACCGTTAAAATCTAACGGAAAGGTGACGTGCCCATTAAGTAAAATTTGTATAGTTACAGATTTGGTCCTTGTTAGTTCTTTATTATATAAATTTAGTCTTAATTTTAATTTAAATAAATAATAAAATTAAATAACCAATCAGTTGACGACACGTGTCATCACCTCTTGTGGGAAAAACCCATGCTTTTACCACTGCACCAGCACACTCTTTATGATATTATATAATATCGGATTGGTTCAGTGGTTAAGGTTTAGCCTTTATATTTGAAGATCTTGGGTTCAAACCCCTCCAAGCGCATGGTTCTAGTATTTCTCCTCCAGCAAAACAACATCGTTTTGACTTAACGGGTGTGCTAAGAGTTAACGGCGGAGTGGTATTTTCAATTCACAAACTAAAGTTTAGTGTTAGTTTTGAATTTTTTTACAGTTCGATTGTATTTTCGAGTCAGAGGCCATAGTTGAGTGGTATGTGATGTAGTTTACCCTTAATATTATTAATACTTTTACTCTATTTTTTTTATTTTTTTAGTTTGTGTTTATGAGATTTGATATATAACATGTTTATATATTTCAGATCTGATAAAAAAATTTTGTTTCTTTGGTTTAGAAGTTAGAAATTGGATGTATTTTGAGAGTAGTGAAGTTTGTGTTTTTTAGTCTATTTTTATGATTTTATAGTGGTTGATCCGTTTTAGATATTTGATTTTTGAATTGTTTTGTTTGTTATTGGGTTGGATCGGATCGGGGACGAGTTTACACTCTATATCCTGGGCGGAGGAAGTAAAATTATTTTCGGGTCACGTTTTTTTTTTGATAAATATAGAGGCCTCATTAAAAACCTCCTTCATGCCGAAGAGCATAAACTCACCGGTAGCGGAAGGAGGAAAAGAGTGCCATGGGAATTTTATTCATGAAAAAGAAATTATACACTGTGAGAGAATCATACAAGGATCCATACAACAATCTTACAAGCAATCAAAAGGACTCTCAACCAATACCCTCCTTTGCGAGCTTGTCAGCGTCGCAATTTGCGGCTCTTGATATATGTCTGAAAATAACTGAATTAGAGGAGCCGAGAGAGGCAATCTCATTGACTATTGGGCAGAATCTTGGAGGACAAATGGAGGGGTTAGCAATCCAATCTATGGCAGTTTTGCAATCACATTCCAATATTAATCTAGCATAACGACAGAGATCTAAGGATCTTGAGATAATGAGACCAAATCTAATAGCAAGCAGTTCCACCAAGGTTACTGGTCCGGCGCCGACTGGTTCTGAGAAGGAGAAGAGGACGCCACCGCTATGGTCACGGAAAAGACCCCCAATTCCCCCTGCTTTTCGATTGCCAAGCAACGCACCGTCTACATTCAGTTTCAAGAAGCCCGGAGGTGGAGGTTGCCATAGAGAACTAGCAGACTTTAACCGAGCAGGTTTACGGTGTTGGTCTGCTAGCGAGGGGTTCGCCGATAAATCAGAGTGAGGGATGCTGATCGAAGGGTTTTTTGCTAAAAACCATGAAGCCAGTCTGAATTTGGCAATGAAGAACAAGATGCAAACATCAAGAGGGCTATGTCTGAAGATAATCTCGTTTCTTGTGACCCAAATTGTCCAAATAACTGCTGCCGGAATGAGGTGCCAAATCGAGTCACGTGAAGAAGAAGGGGAAGCAGCATGCCAATGAAGAAGAAAGGATTTCAGATCATTGTGGAAGGGCAAAGATAGATTCCAAAAAGCAGTGAACCTCTTCCATAATTTCCAGGATATGCTACACGAAAAAAGAAGATGATTGATTGTTTCCAAATCTGTTTTACAGAGGGGGCAGGAGGGATCGGTAACCAATTTACAACCACGTTTTAGTAGCTCAGCTCTGACAGGAATACTATTCCGAGAAGCCATCCAAATAAAAAATTCAACTTTGGGAGGGGCTTGCCCCAACCAAACGCAACTCATCCAATAGGAATCCGCAGTGCTTGAACTGTTGAGGTTATCAACACAGGATTTAATAGAGAATAAGCCGTCGCCGGAGCTAATCCAAAATAGGCAGTCTTGAGACACCCCGACTGTGGAAACAGTTTGAAGAAGGCTAAGCAACGAGGACCATTGAGATGATTCCCAATCAAACAGCCTCCTTCTCAGAGGAATTTTCCACGACCAAGAATTACCAACTTTAGTACCAAAGTCAACGATTTTACCGTCTTTGTTGGATGAAAGGGCGTAAATTCTAGGAAAATTTACACAAAGAGGAGCATCGCCTATCCAAGAGTCATGCCAAAACAAAATAGATCATCCATCACCCACGAGAGGCTTAAGATTATTTTGAAGATGACAACCAATAGTGTCTTTTTTGAAGAAGGAGTTTAAGACTCCTTTCCAAATCCAAGAGGCCTTACCAACCGAGGAGAAGTCGGGGAGAAGATCAAGTGGGTTTAGATTGTACCTGCAACAAATAATGGACTTCTATATGCTGTCGCGTTCATTAGAAAATTTCCATATCCATTTACATAAAAAAGCCCTGTTTTGAATTTCCAGATCCCGGATACCAAGACCTCCCATATCGCGCGGCAAACAAGCTGAATGCCAACTAATCCAGTGATATTTTCTTTGGTTTTCTGAACAGCCCCAAAGAAAGTTTGCCATGATGGAGTTTAGTTTACGGTAGATATTAGCTGGCATCTTAAAGACTGAAAGATAGTACAGTGGAAGAGAAGAGAGGACCGATTTGATGAGCACTAGTCTGCCACTGTAAGAGAGGTTATTAGCTTTCCAGCTTGCCAAAGAATTATGAAATTTAGTGAGAATAGGAGCCCATAAAGCCGAAGAATTCCTTGTTGGACCAAGCGGTAAACCCAGATATTCGGTAGGGAAAGAGCCCACAGTACAGCCAATAATATTTGCCCAAGACAAGAGCGATGCATCATCAACATTTATACCGTAGAGCCTACTTTTGATAAGATTAAGCTGCAAACCGGAGGCTATTTCGAAGATTCTTAGCACTCGCTTGACATTTCTAACTTCACCCAGCGAAGCACCGCAGAAGATCATGAGATCGTCTGCAAACTGTAGGAGGGAGATGTTTAATGTTTGATCCTCGGACCCGATAGTGAAACCATTAAAGCAGCCGACTTCAGTAGCCTTCTCTAGCATGCAGTGTAAAGCCTCCCCTACAATGTTAAAGAGAAGGGGCGAGAGGGGGCAACCTTGACGAAGGCCCCTAGAGATGGAGAAGCGAGGAGTAGGAACACCATTTACTAGGACAGAAATGGTGGCAGTGGAGATGCATTGCAGAATCCACTTGCGCCAACGAACACCGAAGCCCATTTCCTTAAGAACTCGAATTAAGAATGACCAGTCGATTGAGTCAAAAGCTCTCTTGAAGTCAATCTTGAAGGCGACTCCTTTTAGCCCCTTCTTTTTGAGGAAATCGATACTTTCATTGGCGATGAAGGAACAATCCAAAATCTGTCTTCCGGGAATAAATGCAAACTGGGTTTTGCTGATTAAAGAATCAGCGCAGGAAGACAGTCGACGCGATAAGACTTTAGAGAGGATTTTGTATATACCTCCCACAAGGCTGATCGGACGGTAGTCGTCAATAGATTCAGGGCTGAGCTTCTTAGCAATAAGTGTTATGAAGGAGTGGTTGACACCCTTATCCCAAGCTTTTCCTTGATAAAAATCATCAAAGAATTTCATGAAGTCCGATTTTAATAGGTGCCAACATTTCTTGAAAAAGCCTATGTTCAGCCCGTCCGGACCCGGAGCTTTCGAGCTGTCCATAGAACAAATTGCCTGCCACACTTCATCCTCCGAAAACATCTTTTCCAAATCCTTGGATTGCACCGCTGATAATTTAGGAAACTCCAATGATAGATCTTCAATTTCCAGCGTGTTATTGACATTATAAGATTTGGAAAAAGAGTTGAAGATGGACAATTTCACACTGCAGGGGTCCATAAGTACAGAGCCCTCATGAAGTAACGATAGAATGGAATTGGATCTGCGACGGTTTGAAGCAACCAGGTGGAAGAACCGGGTATTGCGGTCGCCCTCATTGAACCATTTTAACCGAGAGTTTTGAAGCCATATGCTCTCTTCCTTTCTTAGGCAGTGCCAAAGTTTTGATCGAAGAAGATTTAGTGATTTAACATAATCAGGGGGGGCAGACCCATGTTGAATTTTTAATTCCAAAGACGAAATATCACGCTCCAGATTTGGAATATCATCTTTGAGGAGCCTCTTCTGATCGGACCACTTCTTAATAGATAATTTAGACTCCTTTAATAAGCCAGGGAGGCTAACCTTGTTGTGCTTCGATTTGCATTGTCGGATGGCAGAGGCAACCAAATCGGTGAAGTCCTTCTCTTGCATAAGGTAATTAAATAGCTTGAAAGGTTTATACCCCCAGTTATCTTTGACTTCATCCAATAGAACCGGATTGTGATCCGATATAGACTTTGGTAGTAGAGATTGTGTGAGATCCGGAAATGATGTGAGAAATGAAGAACTCAGAAGGAATCTGTCGAGTCTCACGAACGTTGGTGGGTCTCTATTATTTGACCAGGTGAAGGATCCTCCTTTGAGAGGCAAGTCTACTAAGCTTGAATCTTGAATAAAGTTTTGGAACGATTCTATAGAGGATAGGTTCAGAGAAAAGCCCAGTTTTTCTTCAGCACATGCAAAGGAGTTGAAATCTCCCCCTAAGCACCAGGGGATATCGTAGCTTGATAAGAATTGCTGTAGTTCCGAGAAGAAAATCCTTTTCTCAGCTTCGATGGAAGGAGCGTAAATATTTAAAAATCCACACTTGAACTGATTCTTCTTGATTATACCAATAAGTGCGATGAAGCGGTGAGTAATAATTTGATCAGAAACTTCGAAAAAATCTGAATCCCATAAACAGAGAAGACCCCCAGCAGATTCAATGGATGGAGAGAAGCAGTTATCAAAAGTTCCTCCGCCTCCCAATCTTCTTAGCAAGGAGGGATTAAATGTTTGCAATTTCGTTTCCTGAAGAAAGAGCAATCTCGGCTTCCTGCTGCGAGAAAGGTTTCTGATAGCCCTAGCTTTTTCGAATTTACCAAGACCTCTAATATTCCAAATGATGATTGACAAATTCATGACAAAATAGAGAAAATACCCAGATCAAAGAATTCAATAACTGCGCTGGAGCAATTAACCAGACTTACCCTCAATCTCAACGACTTTGTCGATAAAGGCTTGTTTCCCACCGGCGAAGGAGACGCCCAGAGTTTTGCTAACCCCCCAGATAGCCAGAGCTTCTTCAATGAGATTAAGGTGAATAGAATCCTTCGAATAGAAAGAATCAGCTGAAGATGTGGAGTGAGGGTCTTGGTCCAGAGAGTCCCGAATTAACTTTCTTGCCGCTCTTCTATAGTCAGCCTTGAGAAAATCTTTTGAATTACAGAAGGATACAGAGAGGCAAAGCTGGGGTTGGGAATTAATTGAATTGTTTCTGATCAGACCGAAATCAACCTGGGAACCAAGATCACCACTGTCCGGAACAATATCTGGAGAATTGAGGAGGGAGGGATTGGGATCCACCGAATCCTGAACAACCAATTTATTTAGATCTGGGCTTGATGAGTTACGGTCCGCATAATTTTCTTCAGAAATAGTTGTGGCAGGCCTGAGGACCGCTGGGCCCAAAAATTGAGAATTAGGTGGACTAATAACTTGGTTGACTGGAAGAGAAGAGGGGCCTGCATGATGGGGAGTGTTAATGTCTGATACAGGGGACCCACTGCCAGAAGAGGTATCTAAAACCTTTACACCGTTAGCCACTAAATGGGAATTATTATTGGGAATAGAGCCCGGGTCTGGAGACACGTGCGAATTAATTCCATGATGGAATTGAGGGGTCGGATCAGCAGCATTCTCCTGCATGCTAGCATGGGTGTTCTGATGATCCAAAATATCCTCCGGCGGCTGTTCCGGCCACTCAGCATCGAAGATAGGATCGTCCTCTGACTGAATAACATCCAATTCCTCGGAAAGCTCAAGGTTTGTTTTGATGGCTATGAAGAAAGATCTACCCGAAACCTTGACGGATATAGATTTTGGGATGTCAAATAAGCTGGCAACCCGGATCACCATTTTGGCTTGATGTAAGTCCGATTTATTTGTGGTTGACTTATGAAGTGAGATGAACTGACCCCACCTTTGAGCTAACTATATGAAGAAATCATCAACCCAGCAATGGAGTGGGACTCCAATGAGAGAAACCGAGCAGTACATAAGAGGAATTCCATTCGCCATTGTGTTGATATCCAGATGTTCAAACCAAAATGAAAGCTCTTCTTTTTTATTGCTCCAGACCTCATCTAAAACAGCTTTTGAATCGAAGGTGATAATGCAGGAATTTTGCATGTTGCCCCAAGAAGCAATCTTGACTTTAATACCATCACTAAGGAGGGCTTTCTGAACGAATTTTCTGTCAAAGCTTTTCTTCAGAATACCCACAATGGAAAGATTAATCCAGGAAGTATTCTCCTTCGAAATATAGATGTCCATCAAACTGTTAGAATCCATTTGATCCTTGGGTTCTGAGTTGTCTGCTCTAGTAGGTGCAGGAGCGGTAGTCTCTCTAACGGTTTTATTTAACAGAGCCTCTCTGTAAGATCTTGAGTCTTTGAGCGGGGTTTTGTTGAACGCCGGCACCCGTGGAGCGTGAGCCGCTCTGTCCATTCTTTGGGGAGGGGTGGCAGACCAGTTCGAATGATGCGACGGGGGGGGCCGCCGATTCTGGAAGGCTGGGTATTTAGCTTTCGAAACAGATACAATCAGGCCATCTATTTTGGTGTTGTTGATCGCCAAAATAGCTCTCTGTAAATCCCGGTGACTGGCGAAGTAGACGAAAGCGAAAGTGTTTTGACGGTACCTGGGTTTCCTGTTGTTTGCGGGAATGAAGACCTTGAGAACCTTACCGTAGTGGTTAAACAGCTCTCGGAGCGTGCCTCTTGATATTCTTCTGCTCAGGTTGTCCACAAATGCCGTCCAAGTGCTGCCGAGGGGGGGAGACCGATGGGCGTTTGCTGGAGAGAACGCCATGCTCCTTAGTAAAATATTTTCGGGTCACGTTGAATATTGTTGAGCATTAGATTATGTTTAAGACTGTTGACATATAAGACATTTTCAATGAAAATAGAAGAGTGATTATCAATGAAGCCAATTCCTTCAATGTGGCCTTTGGAGTTGTCACCGAAAGTTACTACTCCACCACTCTTTGGCTTTAGTTCCAAGAATCTACTCTTATCACCGGTCATGTGTCTTGAGCATCCACTATCAAGGTACCATGAGTTTTATTATACTCCCTCCGTCCCATAAAAAATGTCCCTTATTGACTTTTTGAAAGTCAAAATTTTTAAACTTTGACTATTATTATATTTAATATTTTAAATAATTAATTTTTATAAAATATATATTTGAAAACTACTCGATTAGAAGTTTTTAAAATATATTTTTTTTCATATTTTTATCAATGATACATTTTAAATAATTATGAGTCAAAGTTGAAAAAAATTGACCAAAAAAAGTCAATAAAGGACAAAAATTATGGGACGGAGGGAGTTTCAAAAATGAGGAGATTGTAGAACTAAATGTTTTGATATAATAATTGAAAAATGTTTTGGACTAAATTGAAAAGAATTTAAAATATGCTTTTAGTCAAAATAACTTAGGAGTATAAAAGGGACCTCCAAGCATCAAGGATAAGTTAATGCTTCAATTGTCAACAACATTATGATGAAAGATTGTCTTTAGAGCTTAATTGTACATTTCTTGTATAGACAAAACTTGTGAGCTAAACATTGTCAAATTTGATCAAGTGTTTAGGTTTGGGGTGATGGATTAATTGGGCAAACAAATACCTATTAGAGGGATTTCGTGTTTGCTTTGAATTCTCTTTGTACAAGAGTGTCTTGGTTAATCTTTGGGTAGAAAGATTAACTGGTTTGTAAAGGTTGTCTCCTTAGCCTAGAAAAGGGGAAGAATTCTTAGTGAATTGGTGAAATCCTTGGTGGGAAGCTAAGGTAATGGATGTAGGCTTTGGTTAGAAAGCCGAACCACTCTAAATCTCTTGTTAATCTTTCTTATCTTTTACCACCACCATAAACACCAAAAAATCAACCTTCTCCACACTTGGCAAGCATATCGATTGTGACCATCGAGCTCAACAAATTATATATATATATATATATATATCAAGGTCAGATCTGGCAAAAACCCGTCCCGATTCGCCCCGTTGCCATCTCTATTCTTACCTCTTTTTGTTCCCCCTCTTAAAAAAGTGGGTTTAGGGTCTAAAGTTAGGGATCAAGGCTAGGATTTAGGGGATTTGAGGTATGATGTATTTTTAGGGTGTATGGTTTAGAATTTAGGATGTGGAATTTAGGGTTAGAGTTTAGGATTTAATTTTTAGTGTTTTTAGTGTGGGGAATAGAAATGGGCATACTTAGTGGCAGAAAATTTTTGTTCATAAACTTTGGGACAAAAACCATCTACCCCTTTTCGGTGCCTCTTTCTATGCACAACACTAAAAAAACACTAAAAATAAATTCTAAGCCCTAACCCTTAATTTTAAATCCTAAATCCTACACCTTAAAAAATACATCCTACCCCAAATTTACTAAATCCTAGTCATAAACCCTAAATCACAAACCTTAAACCTAATTTTTAGTGTAGGGTATAAATAGAGGCACCAAAAAATTGAGAATTTCTATTAAAAATTTGGACACGAATGTTTGAGTTCTGAATCTCAAAAGTTGTTTTTTTAAACATGACTACATGAAACATTTTAGGGTAAACTTCCTGGGTGACAACTGACCACCTAGCTATTGGGTCTAACCTGTTTTGACCACCAAACTACAAAAATTTAAAATTCGACCACCCAACTATTTAAATAGACCTATTTTGACCACCGACAATTGAAATATAACGGAGAGGTGACGTGGCAGTTAAAGAAAATTTGTATAATTACACATTTGGTCCCTATTAATTACTTATTGTATTAATTTGGTCTTAATTTTAATTTAATTAAATTAAATAAAATTAATCAAGCAATTAGATGAAAATACATATCATGACTCGATTGGATGAATTTATTCTATTTTTAATTTAATATTTTTCCACCCAATCAGATGGCAACACGTGTCACCTGATTGGGTGAATAATTAACCAAATGAGATTGTTAGGCATCGAACCATGAACCTATGGGTTGAATTGCAACAGCTTCACCGCTAGGCCAAGACCTTCAATTAGCTTAAATTTTCTAACTTTGTTTATTTAAACCTGATTTTGTGTTCTTCTCTTTCATTAAAAATTCCCTCAATCTTTCTCCACACCAGTCCACCCCACCCTTCTCTTCCCTCTTCATCTCTAACCTATTCATATACAATTTAAGCAGTGACATGTCGAGCTTACGAGATGACATTGTTCTCATTTTCTATGATGTAGGTATATGAAGGAGAGGAAACAGTTTGGAGCACCATTGACAGCATTTCAAATTAATCAGAGAAACTTGTTGTAATACTACGTAATATTCAAGCCATGACCCTTGTTGGTTGGCGGCTATGCAAATTGTATGATAAGGGTACAATGACTCCCGGTCATGCCAGCTTGGGAAAGGTATAAACATTTAAGATGTATAAACATGTGGTTTCACACAAGATTTAGATATGAATTACTTATCCATGACAAAACTTTTATGGTGTTCAGTTATAGATCACATTGAAGGCTGTAATCACTAATTTTGTCCGGGGTAACATCCTTTTATTTCGTTTTATAATAATGAGCTTTATTATATATATATATATCGAATAATTGAAAATAAAAACAAAAAATAGCATATATGTATTGATGTTATTATGAAAATATTATTTATTAGCCATTATCTACCATCCCCATCATTTTCACTATTACTATTATAAGTACCATATGTTATCAATATTACTCTTATCATTATTACTATGTTACCATACTATTTACTACTATCCACTATATTATTTACCTATCTACATTTATTATCCCATATATTATTATTACCTATTATTATTATATCTATTAGTGTTACGCTATGTTATTAATACCATTTTAATACTGTCATGTGTTGTTATAATTACTATTATTATCCTATTATTATTATTATTACCAATATTATTAATGATTCATAAAATAAATACAAAGAAATTGATATATATATATATATATATATATATATATATATATATATATATATATATATATATATATATATATATATAAACAAGCCCAGATTAAATAAATAAAAAGTCCAATTAAAATAATAAGCCCAACAGTTTATTAAAGTCCATTTACAATTAAGGAAATAATCTAAAAAAGGTTTACATGGCCCGTTGGCCCAATCCCGATTACAAGCCCTAACCCAATGTTGTCTGCGCAGGCAATTACATGCCGTCAGATCTGGATTAGATCTGACGGCCCAGACGGAAGATGCCAGAAACCGATTCGAGTAGGCTATACGGGGAAAACCGACGCGAAACCCGTGAAGGTCCCACCTCGGTTAGCGACCCTAATTTTATTTTTCCAATTATTTTACATCTTGTCTAAAGGCATTTAGTTACATAAGTGATCACGATAGCGGAAAACGAGGCCCACAAAAGCCCTACAGCAAACCGAGCCTAAGCCCGACTCTTGAGACCTATTAGAGATGTCCAAAAAGCCCATTCCCAGCCGCCCGTTTCGAAACAGACGTCACCCATTTCGAAACGTGGGCTCTAGTTTAAAAAGCCAGGTACTCGTACCGAAACGCAACCACCCCGTTTCGGAACAGGGTCATATTTTGCCTAGGCGTTTCGATACATATTTCGAAATAGGCGCTTCCAGTAGCCAAAGTGTTCCGAAACTTGTTTCGAAACAGGGGTTCACAATGGCCAAACAGTATCGAAACGGGTTCCGATACGGGGTCCCTGGAGCCATACCCGTTCCGAAACAGCTCAGCTACTTATCTGCATTGTCGAACAAAAAGGAGCGTAATCATAAAAGCTTAGTGAGGGTAAGCTCATAAAACAAACCTTCGACAATGCAGGGTCCAAGCACGAGCAACTACTATGATGGAATGCATGATCTTACCTCTGTTCCGCGCGGGCCAATATACATGATGCATGAACATATAACCAACATTATGCCATGCTCAACAACTAATAAGCTCAACGTACAATGATACATAACTCAAAGTATTATCCACGTCATATATCGATTCATATTGGAATTCACATTTCATATCATATTGGCATATATGCATAATCTCATATTGGCACCTAGTTATGACTCGAATATGCATATAACACGTTGGAACGCATTTCCAACACAACCATTACCTTTGGTGGGATTACACTCATCACCGGTCCTCGCGGAGGGGATTCCACCCATCCTCACGCCCCGCCGATGGGATTCCACTCATCATCGACTAATATATAAACATTTCTGGTGGAATATTACATCACCGTACTCCTCCTTGGTGCCTTAACTCCACCAAGGCCACGCGCGACTTTGACTCTCGTGTGCACACTAATCCTAATGATCGATCATTGTACCCCAAGCATACTAGTGCCAATATTAAACACAATTCATAACTTTTCACAACATCATATCAAAACAACTTCCGTGCTTAGCACGTACTCACCATAATCACTATCATGCACCTTCCACATGCATATATCAATGCATCAACCCAAGCCTCAATATACATGTATAACACATTATACATAGCCAACACATTAACAATTAAACACGAGGCATAAACAACCATTAAAGAGTGCAACCAAAGTCTCTAATCAAAGTTTGGGGATTAGGCTACCACTCTAATCCCAACTCTAGGTGGGTCTACCAATCCCAACCTAGTCCACATACTTGGACCAATTGCTCAAAATCATTTAAAACATTTTAACCACTCACCTTCACCTCCAAGCTCCACTGCCAAACAACCAAGGTCTTCAAATTTCCGAATTTGTTCCCGAGGCTTCACCAACACAAAATCTCGCTTCTAATCACCCTAACACAAGCAAAACAACTTCAAATCAACTCAAACATCAAAGTAGCTAACCCAGAATACTAATAAAACACCAAACACAACAATTCAAGCCATGGACAACCCCCAAGATTACCATACCCGAGTAGCCCTTATACCCAGCCTAAAACTTGTGATTTCCACACATTTAACACATTCAATTGCTTCCAAAACAACCCTCAACTAATATACTAACATCAGCCTTCCATTTCCAATATAAAACATACCCAAAAACCCTTCCAAAACCCTTCAAAAACCCCCCATTAAACCCAAATACGAAAATCTTTATAAAACACCCCGAATTTAACATATGTTGGACCTTATGGTTCACAAACAACATATCTAACCATAATAAATCAAAAGCTTTAGTAAAAACTCATAAAGCTTTAACCTTTAGCCTAAAACTTTGAAAAACCCAAATGTAAAATACATAGTTTTAGTGAAATCTAAAAATACCAAAATGTAGAGGATAGTAAGGCCAAGTCAAAACTATATTTACCTTTCAAAAAGCTCTAAAGATGAGGTTGTAGGAGAATGGGATAGTAACTAGGTGAGAGAGCTCTTCCTTTGTCGTTGGTTTAAAAAAATTGGAAATGAGGAAGAAGATGAGCACATGCTCATCTTTTGTTTTTTTTAATTCACCCAAAATAATATTTACAACTATGCCATTAATAAATGGCCAAACCCACATCTCTTAAAGTCCATGGATTTTGGACCCAAGAGATAGGCCCAACATAGCCTTAACCATTTTGAAATCTCGAGGCCCATAAAAATATTTTATTATTTAAATTATAAAACCGAACCCGAAATATTATTTTCACCCGACCCCTAAACCCGGGTGTTACAACTCTCCCCCACTTAAGGAAATTTCGTCCCTGAAATTTATCGGGCAAGAATTACCACGAAATCTGCTCTTACCCACTTTCCTTCTCACCACAACACACTAACCAACCTCGGTAGGCTTACCACACAACAACAGATATCTGATGCTAAGATCCCAACTGGTTCTCCATCGCATGTCAAATTTAAACTCAACTCAACCTCTTCAACAAACATAGCACGAGACAGACCAGTTTCACATTTCTGAATCATAGATACACAGAACACATCACAAACTTCTTTCTAACTCTGGTGGTGACCGCAACAAATAAACAACAGAACTAGCCCGATTCACAATCTCATACAACATTGTTTGAAAACTTGACCATCTGACCTCAACAGGTAACCAAACACTATGCAGACGTCTTCAAAATCTAGTTGAAATCTCGAATCTCTATTACCCACTTTCATTAAGAACCTCCCACGGATGTAACAAACTAGAAGACACTACAAGAATATAGACTTTTAGTGACAAATTGGCAGTGACTAGTAGTAATTTTGTCACAAATATTAAACTTTTGTAACAGATTTTTTGTGCGACACTATTAGCATAAGTAATTGTGATGTATTTTTATTTGGTCACTATTATAGTAATAATTGTGACGATTATATTTTTCACAATTAAATTCTCACTATAAGTCTATAACTATGACACAAATTTCATTGCCACTAAAACTTTGACACATGATAGTGACGATATATAAAGTGGTCACTATAATTTGATATTTGTTGTGACAATGCAATTGTTTGTCACTTTAAATTTTACTTTTGTATGGATAAATTTTGTCACCAATAAAAAAATAAACTTAATGACAAGTTATATATTGTCACAATAATAAATTTATTTTTATAATTATACTAATAATAACAATTATAAAAAATTGAAGTTACCATAAAGGCATAAACTAGTTTATCAAAAGGTAAAATAATTCTATTAGTCTCTACACTATGTGTAAATTGTTGTTTTAGTCATTCTATTTTGATCAATTTTAGTCCCTATATTTTTAAAATTTTAAAACTTCAATCCTAATCCAAATGGGACAACGACAATATGATTAAATTACAATGACTAAAAATGATTGAACAAAAGAATAAAAATTTTAAAGATTATCATTCATGTCAAGATTGAAATTTCAAAATTTTAAAAATACATATTTTTTGAATATAAAGTACATAAACTTAAAGTAAACAAATTAAAGTAAAAAGACTAATATGTAATCTTGGCATAATATGTGATAGTAAAATTTTACCTTGTGAAAAATTTTACACTTTATATTTGTTTTAACTTTTCTTGTGAAGGTAAAATTTGCATTGTCAGTATAGTAAATAATTATCACATAAAGGATAATTCTATCAATAATTTAGGTGTAAATCTTAATATTCACATGTTTTTATTTTAAAACCAACTCAATTATTTTTATATATTTTCTTCAACAAACCTATTTCGTATAGGAAACCATATAAAATTAATTAAATTATTGTTATATTAATTATTGTTATAATTAATACATACTTTTAAAATAAATAAAATTAATTTCCATTAGAATTTAACCTAAATAATATTTTACTTTCAAAATAATATTAAATTTCTTGCCTAGCTTAGTGGATAAATATTGCACTCTCCCCCTAAAGGTTCTAGGTTCGATCCCCTACGAAACCATGCATTGTATTTATTTATTAAAAATTGATATATGAATATGTCACATCATCTATAATTAACCCCCTCGCCATGGGCTAGCAACCGAGCTAACCTTGGTGTAAGTGACCTTCTCCTAAGCTCATGTGGGCCCTACGTGTACAGGCCATTAGGGACCAAGTGGATGACCTTCTAGGGACCAGTTTGGGGGCAGAGGGCCTCATATCGCGCTCGTCGCAGAAGTCAAAGGTTGGTATCTCTAGCACATTCACTACGCCCCGCGGGAGATATTCAGTGTCCGTGTTGCCTGAATAAAATAATATATTTATTTTATTATTATTGAAAGCGACAATGTATTTTAGACACTATTTCAATATGTATTTGTGATAAAATGTTTGTCACTAATAAGAATAACATTAGTGTCTAAATTTTAGTCAATGTTATTAATCTTTTGTGTCAAAAAATATAGTCATAAAAATTATAACTTATTGTGACAAGATGCATAAAAGTTGTCTCTAATATAATAGTGACGGAGTTATTATTGACGACATGTGACGACTCAGAAAAATAGTCACTGTAAATTTTAGTGACTAAATTTAATACTTTTAGTGACTATTTTTTATGTCACTAAAAATCTATTTTCTTGTGTGAGAAAACTGAAGCTCGGTCTTGACACGCTGGAAAATTACACACTTGCTCTCATACTGAACCACACCATCCATCAACTCAATCCGAAAATACTCTTCTTCAACCCACAATACGTCTTCATACTACTCAGATGCAATACAAATGAACTTGTCTTGTTCTTCGGCCAAAACAATACGTCTCAAAACACTATGTCATTTGGCACAACTATTCTGTCTCTAAAAATACAAACTCTATCATCTCTGAAACTGTATTCTGAAGGTCTTCTTTTGGCTATGTCTTGCACGTGAGGTGCCAAGAACCTGTCTTGCAACTGTTTCTCTTCAAGCATTCTGACTCAAAGTAGGTTTAACATGAAACTCGGCCCCAAAACTACTATCATTTGAATAACTGAATCTAGCGAATAGCTCACAACTCTACTGCCAAACTAACAACAAGTATAACTCGAAGCACCAGTTACTACGTTAACTCTCTTCGGATGGTACTCAATCTCGAGATTACAGTCTTCAAGCAGTTCTAGCGACTCATGATGTTCAAGTTTCAACCCTTCCTAAGTCGTCTAATATTTCAAGTTCTGATGATATGTATATACTGTGCATTTCTTACTATACACGCTTTGACTCTAGGTCTTCAAAGCAAATTTTTCTGTACTTAACTCTATGTCTAGTGTCGGATAATTCTTCTCTCGGTCTTTCAACTATCTCGATGAATAGGCCACAATCTTCTGTCTTGCGTAAGCACACAACCTAACCCTACATGTAACGCATCACCATGGTTCACAAATTCTTTCTCTGATATAGGCTGAATCAAGGTCGAAGTTCTCTTCAAGGTTTCTTTCGGTTTCTCAAAGGCTCGTTGTCTTGCATCTGGCCACACAACTGAACATTCTTCCGTAGCAACTTGTCAAAGGAGCAACTATCTTCGAAAGACTATTTACAATTCTCTGAAAGTAGCAATGCTAAACCTAGGAACTATAAATACCTGTCACAGTCTTCGGTTTCTTCCAACTCACATCTTCTTCTGCCCACTTAGGATTTACTCTAATACACTCGGCTAAGCTACATGTCCTAGGATAACATCTTCCTTAACCCGGAGTTCACGTTTGCTCAACTTGGCATATAACTGATTCTCTAATAGAATCTACAATACTAACTCCAATGCATGTCATGGTCTTCTTCGGTACGTGAATATACTCATGTATCATCTATGAGGACTACTACAACTGATCAGAGAGCTTAGGAAATATTTTGCTCAACATATTTATAAAAGTAACTAACACACTAGTCAAACAAAGCGGCATAACTCGGAGCTCAAAGCGATCAAATCTTGCCCCGAAAGCTATCTTCGGTACTTCAACTTCTCTCACTTTCAACTGGTAGTAATCGTATCTCAAATTAATCTTCGAAAAGACTGGTGCACACACTAACTAATCAACAAATCACTGACACTTGTTTCAACTACCTGAAATCTAAACACTTTCTCGTATTGTCTTCACTCCTTTTCACAAATTGCACTGTCATACTCTAAGATGATGTACTAGGCCTAATGAATCTACGGTCTAACAAATCTCGAAGTTGATTCTTCAACACTCTCAATCCTGTCGGGAACCATAAGATACAGAGCAATCAAAGTAGAAGCAAGCTCGGAGACGGTCTCAATAACAAACTTTTCTTCTCTGTCAGGAGACAAACCGGGCAATTCTTGCAACACTTCTAGGAAAACACAAACTATTCTAACAATCTGCGGTCTAATCTTCATTCAAAAATCAAATCTATCACATTTGCCAGACAAGCCTGTCAACTAAACTCAATCAATCTTTGACCTCTAAAGCTGGATCAACATTCAACAAGAAGTTCACATCCTCACCAACCACTGCAGTCTAACAGAAATCTGCAACATCAAGGCAACTCTCTCTTTGTCTCAACGTATACCCTAGCTTTGTGTTCTACGAGCCGAACCACGCCAACTGCTACATCAAAACCGTAAAAAGACAATTATTTCACATCTACTAGAATCACGTAACCCTGAACCATCAACAAACATCTTCTGTACATTTTTCTTACCACCACTATCTCACCACAAAGGACTAATCACGTGCGTCCCTACATCTAAGATCTCGACAGAGATATCTAGCTTCCTTACATGCTCACACAAAAGGATGTATCCGCAGAAATTGCAACTTCACATGTACACAACTAATAGTCTTCGGTCCTCTTCTTTTCAGGCTGGTCCTTCACACATAACCTAACTCTTCAAAACCGTTCTTAGAGCATCTCGAAACTTCAAAATTCAATTATGATCACACACAAACAGTCATGCTTGAACTTGCTCTATAACATTGGTCCTGACGACTCCAAACATCCCACCACCAAACAATCTGGAGTTAAAGCTTAAGACTTCCTTCTCGGCTCAACTATATCAGAAGCGACTTCGTCTCTTCTTCTTGCTGGAAGACAACTCGGACGTACACTGACCCAATCACACAGATCAATTCTCACTCACGGATATTGTTCGGTTGTCTTGTATCAAAACCATGGGCTGAACCCCAACGACCACTAACTAACATTTCTAAATTTCAGATGACTCACACGAGATCCTTACCTTGATCTCGCCAAAAGAACTAAGGTACTCGTACCTACTTCTCACACTTCACCGGGCACATTCAAACTTTGCATGCTCGCTAACAATATATAGAAGTACAGATTCAGAATCAACGGGAGGGAACAAACTCAAAACTGTACCAAGGGCTTATCTGCTACAACATCGATAACACTCTGACTCCCACTCATAGGTCTTCACTTCTTTTCCCCAACTAATACTAGAATCGGTCTCATCGTTCCTTATCAACAGAAATCAACCCACATACACACTAACTCAGACAAGCGAATTGTACCTCGACTCCGGTACAACCACACTTCCCTAACTATAGCGATGAACTCCCTCAACATCATCCACATTTCTAGAAACCACAACTTCTACTTACCGACTCACAGCCCACACCTTGGCCTCAAACTACTAAAAAGCAATAAATCAACAACAACAACAACAATTTAACATACAAACTCAGTTAGCAAAGGAAAGGGTCCAAGTGGCTCAAGTATGATTCCCTCACTTAAAAATCTCTTTTTTCGATGTAATAGAATGAATGGGACTATACTAAATATGCTTCAAGCAACACACACGCACGATCAACCAACATACATTCACAATCAAACAATCACACATTACAACATACTCAAATAACAAGCAACATGCTTACATGGCAAGCAACCACCGTGCAATTGCAATACAAAGATTAAACTTACCTCACTTACCTGCCCAAAGTCTCAGAAACCTTAGGCTCTTATACCAACAAATGTAACCCCCTCGCCCCGCTCTGGTCGGCTGACCGGTTCGAGTAAGCTACACGGGGAAAATCAATGCAAAACCCGTGAAGGTCCCACCTCGGTTAGCGACCCTAATTTTCTTTTTCCAATTATTTTACATCTTGTCTAGAGGCATTTAGTTACCTAAGTGATCACGATAGCGGAAAACGAGGCCCACAAAATCCCTACAGCAAACCGGGCCTAAGCCCGACTCTTGAGACCTATTAGAGATGTCCAAAAAGCCCATTCTCAGCCGCCCGTTTCGAAACAAACGTCACCCGTTTCGAAACGCGAGCTCTAGTTTAAAAAGCTAGGTACCCGTACCGAAACACAACCACCCCGTTTCGGAACAGGGTCATATTTTGCCTAGGCGCTTCGATACCTATTTCGAAACAGGCGCTTCCAGTAGCCAAAGTGTTCTGAAACTTGTTTCGAAATAAGGGTTCTCAGTGGCCAAATCATATCGAAACGGGTTCCGATACGGGGTCCCTGGAGCCATACCCGTTCCGAAACAGCTCAGCCCGTTTCGAAACACCTGCTGTCTGCAATTTCCCAAAACCATCTTTAAACATCTCTAATCGACCCCAAAAGCCCTAAACAACCCTAAGAAGCCAACACAACTTGCACATACATGTTGCGTGTAAAAGTGTCTATCGCAATTGAGTGCAAGTGTACACGTCGCAAGTAATAAAGTGATACTAGAGTATCGGATATCGTCTCCACAGGGACTGGGCTAACCCTTTCCTTCGCTATCTGCACAAGGGGAAAAGAATAGATTGAGATATTGTCACGAAAATAATAAAGAATACTGGAAAATAAAAGTAGAGAAATCAAGATAGAGAGAATGGGCTGGTATTGAATTGCTCAGTAGTGCAGGTATTGCAGAGTTTAGGAAATCCAGTTCTGTCGTCGCGCCCGTTGTGGACAGCACCTGTTGCGGCAACAGTCCATTGATTGTAGCGGCAGCAAACTCTCAACTCAGTACTTCAAGTTTGGCAAGAATCCAAGATGTGCCTTGGCCTATCCCTAGGTCCAAGTCTGTCGATGATCATGTCTTTGATGATACCTCCCGGCGTGAATCGAAGGATGAACACCGATGTGGATGAATTCTTCTTTAGCCACTTAACCTCGTCCTATCCTTAGGCCCGAGATAGTTCAACTATAAACTAGAGAACTTGCTCTTATTTCTTTCGTATACTTAACTCTCCCGATGCTAAGTAAATGGATAACCTCACAATGCTCTCCCGATGCTCTTGCAAGATATTAATAACCAAAATAAGAGAACTTGAAGTTTATTTTATTGAACTGAAAATTCCTAAAACAAAACAACCCTTGCAACTACTTTACAAATCAACCTGTGGCCCTAGGGGGAATTTAGAACATGTCGAGGGCAGGAAAACGACAGGATTTGGGAAGGAGGCTAGGGTAATCGGTTATGGGATCTATCCTCTCCTAGGTTAAAATACATGCCCTTATATAAGCTTTGGGCTCAAGTTGTCTAAATTAGGAAGAATACAACTTTAATTAAAAGTATGATTCTAATAAAGACTAAATCTTCAAGGAATCTACTTTCCAGCCGTCATCTTCTTGCTTGGGATTTTCCCGCCTTGAACTTTGGGCTTGACATATCTTTTGATCTGGGGCTTGGAAAAATATATGGTTTTCACACGACAGACGGGCTAAATTTTCTCTACCTGTCGAGGTCCACTTTGCTTTTTCTCCTCAAAACTGCTGTCGTCCTCTGCTGTCACGGCAGCACCATGGCAGCATCGTCCTCTTTGTCTGCTTGTCCAGTTCAGCTCTTCTGCTTCACTGCCCAGCGCCTGCCCTCACCGTCTGCTACGGCGGCAACCTGCAAAAACAGCCATTTTTAGTAGAATATGTGCCTTTTAATATATTTGTGATGTTTTGCTGTAAACTAACTTAAATGCAATGAATAATGCTTGAATGCAGCAGAAATATGGGTTAAAAAGGGTGTAAATAATAGAACTTTTACACACTCAACACACCCCCAAACTCAAGTTTTTTCTTGCCCTCAAGCAACTAAGGCCTAAAAGAAAAATGAAATATTTTTGTTTTGGCTTTCAAACAGTGAACTTTCCCTTACCCGTCGTTCGTTCCCTGTGACGGCAGCAACCTATCTGATAATTTAGGATATGTCCGGAATCTCACTATAGTCCTCGTGCAGTGTGTGCATGCTTGTGAACAGTTATATGCCAAGATTCTCTTAGTTTCACTAGAATATTCAACTCTTAACTTGAATTTTTATGCCAAAGTTTATCTTTTGAAGGCATTTTTTATGCTTCTTTGCTTTTTTTACTCGATTTCTCTATTTTTTTAAGCTAAAGTTTTACTAGAGCCAGTTTTAGGCACCTCTAGTTAACTTACTAGAGCCATTTTCGGGCACCTCTAGGGCTGTTGGGTCTCTTTTGCTAAACTTCTTTCCTAGAGCCAGTGTTAGGCACCTCTAGGAGCTATTCAAGTGCTAAGCTTCCTATTCTGGTTTGGCTAAAAGAAGTCTAAGCAGTATAACAGTCACAATGGTGTTTAAGTTTTCAGAACTATAGAAAGGCTTTAAACTTCTCCTTAAACTATCCTAAAGTTTCTGCCACGACAGAGCTGTCACGACAGGCAAGTTCGGTTCATAGTTTTAAGCCAAAATTTTCAATATTTTCAGTTTTTTTAAGAAAAAAATAACTAAGTAAAAGACACAAAATTTAACTAAGATGTACTCCATTGATATGGAGGGTTGCCACCCCCAAACTCGAGGGTTGCATTGCCCTCAATGCAAATGACAAAATGAAAATGAAAACATATGAAGGCAGTACAACACAAAATATATAAATGGCAGGCAGCAATAAGAAAATAAGAAACTTAAATTTTAAGCACTGTCTTCAATGCTGCTGCTGAGGCGGATTTGGCGGCGGATTCTGGCTTTTGGGGCGGGCTGGGGTGGTTGCTGTACAACCTGAATATCAGAGCTGCTGCCGCTGCTGTCACTGCTGCTGCTGACCCTTGGCAGAGTTTTCTTATCTGCCATTCTTTTCTGCCTCTTTACTGATGTAATGTCCTTCGACAGGTTCCTCTGAATAGAGGGTTCATCGTCGTTGTCTGCCCAGACGGAGGAGGAAGAGAATCCAGGAACAAAGGCAGCAAGGTCATCTGAGGGCACTGGTCGCTTTGTTCCTCGAGCAGATGTTTCGGCATGGGTGCTGCCGGCTGCCGTCGGTGCAGGTGATGGTATGGAGGCGGCAGATGGTGTTTGTGGGGTAGCAGCATGTGTAGGTGTGTGGACAGGGGTGGGGACAGTGAAGTAGTGGGCAGGGAAGGTGGGGAAAACAACATCAGGGAAATTTAAAGTAGTTTGAATAAAATTTACCGTGGATGCGGCAAAGTCCTTGATGAATGTCATAAGGCCCAACTGTCTGTCCTCCATCCTTTGAATGGCAGCTAGGATTTGATTTGAGGGGTCTGTCGGAGCAGCTGCTACAGTGGCAGGTTTAGGATTTGGCTGCTCTGATGATTCAGCTGGGGCAACAGCGGGGTTGAAAGATGAGAGAGGGGTTGCCACTGTCAGCTCCATGAGGCTGATGATATTCTTTTCTGTCCAACCCCGTCCTTTCACTATGAAATTGGTGTCGGCTTCCGGCACATTATGACCGCGGTAGAGGGACGTGATGAGGCAGGGGAGGAAAAGGAGGCTCGACGGTCGATGTGCACTTTCCAAAATACTCTCTCGCATATAACTACCCACATTAATGGGCCGCTCATTTAAAATAGAGTGTATTAAGGCTAACCTTTGCTGATCAATGGTTGTATGGTGTGACGACGGCATAATCCTCTTTTTGATGAAGGCATTCCATAGTTTTGCCTCCGGCAGCAGCTGCCCCCTCTTCACCGTGTGTGGATATTTCCAGCTTGTATTCCATTCGGTTCCCTCTTCCGTTAGTTCTGCCATGACAACGTCATAGGCAGCATCATCCAAGGTGTCGAGGAACTGCTGGTGTGCATCATCATTGGGGCCTATATAGAGGCCATATAAGGAGTTGATGTGCTCGGCTGTAAATGGCACTTCTTTCCCTCTAACTCTCACTGCTGTCGCCGTTTTGCTGCTGATGGCAGCGTAAAATTCTCTCACCATCATCTCGTTCATCTCCTCTGGTTGCTCCGCAAATGATTGCCATAATAGAGCTCTAATCTTCCTAGCGATGAAAGGCTTGAGGCCTATATTCTTTGCCTTTGGAGTATAAATGAAGCCTCGTTCTTCCCACAGATCTCTGGTTGCAAAGGACTATGGGGTAGTTGCTGCCGGTGAGGAAGTAGAGGCAGCACTGCGGCGGGTTTTTCTGGAAGTCATGTTAGTGCAAGGGTTGTGAAAAGTAAATGAAAGCAAATGAGAACTAAATATGGAGAGCAAGTAAGAAAAGCAGAAGTGAGTGAAAATGAAAATGAAATGGGGTTTTATAGAAAATGAATTACTGCCCGTTGAAACTGTAACGACATGCGCGAATAATGGGGCGACTGTCGAGCTTTAGCGTGTCTGACACGCGTTTCTGCGTCTGTTACGCGTCTGTCACACGTTTCCGCGTCTGTCGTGACAGCATGGTGACAGCCTGTCTTTTCCACGTCTGTCATGGCAGCCGTAACGACAGGCTTCAATATTGGGCTTTGTTGGGCTGATGGATGGGTGGTGGGCTGAGTTCACTTCTCCTGTTCTTCTTGGCTCCTTTATTTCCTAAAAACAATAAATATAAAAAACATTATTCGAATAAAATAAATCTTATTTCCTAATAAATAATATATAATAAATAATAAAAATAAAATTTAGGTTACATTAGGGATGCCAGGTGGGGCATCTCCTAAGGTAACCACTTCCTGCATTCCTGGGGCTTCAGTCCCCTGATAATGCTTGAGGCGCTGCCCATTGACTTTGAATTGGTGTCCGTCTTTTAATGATCGGATTGTGATGGCACCATGGGGAAAGAGTTGTACGACTTGGAATGGGCAAAAAATACCCCCTGTTCTATTGATGCTTGAGGGGTCGTTTCCGGTACTTCTTGAAGTCTATCTGTACCCTCCATCTGGTGATTATTCTCATGGTGGGGGCTCCTTTCTTTCTCTTCCCTTTGTAGTCCATGAAGTCCTCCCTTCTTGGTAATGTTTCTGAGGGCATGAATATATGATTAGAAAAAATCAAATTGACATTCGACAATAAACTTACCTTGTTTTCGTTGAATGTTGTTGTGGTTGAATGTATCCCTTGCTGTCGTGCCTGCTGCTGCGGCAGGCAGTTATTTTGACAGTTCTTTATCAGGTTACTTTGCAGGTCAATGGGACATTGGTAAGTGCCATCACTCTCTATATCAAATTCTGTTGACCACTCGTAGATCTCCATCAATAGAGACTTTGATAATTCTGAGTCCACCGGTGTTGGTTCCTCTAATATCTGCAATGGAATCAGTGAGTTTTCAAAGAATTCAAAAGGTTCGTTTATTACCTGCTCGTATTCCATTTGTGAAGAACTGTCATTGGGTAGCTCTTCTAGGTGGTCGTGCGAGTGCCATGACAGAGATGGATGTGTGCAATCTTGGTCGGGCATAACCGAGGTAGTGGGTTGAGAGTTTTCCTCGGATGTGGTTGTTGTCGTGACATTCTCTTGAATTTCACTCAGCGTTGTTGCGGTGTTGCTCCGTTCTGGCTCCTCGGTCATTGCCATGGCAGGTTGTTGCTCAGACTCATCATATGTTGGGTATTCCTTCATATAGGCATCATCGTCACATTGGCTCATGATTTCAGGTTCATCTGTGGCATGAATGAGGGCCGGTCTGCTCAAGATTTCATCCATCTTGGCGATACTTGCGTCCATAGAAGCTGACAATTCTTGAGTGAGTGCCATGAAGGCTTGCAGTGTGTCTTCTAAGGATTTTGACTGCTCTTGAGGATGATGACATTGCCAGGGCAGGTCGGGTTCTGTAGCAAAACTGTTATGGTATAAAAAAATTTGTGGGATTTGATCGTACCATAAAAATTTTGCTGCTACGGCATCGACATTTGCTGTCCCTGTTGCTGCTGTGGCAGCATATCTTTACGGTAATTGCAAGAACTTTCCCACATCAACTCTCGAATGGTTTTTCCTGGCATGTTGATGCCCTTGAACTTGTATTTTCACCAGAGTTTTTGTTGAAAAAAAATAATAGAAAAGTGCAGAAGCTAGGGTAAGAGTGTGTTGCCAGTCCCCGTCAACGGCGCCAAAAACTTGTTGCGTGTAAAAGTGTCTATCACAATTGAGTGCAAGTGTACACGTCGCAAGTAATAAAGTGATACTAGAGTATCGGATATCGTCTCCACAGGGACTGGGCTAACCCTTTCCCTCGCTATCTGCACAAGGGGAAAAGAATAGATTGAGATATTGTCACGAAAATAATAAAGAATACTGGAAAATAAAAGTAGAGAAATCAAGATAGAGAGAATGGGCTGGTATTGAATTGCTCAGTAGTGCAGTTATTGCAGAGTTTAGGAAATCCAGTTATGTCGTCGCGCCCGTCGCGGACAATACCTGTCGCGGCAGCAGTCCGTTGATTGTCGCGGCAGCAAACTCTAAACTCAGTACTTCAAGTTTGGCAAGAATCCCAGATGTGCCTTGGCCTATCCTTAGGTCCAAGTCTGTCGATGTGTAACGCCCCAATTTTGTGCTTAGAAGTTTTGGGTTTGGACCGGTTCGGTCGGAGTGCGGTTCGAATATAAAAGAGTGAATTTAGGAAAAACCTAGTTCGGGTTGCATTAAAAATATGGAAAAATGTCTTAAAATCCTCTTTTATTATATATAAGAGAATGGTGGAATCAATTTTACAAAATGAGGTTTGGAAGAGTGACATTTTGGTTAGTGACCAAAATGTAATTTTTGAAAACCGTGTGACTGTTTTAAAAAGGATTGAAACTTTGAATCTTTAAGGAGCTATTTACCCAATAGGAGTTTCTCCAGATTTTTCTTAAATATTAAAGGTTTAATTAATGGTTTTTAAAATAAAAGTAAAAGGGAGGGAAGATATTTTGTCATTTTCCAACTAACTTTTCCAAATTCCCATTTTCCTTTTCTCTCAATTTTTTCTCAAACCAAACACATTCTCCAGCACATTTTCCCTCTGATTTTGACATCCAATTATGAGATTTCAATCCTCTTTGGATCTCTAATCATCTCTTCAACAAAACCTTTGCATTTGCTAATTGGATTTTCAAGAATCTTGGTTCCAAAAAGGGAGAAACTCAAGTTTAGAGGTATGAACGTCCTTCTCCTCTAAATTCTCAGTTCTTTACTGAAATTCCCAAGTTCTCAATCCTTGATTTATGTTTTATTAAAGGTTTTACAATTGTACTCTTGATCTTGGCTTTAAAATGCAAGATTTGGTTGATTTTTGATAGAATTCGTATGATCTGATTGGGCACTGATTTGAGGTGTCTTTTGATGTTAAAAGAATGTTTAATTGAAGAGAAATTGAGGTTTAATCAATGCAATCCCGGATAGGTTGATTTTCCTAAGTTTAGCTTGAGTTTTTGGTTGTTTTTGAAGTGATCTTGATGATCTGTTATAGCTGGAGGTATAAGGACGTGGTTAGATCCTTTTTGGATGTTAATTGAGGTTTATGAATGTTTAGAATTGATGGATCTTGGTTGGGTAGTGTTGTGGAGTTGTTTAGATGTGTTTTCGGTTGTGTTGGTAGCCGAAAATAGAGTGTGGATGAGAGCAGCGAGTTTAGGTGCTTTCATTGAAGCTATTAATGCATGATGATGCATTAATCCTCTGCTTTGATGTGTTTAAATCAGGGGAGTCATCTTTGGATCCTTGTGGTGGTGATCCGGAAGCTTGATTGGTGTTTCGGCAAGTGGCGAAACGGAATCGGTGAGTGGATTTTGGTTTTCAGCTTTGAAACCAATGTTTTGAAGGTTTGGGAGCTTAGTTTAAGTCTAAGCAACTTAGCTAAGCTCAAGAATAAGTTTTCGGTAAAACTCTCTTGATGATGAACCATGGTTGGTTGGATGCAATGTGATTTGTTTGCATGTTTTAAATTCTGTTTTGAAAGCATATTTTAGCATGTTATTTGCTGATTTTATAAGCCATGTGTTGAAGGATGCTCAAGGTAAGAGATCCTTGTTTTTGAACATTGTTTAATGTGGTTTTGATGCTTAATGATGCATGATAATTATGGCTTTGTATAATGCTTTAAAACAGTGGAATATTGTTGTTAATGATGCATATTGGCAAGTGATGTTTTGTGAAAGGTTAAGAACACTATGGTGGTTAAAAGTCCATAGGTGGTTCTTGTTTTAAGAACAACATGGTGGTTAAAAGTCCATGGTTGGTTATTGGTTAAGATCACAAAGGTGTTTAAAAGTCTTTGTGTGAATCTTGTGTATTTTAAGAACAACATGGTGGTTAAAAGTGCATGGTTGGTTCTTGGTTAAGGTCGCAAAGGTGGTTAAAAGTCCTTGTGTGAGCCTTGTTTATTTAAGAACACCATGGTGGTTAAAAGTCCATGGGTGATTCTTGTTAAGGACACAAAGGTGGTTAAAAGTCCTTGTGTGGTCCTTGTGAGATGTAAGAACATCATGGTGTTTAAAAGTCCATGGATGATTCTTGTGCTAAGGACACAATGGTGTTTAAAAGTCCATGTGTGGTCCTTGTGAATTGTAAGAACACAATGGTGTTTAAAAGTCCATGTGTGGATCTTATGTTGATTGTATCACTTGTGGCCAATATGACATGTCATAAACTTGAAGCATGAATTGCTTGTTTAAAATGCTTATGTGCATGTACAAATGATGATTTGAACCAAAGGTTTATACATGTGTTTTATAAATGCATTATTGTGTTGATTTAAATGAGCATTCCTCACTAAGCTATTTGCTTACGCTCTCTCTTTTCTTAAACCAATAATGCAGAGCATTGAAGTGCATTTGGGGCAGCAAGGAAGCCAAACATCCAAGTGAAGATTTAAGCTCATGTATGGTGAACATTTTCCTAAAACTATTAGCTTTTGGGCATTTGGCAATGGGGGACCTATGTTGTTGTTTTGGGAGATGTTTTGAACTCCCTAAGTTGGTTTTATGATGTTATTGATGTTGGAACATGTAATTGGCCTTTGTGAGGTAGTTTTGGTATTTTGATGCTTGAATGGTTTCCTAAGTAGGATGCATGCCTATAGAATTGGGGATTTGTTTTATTGATGCCATGTTTGAGTATGGTTGATGCAATTATGTTCCTTATGCATGAAATGACTTGCTGGTATAATTTGGTTGCATTTGGAGCATGTTTGATGGGTCAATTGTGTGTTTAATCAGCAAAATTCTGCAAATCTGGGCAGGCCGTATCGGAACGGGTGTTACCGTTTCGGAACAGGGGCCTGAAATGGCCTAGGCGTTCCGAAACGGGAGGAACCGTTCCGGAACGGAAATGCTACTGCCAAGCCTTGTTTCGGAACCCGTTTCGAAACAGTCCCGCGTTTCGGAACAGGTCCTCCCTGTTTCGGAACACTTGACCGTTGGGCTCTGAATTTGATAGTTATATGTTTTGAAATGTTTGCGTTTTAGTCCTGAACTTTGTTATTGCAATTCAATGAGTTTGAGATGTCCGTTTGAGCTGAAATTTGGCAGAGAAGCATGGAAGATGGTTAATTTCATATTGGTAACTTTAAATTGGGTTAAGTCATTAAAATTTTCAGAAATTGCAAATTGGCCCCTAATTCCTTAATTTGTGCAATTGAGTCCCTGAATGTTCTCTGATTGCTACGATCTTTGAGTATGCTGGTCTGGTGAACATATCTAGGGTTAATGTGCATCTAGACAAGATTAAAAAGAAAAAAAAGGTCGTTAATCAAGGTTGACTTTCGGGTTGACATTGGTTTTCCCCGTGTAAACTTCTTAATTCGGTTCAACCGTCTGGGCCGGGTTAAGGGGGTTACATTTGGTGGTATCAGAGCTGAGTTCTCGAGTAATTGGGAATGATTATGTGGATGAATTAAGTATGTATGCTTTGTATGCTTGTTGAATGAAAGCATGTTGAGTGAATTGTATATGTGTTACAATTGAGGTATTTGCGGTGGTGAAGCATGTTGTGGGTACCCATTGCCAAATCAAAGCTAATGTAATGATATTGATTTTAAGTGAAAATGAGCTTGAGTACTTGGATTGCTTACCTTGCTGAGCCTGACTTTGTTTTATTGCATTGTGATTGCATTGTTAGTGAATGGCACCTCGTAGAGAGTTGATAGTTAATACGCGAGCTATGGCTCAAAATGAAAATGAAGAGAACGCTGAGAATGCTATGGATTTACCTCCTCCACCGGGTGGTGGTGGTGCTGAGGGTGAAGGAGCTGGAGTTGTAGCTGGTGCTGGGGTCGCTGGACCTGAAGCTGGTCAGGGACAAGCTGTTCCTGACATGACAATGTTGGTTCAAGCTATTGTTGGTGCCTTTCGAGCAGCGGTAGCTGGAGCTCAAGGAGCTGTGCATTAGGGAGATGCTGGAGTTAGACTACCCTTGGAACGCTTACGCAGTCTGGGAGGGACTGAGTTTAGGGGTTTGTCAGCTGAAGGTTCAGAGTCTTGGTTAGAGAGTACCAAGAGAATCTTGGGGCAGATGAGTTGCACTGATGTGCAGAAGCTGGGTTGTGTAGTATCCTTGCTACAGGATGATGCATATACGTGGTGGACGACCACTATCTCTGGGATGTTGGAAGCTGATGTAACTTGGACGTTCTTTCAGAACGCGTTCAAGAGAAGGTATCTAGGTGTGAGGTACCTAGATGAAAAGAAGAGGGAATTCATGTCTCTTACCCAGGGGAGCATGTCTGTTGCTGAGTATGAATTTCAGTTTGTTCGACTCAGTCAGTATGCACCTGAGCTTGTTCCAGATGAGCTGGAGAGGTGTGAAAGGTTCCGTTATGGTTTAGTGACAGAAGTAAAGATGTATGTGCTGGCTACCGAGTATAATGATTTTGATGTGTTGGTTGGCCGAGCAAAGGATATTGAGATGAACTTGGGTTTGTCTTCTAGAAGTGCTGGGTCAAGTGCTGGTAAGCGAGTTGCTGAATATTGTTCCGGTGGTGGACGGAACAAGAGGGGACGTGATCAGAAGTATCAATCCTCAGTTAAGCGAGGTGGTGGTGCGCCTACTCAGGGAGGCAAGGCTAGAGCTGAACCGAGTGCATGTTGGACATGTGGATCGCGTGGCCATATGAAACGTGATTGTCATCGAGCTGTAAGGGAGGTGCAAGCTCCTGTTGTGGCGGCTGGTAATTCATGCTGGAACTGTGGATCTACGGATCATTTGAGGAGAGAGTGTCCTATGTTGGCTGGTGGCCAAGTGCGTGCTCCTGTCGTTGTTGCACCACAGAGAGGTCGTGGGCGCGGCCGTGGTAACTTTCAGCGGAGAGAGGAAGGTGGTCGGAATGTGGCTCATGTTGTAGCTGTGCAGCCTGAGGGTGGTGGCCAAGCCAGGGTGTATGCTCAGCGGGAGGGAAGAAATGACACAGATGTGATCGCAGGTACTTTTACTTTGCAATCCTTGTCATTACTTTCCTTGATTGATTCTGGATCTACGCACTCATACATATTGCGTGAGCATGCTGAATTGCTTGGTTTGCCTGTTGAGTCTTTGGATGTTGGTATGCATGTCACTAGTTCTTTTGGTGAGACTGTTGTGACTCGAAAGCTTTATAGAAGATGTCCTTTGGTTGTTCAAGATCATGTTTTTCCTGTTGACCTTATGGAATTGCCTTTCTATGGTTTTGATGTAATCCTTGGTATGGATTGGCTTGCTGAGCATCGAGCTGTAGTGGATTGTGAGAACAAGCGAGTTTCGTTGAAGCTTGCGGATGATTATGAGGTAGTTGTGGTTGGTGAGAATGTGAAGTTTCTTGCCAATGTGGTGTCTACGTTGGAGGCGATCCGGATGCTGAGGCAAGGTTGTGAGGCTTATCTAGCTTTTGTGATGAATCCTAGTTCTAAGGAGTTGCGTGTGCAAGATATCAGGATTGTGAAAGAATTTCCTGGTGTGTTTCCTGAGGAGTTTCCTGGATTACCTCCTAATCGCGAGGTGGAGTTTGGGATTGAGCTGTATGAAAATACAACTCCTGTGTCCATTACCCCTTATAGAATGGCACCTAAAGAGTTGAAGGAGCTGAAGACGCAATTGTAAGAGTTGCTTGATCGTGGGTTCATTCGGCCGAGTGTGTCACCTTGGGGTGCACCGGTCTTGTTTGTGAAGAAGAAGGATGGCACCATGAGAATGTGCATTGATTATCGTCAGCTGAACAAGTTGACTATCAAGAATCGGTATCCCTTGCCGAGAATTGATGATCTCTTTGATCAATTTCGGGGAGCAGCTGTGTTCTCTAAGATTGACTTGAGGTCAGGGTATTACCAGTTGAAGGTTAAGGATGTGGATGTGCCTAAGACAGCTTTCAGGACAAGGTATGGCATTATAAGTTCCTTGTGATGCCGTTTGGTTTGACAAATGCTCCTGCAGCTTTCATGGACATGATGAATTGTGTGTTTCATGAATACCTGGACAAGTTTGTTGTGGTGTTCATTGATGATATCCTCGTGTACTCACGTACTGAGGAGGAGCATGAAGAGCATTTGAGGATTGTGCTGCAAGCTTTGTTGGAGAATCGGCTTTATGCCAAGCTGAGCAAGTGTGAGTTCTGGTTAAGTGAAGTGGTGTTTCTTGGGCATGTGGTTTCTGCTAAAGGGATTTGTGTTGATCCTCAGAAGATTGAGGCAGTGATGAATTGGAAGGTTCCTAAGTCTGTTCATGAGGTCCGTAGTTTCCTTGGTTTGGCGGGATACTACCGGAGGTTTGTGGATGGGTTTTCTAAGATTGTTGCACCTTTGACAAAGTTGTTGCAGAAGGATGTTAAGTATGAGTGGACGGAAGCGAGACAACAGGCTTTTGAGAAGCTTAAGGCAGCTTTGACGCAAGCTCCTATCTTGGTTCAACCTGAATCAGGGAAAGAGTTTGTGGTCTATAGCGATGCGTCCTATGTTGGTTTAGGATGTGTGTTGATGCAAGAGGGTAAGGTGGTGGCTTATGCATCGCGGCAGTTGAAGGTGCATGAGCGCAATTATCCTACGCATGATATCGAGTTGGCTGCGGTGGGTTTTGCTTTGAAGATCTGGAGACATTATCTGTATGGTGAGAAGTGTACTGTGTACACGGATCACAAGAGTTTGAAGTATCTGATGTCTCAGAAGGAGTTGAATCTCAGGCAGCAACGTTGGGTGGAGTTGCTCAAGGATTATGATTTGACGATTGAGTATCACCCTGGAAAAGGTAATGTTGTGGCGGATGCCTTGAGCAGAAAGGTAGCTGTTGAGTTGAGGGCTATGTTTGCCAGTTTGAGTATTTCGCGTGATGGTGGTCTTGTGGCTGAGTTGCAAGTGAAACCATCTTTGGTTCAGTTGATCAAGGAAAAGCAGTTGTTGGATGATTCCTTGGTACCTCATGTTCAGGATATCGCGGAGGGTAGGCCTTCGGATTTCTGTTTTAATGATGATGGAGTGTTGTGTTTTGGGAGTCGGATAGTAGTGCCCAATGATGATGAGTTGAGGCGTGCTATTCTGACTGAAGGTCATAGTAGTCCTTTTGCCATGCACCCTGGTAGTACTAAGATGTATCGTGATCTTCGTGATGAGTACTATTGGGTGGGTTTAAAGAAAGATGTTGCAGAGTTTGTGAGCAGGTGTATGGTGTGTCAGCGAGTTAAGGCTGAGCATCAGGTTCCTTCAGGGTTGTTGCAACCGTTGAGAATTCTTGAATGGAAGTGGGAAAGGATTACCATGGATTTTGTATCTGGTTTGCCTTTGTCACCATCGAAGAGGAATTCGGTGTGGGTGATTGTGGATCGCCTGACGAAGTGTGCGCATTTCTTGCCTGTGCATACTACGTTTTCTTTGGATAAGCTTGCGGAGCTGTACATTGCTGAGATTGTGCGGCTGCATGGTGTGCCTAAGTCGATTGTGTCGGATAGGGATCCGAGGTTTACATCGCGTTTCTGGCAGTGTTTGCATCAAGCTTTGGGTACACGGTTTAATTTCAGTACATCTTATCATCCTCAGTCGGATGGTCAGTCCGAGCGTGTTATTTAGGTTTTGGAGGATATGTTGAGGTGTTGCGTGATTGAGTTCCAGGGCTCTTGGGAGAAACTTTTGCCTTTGGTGGAGTTTGCCTATAATAATAGTTATCAGGCAAGTATTCAAATGGCACCTTATGAAGCTTTGTACGGGAGGAAGTGTAGGACTCCTCTTTGTTGGGCTGAAACGGGTCAGAAGTTGGTTTCGATGCCGGCTTTGTTGAAAGGAACCACCGAGAAGGTGAAGCTCATTTGTGAGCGGTTAAAGGCAGCTTCTGACCGGCAAAAGTCTTACGCGGATTTGAAGCGTAAGGAGATTGAGTATGCGGTGGATGACCGTGTGTTTATGAAGGTTTCGCCTTGGAAAAAGGTGATGAGGTTTGGCCGGAAGGGTAAGTTAAGCCCTAGGTACATTGGACCATACGAGGTGATTGAGCGTGTGGGTCCTGTTGCGTATAAGTTGAGGTTACCTCAGGAGTTGGAAAAGATTCATGATGTGTTTCATGTTTCTATGCTTCGAAAGTATAGATCGGATCCTTCACATGTGATGCCTGTGGAAGAAGTGGAATTGAATCCGGATTTGACCTATGATGAGGAACCGGTGAAGATTCTGGATTCGAATAGCAAAGTTCTTCGAGGCAAGACCATAGAGTTGGTAAAGGTGTTGTGGAAACATCGTGGTGTTGAAGAAGCCACGTGGGAACGGAAGGATGACATGCTGAAGCAGTTTCCGTACCTCTTTCCTTCAGGTAAAATTTCGAGGACGAAATTTCTTAAGGGGGGGAGAGTTGTAACGCCCCAATTTTGGGCTTAGAAGTTTTGGGTTTGGACCGGTTCGGTCGGAGTGCGGTTCGAATATAAAAGAGTGAATTTAGGAAAAACCTAGTTCGGATTGCATTAAAAATATGGAAAAATGTCTTAAAATCCTCTTTTATTATATATAAGAGAATGGTGGAATCAATTTTACAAAATGAGGTTTGGAAGAGTGACATTTTGGTTAGTGACCAAAATGTAATTTTTGAAAACTGTGTGACTGTTTTAAAAAGGATTGAAACTTTGAATCTTTAAGGAGATATTTACCCAATAGGAGTTTCTCCATATTTTTCTTAAATATTAAAGGTTTAATTAATGGTTTTTAAAATAAAAGTAAAAGGGAGGGAAGATATTTTGGCATTTTCCAACTAACTTTTCCAAATTCCCATTTTCCTTTTCTCTCAATTTTCTCTCAAACCAAACACATTCTCCAGCACATTTTCCCTCTGATTTTGACATCCAATTATGAGATTTCAATCCTCTTTGGATCTCTAATCATCTCTTCAACAAAACTTTTGCATTTGCTAATTGGATTTTCAAGAATCTTGGTTCCAAAAAGGGAGAAACTCAAGTTTAGAGGTATGAACGTCCTTCTTCTCTAAATTCTCAGTTCTTTACTGAAATTCCCAAGTTCTCAATCCTTGATTTATGTTTTATTAAAGGTTTTACAATTGTACTCTTGATCTTGGCTTTAAAATGCAAGATTTGGTTGATTTTTGATAGAATTCGTATGATCTGATTGGGCACTGATTTGAGGTGTCTTTTTGATGTTAAAAGAATGTTTAATTGATGAGAAATTGAGGTTTAATCAATGCAATCCCGGATAGGTTGATTTTCCTAAGTTTAGCTTGAGTTTTTGGTTGTTTTTGGAGTGATCTTGATGATCTATTATAGCTGGAGGTATAAGGACGTGGTTAGATCCTTTTTGGATGTTAATTGAGGTTTATGAATGTTTAGAATTGATGGATCTTGGCTGGGTAGTGTTGTGGAGTTGTTTGGATGTGTTTTCGGTTGTGTTGGTAGCCGAAAATGGAGTGTGGATGAGAGCAGCGAGTTTAGGTGCTTTCATTGAAGCTATTAATGCATGATGATGCATTAATCCTCTGCTTTGATGTGTTTAAAACAGGGGAGTCATCTTTGGATCCTTGTGGTGGTGATCCGGAAGCTTGATTGGTGTTTCGGCAAGTGGCGAAACGGAATCGGTGAGTGGATTTTGGTTTTCAGCTTTGAAACCAATGTTTTGAAGGTTTGGGAGCTTAGTTTAAGTCTAAGCAACCTAGCTAAGCTCAAGAGTAAGTTTTCGGTAAAACTCTCTTGATGATGAACCATGGTTTGTTGGATGCAATGTGATTTGTTTGCATGTTTTAAATTCTGTTTTGAAAGCATATTTTAGCATGTTATTTGCTGATTTTATAAGCCATGTGTTGAAGGATGCTCAAGGTAAGAGATCCTTGTTTTTTTAACATTGTTTAATGTGGTTTTGATGCTTAATGATGCATGATAATTATGGCTTTGTATAATGCTTTAAAACAGTGGAATATTGTTGTTAATGATGCATATTGGCAAGTGATGTTTTGTGAAAGGTTAAGAACACTATGGTGGTTAAAAGTCCATAGGTGGTTCTTGTTTTAAGAACAACATGGTGGTTAAAAGTCCATGGTTGGTTCTTGGTTAAGATCACAAAGGTGTTTAAAAGTCCTTGTGTGAATCTTGTGAATTTTAAGAACAACATGGTGGTTAAAAGTCCATGGTTGGTTCTTGGTTAAGGTCGCAAAGGTGGTTAAAAGTCCTTGTGTGAGCATTGTTTATTTAAGAACACCATGGTGGTTAAAAGTCCATGGGTGATTCTTGTTAAGGACACAAAGGTGGTTAAAAGTCCTTGTGTGGTCCTTGTGAGATGTAAGAACATCATGGTGTTTAAAAGTCCATGGATGATTCTTGTGCTAAGGACACAATGGTGTTTAAAAGTCCATGTGTGGTCCTTGTGAATTGTAAGAACACAATGGTGTTTAAAAGTCCATGTGTGGATCTTATGTTGATTGTATCACTTGTGGCCAATATGACATGTCATAAACTTGAAGCATGAATTGCTTGTTTAAAATGCTTATGTGCATGTACAAATGATGATTTGAACCAAAGGTTTATAAATGTGTTTTATAAATGCATTATTGTGTTGATTTAAATGAGCATTCCTCACTAAGCTATTTGCTTACGCTCTCTCTTTTCTTAAACCAATAATGCAGAGCATTGAAGTGCATTTGGGGCAGCAAGGAAGCCAAGCATCCAAGTGAAGATTTAAGCTCATGTATGGTGAACATTTTCCTAAAACTATTAGCTTTTGGGCATTTGGCAATGGGGGACCTATGTTGTTGTTTTGGGAGATGTTTTGAACTCCCTAAGTTGGTTTTATGATGTTATTGATGTTGGAACATGTAATTGGCCTTTGTGAGGTAGTTTTGGTATTTTGATGCTTGAATGGTTTCCTAAGTAGGATGCATGCCTATAGAATTGGGGATTTGTTTTATTGATGCCATGTTTGAGTATGGTTGATGCAATTATGTTCCTTATGCATGAAATGACTTGCTGGTATAATTTGGTTGCATTTGGAGCATGTTTGATGGGTCAATTGTGTGTTTAATCAGCAAAATTCTGCAAATCTGGGCAGGCCGTATCGGAACGGGTGTTACCGTTTCGGAACAGGGGCCTGAAATGGCCTAGGCGTTCCGAAACGGGAGGAACCGTTCTGGAACGGAAATGCTACTGCCAAGCATTGTTTCGGAACCCGTTTCGGAACGGTCCCGCGTTTCGGAACAGGTCCTCCCTGCTTCGGAACACTTGACCGTTGGGCTCTGAATTTGATAGTTATATGTTTTGAAATGTTTGCGTTTTAGTCCTGAACTTTGTTATTGCAATTCAATGAGTTTGAGATGTCCGTTTGAGCTGAAATTTGGCAGAGAAGCATGGAAGATGATTAATTTCATATTGGTAACTTTAAATTGGGTTAAGTCCTTAAAATTTTCAGAAATTGCAAATTGGTCCCTAATTCCTTAATTTGTGCAATTGAGTCCCTGAATGTTCTCTGATTGCTACGATCTTTGAGTATGCTGGTCTGGTGAACATATCTAGGGTTAATGTGCATCTAGACAAGATTAAAAAGAAAAAAAAGGGTCGTTAATCAAGGTTGACTTTCAGGTTGACTTTTGTTTTACCCGTGTAAACTTCTTAATTCGGTTCAACCGTCTGGGCCGGGTTAAGGGGGTTACATTTGGTGGTATCAGAGCTGAGTTCTCGAGTAATTGGGAATGATTATGTGGATGAATTAAGTATGTATGCTTTGTATGCTTGTTGAATGAAAGCATGTTGAGTGAATTGTATATGTGTTACAATTGAGGTATTTGCGGTGGTGAAGCATGTTGTGGGTACCCGTTGCCAAATCAAAGCTAATGTAATGATATTGATTTTAAGTGAAAATCTTTATAAAACACCCCAAATTTAACATATGTTGGACCTTATGGTTCACAAACAACATATCTAACCATAATAAATCAAAAGCTTTAGTAAAAACCCATAAAGCTTTAACCTTTAGCCTAAAACTTTGAAAAACCCAAATGTAAAATACATAGTTTTAGTGAAATCTAAAAATACCAAAATATAGAGGATAGCAAGGCCAAGTCAAAATTATATTTACCTTTCAAAAAGCTCTAAGGATGAGGTTGTAGGAGAATGGAATAGTAACTACGTGAGAGAGCTCTTCCTTTGTCGTTGGTTTAAAAAAAATTGGAAATGAGGAAGAAGATGAGCACATGCTCATCTTTTGTTTTATTTTTAATTCACCCAAAATAATATTTACATCTATGCCATTAATGAATGGCCAAACCCACATCTCTTAAAGTCCATGGATTTTGGACCCAAGAGATACGCCCAACATAGCATTAACCATTTTGAAATCCCGAGGCCCATAAAAATATTTTATTATTTAAATTATAAAACCGAACCCAAAATATTATTTTCACCCGACCCCTAAACCTGGGTGTTACATTCGCGCCGCACGATCAGAGCCGTTGGATCAGACGGAGATCCAATGCTCTATAATGCCCCTCCACAGAAACCCTATCCTCCATCAGATGATGCTGCACCGCCCGAATCTAAACCGTTGGATCAAACACGATCCAACGGCTCGGATGTAGAGAGAATTCCATGCGCGACTCCCCCAATTCTCAGCACGTCCACGCGCGTCGTTTGAGGTCACCACGCGCACACGTGTAGCACATGCCCGACGTTCCAGTGCACCAGAGAGCTCGCCACGTCATCCTCGTCCGATCCAACGGACGATCTAGTGGCCATGATAGTTCACCGTACGAACCATGCACGAAAAGAAAGAGAGATCAGCTAATATCAAAACACATCAAAACAAAAGGGGAAAAAGAAAAGCAAAACGAACAAAAGGCAACAGAATGGCAGGGGAATGACAGAATCACACATGAATCCGGCCAAATGAAATATACGAGCCAATGGACATTTTCCATCATATAAACAAAAATGTAAAAACAATCGAAATTCCGGCTATAAAGCCGAATCGACATTCATTTGTAAAGGATTCGTGATCTCCCACAAAAAAATCACGAAGAGCAATACTAATTCCAGATTATTCTCAGGTATATCGATTTCCATTGTTACATGTAAAGATAGAATAATAAAAAGAAGAATTTTGTTTTTGTTTTTACCTTTCGTCTTCTCCGACTTCTCACTCCTCTGCCGAGAATAAGCCTAGCCATCCGGTGGCTCTAAACGGTGACTCGGTCAAGAGAAACGAGAAGGGTCTCCCTTCGTCTCTGTGTCGCTTCGTTTCTTGGGCGTCTTATAGTTTTTTTGGGGCTTTGGTTTTCTGGTTTTTGTTTAGAGAAGGATATGAGGATGTCGGGTTTTGGTTTCGAGGGGAGCCAAATGTAAAGGGTTTTCTTCGGTCTGTTTCTAGGATCTTTGGGGTTAGTTTTTCTGGTCAGGGTGCGTTTTAGGTCTGCCGGATGGTGAATATCATTGGCCGACGTTCGAGGGTCGAGAGAGAGTTGTTTAGTGTGATGGCTAGGGTTTAGGTTTGGGCAAAAGGGTTTCCGGGCTGTTTAAGTTAGGTATTTATAGGGTTTTTAGGTTTTAGTTTTAGGGTAATCTCGCGTCTGGTCCCTCCGTGTCGCGTCTTTAGCGTACTAAGGGTCTCCGTCTTACTAAATTACACCCTAGGTCCTTAGGGTTTTGGGTCCGTGTTCAATTTCGTCCTAGATCGAGTCCGTTTTTGGTCTTTTTGTTCGTCCAGTCCCCCTCCCTTCGTCCCGTGTCCATTTTGGTCCCCGTGCCCAGATCAAAACCTTCTCTTCCTTTTTTTTTACATTTTTGCCATTGTTTTTGCATATCTGTCAATTTGATACGTTTTTTGTGTATAATTGCTTTTAGTATGTTGTTAATGCATGATTTTAATGCCGTGTGCTATTCTTTGATCAAATATGTAGGTTGGCCTGGTATGTTTGTTATAATTTTGTTGGTCCTGCATGGTTCGTTTATTGCCTAATTACCATTTTATCGAATATATGTTTTTGGTTTGTTTTTACGGTCTAGAATGTTTAGTGTTTTTATGTTTTCACGCGTGTTTCGAGTAGCTACATGTGTCGAATATATATGGGTTTCCATGACTTGTCCTCATATTCATTGAGTTTTATGTATTGATTAAACTAATGTAAAATGAATTTTCAATTTAATTAATTAATATATGTTTAGGGTGTTAAATTTGGGCCTTATAGTGGTTTAGATGTAGGTATTCTTAATGTGGGCCTTTTGTGCCTTAGGATAGATAGGTTGGTTGAGTGTCTTATGGGCTTCACCCTTTCTTAAAATGGGCTTGGGTTAGTTAGCTTAGATAAGTTATCTCGATTGGTTTAATTACTTCGGTTTATGCGCCCGCCTTATAAGGGCATGATTCGAGTAATTAGGTCGGTTCGGGTTTAAGGCTTTTATTAGGTTTAATCACATCCACTACTAAAAAATAGAATTAATGTGACACTTAGACAAAAATTATACAAGATAATACATAATTGATTCGAACCTTTTAATTAGGATATAAATGATCTAGAGTCTAATATTAGAATCATGAGAAGTGGTTAAACCACTAATTAATATTCCATAACTTGGACTTTTAAGTTAGGGCCTTGGGTAGGCTTTTATGTGTTTATTTTGAGTACTTTTATGACATGCACTTATCATACATGAGGCCCGGTAATTAAGCATGATAACCGGACTTAAAAATCTACCCCAAGAGAGGTATTAATTAGCCCCGGTATTCGATAAACGACAGTCCTAGCTTAATGGATGTCGATTGAATACTCAGATTAATCTTCACCGTCTCTAGGTAAGCGAAAGCATAAAAAAGGAAAATAACACGCATCATCCTTTATTTGCCTGCATCATGCATAAAGGTGACGTACATGATCCGAACCCTAAACTAACACGACAGTAAGTCTTATATGATGTTGGTTTAGTCTATGGTCCGGTGTACCGTCATCCTTTTGAATTAAACGTTTAATTAATTCTAAAGTCACAAATTTGATAAAGCCCGTGCAAATTAAGCCACATTTTCATTTAAGAACATTTTTGTTAAATTCACTTTGGGTCTTAAAAAATTTCTAATGATTAAAGGCAACAAGCAATTTGGTACCGATTTCCGGGCGTGATGGGGGTGCTAATCATTCCCTACACGTAACCAACTCCCGAACCCATTTTTAAAACGAATCTCGGGTTTTGTGGTGTCCGACCTACCTTAGTGGCCGGTGGCGACTCCAAATTTTTTTACAGTTTTCCAAAATACGAACCCTCCCTTTTTTTTAAATAAAATCCTTTTCAAAAAGAAAGTGATAAGGCCCAGTTAGTCGGTTTTCAAAAAAAAACCTTATCACAGTTTGGCGACTCCGCTGGGGACAAAATTTTTGTTTTTACAAAAAAAGAGAGAGTTAAGCCAATAAAACACTTGTTGCCATTTATCGATAGAAATTATTTAAAATTCAAAGTGAGGTTGATAAGTTTGTTCTTTTATGAAAATACGACTTAAGTTGAACGGGCTTTGAAAGTTTGTGACATTCGAATTAATTTTCCATTTAATTATTAAGGAAATCACCGACATGTGTTGCACCATGTTCATTAAGCTCTATACCCGAGCAACCCTTCTTAAGTGAGAGTGAAACACCCATACCCACGTGAGTATCCCTCCACGGGTCGATAATTCACTTTCGGAATCCACACCTTTTGACACATGAGCAGCCCTCCACGTCATTAGGTCGTGCTTTCCCTCGAGCCGAAACCAATTCGCAAGCCTGTAATGGGGCAGAATTGGGGTTCATATTGCTTAGTAGGTGATGAGATAGGTTCGGGTACCCTTTGCTAGAACCAATCTCATGAGTGAGAATGTAGAAAGCCCACCCATTTAGAGCCATGTCGATAACCCTAGAGTTTAGAGTGTCTAGGTTTTTCTTACTAATTTCTTGTTTCTACGCTTCTTTTTTCGTTAATGCTTGAATTTCATTGCTTGACTTATGATTTATATTTATCATGTGACTAACCCCTTTGCTTTCCTTCCCCTTTTCTCTTATTTTGCATATATCATCATGTCATAGAAAGCATATTGGTTTGGGAATAGTCTAAAATAAAGGTGAGAATTATGGGGGAAATAGTGAGGAGTATGGATGAAAAGAATTCAGAGGTACAAGTATGGTCGGAAGGAGAGCAACAACACGAAGGAGATAGCATTACCGTTGGGTTCAGGTCGGTGATGGCAAACAAGACTTTCGTGAACACAAAAATCAATGATGTGTCAGGGTTGAAGCAAGTATGGAACGGTTGGGATTCCGAAGCGAGGACCACCTTCAAAGGTGAGTTTGGTGACATAGCGTATTTGTTGTACGTCCCAGTTGATCAAGCGTTACTTCGAGCCTTAACCGGGTTTTGGAGCCCAGCCTACAGTTGCTTTACGATCGAGGATTTAGACCTCACACCGACTATCGAAGAATACCAAGATCTTGTTAATTGCAACAAAATACAAGAGGATCGTGTCTTTTCGAAGACAAACAAGTACAAGCCTTTTCGGGAAAAACTTCTGAAGCTTTCAGATACTTTAGCATCGTGGGTAGACCAACAAGTTGGGACATGGAACAACAAGGAGTACCTAAAGGTTGACAGGATTTTGGCCTTAGCTTCTGTACTACTGGCGGGTAGGGTTCAGCGGAATTTATTCGCACTGTTAATTTATGGGTTGGTCCTCTTTCCCAAAGCCTTAGGCTTCATCCATCCGGCAGTGTTAGACTTGTTCGATAAATTGGCCGAGGGTGGTAATCCAGTTCCAGTCATTCTGTCAGAAACCTTCCAGTCTCTAGGATTTTGTAGAAAGCACGAAGGTGGTCGTTTCTTGGGATGTCCTCAACTCTTAACGGTGTGGTTCTATAGCCACTTTTGGACATATGCCAGTTTTTCGAGGCCGGTTTATGATGGTAAGTTTTCAACTTTAGAAGAATTTTTGAACAAAGGGAATTGGCCTACAAAGCGAACCGAGGAAGTATGGCTTGATGTGCTTCAGAATTTGAGTGCCGATGACGTAGTTTGGAGAGTCCCTTGGTTATCAGCAAGAAGTATTCGCTACAAGTGTGGAATGTACTCGTGGGTACCTCTGTTGGGACTTTGGTGACACACGGCCTATGCACCTCTGTTAGTTTTAAGACAGTATGTGCCAGCTACGAAGGGTTTGAATGATTTCGACGTTGACTACCAGAAAGAAAGGGCTACAAAGGAAAGGTGTTTACCGCTTCTTCAACATGGAATAAAGCGAGGCGGGTAAGGATCCTGAATGCTCCTTACATGGTCACCCCAAAATACGAAGTGTGGAGGTTTAACCGCGTCGATGACAACGTTCCCAGTTGAGCCCGGACAAGAGGAGGACCATGAGGGAAAGGTTGGCTTCACTTCCTACCGAAGCGGACCTAATGAGGGAACAACTAGAGGAGGAACAAAAGAAGTATGCACAACTTGAAGAGAAGGCAAATAGAGAGAAGTTTGATTTCGAACTAGAAAGAGTGCGATATGAAGGGAATATTAGGTGATTACAAAAGAAAAATGATGAGTTACAGCTTGAGCTAAGGATGGAAAAGGAGGAAATACAAAAGTTGCAAAGGATGAACAAGGGTAAGAGAGCTAGCAAGGGTGGGGCGAGTTAGGGAGCTGAACTCCATCTCAAGGAAGAAAGGGCAAGGGCTGAAAACTATAAGAGAGGGTACCATGAGTTCAAAGACATGGTACTTACTTTGACTCAAGAATTGAAGAGCCTACGCACCGAGTATTCAGGGCAGCTCGAGAGAGAGGTGAATCAGAATGGGACCTTAAAAGACCAAGTGAAGAATCTGGAAAAGTCTCTTTTCAGGCACAAGGGGTCAACTAGCAAACTCAAAGCGAGTGAGTCAGAAAACCAAGTCTTGAGGGATCGCATCGACGAGCTAGAAACCAAGGTGCATGAGCTTAAAGATTGTACTGAGAGCATCATGGGGCAATCCAAGTACGCCCTACGCCTACTTTGGAGCAATTACACTTCACCGCCTTTACTATTTGGAGGCAAGAACAAGAACTGGCACAGTGGGATTCCCGTGTGCGCTATGTTGCTGCAAAGTTGAAGTTTTTAGCCGAAAACGCCGCCGAGCTTCATGATCAGGTAGACGACTCGAACTAGGCAGAAGAGACGGTCGTATGGATTCTCAGGGAGGTTATGGATTTGAGCGCCAGGCTAGACCAATATGTATGAGGAAGAAGAGTTGGAAGAAAGAAGAAGTAGCGTTAGTATGACTAGGTTTTTAGTGGTTATTAATGTAGGACTTTTGATGTAATCAGCTTCCCCAAAATTTGTAATCAAACATATTCCACTTAATATGAGCTATTTGAGGTTGATATTTGCCAAACCCAGTGTTGCTCTTCGTATTCATATATTATACATTCACACATTATACATTTATTTGAACATTCACACATTATACATTTATTTGAACATTCACACATTGTACATTTATTTGAACATTCATACATTGTACATTTATCTGAACATTCATACATTATACATTTATTTGAAGATTCATACAATATACATTTATTCATACATTATACATCTATTTGAACATTTATTTGCACATATTGTTTAAATAACTTGAACTTAACTAAAAGACTTTGCCTTTTAGATACCAATTGCATTTTGGTTCATTAAAATTTTCAACCATTCCACATTCTTACGGTACACGATCTCAGTATCGAGTCATGGAGGAAAGGTTGGCTAAAGTGGAACAAGGCCAGAAGGATTTGGAGAACCGTTTAGATGGGGTTAACAGAAATATGAGCGACCAGATAGCAGAGTCCCAGGTATCCATCATTGCTCAGATGACTAGCTTGTTAGCCAAGATGAAGGGAAAGGAAGGAGTTTCTGTTGACAGCTCACATGTGGAAGAACACGAAGGTACTACGTCTCACACGAGGGTTAACCAGGAAATGTCAGAGTCAGGGAAGAAGGTCTTCATTAACCTCACGGGGACATCTGCTAGTCGCCCCGGGGGAGTGGCAGTAAGTCAGCCTGTTGATATAGAAGGCGACCATGAGAATGAGGTGCCAGATTTGGGCATGTTAGAAGAGGTAGAAAGGGTCAGATCCGAGATAGAGAAGAAATACGAGGATAAATTTCGGGTATTCGAGGAGAAGCTCAGAAGTATCCAAGAGGTGGATGAACAAGGAAACAATGCCAGTGATTTGAGTCTGGTGGCAGATTTAGTTCTTCCGCCCAAGTTCAAGGTCCCTGACTTTGATAAATATGATGGCACAACCTGCCCATCAGCACACATCACTATGTACTGTCGGAAGATGGCCACTTTTATCAGGGATGAGAAGCTTCTTATCCACTGTTTTTAGGATAGTTTGACCGACTTCGCTATCATGTGGTATACTACGCTCAGCCGAGTAAATGTCAAGACTTGGAAGGGCCTTCATAGATCATTATAAACATGTGACAGATATGACCCCGAACTGGGTTATGTTGGAGGGAATGGAGCAAAGAGTCAATGAGAGTTTGTGCCAATTCGCCTAGAGGTGGCGGGACTTGGCTGCTCAGATCCAACCCTCGATTCCGAAACACGAGATCACCTCGATGTTCATCAACACATTGAAGGGGACATTATTTGATCGATTGATAAATAATACTACTCAGAACTTTGCAGACATGGTAAAGACATGAGAGTCCATTGAAGTGGCCATCAAAAGTGGGAGGATCGACAGTGGAGAAAGTCATCGCAAGAGCTATAAGAAGAAGGAAAACGAGGTGAATACCATGAACACCTATACGGCCCCGAAAAGTTTTACCCTTTCGGCACCGCAGGCTACATCAGGCGGGGACCGAGCTCGAATAAGAAGGAGACTAGGGCTCCCAAGAAAGAGGATGAAAAGATGTCACCGACAAATCACCTATCAGCAACTCACTTTGTCATTGGATCTCACTATTGACTACTCATTCTTCCGTCGTCAGGCCTCACTATTGATTACTCATTTTTTGTCGTCGCGAAATAACGAATAGATGTCAATTGAATGTTGAAAGCAAAATAATCACAAATGACGACTGAGCTTTATGACTCATGCAACAGAGAGAGATTTCATTGCTACGTCGAATGGTAAAGGAATTTTTTCTTCATAAATTTAATTTTTAGTTTAAAAAATGAGAAAAATTAAAATCTCAACCACAAATGGAAAATGAAACTTAAACCTAATATTTTTTTAATCATAGAGACCGAAATGTACTGAATAGAGATTCTGGTAAGTCGTCCACCTCGAATGCAATGATATAATGAGCTTGTGACTTGCTACTGCTTCCTGGAAAATTGTTGTTTGCTCTATCATATAGGGATAGATGCAACTCCACATCTTCAATCAGCAAACTGGTTAACTTCTCCTTAACCAAACTCGCAACAACTTCGACCATTCGAATCTTGGATTTTTGGGTTGAAACATACACTTTGTTCACATGAAAAGAATATATAAACTTGGGATGAAAATTGCCTGCTCCTTATCTAGGGATGGCAACAATAATCGTACTCGACAGTCTCGATACGACCCGACTCAATAGAGGCAAATTTTTTATTATTAAAATCAGATTTTGGGACGAATCTTTGTTAAAAAAATCAGGGTCATATTCAAGGTTTAAAATCTACCCGAAATATTTACAAAAATACCATTCATTTATTTCCCATTTTCTGCCACCTTCCAATTTCTCCTCCACTTTCAATTCTTAATTTTTTTTCTTTTATATTACTTAGGTTGAATTTTATTGAATCGTTTTCTTCTTCTCCACATGTTGAGAACATTAATTGCAAAAGAATATATAAACTTAGGATGGAAATTGTGGCAATAATAATCGTACTTGACGGGTCCAAATCCAACCCGACTCGATAGGGCCGAGATTTTTATTATTAAAATCGGATTTCAGGGTGGGTCTTTTTTTAAAAAAATATTCGGATCGAGTTTAAAGTTTAGAATTTTCGATCCGACCCAACCTGAAATATTTACAAAAATATCATTCATTTATTTACAAAAATGCCATACATTTGTTTCCCATTTCTTGCCGCCTCCCAATCACTCTCCATTTCAATCCCTTTTCTTTCTCCTTTAAATTTATCTCATACTTTCTCAAAAAAAAAAATCTTTCCCTTTTAATTGTTGCCTCCATTTTCAATTCTTAATTTTTCATTTTATATTACTTAGGTTATATTTTATTGAATAATTTTTTTCTTCTTTCACTTTATTGTCTCTGCTCTTTTAACTCTTCTTTCATCTTCATTCTTTTTTTTAAATGTTAACTAGATATGCATGTAATCTAGATATGAAAGGTTCAAAATTTTGAATTTTGTTTTTACCGACGTCGTTTTGGTGTGGTTTCATAGAAGCCTAATTTAGGCCAAAACGATGTCGTTTTGTTGGAGGGGTTTCAATACAAAACCTCCCAATCGAAAGGCTAAACCTTAACCACTAAACCAACTGGAAATTATATAATATAAATATATTATTTTTAAAAAGCCTAACATATTCATAACATCAATATATAAAAAACCCTTTAAAAAGCCTAGTTCAGTGTTAGTTTTGAATTATATTTTTACAATTCGATGGTATGTTCGATTCAGCGGCCATTTTTGAGTGGTATGTGATGTAGTTTACCTTTAATATTATTGAAACTTTTGCTCTATTTTTTTATTTTTTTAGTTTGTGTTTATGAGATTTGATATATAACATGTTTATATATTTTAGATATGATAATTTTTTTGTTTCTTTGGTTTTGAAGTTAGAAATTGGATGTGTTTTGAGCGTAGTGAAGTTTGTGTTTTCAAGTCTATTTTATTATTTTATAGTGTTTAATTTGTTTTAGATATTTGATTTTTGAATTGTTTTGTTTGATATTGGGTTGGATCACATTGGAGATGAGTTTACACTCTATATCTCGGGGCGGGCGAAATAAAATTATTTTTGGGTTGGGTTGAATATATATTTATATATCGGGTCGGGCTCGGATATTGTAACACCCGTGTTTTGGAGTTAGGAGTTAGACGCGTGAGTCGATTCGAGTCGATAAAATCGATTTTAATCAAATTGACCTTGGTTTGGATCTAATTGAAATTTAAATTAAAGGGAGTGGCCATTTTGGTAATTTAGCCAAAACAAAAAGTAGACAAGCTTTCTCAAATCAAATAAAAAAAAGAAAGCAATCATTTTTCCCCCTTTTCCTTCATTCAAAGTGAAACCCATCCAAACTCTTCCAAAAACCCCAAGTTACTATTCCATTCAACCTCTCCATTGATTCAATGTCATTTTCAAAGTTAAACCTCTTTCTTAACTCTCCTCATCATCCTCTACATTTACATAGTCTTAGATTTCAAAACTATCTATTTTTGTAATTTTCAAGTTTAAAGAAAGATTGAATTTTTAATGGGTTTATCATTTGATTTTGATTTGTTGATTTGTGTTTTAGTTTAATCTCATCATAATACACTTAATATCTTGAAATGGTTGGTTTTGGGTGATAACCCGAAGTGGGTCTTTGGGGCAATTTTTGAAGTGTCTAAAAGTGGGTTTTTGGTGTGTTTTAGGGTTGGGTTGAAGGGCTGATGGTATAGGGTTATTAGGGGATTGTTTTGGGACCTTTTTGATGCCATTTGGGTGTTAGAAATCATGGTTTTCAGCTGGGTTTTGGGGGAGCACGAAAATGGGAATTTGGTGATTGATTGGGTTTGAAATTGGTGAAGTTTGGCTTGTGTTTGTGGGTTGGAGTTTGTGACTGAGTTTAGCATCGAATTTGTGAGTAACGATTGTGTTTTGATTGGTTAGAGGCGAGAGGAGACATCGGAGAAGCATCGGGACCGAATCCGGAAATTTAGGAGGATTGCTTGCTTGCTTGGTTTGCTAAGGAAGGGTGGTGAGTAAAACTTTAAATTTGTGTTAAAGATGGTTCAAGTGTGTGTAGGGGAAGTGTCGGAATGAGCTTGGTAGGCTATTCCTAGGTGGGAGTTAAATTGGTAGTTTAACTCCTTGATTGTTAATGTTGCTTATATGACAATGCCTATTTTGATCTTGTGAGATATGATTGATTCATATGTGTCTACCTTGATATGTGTATGTGATGAATATGTGATATAATTGATGGATGTGTGATGTGGCCTAAAGAAATTGGCACTAATTAACTTACCGGGTGTAAATGATCGATCATTAGGATTAGTGTGCACACAATTGAGTCAAAACGTGTGTGGCCTTGATGGCGTTGAGTCATCAAGGAGGAGTACGGTGATGTAATATTCCACCGGAAATTTATTTATACTATACGTGATGATGAGTGGAATCCCATCCGTAGGGCATGTGGTGATGAGTGGAATCCCACCAAGGTAATGTTATTGTTGAGAGTAAATCCGCACATCCGGGTAAACTAATAGTGGCCAATGAACTTGTTCTTATAATTATGATGTTGTGATGTTGGTTTGGATTGTCGAGCGTAGTATGATGTGAGATGCCATATTATGACTCTTGAGACACTAGCTAGGTTGCCTTGTTGATGCTTATGTATGTTGTGTGTGATGTTAAGGATTGCATGCTTGGACCCTGCATTGTTGTTGTTTTTTATTTTTAGAGCATCCTCACTAAGCTTCTAGCTTACGCTCTCATTTTCAACAATGCAGATCATTAGCGTGGTGTTAGCAAGGAGCAAGGCGAATGGGCTTTCCAAGTGTAGTTGCTCAAGTATGACTTAGTAATTAAAGTGGTAGACTAGAAATGGGGCATTTATGTGTTTTGTATGAGCTTTGTATGACTCATAAATGTTGTTGATGTTTATGCCTTGCTTGGATTTTGTAAACCATGCTATGTCTTTGGATGCTTGTGATGGTTGGATATGCCTTTGGATGTTTCAAGATGCTTTTGGTTGGTATGTAAACCTCATATGTGTTGACTTGTGCCTTATGGCTTTTTGAACTCTTAAGTATGCCCATATATGCAAAATCTATCCTTTGTGTGAATGCCATGATGTGAATGTGGAATTGTTCGTCCAAATTGCTCTTCATGTTAGCTCATGGTTGTTGTACGTTGTATGGATGATTGTATGTGGCTAGGGAAGTCATAATTTGCATTTAGAGTTAGAGTCTTGTGAGTTTGTGCTGAAAATGGAGAATTGCAGAGCAGGGCGTATCGGTACACCTAAGGGCCGTATCGATACGGTCTTTAATGTAGGACTCAGTTTTGGCTGGGCGTACCGATACACGGGGGTGTATCGATATTGTAACCCCTAAACCCAACCCAAGATTTATGGGCCGAATCTAGAAAGTCGAGTTGAAAACGTGTCCCTCAAGTAATTTAAAACAGTGTCGTTTAACATTAAAATCTATATTTCGAAAACGCAGTCGTATAGATAAAGCAATCCAAAAAAATAGTAAAATATCACATTAAAATCCTCATGCATGCTAAACAGTTTAAAAATCCCCAAATAAATATAAAAGTAATCAAATTTACATAAAACCCCCAAATAATGAAATAACTGGAATAAACCGAAATAAATCTGAAAACTAAAAAAAATTCATACTAAAACAGTAATAAATCTGATAACTGTGGTCCTCCAAGTACCGAAAGCCTATGTCTGAGAATCTAAAATAGAAGCTAAGGGGGAGTCAGCTATTAAGCTCAGTGTGTCTCTAAGGTGCGAAAATCAGAGTATCTCATGTAGCATGCAATTACAAAACAAATCAACAGACAATTAAATACGCAGATATGCATGGCATGATGCATCTAACTCTGTGTCATGTACCCGTCTACATCACCGTCCGAAGAGTAAGGTTCCCCTGAACCACTCTCTACATCGTCACCATCCGAAGTGGAACTCAGCCCGAAGGGTGGAACCACTGATCCGAAGTGGAATTCAACCCGAAGGACGAAACCACTGAACTTCCGCCGTACATATCCCACCCGAATGATATGACATGAATGTTTCGATTTCAATCCGAATGCAAAATCAATAGTCCGAAAATGCATGAGCATTTAGTCCGAAAATGCATGAGCATTTAGTCCGATAATTAAACTATTCAGAATCCAATGTATGATGTTTAACAGAATGACATACAACATATCACATAGTCCAGATCACAACATATCACATAGCCCATATCTCATCATATCACATAGTCCAGATCACAACATATCATATAGCCCAGATCTCAACATATTTTACAGTCAAACATCGCATAACAACATATTTGACAGTTAAACATCACATAACAACAACATATTTCACAGTCAAACATCACACAGCAACAACACATATAATATAGCACAAGCAGAGAACACACCTTAGCCAAAGCAAACTCAACCTACTGAAAGATGCACTTTCCACGACCAGTAGTACTAGGTCCAACTGTATCAGAACCTATGAGAATAATTCTACATTAACATGATTCGTATCATTGATCTCCAAATCAATCGAATATAGATTGGATTGAACGATTCTAGTAAACGTAGTTGAATAGTTTAGATGATACCGGTCAAATAGATTGATTACAAGTACGAGTTGGTTCAATTCAAAAGATGGTGAGTTCGTGAAATCTATGAAAACAGAATTATATATATATTAAATTATAAAAGATTATAATCAAATTTTGCGTATAAAAAAAATAAAGGATAAAACCACTTACTCTGCCTTGGGACGCACAGACATCAGGTAACGTGGTTAAGGAATGAAAATTACATTGTTGAGTGTAATTAAAATCAAGGGGGAAAACGTGGGATTTGGATGATTTTCAACGAATGAATATTTGGGGGAAAATAATTGGAGCTTTTAAGATTTCTGAAAATATGGGGATTTCATGTCAAGGAATTAGAGTGGTTTTGACGAAGCGAAGAGATTTCAAAGCGTTCGAAGGCTCTCTCTCTCTTATGAATTAAGGTTTTAGGGTTTTCAAACACTAATAATATATATATATATATATATATATATATATATATATATATATATAAATCCTAAAATAAATTCCAAATTCAACCTGACGGCTAGGGAAAGAATTCTCCAAATTATTGTAAAAAAATGGTAATTTACATAGTTAGCCATCAAAACTTTTTATGCTTTTAGAAAGGTACTAAGTTTTAAACGTTGCATTGTTGGCCTCTAAGTTGTAAAAAAAATATCAGCCTCCAAACATAAAGAAAAGGTTTCAAAATTATCCCCGAGGTATTATAAAATTACACAGTGATCCTTAAACCTTCAAATATTACCATTTTAACTTTCAAATCCAAATTTCTCATAATATAATTCTGATATCAACAATTCTAAAACTGAAAGTCAAATTGTTTTTAGAAATCCCCTTTAGGGTTTTAGAATTTCAAATTTTGGGTTCTAAAATAAAAAAATTCAAAAATTGTAAGGTTTCGAATTGGGGGGAAATTGGGGTGTTACAACTCTCCCTCCCTTAAAATAAATTCCGTCCTCAAAATTTTCATACTTTGCAGTAAACTCTCAATTTGTACGGATGTTCAGATAGACGCCCAAAAGAACATTTCGAATCAGGTTAGAAATGACAACAATTTTTTTAGATGAGTTTTGATCTCAAATTCATAGGAACGACTATGGTCACGATTATTTGTTTGGTTAACTGAAATTCATGTCTTTAATTAGAGTTCGAGCTATGATCATCTCTAAAGGTTGCTCAAAAGAAGTTATCCAAGGGATTCATGAGATTTAGAAGTAGGCCTACTGATAGAACAAGGTGGAAAGATTACGAGTAATTCTATGTCTAGAGTAGCAGTCACTAACTAACAAGTACCATTCCTCTTATTCTGGATCCAGATGAAACATACTCAAATATAAAGCTCCTACAACGTGGTATACTCGGCTCTGATACCACTAAATGTAACCCCTAAACCCGACCCAAGATTTATGGGTCGAATCTAGAAAGTCGAGTTGAAAACGTGTCCCTCAAGTAATTTAAAACAGTGTCGTTTAACATTAAAATCTATATTTCGAAAACGCAGTCGTATAGATAAAGCAATCCAAAAAAAAATGAAAAATATCACATTAAAATCCTCATGCATGCTAAACAGTTTAAAAATCCCCAAATAAATATAAAAGTAATCAAATTTACATAAAAACCCCAAATAATGAAATAACTGGAATAAACCGAAATAAATCTGAAAACTAAAAAAAATTCATACTAAAACAGTAATAAATCTGATAAATGTGGTCCTCCAAGTATCGAAAGCCTATGTCTGAGAATCTGAAATAGAAGCTAAGGGGGAGTCAGCTATTAAGCTCAGTGTGTCTCTAAGGTGCGAAAATCAGTGTATCTCATGTAGCATGCAATCACAAAACAAATCAGCAGACAATTAAATATGCAGATATGCATGGCATGATGCATCTAACTCTGTGTCATGTACCCGTCTACATCACCGTCCGAAGAGTAAGGTTCCCCTGAACCACTCTCTACATCGTCACCATCCGAAGTGGAACTCAGCCCGAAGGGTGGAACCACTGATCCGAAGTGGAATTCAACCCGAAGGACGAAACCACTGAACTTCCGCCGTACATATCCCACCCGAATGATATGACATGAATGTTTCGATTTCAATCCGAATGCAAAATCAATAGTCCGAAAATGCATGAGCATTTAGTCCGAAAATACATGAGCATTTAGTCCGAAAATGCATGAACATTTAGTCCGATAATTAAACTATTCAGAATCCAATGTATGATGTTTAACAGAATGACATACAACATATCACATAGTCCAGATCACAACATATCACATAGCCCATATCTCATCATATCACATATTCCAGATCACAACATATCATATAGCCCAGATCTCAACATATTTTACAGTCAAACATCGCATAACAACATATTTGACAGTTAAACATCACATAACAACAACATATTTCACAGTCAAACATCACACAGCAACAACACATATAATATAGCACAAGCAGAGAACACACCTTAGCCAAAGCAAACTCAACCTACTGAAAGATGCACTTTCCATGACCAGTAGTACTAGGTCCAACTGTATCAGAACCTATGAGAATAATTCTGCATTAACATGATTCGTATCATTGATCTCCAAATCAATCGAATATAGATTGGATTGAACGATTCTAGTAAACGTAGTTATAGTTTATATGATACCGGTCAAATAGATTGATTACAAGTACGAGTTGGTTCAATTCAAAAGATGGTGAGTTCGTGAAAATCCACGTGAAATCTATGAAAACAGAATTATATATATATATTAAATTATAAAAGATTATAATCAAATTTTGCGTATAAAAAAAATAAAGGATAAAACCACTTACTCTGCCTTGGGACGCATACACATCAGGTAACGTGGTTAAGGAATGAAAATTACATTGTTGAGTGTAATTAAAATCAAGGGGGAAAACGTGGGATTTGGATGATTTTCAACGAATGAATATTTGGGGGAAAATAATTGGAGCTTTTAAGATTTCTGAAAATATGGGGATTTCATGTCAAGGAATTCGAGTGGTTTTGACGAAGCGAAGAGATTTCAAAGCGTTCGGAGGCTCTCTCTCTTATGAATTAAGGTTTTAGGGTTTTCAAACACTAATAATATATATATATATATAAAAGATCCTAAAATAAATTCCAAGTTCAACCTGACGGCTAGGGAAAGAATTCTCCAAATTATTGTAAAATAATGGTAATTTACATAGTTAGCCATCAAAACTTTTTATGCTTTTAGAAAGGTACTATGTTTTAAACGTTGCATTGTTGGCCTCTAAGTTGTAAAAAAAAATATCAGCCTCCAAACATAAAGAAAAGGTTTCAAAATTATCCCCGATGTATTATAAAATTACACAGAGGTCCTTAAACCTTCAAATATTACCATTTTAACTTTCAAATCCAAATTTCTCATAATATAATTCTGATATCAACAATTCTAAAACTGAAAGTCAAATTGTTTTTAGAAATCCCCTTTAGGGTTTTAGAATTTCAAATTTTGGGTTCTAAAATAAAAAAAAATTCAAAAATTTTAAGGTTTTGAATTGGGGGAAAATTGGGGTGTTACAGATACGCTCTTTGCTCACTGGAATTCAGTTTGGGCTGGGCGTACCGATACACGAGAGTGTATCAATACGCTCTTGACTCTCTAGAATTCTGAGAAGTTGGTGAGTTTAGGGCGTATTGGTACGGTGTTGAGGCGTATCGGTACCGTCCTACCTCATTGACCACGAGATGTTGACCGAGAAGGGAGTATCGATACGCTCAAGGGCTGTATCGATACGGTCTTCCCTGAGTTGACTGTTTGGGTTGACCTGGTCAAGGCGTATCGATAACCTTGATTGGTGTATCGATATGGCCTGCCCTGAAAGTTTAAAATGGACAGTTTATTGTGTGGATTGTGGTTCGAATGTGGATCTTTACTGATGTTTTCTGCTGATGTGATCACCTAGGATTTAATATGCCTCTAGACAACATTAAAATGAAAGAAAATTTTTAGGGTTGCTAACTGAGGGGGAACCGTAACGGGTTTCGCTTCGGTTTTCCCCGTGTGGCCCACTCGGACTGGTCATCTGGCCAGACCGGGACGAGGGGGTTACATTTGTTGGTATCAGAGCCTGAGGTTACCGAGACCTCGGGCAGGTAAGTGAGGTAAGCTTGATGTGTTAAGCAATTGTTATGTCTTTGAGTGTGCCTTTCCATGAAATCTTATTGTTTGACTGTTCTTATGATGATTTGAAGCATGAATTGTTGCGTTTGGTGTTGAGTCGAGAGCCCATTGCTACCATTACTTAATTTAAAAAGGTTTTTGTAAAGGAAGTACTTGAGCACTGTTGGACCCTTGTTTTTGCTAATGTAATCCTTATCTATTTGTTGTTGTAGTTATTATCTTGCTAGCTGTATCATGAGACCACGTAGGAGGCCTAGGATGGTTCAGCTGGAACCACGGGCACAAGCTCCGGGGATTGAGCAGATTGGTGGGGCACAGGCTCCTCAACCTCCTCCACCTCCTCCTCAGCAAGAGGGAGGTGAGGCAGGAGCCGAGGGTGTCGGACCTCAAGTTAGCCAAGGACCGGCCGGAATTGATTTAGCTCCCTTAGTTCAGGCGATAGCCGGGGCTTTCCAGGCTGCAGTGGCTGGGGGTCAGGCAGTGGCACAGCCTCAGGGAGAGGGTACTGGGTTACCTTTGGAGAGACTCCGCAGTTTGGGAGGTGAAGAGTTCAGAGGGTCGACACCAGAGAGGTCTGAGATGTGGTTAGAGAAGACCGTCCGTATCTTGTCACAGATGGGATGTACTGGGAGACGCAAGTTAGGATGTGTTGAGTCCTTGCTTCAGGGTGATGCCTACACTTGGTGGGTCACCATCACTTCGGGTATGGAGGAGGCCAATATTACTTGGGAATTCTTTGAGTCAGCATTCCGTAAGAAGTATTTGGGTCCTCGATATCTCGATGAGAAGAAGAGGGAGTTTATGGCTTTGCTTCAGGGGAGTATGACTGCGACAGACTATGAGATCAGATTCGTCTGGCTGAGTCAGTATGCATCTGAGCTTGTTCCTACTGAGGTGGAACGTTGTAACTGTTTCCGTTATGGGCTGAATGAAGAAATCAGGAGGTATACTCTAGCTTCGGACTACACTAATTTTGATGTCTTGGTCGCGAGGGCCAAGGACTTAGAGCATAGTTTGGGCTCGACCAAACGATCTGGTGGCTCTAGTTCCAGCAAGAGATCTAGTGACTTTGATAGAAGTGATGCCAAGAGGCATCAGGACAACCGGCATCACTATGATCATAGGCGTGGTAGAGGTAACCACGGTAGGGGCCAACAGGGCCAGAGGGCTGGTGGGAAGTTGCCCACGTGTGCTACTTGCGGGAGGAACCACACCGGTGAGTGTTGGGGAATTTCCACTCGTGTTGGAGTTGTGGAGCTAAGGACCATATTAGACGTGACTGTCCACATCAGGTGGGGCAGGCACCAGCTCAGGCTCCTGCTAAAGCCAATGACTTTCAGAGATGTCACGGGCGCGGAAGAGGTAACTTCCAGCCGAGAAATGATGGTCAGAGGAACATAGCACATGTAGTTGCAGTCCAGCCGGAGGGCGGAGGTCAGGCAGAGTTTACGCTCAGCGTGGGGATCAGCATGACACAGATGTGATCGCAGGTAACTTCTCGATACAGTCTTTGGGTTTGCTTTCTTTGATTGACTCCGGATCTACACATTCTTATATTCTGAGTGAGCGTGCACAGTCATTGAATTTGCCTTGTGAAATGTTAGAGCTAGGAGTTAGTGTTACTAGTTCCTTTGAGGACACGGTAGTAGTTAGAAAGATGTATAGAAGGTGTCCGTTGATGGTCCAGGGACATGTGTTTCCAGTGGATATGATGGAGCTACCTTTTATGGCTTTGATGTGATTCTGGGTATGGACTGGCTCACTGAGCATAGAGCTAGGATATACTTTGAAACTAAGAGGATTTATTTGAGATTCACGGATGATCATGAGATCGTAGTGGTGGGTGAGAACGTGAAGTTCTTATCCAATGTAGTTTCAGTACTAGAGGCTAAGAGGTTAGTTGAGATGGGTTGCGAAGCATACTTGGCCTATGTGATGAATCCGAACATGAGTGAGGTTAGACCTCAAGATATCCGAGCAGTGTGTGACTTTCCTAGTTTGTTTCCGGAAGAGTTACCGGGTTTACCGCCTGATAGAGAGGTAGAGTTTACGAATGAGACTTATTCTGATTCAGGTCCTGTTTTGATTGCTCTGTATCGCATGACACCGAAAGAACTGGAAGAGTTGAAGACTTAGTTGCAAGAGTTGACAGATAGAGGCTTTATTCGACCTAGTTCTTCACCTTGGCTGCACTAGTTTTGTTTGTAAAGAAGAAAGATGGAAGCATGAGAATGTGTATATATTATAGACAGTTGAATCAGTTAACAATGAAGAATAAGTATCCCTTGCCGAGAATTGATGATTTGTTTGACAAGTTGAGAGGGGCACCCATTTTTTTTGAAGATTGACTTGAGATCAGGCTACTACCAGCTAAAGGTAAGAGAGGTTGATGTACCGAAGACGGCCTTTAGAACTAGGTATGGTCACTATGTGTTTTTAGTCATGTCTTTTGGGTTGACTAATGCACCAACTGCTTTCATGGATATGATGAATAGGATTTTTCATTAGTACTTAGATCAGTTTGTAGTCATTTTTATAGATGACATCTTGGTGTATTCGCAGACTGAAGAAGACCATGACCGACACTTGAGACTAGTTTTGAAGAATTTGTTAGATAATCAGTTGTATGCGAAGTTGAGCAAGTGTGAATTCTGGATCCAAGAGGTAGTCTTCCTAGGGCACGTAGTGTCTACCGATGGGATTAGAGTTGATCCGAAGAAAATAGAGGTCATTGTTGAATGGAAGTAACCAAAGTCTGTAACAGAGGTACGTAGCTTTCTAGGCTTAGTTGGATACTATAGAAGATTCGTAGAAGGTTTCTCTAAGTTAGCCGCTCCATTGACACATTTGCGTCAGAAGAGTGTTCAGTTTGAGTGGACAGATGCAAGACAGAGAGCCTTTGAGAAATTGAAAGAAGCTTTTACCCAAGCACCGATCTTGATTCAGCCAGAGTCCATGAAAGACTATGTAGTTTACAGTGATGCTTCCTATGTAGGCCTAGGTTGTGTTCTCATGCAAGACAAGAGAGTAGTTGCTTATGCCTCAAGACAGTTGAAGACTCACGAGCGCAACTATCCGACCCATGACATAGAGTTAGCTGCAGTTGTGCTTGCCCTGAAGATTTGGAGACATTATTTGTACGGTGAGAGATGCACAGTGTACACAGATCACAAGAGTTTGATGTACATCATGACTCAGCGAGATTTGAATCACAAACAGCGTAGGTGGTTAGAGTTGCTAAAAGACTATGATCTTACCATTGAGTACCATCCGGGTAAGGCCAATGTAGTGGCTGATGCTTTGAGTAGAAAGATAGTCGTAGACTTGAGAGCCATGTTTGCTAGTTTGAGCTTGTCCGAAGATGGAGGCTTGGTAGCCAAGCTTCAGGTTAGACCTACTCTAGGTCAGTTGATTAGAGAGAAGTAGCTCTTAGATAGATCTTTGGCACCTCACGTGCAAGATGTGGCCGAGGGTAGACCTTCAGACTACAATTTTAGTACCGATGGGGTTTTGTATTTTAAAAATAGGATAGTTTTGCCAGAAGACAGTGACTTGAGACGTACGATCTTGACTGAAGCACACAGTAGTCCGTTTGCTATGCATCATAGAAGTACGAAGATGTACCGCGATTTGAAGAATGAGTACTTTTGGGTTGGTTTGAAGAGAGATGTGGTCGACTTCGTGAGTATGTGTTTGGTGTGTCAGAGAGTGAAGGCGGAACATTAGGTTCCCTCAGGTTTGTTGCAACCGTTGAGGATTCCGGAATGGAAATGGGAGAACATTACCATGGACTTTGTTTCGGGTTTGCCTTTGACTCCTACGAAGAAGAACTCAGTTTGGGTTATAGTAGATCGTTTTACGAAGTGTGCTCACTTCTTAGCTGTCAATACCACTTATACATTAGATAGATTGACTGATTTGTACATTGGTGAGATAGTTAGGCTGCATGGTGTGCCGAAGTCTATTGTGTCCGATAGAGATCCGAGGTTTACAACTCAATTTTAGGAGTGCCTGCATACAGCTTTGGGTACCCGTTTGAATTTCAGCACGTCTTATCATCCTTAGTCAGATGGTTAGTCAAAGAGAGTTATACAGATCTTAGAGGATATGTTGCGTTGTTGCATCATCGATTTTCAGGGTACATGGGAGAAGCACTTGCCTCTAGTTTAATTTGCTTACAATAATAGCTTCCAGTCGAGTATTCAGATGGCTCCATATGAGGCCTTATATGGTCGAAAGTGTAGAACTCCAGTTTGTTGGGCCGAAGTGGGACAGAAGTTGTTACCTATGCCGGATTTGCTCAAGGGGACAACTGACAAGGTGAAATTGATTTGCGATCGATTGAAGGCTGCTTCGGATAGGCAGAAGTCCTATGCCGACTTGAAGAGGAAGGAAGTTGAGTTCTCAGTGGGTGAGAAGGTATTCTTGAAAGTGTCTCCGTGGAAGAAAGTAATGAGATTTGGCCGAAAGGGGAAGTTGTGTCCGAGGTACATAGGACCGTATGAGATTGTGAAAAGGGATGGTCCAGTTTCTTATCAGTTGCGTTTTCCATCTGAGGTAGAGAAGATACACAATGTATTTCACGTTTCGATGCTCCGTAAGTATAGGTCCGATCCATCACATGTTATGCCTGTAGAGGAGATTGAACTGAATCCGGATTTGACTTATGAGGAAGAACCAGTTGAGATCCTAGCTTTTGACAGTAAGGTGTTGTGGGGTAGATCGATTGAGTTAGTGAAAGTGCAGTGGCAACGTCGAGGGGTGGATGAGGCCACTTGGGAGAGGAAGGAGGATATGAAAAGGCAGTTTCCTTATCTCTTTCAATCAGGTAATTTCGGGGACGAAATTCCTTAAGTGGGAGAGAGTTGTAACACCCGTGTTTTGGGGTTAAAAGTTAGACGCGTGAGTCGGTTCGAGTCGGTAAAATCGATTTTAATCAAATTGACCTTGGTTTAGATCTAATTGAAATTTAAATTAAAGGGGGTGGCCATTTTTGTAATTTAGCCAAAACAGAAAGTAGACAACCTTTTTCAAATAAAAAAAGAAAGCTATCATCTTTCCCCCTTTTCCTTCATTCAACATGAAACCCACCCAAACTCTCCCAAAAACCCCAAGTTACTATTCCATTCAATCTCTCCATTGATTCAAGGTCATTTTCAAAGGTAAACCTATTTCTTAACTCTCCTCATCATCCTCTACATTTACATAGTCTTAGATTTCAAAACTATCCATTTTTGTAATTTTCAAGTTTAAAGAAAGATTGAATTTTTAATGGGTTTATCATTTGATTTTGATTTGTTGAGTTGGGTTTTAGTTTAATCTCATCATAATACACTTAATATCTTGAAATGGTTGGTTTTGGGTGAAAACCCGAAGTGGGTCTTCAGGGCAATTTTTGAAGTGTCTAAAATTGGGTTTTTGGTGTGTTTTAGGGTTGGGTTGAAGGGCTGATGGTATAGGGTTATTAGGGGAGTGTTTTGGGACCTTTTGGTGTCATTTGGGTGTTAGAAATCATGGTTTTCAGCTGGGTTTTGGGGGAGCACGAAAATGGGAATTTGGTGATTGATTGGGTTTGAAATTGGTGAAGTTTGGCTTGTGTTTGTGGGTTGGAGTTTGTGACTAAGTTTAGACTCGAATTTGTGAGTAAAGATTGTGTACTGATTGGTTAGAGGCGAGAGGAGACATCGGAGAAGCATCGGGACCGAATCCGGGAATTTAGGAGGCTTGCTTGCTTGCTTGGTTTGCTAAGGAAGGGGGTGAGTAAAACTTTAAATTTGTGTTAAAGATGGTTCAAGTGTGTGTAGTGGAAGTGTCGGAATGAGCTTGGTAGGCTATTCCTAGGTGGAAGTTAAATTGGTAGTTTAACTCCTTGATTGTTAATGTTGCTTATATGCCAATGCCTAATTTGATCTTGTGAGATATGATTGATTCGTATGTGTCTACCTTGATATGTGTATGTGATGAATATGTGATATAATTGATGGATGTGTGATGTGGCATAAAGAAATTGGCACTAATTAACTTACCGGGTGTAAATGATCGATCATTAGGATTAGTGTGCACACAATTGAGTCAAAACGCGTGTGGCCTTGATGGCGTTGAGTCGTCAAGGAGGAGTACGGTGATGTAATATTCCACCGGAAATTTATTTATACTATACGTGATGATGTGTAACCCCCTAGACCCGCCTATGCGTTACAACGAGTCCTAGGAAGTCACATTAGGGTCACAAGAGCGACCCACAGTGAAAATACAAATGAAAACATTTTTTTTCTTTCTCAAACACTTATCAAACTGTAAAATCAACTTCTGTTTAAATACAATTTCAGGAAATCATTTAAACACATAACAAAAAAATTCAGAAAAATATTTTACAGACACTGACAGGAAACTATACATGACCTACATGCCCCCTAACTATACAGTACCGTACTCCAGAGGCAACGCCGAGGGAACTCCGAACACTGATGTCAACATTTTGTCATGCTATATTCTTTTAACCTGCGATAGTAAAAATAACGTGAGCTTGGAAAAGCTCAGTAATACAGAACTACCAAAAGATGCTATAAGCTCATGCAGACATAGGGTATGCATAACATTTTTATGATGTTCCAGGCAATACTTGTCTCCATTTATGTTTGCTAATTTAGTGAAGCACTATTCTTAAAGACAACAAGGTTTGTTCTTTCTACATTACTGAGTATTAAGTGATAACTTATTGTTCAGAGAATCAACATGGTGACAGATTGATGAAGTTGAATTCAAGAAGCCTAGTGTGTTCCATAATTTTGTAGATCAAACATGCATAGGTACATATCATTCGCCTCATGTGAACACATAGCAGTTAAATGCAAATGTTCGAGTTCATACAGAAATTTGCTACCCTCCAACCTTACACCAGAATGCAATTCCCCATGAACTGCATACAGAAGGTCTTACCCTAGGCCTGAGGCGTAGGAGCCTACCTAAGGGGATACCTTAGGTCCAGAAAGACTTACCCTAGGCCCGTGGGCGTAGGAGCTTAGGTACAGAAGGACTTATCAGCGCTGAGCCTACAGATCAACATTCATATCCAGATAATATCCCACAGATGATTTCAATTTATATTCAGAAGACAATGTAGCAGAAAATAAATATTAAGTCTACTTTTGCACCAGAAGACATATATCAGATTTATTTTATTATCATTATCATTATTTCGTATTCAATGTCATATATCAGATATATTTTTCATAACAGAGGTCAGAAATCAGAGAATTGTTTTCCTTTCGTATTACAATATCATACTTTTAAATTTTAAGCATATTGTCTTGATTTAGAACAAAAAGTAATTACATGACAAGTATACAGATTGAGCAAACATACATCAAGTAGGCAGAGAATGTCATCAAACATAATATTATTCATGATCAAATCATTATACAATTCATTCAACAGAATATAGCACACATGGAACGCACTAGGTGGGACAAATCTTTTCTTGGAGATACTTGGCATTTACGAAATGGGACATTAAACTTTTGACGATTTGAACGGATTTCTGAAACGTGATCCCTATTAAAAAGGGGTTCATACTAACGGTTAACCCAGATATTCAGGAGGTGATACTTCAAGATCTTAGAAAGTTCAGATATATTATGGGTACTTCAGTCCTTTAAGCATACAAGGGCATTATGGTCATTTCGACGTTCATAGACATTCTGGTAATTATACCAACATTGAAAGCAATGGTTCACAGAACTCGGGTATCCTATTTGCTCATTAGTTTTCTATCCAGACATACAAGAATTTCTAAATTTAAAGTCTTTTAAGTTATCGGATATTTTCAGTGATGTTCCGATTATTTAGGCTATCATGGCCTTTAGCTATTTGACTGTCATGACAAATCTTATACTATGACACAATCATATCGGAACGGAAATTATAATTCTCAGGGGCTCTAACAATTTATCATACCTCCAGAATTTTGTTTAATGCGGCATAACCCAACTTGACAACTTACCAACGTTCAGATGTGAGTAGTTTGCGTGCATCAGAACTTAACACTGAAGGGAACCTTAGCTATTTAAGTCTTATTAACAAATCCAGAATTTCGTTAAATACAAAGTTACCGAATAACTCGGGAGGGTATTTCAGTTATTTTATACTAAGATAAATCTACCATTTCTTTCTGAATTACCATTTGATACCTCTATCATTCACGTACTCAAACGAGATTAAGGCGTCCTAACTCTCTGCCCCTTTACAGACGATTCATTCATTACAGAACTTGAGGGTATAACGTCATTCAAATTAATCAGACATTTCGGTGCTCGAGGGCATTACCATCTTTTTGGTCATTACGATCATTCTTATTTAATTCACCAACACTATCATAAGGATCGACTTAGGATTTCAACAATATTTCCAGAAAATCTTCATTCATGTGTTATACGGAGTTTGAAGGGAAAAGTCCAAGTTTTATAACACACATATTGCATAATGATGCCGAAGTCTTTCCATTAAAACATACATTTTGGGTAGTGTAAATTGCATGATCAGGTCGAATGTAGATTTTAGGTCATTTCCTTTATCAGAGGGGTAGTTTAGTCATACTCATGCTCCAAGGGCATTTTCGTAATTTTATATCCAACATCTCATACTCCGCATTCTGAACATTTGTTCTTAGACACCATTGATAGAGTTTCAGATTTAACTGTATTATTATTAGCACTTTCGACACTCCATATATATATTAATATCCTTATCCGAGCATTTTGATCTTACTGACTCTCATACTTATTTTTCGTATCGAATTCAGCTTAAGCAGAGTTCACAAAACACTCGTCATAAGCATGCATGCTTTAACCAGATATCAACATGTACATAAAGCATACAATGGGTAGTAATGTATTACCTTAGTTCCGAGCTATAACAGTTGATTCATGATACGACACTCGAATACCCTCGAACCTGAATTCGACACTCCTCAGCATCGAGCATCCAAGGAACCGAGAATACCTTCAATTACACAAAAATTACAAGATCAGATCTTACTCACAAGCTCTTAACCAATAATTAAGTACATAAACAAGTTCAGGCTCAAGGTCAGATTCGGAGGCTTTCGGGTCAGAATTTTACAAAACGGGCTTCAAAAACGAACTCAGGACGTCGAAAAACATAAGATAGGAGTTTTCGAAAAATTTGACTTTTTGGTCAACGGTCAAAGTCAACGCTGACGTCAGCTGGTCAACGGTCAACGGGGTCGGAGTCAATGCTGACGTCAGCATGTCAACGTTGACGTCAGCAGTCAACGAGCAGAGGTCAACTGAGTTGACTCGGTTGACTCACTGGGCTGACTCACTGAGCTGACTCGGGCTGAGTTGACTCGGTAGATGCGTTGGGCTCGAATACGGGTCGGGTCAATTCGGGTCGGATACAGGTTTGGGTCAAGTACGGGTACGGGTTGGGTCGGGCTCGGGTTGGACCGGTTCGGACCGGGTTAGACCGGTTTGGACCCGGTTCACTTACCCAAAAATTCAAGCTCGCCGGCGGTACACCGGATTCTTCGCCGGTGACTCAAAAACATCGTTTCTGCCGAAAAAAAAAGTAGATCGTTAGACAAATTTCAAAACCCAACCACGGACACTCAAAACTAACCGGAAATTGCACCGGATTTTACCTAAAATGAACACGAGACGGCCGAAGGCGCACTGCTCCGACGAGGCTTCTCCCGACGTTGAAACGACGATCGATCAGAGGGGTTTTACTCACCACCGCCCAAGGAACTTAGATCTAACAGTTGCGCAACGAAGGGACGATGGTGGTGGCCGGAAATCTCAGAGAATGAAATACGCCCTTGGCTTCTCCGACGAAGCATGCAATCGGGCCTTCACGGTGAAAGGCGGCTCGTAGCCGCGAGTGGCGGCCAGGGATGAGACCGGCGTGAGGTGGAGGTCGCGTCGACCACGGCGGTGACGACCACGGCATGGCGGTGGCCGGGATCGGGGATGACAGACGAAATGGGTTCGAGAGAATTTTAGAAATTTCTAGATTCTCAAATCCCGAGTGGGATCCCAAAAAGGGGGTAGCTGAGAAGTCATCTCTTTTAAAATTCCAATAATCACTAAACATAGTTTAATATTAAACGGGGTGAGATTTAACCAAAATTACTCACAGCATAAACGGTAAGGGCATATGCTCAAAGGCAAGGGGTCCAAGGTTCAAACCCTGATAACACCATTTTCATTTTATTAATTTTTTTTTATAAGCATTCTTTTTAAGGGTGTTACATGATGAGTGGAATCCCATCCGTAGGGCATGTGGTGATGAGTGGAATCCCGCCCATGCAAGGTCCGGTGATGAGTGTAATCCCACCGAGGTAATGTTGTTGTTGAGAGTAAATCCGCACATCCGGGTAAACTAATAGTGGCCAATGAACTTGTTCTTATAATTATGATGTTGGTTTGTATTGTCGAGCGTAGTATGATGTGAGATGCCATATTATGACTCTTGAGACACTAGCTAGGTTGCCTTGTTGATTGTCGAGTGACCAGCAGCGGGTTACATGGTTCCATATGTGAATTTTGGGAGATTGTCGAGTGACCAGCAGCGGGGCCTTGAGGTGGCATTCTCGGAAGAGGAAGTAAGGGCAGCGATTGGAAGTTGTGAGGGGGAAAAGGCACCAAGCCCAGATGGCTTCCCTTTCGAATTTTTTAACCGAGGGTGGCCTTTTCTAAAGGAAGATGTGATGTGATTTATGAATGATTTTTATGCATCTAGTAGATTACCTCCAGGTGTAAACTCAACTTTTGTTGTGTTGATAGCGAAAAAAGATTGTCCGCGCATGATTGGTGACTACCGCCCAATATGCTTATTGAATTCCATTTACAAAATTTTAGCGAAATGCTTGGCGAAACGACTACAAGAGGTGCTGCCTTCTCTGATTACTGATGTACAATCTGCTTCTATCCGTGGGAGACAAATTTTGGATTGTATATTATTAGCCAATGAGGTAATCCATTCCATGAAGAAAAATAATTTGGCGAATGGAGGATTAATTTTGAAGTTAGATTTCGCGAAAGCCTATGATTGTATAGATTGGGGCTGCCTAAGTAGAATAATGTGTTGTATGGGATTTGGGGAACGGTGGAGGGATTGGATAATGGAGTGTGTGAGTTCAGCTCGCCTGTCGATTTTGATCAATGGGAGTCTGACGAAGGAATTTCCGATGAGGAGGGGAATTAGGCAGGGTGATCCATTGCCACCTCTATTGTTCGTGATAGTCGCTGAATTATTCCACCAATTCATGGTCAATGCGGAACGAGTGGGACTGGTAAAAGGAGTTAGAGTGTTGGGGGAGGTTATGGTGTCGCATTTACAATTTGCCGATGACACTATTGTATTTTTATCGGGCGATGTAGAGGGGGCGAGGAATTTAAAAAGAGTACTGACTTGTTTTGAGTATGCATCCAGCTTACAGATCAACTTTGATAAGTCTTGCTTGTATGGCATTGGAGTAGAAAATGAGTTAACGGCGGAATTTGCTTCGATTCTCGGTTGCTCTATTGGTGATTTACCGATCACATATTTGGGAGTAAAGCTGGGAGTGCATCCGCGAGGGGAGGAAATATGGGAACCGTTGATCCGTAATGTGCGAAAAAAACTTGCTGGATGGAAGCGCAAGTCCCTTTCTTTTGCTGGCAGATTGCTCTTGATCAACACTGTTTTATCAGCGCTTCCCGTTTATTACATGGGAATTTTTACGGTCCCTAAAAGGGTGATACGGCAAATTGATTGCATTCGAAGAAATTTCCTTTGGGGTGGATCGGAAGAGAGATCGAAGATGAGCCGGATTAGATGGGATGTGGTGTGTAAACCGAAAAGGATGGGAGGGCTTGGGGTGGTGAACTTACATATCAGAAATTTGGCTCTCTTGGCCAAATGGGTTTGGCGATTTGCACACTTGGATAAGTCTCTTTGGAAAGAGGTTATAACGGCGAAATATGGAACAGAAGTACAGCAATGGAAAATACAACATAAAGGTAAACGACACATGTCGGCAATGTGGAAACAAATTGTCGAGGTGCAGGAAGATGAATACGTGGATGAATTTATAAATGGGGATCAATTTATATGGCTTGTGGGGGAGGGGAATAAGGTGTTGTTCTGGTGGGATTGTTGGGCTATCGATGTACCGTTGAAGAACTTATATCCAAGGTTATTTGGTTTGGCGAGTAATAAAATGTGTTTTGTTCGTGAGATGTTGAGCTGCCCAAGCGGAGAATGGGCGACACATTTTCGAAGGGAATTACGGGTGTTTGAAACAAAACAGCTTGCTGAGTTGAGAGCATGTGTGGCAGCCGTGAAATTGCAGGAGGGTGTTTCGGATAGAATGGTTTGGAAACATGCAGTTTCGGGAGAATTCTCGGTGGGTAAATTACATGCTTTGATGTGTGCCGTTGGTATACCCGATACAATGAATGTGGGGATGGTATGGAACATGCCAATTGTACCAAAAATCCAATGTTTCTTGTGGTTCATTATGGTTGATCGTTTACCGACTTTAAGAATGCTAAGTGATCGTGGAATTCCAGTACCATTAGATTCACTTGCTTGCCGTTGGTGTGCTGATGGCGAAGACAGTTGCGACCACATCTTATGGTCGTGTCAGTTTGCATTTGAGGTATGGTCGTTCTTCTTCTCATGGCGGGATGTTGTTGTGGTGCGGACGCGAACGGTGAGTGAGTTTATTGCGCAATGTTGGCTGGGTTGGTTTAGTAGGGAGATCCGAGCGTGGTGGGTGATAGGTTGTGCAAGCGTTTTGTGCTCTTTATGGTTGGCACGGAACGATCTTATGTTCCAAGATCGCCGAACGTCGAGTCGAGTAGTATTCTTTTTGGCCCAACTTCGGGCATTGTATTGGACTCGTGCGTTTATGCAAGAGTCTTGTGTGAATGAGGCGAGTTGGTGGACTTGTCCGCGGATTTGCTGGTCGGTGCAGCATGTAGTCAATTTGGATCGTTTGCATAGTGTGTGGATGCCTCCTGTGGAAGGTGTGTGGAAATTCAATGTAGATGGAGCTGCAAGGGGGAAACCGGGAATGGCAGGGTGTGGAGGAGTCTTACGGGACTGCCATAGCCGTATTGTGGCAATTTTTTCAGGTTCGATAGGCATTGCGGATTCAAATGTGGCGGAGATTCAAGCGATAGCTTATGCCTTGCGATTGTTATGTGAGATGCAATTGGGATCGGTGTCATCGATTGTGGTGGAATCTGATTCAATGGTGGCGATATCATGGATGCATCGTATAGAGAATCGTCCGTAGCAGCTTTGGCGGTGGTTTCAGCAGATTGATGAGGACGTTTACGTATTGCCTTGCGTGTGCTTCAACCATATCTTTCGAGAAGCAAATGGGCTGGCGGATTCCTTGGCTAAGAGTGGGATTGTTAGGGGTAAATGGGTATGGTTGTATAGCAAATGACGAGTTTGTTTGTCCATCGGCACATGCACAACGGTACTCTTTTCCTCTACTTAGGATTAGAGAGGTTTTTGATGAGGCCGTTGTGTAATGTGATTGTGTATGATTATTTGGCTAATAAAATCATACATGCTGTTCAAAAAAAAGTAATGAGATATGTTTTCACTCTATAGGGGTCTGTTCTTAGTTTTGGTTCGGGCCCCCGAAAATGTCTGAGACGACCTTGATAAAGTCCTAAATTGTTATTAGACTAAGAAATTTGAAAACATGAACCCATCCTTCTTTGGTTCAACCCTACTTGATTAAATATTTAATAAATCATTGTATTTTTAATTTAAATACTTATTTTTGCAAGGGTCAAAATACTATTAGACCAAAATTGATCTAATATATATAATTTTTATCAGGGGCCAGGGCCCTTTTGGGCTCTAACATAGCTCCACCACTGCACCTTCTAATCTATTCACTACTAGACAACTAACAGTCTAATAAAATAAACTCATTATGACCCTAATGTCACTTGCTAGTAGACACAATCACTTCACTAATAAAATTTTAAATATGTAGAATTGAATGTTTTGAATTATTTCAAATTAGGACCAAATCTATTAGAATATATAAGTTATGTGACTAATATTGTTATTATACCAAGCCAAATTAGAAGTATGTCGACAAAGTGGCGTGTTTGTAATAAAATTTTAATTGAGTGACTAAATTATAACTTTTATAAAAAAAGTTATCCGTTTATAATCAAATACATAATTAATAAATCTAAGGGTTTAGTGTTTCAGGGTTAGAGTTTAAGGTGATTTAATTTTTTAAATTTAGAGCGTATGAATTAATTTTTTAGTGTTGAGACATACATAGAGCACCAAAAAGTACAATATTTTTGTTCCATTAGTAATTAGCTATGGTGGTGCACAAGTGTAGTTTTGGTGGCTTTCTTTGGTTAGAACCAGAGCTACAAACTAAAATATTGTAGTATGTGCATGTTTTATAAATTCTTTTTATTTTAATTTTTTTTATTTTTTTACCGACGCCGTGACCTCCAAATAGAAAGGCTAAACTTTAACCACTAAATCAACTTAAAATTATATAATATTTTACCACAAATATTATATATTTCAAACTACTTGAGATTAATTCAAATTAGTTTATGAAATAAATAACATTATAAATAATATAAAATACATATCAATATAGATAAATAAAAGTGTATTGGTTTTATTGTTTAGATAATATTTATAATATAAATATATTATTTTAAAAAAACTTCAAAATATTCATAAAAATAATATATTTTTATTGATATATATGTAAATAATATATTTTATATTATTTATATATTAATATTATTTATAGTATTGTTTTTTTTAAAAATAATTTGTTTGAACCAAATGGAAAAGTTTACATAATTTAAATAAAATATATTGTTTCTATATTTTTTATATATTATTTATAATATAAATATATTATTTTAAAAAAGCCTAACAAATTCATAACATCAATATATAAAAAACCCTTGAACCATAAATCCTAAACTCTAAGGTTTAGGGCTTAAGTTTGAGGATTTATGGTTTGTGGGTTAACAATTTAGGGTTTAAGGGTTTTTTTTATATATTATTAATAATATAAATATATTAAAACACAAAATATTCATAAAAATAATATATCATTTATAGTAAAAATAATATATTCATATTATTAATAATATATAAAAATAATATATTTTACATGTTCATATATTAATTTCATTTATAGTATTATTTATTTCATAAAATAATTTGAATTAATATCAAGTAGTTCGAGATATATAATATTTCTGGTAAAATATTATTTAATATTGGATTGGTTTAGTGGTTAAGGTTTATCCTTTATATTTGAAGGTATTGTGTTCAAACCCCTCCAAGCCCAAGGTTTTAATATTTTTTCCTCCAGCAAAACGACGTCATTTTGACTTATAGGGGTGATAAGAGTTAATGGCAGAGTGATATTTTCGAGTCACAAACTAAAGTTCAGTGTTAGTTTTGAATTTTTTTACAATTCGGTGGTATTTTCGAGTTAACGGCTATAATTGAGTGGTATGTGATGTAGTTTACCCTTATTATTATTGATACTTTTACTCTATTTTTTATTTTTTTAGTTTGTGTTTATGAGATTTGATATATAACATGTCTATATGTTAGGCTTGATAGGCCCGGTTTCCTTCAACCGATTTAGCTAGCCAATGAGCCCAGTCTTGCAATTATCTGAAGCTTGTAGCGGCCTGAAGAGCTGATCGAAGATTGATAAGTAAGATGACTTATCTTTACTTGCTGAAGAAGGAAATGTCCAAAGAGTCCACATTCAAGTCAAAAAGGTGTCAACATTTAATGTAAAGTTACTTTAAGGACTTCTACTCCAAGGAGGACTCAAACTTAGGCCATGAGCCCTATATATACCCATGTATGTGAGGGTATAGGGGCATGCATGGATGCATAGCGGAGAGGTAGATAGATAAACTTCACAAAATTGTCCATGCGTTTCGAAACACCTTAGGGCGTTTCGATACGGGAATTCCAGTAGCAAAAACGTTTTGATACAAGTATCAAAACGGGCATTCCATGGATGAGATTTTTGCCTAGCGTTTCGAAACGGGCTATGCCGTTTCGATGCGCCTACGTGGCACTGACCACAACGGTCATAAACCCCAACGGCTATTTCCCAACTAACATTTAAATGCAGGGCGTTTCGATACGGGTCTAGACGATTCGATACGTGTTCCGAAACAGCTAGGGGGCGTTCCGAAACGGGTGCCTTGTCAGACTGCAATGGCTCTTTCTACTTAAAGGGTATTTCGAAACGGGCACGACTATTTTGAAACGAAGAGCTGCAGAACTGCATTTATGGAGGGAATTAAAGTCCTCAACGGCTCCAATTTAATCACAACGGCTAGCAACGGCTATAAACTCATCAAGGAGTATAAAAGGGACCTCCAAGCATCAATTAAAGGCTAATGCTCATATTGTCAAACATCAATTGATCAAGAATTGTCTTAGAGCTTAAATTGTCATTTATTATATAGACAAACACTAGTGAGCCAAAATTGTCAAATTTGCTCAAGTGTTTTAGATTTTGGGTGAGTGCTTTAATTGTGCAAACAAACACCTATTAGAGGGATTTGTGTTTGCTTTGTTTATCTCTTTGTAAGAGAGGGTTTCAATCAAGGCTTTGGGTAGAAAGCTGAATTGTGTATAAGAGTTACCTCCTAAGCCTAGAAAAGGGGACGAATCAATAGTGGATTGATTGGAAATCCTTAGTGGGGAGCTTAGGTAGGGGATGTAGACCTTGGTTAGAAGGTTGAACCACTATAAATCTTTGTGTCACATTTCATTTTAGCTTCCATAACCCTTCCACCCAAAAATCCACCTCTCCACCACTTGGTGAGCCATAACCGTTGAACGAATCGAGCCCCACACAACTCAACAATTGGTATCAGAGCTTGGCTCAATCGAAGGGGATTCACATCCTATTGAGAAGATCCGGCAAGCTTGATCACTATTTCATCAACCGGCTCAAATGGCACAATCAATCGGCAAACCGCCTTTCTTTGACGGAACTCACTATGTCCATTGGAAGACAAAGATGAAGTTCTTCATCAAATCTAGAGATTACAAGCTATGGGATATAGTTGAAGATGGTCCGTTCGTGCCTCAAAGAAGCAAAGTGGAGTGGAGTGCTGACGATCGCAAGAAGATGGAGCTTAATTGCAAAGCCTTGCACATCTTGTTTTGTGCTTTTGGCCCAACCATCTATGAGAAGATGTCTTCTAGTGAGAATGCCAAGGAGGTATGTGACAAGCTTGAAGTCACATACGAGGGGACCGATGAAGTCAAGGAGACCAAGATTGGGCTCCTAACCTTAGAGTATGAGAACTTCAAAATGGATCCGGAAGAGAACACTGAGAAGGTGTTTGATAGGTTCTCCACTATCACCAATGGTCTCAAAGGATATGGAGAAGCCATCCCGAAGGAAAAGCTTGTTCGAAAGCTCATCTACTCACTTCCCGAGTCTTGGGACTCAAAGAGGACCACCATCATCGAAGCCAAGAATTTGAAGACCTTGAAGCTTGATGAACTCATGGGGTCACTCCTTACTCATCAAATCATGAAGAAGAATAAAGAAGATGAGAAGAAGAGGGAAGAAATTAGAGCTATGGGAGAGAATAAAATCAAAGGGCTTGGCATCAATGCAAGTGCCATGGCTCTCAAATCCTCCATTTGCCATCATGTCTACTCAAGTGAAGAGGAGGATGAAGATGAAGAGATAGTTCATCTCTTCAAGAAGTGTTCCCCGTTCATGAAGAAAGCCTTGAGAGAGCTTGAACGAGATTTCAAGAAAAAAGAGAGGGCAAGCACTTCAAGCCATAAGAAGAAGGCACATGTGGCTACTTGGAGTGATGAGGACTCCACCGACGATGAACAAGCCAACCTTTGCCTTATGGCCATCGAAGAAGATTCAAGGGTAACTTCTAATTCATCTACTTCATGTTCTTACACTTTTGATGAATTATAAGATGTCTATGATGATTTGGTTTTAGACTAAAAATCACATTTTGAAAAACAATAAAGTGATTTCAAAGTTGAAAATTCAAAATGACTTGATTTCTAAAACCAAACTTGAACTTGAAGCAAGACTTGAAGAGTTTGAACAAAAATGTTTTGATTTACAAAAATTGCTTCAAAAAGTTCAAGAAGAAAAGGATTTGATTTCCAAAGAACTTGAAAAGAAAAATAATTTTGGAAAATCAAATTTTTATGTAAGACAATCTAGTGCCCCTAGATTCAGAAATGGTAAATGTTTTAGATGTGTTTGGATCCCAAAAGGACTAACCACTTCAACTAAAAAGGATGACATTGAAAAATGGATTCCTAAGGGGACTAAAATTTGTGCTACTAACGTTCATGGATCCAAAGCAATTTGGATACCAAAATTTACTTGATTGTCTTTTGCTAGGTGTGATGGAGATGTTCAACAAGTCAAACATTGAGGGGGAGCTCCATGCACACAAGAAAGAACACTTGAAGAAGGAAGGCTTCACATCCTACTTTGGGTTCAAGTGTTGGTAAAAATCTAGTTGTTTTATTTTGCATTTACTTGTTTTATTTTTATTTTATTCAACTAGATGATCATAAATGTTGGACTAACATTTTATTGATGCTTTGAGTAAGGGGGAGCCATTTTTAAAACCAAATTTGTATTTTTGTCAAATTTTACCTCTATTGTTATTTTGAACTTAATGTTTTAAATTCTTTTTGAAATAACAAAAAGGGGGAGAAATGGTTTGAAAATTTGAATTTTCAAATGAATAAGGGGGAGCTTTATTTGATTTCATATCTTCAATCTCTTATTCACATTTTTATAGTTAAAGGGGGAGAATCCCAAACAATTTTTCAAGTGAGTTTTATTATATCAAAAAGGGGGAGATTGTAGAACTAATGTTTTGATATAATAATTGAAAAATATTTTGGATTGATTTAAAAAGTATTTAAAACATTTCCAAAGTCCAAACAACTTGAAATTATGTTTAGGGGAGTTTTTAAAAGGGTTTTACATGTTTTTCAAAGCCAAACTTCACAAAACTGTCCATGCGTTTCGAAACACCTTAGGGTGTTTCGATACGGGAATTCTAGTAGCAAAAACGTTTCGATACAAGTATCGAAACGGGCATTCCATGGATGACATTTTTGCCCAGCGTTTCGAAACGGGCTATGCCGTTTCGATACGCCTACGTGGCATTGACCACAACGGTCATAAACCCCAACGACTATTTCCCAACTAACATTTAAATGCAAGGCATTTCGATACGGGTCTAGACGTTTCGATACGTGTTCTGAAACGGCCAGGGGGCGTTCCGAAACGGGTGCCTTGCCAGACTGCAATGGCTCTTTCTACTTAAAGGGTGTTTCAAAATGGGCATGGCTGTTTCGAAACGGAGAGCTGCAAAACTGCATTTATGGAGGGAATTAAAGTCCTCAATGGCTCCAATTCAATCCCAACGGCTAGCAACGGCTATAAACTCATCAAGAAGTATAAAAGAGACCTCCAAGCATCAACTAAAGGCTAATGCTCATATTGTCAAACATCAAATGATCAAGAATTGTCTTAGAGCTTAAATTGTCATTTATTGTATAGACAAACACTAGTGAGCCAAATTGTCAAATTTGCTCAAGTGTTTTAGGTTTTGGGTGAGTGCTTTAATTGTGCAAACAAACACCTATTAGAGGGATTTGTGTTTGCTTTGTTTATCTCTTTGTAAGAGAGGGTTTCAATCAAGGCTTTGGGTAGAAAGCTTGATTGTGTATAAGGGTTACCTCTTAAGCCTAGAAAAGGGGACGAATCAGTAGTGGATTGATTGGAAATCCTTAATGGGGAGCTAAGGTAGTGGATGTAGACCTTGGTTAGAAGGTTGAACCACTATAAATCTTTGTGTCACATTTCATTTTAGCTTCCACAACCCTTCCACCCAAAAATCCACCTCTCCACCACTTGGTGGGCCATAACGGTTGAAAGAATCGAGCCCCACACAACTCAACACATAAACATTTTGATAAGTCGTTTGCTACGGGAACTCTCTCTTACCAGAGGTGGAATTTGAAGTATTGACGAATGACAGAGGTTGGAGCTTGAAGAGATGTTCACGGAGGAAGAGGTGAAAGGTGCGATTTGGAGCTGTGAGGGAGCGAAGGCACTGGGCCCGGATGGTTTCCCATTTGAATTCTTCAAACATGGGTGGGATTTCTTAAAATCTGATATCATGTAGTTTATGGCTGATTTCTTTGACTCATGCAAGTTTCCGAGGGGGTGAATTCAACATTTGTGGTCTTGATAGCGAAGAAGGACAGTCCGCGAGTCATTGGGGACTATCGCCCAATTTGTTTGCTAAATTTCGTGTATAAGATACTAGCGAAATGCTTGGCGAAGAGGTTGCAAGGGGTATTACCTATGTTGATTACTGATTTTCAAGCTGCGTTCATCCGGGGAAGACAAATATTAGACGGTATACTGTTAGCAAACGAGGTTATTCACTCCATGATGAAGTGTAGATTTACGAATGGTGGAGTAATACTTAAATTGGACTTCGCAAAAGCCTACGATTGCATTATTTGGGATTGGTTAGATCGAATTCTGTGCAAAATGGGTTTTGGGAAGCGTTGGTATGGTTGGGTTAAGGAGTGTGTGAGCACGGCACGTTTGTCGATCCTGATAAATGGTAGTCCGACGAAAGAATTCCCTATGCGGAGGGGGCTTCGCCAAGGAGATCCCATATCGCCTCTACTCTTTGTGATAGTGGCAGAGCTTTTACATCGATTCATGGTTAATGCGGAGAAATTGGATTTGATTAAGGGGGTGCGAGTAGTTGGGGAAATATTTATTTCCCACCTATAGTTCGCGAATGACAGAATTATATTTCTGCAAGGAGAGGTTGGGTTAGCGCGCAATCTGAAAAGGGTGCTAACGTGTTCCGAGTATGCCTCAGGACTACAGATTAATTATGATAAGTCATGCCTATTCGGAATTGGTATTGAAGGGGATGTGCTCGAGGAATTTGCGTCGGTCATGGGTTGTCCAATAGGTGATTTGCCGATACATTACTTGGGGATTCCGTTAGGAGTTCATCCACTTGGAGTGGAAGTGTGTGAACCTCTCATAATGAGGTTTCGCAAACGGCTATCAGGTTGGAAACGAGATTCATTATCATTTGTGGGTCGCTTGTTACTGGTTAATACGATGCTATCCGCATTGCCAGTGTTTTATATGGGGGTGTCCTTGGTGCCGAGGCGTATTGTGCTGAAGATTGATAGAATTAGGCGCAATTTCCTTTGGGGTGGTAAGGAGGAGAGGGAAAAATGAGTCAGATAAATTGAGATGTGGTGTATAAACTGAAGCGAGTGGGAGACCTTGGAGTGGTGAATTTACGCTCACGGAACTTAGCTTTGCTTGCGAAGTGGGCATGGAGGTTTGCGCAAATGGATAACTCGTTGTGGAAGTCTATAATTGTGGCGAAGTATGGTACGAATGTGAGAAATTGGAGAATTTAGCAAAAGGGGAAGATACACATGTCGGCGTTGTGGAAGCATATTGTAGAGGTACAAAATGACGAGTATGTTGATCGCTTTCTTAATGTATCTCAATTTTTGTGGATTGTGGGTAATGGATGCAGCGTGCTGTTTTGGTGGGATTGTTGGGTGTTAGCCGAGCCGTTGAAAAAGGTGTTTCCGCGGTTGTTTAGCATAGCATCGAATAAAATGGCATTTGTAGGGGAGTTTTTGAGGTTGCCGCGAGAGGAATTGGAGGGTAATTTCCGACGAGCTTTGCGTTCTTTCGAGGTCAAACAATTAAATGAGTTGAAAGCTTGCTTAGCAGAGGTTATATTGAGGGATCGCGTTGCGGATAGGCTGGTTTGGATTCATTCTAAATCGGGGCAGTTTTCAGTGGGTAAGCTTCATAGCTTGATGTCCTCTTTTGGCATGCCAGAGACATTGAATGTAAGTATGGTGTGGAACATGTCGTTATTGCCAAAAATTTAATGCTTTTTGTGGTTCATCATTGTGGATAGATTGCAGACACTTCGTATGTTATTCGATCGTGGAATTCCCCTATCAAATACTTCTCTAAATTGTCGTTGGTGTGGCGTGGGAGAGGATAATAGTGATCACATTCTTTGGACGTGTGATCTGTCTTATAATGTGTGGACTGATTTTTTGATGTGGTGGGATATCACAATTGTCAGACCTCGACGAATTGCTGGCTTTCTTATTCAATGTTGGAATGGTTGTTTTAGTGGGGAAATCCGAGCATGGTGGATGATTGGATGCGCGAGTGTGGTTTGGTCACTATGGGTGGCGAGGAATGAACTTGTGTTTAAGGGTCATCGCTCGACGAGGCAATCGATCTTCTTCCTTGTTCAGCTCTGAGCGTTGCATTGGACCCGGGCGTATATGGGTTCAGCATGTTTGAATGAGGCATCGTGGTGGACATGCCCGAAGCAGTGCTAGTCGATGCCAAGCACGAGCAAGGTGGCTCGCATGAACGTTACTTAGATGCCTCCATCGGTGGGAGTGTGGAAGTTCAACGTCGTGGAGCGGCTAGGGGAAAGCCGGGGTTGGCAGGTTGTGGGGGCATTCTTTGGGATTGGAATAGTCATATTGTGGCTATGTTCTCTGGATCGATTGGGATAGCTGATTCTAATGTTGCGGAAATTCAGGTTATTGCTTACGCGTTGCGGATGTTACGTGAGATGAGTTGGGGTGAGATTGTATCGGTGGTGGTGGAGTCTGATTCGATGGTGGCAATTTCATGGATGCATAGTGTCGACCGCCGGCCTTGGCAGCTTTGGAGATGGTTCCAGAAAATTGATGAGGACTGTGAGGTGTTACCCTGTGTGTGTTTCAATCATATTCACTGAGAAGCAAACGACGTCACTGATGCATTGGCCAAGAGCAGTGCTGATAGATCAAATTGGGTATGGTTGTTCATGGGGTGATTTTTCTGATTAGTTCATTGTACACACACGTTGGTACTCTTTTCCACTACTTAGGATTAGAGAGGTTTTTAATGAGGCCGATGTGGTGTGTGGTTATGTATGATTATTATTAAATAAAATAATACTTTCGCCGTGCAAAAAAAAGTTAAAATATTTGTTTTAAATATATATTGGAAAGTATAATTAATTACATAATTTAAAAAATAACTAGGTGTTATGAGAAGTTAAAAAGTAATTTTATAAGAACAAATGCAATGGATTGGTTGACCAAACTGCTCATATTTGTTCTCTAAGGTCATGGATTCTATACCCACCAAAAGCATCATACATAAGTTATGATATCTAATTAAATTTTGTCCTATTCATGATGTGGATGAATCAAAACATATTACATAAGTGAATTTTGTAAAATGTTTAACAAATGATTATGGGTGAAGTAATGAACATTTTGAGTATGAACGAAGGGTGAGTCTACAACTGGCGACGCACACTACTGAACACCATTAACGCAATACACAACTGAACATTATTAATTTTTAATGACTTTTAAATAATTATTAAAAATCTCAAACGCTCGACATGAAATTAATTATATTTCAAAATAAAATTAGAAGAAATTATTCTATGAACCATTCTCACAATCTTATCCAATGTCTTACACAATTAAATAAAGTCGCATCATCTTTATTTTTCACATAATATTTTCTTATAAATTAAAATTTACAAATCATCATCTTCTTCCTCATACCTCATATATTTATTCTAATGTGTTAATGAATGAAATCGTTAAAATAAAAAAAAGCACCCAAAAAATTTAACAAGCCAATCAAAAGAGACAACAATAAAATTATTATTAATAAAATTAATACATTTCAATCTCAACCAATTTTTGATAAAATCATTACATTCATCCCAATCGTCTGATTCGAGCATCATTTGTTCCGTTATAATTAACAGCATCCGCATGCTGCCTAGTGTTTGTAGCAAACAAATCAATCCCCCTCCATCATTCTTGAACCAGTTGCACATCATCACATGATTTTCTTCTCTAGTCGCTTTTCCACGAGATGACCTTCTGCCCTTTCTCTTTTGTATCAACTGTAGGAAGTGCAAAGAAAAGCAAACAGTTCCATGGAGATTAGCATACCATTAAAATTCAGAAACCTTAATGATTCTCATTGTCTTTAGCCAAATGAGACACTTTACATGATGAAAAGAGAGTGGTGAGCGAACCAAACTATCAGTCAGATTGCCTCGTTACACAATTATGATTACATCTGCTAACAAACCATCAAACGAGTAGGGATCAATCTTTTCTATGACCACCGACAGAATCAAATAAAAAACTAGTGTTGTGAGGATCTCTATACGAGCATCAAAAGAATGCTAAGGTATGCTGAAATCGTGCCAAACGGTAGCTGAAACAAACCACAAAAGCAAATGAAAAGCGTGCCACAAGAGCAGATATTCTTATTAAAAATATAAAAAAATAAAACAAAAATAAAACAAAAATAGAATATGAAAAAGTACGGGAAATAATGAACACTGACGATTAACAACTAACACTAAAGTTTATGTTGTCATCGATCAAGCAAAAGAAATATGAAAAAGCCTAACGACTCCTATAGAGAAGGAGATAAAAAATTAGGTTTAGTCTTAGATGTGGTATTCTGGTTTTATTAGGAGCGTTAATTTTTTTTTAACAATGACAACTGAATTTCATTAATAACCATGGAAAATAAATCAAATACAATGCAATTAAAATGGAGAATAATGGGATCTAGTCCATCAAAATCTCATACAAAATCCTAAGATGCAAAGAAAAGTAAATACTTCCATAGATATTAGCATACCAAAAAAATTTAGAAGTCTTCCTGAATCTCCTTGTCTCTATCCAAACTAGACGTTTTACCAAGTGAAAAAGGAGTGGTGAGCGAATCAAACTATCAGGCAGATTGCTCCGCTACCCAGGTCTGATTACATTGGCAAACAACCATCAACCGAGTGTGGATCTATCTTTCTATGACCACCGACATAATCAAAATCAGAAACTAGTGTCGTAAAGATCTATGTACGAGCACCAAATGACCGCTAAGGTATGTTGACAGATGAAACGAACCACAAAATAAAGAAAAATGTTCCACAAGGACAAAGAAAACACTTGCCACAAGGACATAGATTCTTATTAAAAATATAAAAAACAAAAAACAAATGAAAATAATGAACCAGGTGGTCGACAACCAGTGTTAAAACTGGTTGTCGGCCACCGGCAAAAAAACTAATATGAAAGGCTACGGCGCTTGGGGAAAACCTAAGAGAAAACCTTTAGCCTGAATAAAAGGTTAATTAGGAGCGTCGATTTTTTAAATTCAAGAAATAATCTCTAAGTTATGATATCTAATTAAATTTTGTCCTATCCATGATGTAGATGAATCAAAACATCTTAAATAAGTGACTTTTTTAAATGTTTAACAAATGATCATGAGTAATGAAAATTTTGAGTATGAACGAAGGATGAGTCTACAATGGACGATACTCACTGTTGAACACCATTAACGCAATACAAAAATGAACATTATTAATTTTTAATGACTTTTAAATAATTATTAAAAATCACAAAGGCTCGAAATGCAATTAATTATATTTCAAAATAAAATTAGAAGAAATTATTCTATGAACCATTCTCACAATGTTATCCAATGTCTTACAAAATTAAATAAAGTCACATCATCTTTATTTTTCACATAATATTTTCTTATAAATTAATTTACGAATCATCATCTTCTTCCTCATACCTCATATATTTATTCAAATGTGTTAATGAATGAAATCGTTAAAAAAGCACCCAAAAAATTTAACAAGCCAATCAAAAGAGACAACAATAAAATTATTATCAATAAAATTACTACATTTCAATCTCAACCAATCTTCGATAAAATCATTACATTCACCCCAATCCTCTGATTCGAGCATAATTTGTTCCGTTATAATTAACAGCATCCGCCTGCTGCCTAGTGTTTGTAGCAAACAAATCAATCCCCCTCCATCATTCTTGAACCAGTTGCGCATCATCACATAATTTTCTTCTCTAGTCGCTTTTCCACGAGATGACCTTCTGCCCTTTCTCTTCTGTATCAATTGTAGGAAGTTCAAAAATGATTGGGGATTAATATAGTGAATGTATCGAAGATTGGGTTGAGACTGGAATACAATAATTTTGTTAATAATAGTTTTATTATTGTTTCTTTTATTCGTGTATTAAGTTTTTTGGGTGTTTTTCTTATTTTAACGATTTTATTCATTAGCGTATTATGTATGAGGAAGAAGATGCTGTTTTGTGAATTTTAACTTATAACAAAATAATATGTTGAAAATAGAGATGATGTGCCTTTATTTAATTGGGTTAGGACCTTGGATGAGATTGTGAGAATGGTTCATGGAGTAATTTCTTCTAATCTTATTTTGAAATATAATTAATTGCATGTTGAGTCTTTGAGTTTTTAATAATTATTTAAAAGTTATTAAGATATTAACGGTGTTGAGTGATGTATTGCGTCAGTAGTGTTCAGCGGTGTGCGTCGCCCGTTTTAGAATTTTCTATGAATCTATAAGTCGCCACCTAATTAACCCAGAAATCAACTTAGTGAAAAAATTATATCTGCATGTATGTATAAACATCATTATTAAGTTTGGTGGTATGAGTTAAAAGGTCATTTTTTTAAAATTTAAGGAATGATCCCAATGAAAAAATATTTTCTTTTGAGGAGATTAAATATAAAACATATAAAGATATTTTGGTTTCTTAAAAACAACATCATAATTTTCCCTAACAAAATATCGGAAAATTTTCATTTTTTTCAAATATTCCATATCCTTAATCTTTAAATACATCCACTGTCACCGACAAATCACAAATGACGATTGAGTTCTATGACTCATGCAAATGGTAAAGGATTTTTTTTCTTCATAAATTTAATTTTTAGTTTAAAAAATTAAAAACTCAACCACAAATGGATAATGAATCTTAAAACTAATATCTTTTTTAATCATAGAAACCGAAATAAAAAAAGTGATTGTCCAATTAGGAGCCCAGGCTTCCGCACAAGTTTCATGACTCAACTCCTAGCTTGGAACGGGCAGGCCGTGATTAAGACCATATGTGCCCAACTCAGAAGATCAAACCAATGTCCAACCACATTATTGCCCCCACTTGGGTTACAAGCAGACATAACTCCACTCGGCGGGCAATTTGCCTCTTAGCTTTAGTTTCAAAAACAAGTACCTCATTTATAATAGTGATGTGGGATATATTACTTCAATTCAGACACATCATGCCTGGTGGTGAGTTTGAGGTGTTAAAATCACCGTTCTACTCAACAATTGTTGATTGTCGAAGATCAAGTATATTTGTCTGAATAATAAACCTACGGATTACCTGGTAGAAATGTAAGAAAATGATGTCAACAGAGCCTTCTTTTAGCCACCACCATCACACAATATTGCTTTGCTTTCGTTGTTTATGTTTAGACTAAAGTTCTTTATAGTAGCAGGCTTTGATCAGATGCATTGCCATGAAAATTGAACACAAGTACATTGATTCAAAAGGGTCCAATGAATGCTTATATAAAAAAATGTAAATTGGTTCAAGCCAAGTAAATTAATTCTCTGCGATTTCTTGCTTGATCATTATAGGAAAAGCTGTACTTTCATTTTTGCTGCAATACATGAAACACAACAGAGATTGCCTGGTGTTCTTCAATGAAGTTCTTCTAACAAGCACGGGTCGCCAAGCTTGTAGACATTACATTGCATTGATCCATTGGTGCAGTAGAAAACAACATTTGGAATATGCTCAACTTTCCAATGATCTGCTCCTTTATTAGGCACCAACCTACGAGCAAAGCTATTCGACATGTTATGGAAATCTAGATGTTTAAGTCCGTTCAAACGAGAAATGGTCCATGGCAGCTCCTGCAAGCACGGAATGGGACCGATCCATAGCCATTCGAGACAAGGGACTGCTCCTTCATCTATTGTCAATCTGTTCAGTCCATTCAACATCCCAAGAGCTAGTTCTTTGAGTCTCTGAAAGTATCCCTTTTCGAAATGCAGCTGAGCTCCATCATATCCATTTGTCAGCCGAAACTTCAATAGATTAGGCAAAACTCCAAGGATTTTAAGCGAATCATCGGATATTCTAGACCAGTGTAAGCCAATTCTATCCAGGTTCTGTAGTTTGGCACCTTGGTTAACCGTCCTCGAAGGCATAGACTTTGAAGCAAAACCGGAGGACAAGACATGGATTGCAATTGAAGGAAGTCTTCACCTTTAGCCGAAATGGCCAAAGATTGAAGGTTATTCATTTGCTCTATAGCAGTACAAAGAGCAGCCCCATGTTTTGGTTTTAGCCAATTCTAGCCAGGTTCTGCAGTTTGGAAAATTGTTGGCCAATGTGCTGAATAAAGATTCTGGTAAGTCGGCCACCTCGAATGCAATGATAGAATGAGCTTGTGACTTGCTACCGCTCCCTGGAAAATTGTTGTTTGCTCTATCATATAGGGATAGATGCAACTCCACATCTTCAATCAGCAAACTGGTTAAATTCTCCTTAACCCAACTCGCAGCAACTTCGGCCATTCGAATCTTGGATTTTTGGGTTGAAACAAACACTTTGTTCACAGGAAATTGCAAATTCCTTTGGTATCTTCTTGTATTTCTACCCCCACACATTGTTGAATTTTCGTTGGTCCTTGCCCCACTCCACAAGTTGAGAACATTAATTGCAAAATAATATATAAACTTGGGATGGAAATTGTGGCAATAATAACCGTCCTTGATGGGTCCAAATCCAACCCGACTTGATAGTGCCGGAATTTTTATTATTAAAATCGGATTTTAGGGCGGGTGTTTTTTTAAAAAATATTCGGGTCGAGTTTAAAGTTTAGAATTTTCGATCCGACACGACCCGAAATATTTACAAAAATACCATTCATTTATTTACAAAAATGTCATACATTTGTTTTCCATTTCCTGCCGCCTCCTAATCTCTCTCCATTTCAATCCCTTTTCTTTCTCCTTTAAATTTATTGTCTCATACTTTCTCAAAAAAAAAAATTCTTTCACTTTTAGTTTTCTCCTCCATTTTCAATTCTTAGTTTTTCATTTTGTATTACTTAGGTTATATTTTATTGAATAAATTTTTTCTTCTATCACTTTACTGTCTCTGCTCTTTTAACTCTTCTTTCATCTTCATTCTTTTCTTTTTTTAAATGTTAACTAGACATGCATGTAATCTAGATATGAAAGGTTGAAAAAATTTGAATTTTGTTTTTACTGGCGTTGTTTTGGTACGGTTATATAGAAGCCTAATTTAGGCCAAAAAGATGTCGTTTTGCAGGAGGGGTTTGAACCCAAGACCTCCAAATAAAATGGTTAAACCTTAACCACTAAACAAACTTAAAATTATATAATATAAATATATTATTTTTTAAAAAAGCCTAACATATTCATAACATCAATATATAAAAAACCCTTGAACCCTAACTCCTAAACTCTAAGATTTATGGTTTAAGTTTGAGGGTTTAGGGTTTGTGAGTTAATAGTTTAGGGTTTTAGTGTTTTTATGTATTATTAATAATATAAATATATTATTTAAAAAACCCAAAATATTCAAAAAAATAATATATCATTTATAGTAAAAATCATATATTTATATTATTAATAATATATAAAAATAATATATTTTATATTGTTTTATATTAATTTCATTTATAGTATTATTTAATTCATAAAATAATTTGAATTAATCTCAAGTAGTTCGAGATATATAATATTTCTGGTAAAATATTATATAATATCATATTGGTTTAGTGGTTAAGGTTTAGCCTTTATATTTAAAGGTTTTGGGTTCAAACCCCACCAAGTGCATGGTTTTAATATTTTTTTCTCCAGCAAAACGACGTCGTTTTGACTTAACGGGGGTGTTAAGAGTTAACGACGGAGTGGTATTTTCGAGTCACAAACTAAAGTTCATTGTTAGTTTTGAATTTTTTTTACATTTCGATGGTATTTTCAAGTCAGCGACCATAGTTGAGTGGTATGTGATGTAGTTTACCCTTAATATTATTGATAATTTTACTCTATTTTAAAAAAAATAGTTTGTGTTTATGAGATTTGATATATAACATGTTTATATATTTCAGATCTGATAATTTTTTTTTGTTTCTTTGGTTTTGAAGTTAGAAATTGGATGTGTTTTGAGCGTAGTGGAGTTTGTGTTTTCAAGTCTATTTTATGATTTTATAGTGTTTAATCCGTTTTAGATATTTGATTTTTGAATTGTTTTGTTTGTTATTGGGATCAGATCGGGTCGGGCTCGGATATGGCAAAAACCCTAAACCCTACACCTTAAAAAATACACTCTGCCGCAAATTTCCTAAATCCTAGTCATAAACCCTAACCTTAAACCCTAAATCACAAACCCTAATCCTACTTTTTAGTTGTTATTATTACTATTATTATCCTATTATTATTATTATTACCAATATTATTAATGATTCTGAAAATAAATACAAAAAACTTATATATATAAACAAGCCCAAATTAAATAAATAAAAAGTCCAATTGAAATGATAAGCCCAATAGTTTATTAAAGACCATTTACAATTAAGGATATAATCTAAAAAAGGTTTACATGGCTTGTTGGCCCAATCCCGATTACAAGCCCTTACCCAATGTTGTTTGCGCAGGCAATTACCAGCCGTCCGATCTGGATTAGATCCGACGGCCCAGACGGAAGATGCCAGAAACCCTAGGAAAGGGTCTGCCCAGGTTCGCGTCGCACGATCAGAGCCGTTGGATCAGACGGAGATCCAACGCTTCAGAATGCCCCTCCACAGAAACCCTAGCCTCCATCAGATGATGTTGCGCCGCACGAATCTGAACTGTTGGATCAAACACGATCCAACGGCTCGAATGAAGAGCGAATACCACGCACGACTCCCCCAATTCTCAGCACACCCACGCGCGGCATTTGAGGTCACCACGCGCTCGCGTGTAGCACACGCTCGACGTTCTAGTGCATCCGAGAGCTCGCCGCGTCGTCCCCGTCCGATCCAACGGACGAACCAATGGCCACGATAGTCCACCGTACGAACCATGCACGAAAAGAAAAAGAGATCAGCAAATATCAAAACACATCAAAACAAAAGGGGAAAAAGAAAAGCAAAACGAAAAAAAAAGGAACGGAATGGTAGGGGAATGACAGAATCACACATGAATCCGGCCAAATGAAATATAGGAGCCAATGGACATTTTCCATCATATAAACAAAAATGTAAAAACAATCGAAATTCCGGCTATAAAGTAGAATCGACATTCATTTGTAAGGGATTCGTGATCTCCCGTAAAAATAGCACGAAGAGCAATACTAATTCCAGATCATTCTCAGGTATATCGATTTCCATTGTTGCATGTAAAGATAGAATAATAAAAAGAAGAGTTTTTTTGTTTTTACCTTTCGTCTTCTCCGACTTCTCACTCCTCTGCTGAGAATAAGCCTAGCCATCCGGTGGCTCTAAACGGTGACTCGGTCAGGGGAAACGAGAAGGGTCTCCCTTTGTCTCTGTGTCGCTTCGTTTCTTGGGCGTCTGACAGTTTTTTTAGGGCTTTGGTTTTCTGGTTTTTATTTAGAGAACGATAGGAGGACATCGGGTTTTGGTTTCGAGGAGAGTCAGAGGTAAAGGGTTTTCTTCGGTTTGTTTTTGGGATATTTGGGGTTAGTTTTTCTGGTCGGGATGTGACTAGTGCTTAAATTATATATTATTTTATTAATAATTACTCCTTGATTAGTTGTTTTAAGATGCTTAGCTGGTGATTTTCTGTTCTTTTCTGTGCAGGGCATCAGATTCTGGAAAATGTGCTAAAAAGGCTGAATTTTGCAAGTTTTCTGGATTCATGGCTGGATTAGTAGGCATGAATTGGGGCATGAATGCGCTGACTCGACGACACGTTAGCAGGCTTCTAGAAGATGATGTCAGCAGCGCGTGATAGCTTATCAGCCGCGTTCCGGATCACTTATCAGCTGAGGTTTGGATTAAAGCTTGTGGATTATCTTTTATTTTTAAATTTAAGCATTTTAGGATTTATTTATTATCACTTAGGAATTATCTCTTGTATTTTAAATATTTTAGGATTATCTCTTATCATTTTAAGAGTATTTTTAGGGTTTTCGGAAGCTATAAATACCCCTTGGGGTAAGCTTCAAAAAAACATCTTTTATCTCTTGTTCTTAGTTTTTATTTGTTTTTAGGAAATTTTATTTTAATAAAAATTTTTTTCATAGACAAAGGCTAAAGCGATGACTCAATTTCAACGTGAGGGATGAAAAATACTTAAGTAACTTCAGGTTTTTCCTCTCGGTTTTCTAAGCTTAATTTCAAAATCAAAACGATTTCAAAACTAAAGATTGACTTTGGTTAGGATGTTGTTTTTGGTTAAATATGTGGGAGGAAGGATTGGCTATTGAAGCACATTCGACTTAATGGGAACACACTTAGTAAATTGATTACTAAGAGAAAATTGAGATCGGAACCGTTGTTATTGAAACAACATCCAAGTCGGGTTTTTCCAAGAACTTTAAAACTGTTTATTTTTAACAGCGATGGCCGTGGTTAATCTAACCAGAAAACTGGAATCTAAAAATTGATTTTAGATTATCGGTTTACCAGAGAGAAAAAAACAAGTCTCAAGGATTGATCCTTGTAGGCAAGTAACCGATGTGAATCCTGAAGTAAAAACCTTTTCCGATGATCTGAGGAAATTGAGTCAAAGCAAAAGCCCGAAGCTAATCTTTATTTGAATTCACTTCTTTTTAATATTCTCTACAATATTTATTTTTACTTAAATTCTACAAATCACCCCCTTTTCTACTTAAACATCATTCAACTCTCTTCTTGGCTCACCGATCAAGCGAACATAAATCAGGAAGTTTTCTTAGTCCTTGTGGGATCGACCCTTACTTCTCTTTTACTACATTTAACTTCCTTTATTTATTAATTGAGAATAAGGAATTATTTTGACGCGAAAACGACGCGTGTCAAATTGGCGTCGTTGCCGGGGACTTCGGCAAATTTACTGATTAAAGTTTGTTTTGATCTATGACCAGGTTGTCGAGTTAACGACGTTAAATAAAGTGCTTAATGGGAGGCGACCCATTTATTTCCTTTCGTTATAATTTATTTATTTTTTAATCAAATATATTTGTTTCTTTATTTTATTTTGCTTCTTTCCAATTTTTACTTTAATTTATTTAAATTTATATCTAATGTTAATCTTATTTTATTTTTCTGATAATCCTTTGCTAATCAAATTTTTGGTTGAATATGTGTAGGAATTTAAAACACGGTGGCAAATCCCTTGGACCGTGGCTTGTCATCTTATCCCAATCCAAAATCCCTTTTCTCTTAATTTTTAAAACACATCTCTTATCCTTATTTTAAAATAAATATTTTTTATCACATTTGATAAAGGAAAAATTTAAAAATATGAAAAAATTTTATCACGTTTTTAAATTTGAAAACCTTTTTAAAATCTTTTTTTGAAACTTTTTTTAAAACCTATATTTAAATTTTATAACGTTATTAAATTTTTAAATTTTATCCCCTTACTTCTCTTTCACTACATTTAACTTCCTTTATTTATTAATTGAGAATAAGGAATTATTTTGACGCGAAAACGACGCGTGTCAGGGTGCGTGTCAGGTCTACCGGACGGTGAATATCATCGACCGGCGTTTGGGTGTTTGGATCAGATCGGGTCGGGCTCAGATATGGCAAAAACCCTAAACCCTACACCTTAAAAAATACACTCTGCTGCAAATTTCCTAAATCCTAGTCATAAACCCTAACCTTAAACCCTATCACAAACCCTAATCCTAATTTTTAGTGTGGGGTATAAATAGAAGAACCAAAAAAATTGAGAATTTCTATTTTAAATTTGGACACGAATGTTTGAGTTCTGAATCTCAAAAGTCATTTTTTTAAAACATGACTACATGAAACATTTTAGGGTAAACTACCTGGGTGACCACCCAACAATTGGGTCTGACTTGTTTTGACCATCAAACTACAATAATTTAAAATTCGACCATCCAACTATTTAAATAGACCTATTTTGACCTCCGCCAGTTAAATCTAACGGAGGGGTGACATGGCAGACTGGCAGTTAAATAAAATTTGTATAATTACACATTTAGTCCCTATTAATTACTTATTATATCAATTTTGTCCTAATTTTAATTTAATATATATATATATATCAATATATATAAATAAAAGTGTATTGCTTTTATTGTTTAGATAATATTTATAATATAAATATATTATTTAAAAAACTTCAAAATATTCATAAAAATAATATATTTATATAATAAATAATATATATAAACTCTAAACCCTAAATCCTAAATCTTAAACTACAAAGCCTAAACCTCAAACCATAAACCTTATGGTTTGAGGTTTAGGGTTTATGATTTTTTATATATTATTTATAATATAAATATATTATTCTAATAAGTATATTATTTTAATGAATATTTTTTAAAAAAATAATATATTTATATTATAAATAATATATAAAAAACCATAAAAATAATATGTTTTTATTGATATATATATATATGTGTAAATAATATATTATATTATTTATATATTAATATTATTTATAGTATTATCTTTTTCATAAAATAGTTTGGTTGAACCAAATGGATTAGTTTATATAATTTAAATAAAATATATTGTTTCTATATTTTTTATATATTATTCATAATATAAATATATTATTTTTAAAAAGCCCAACATATTCATAACATCAATATATAAAAAAACCTTGAACCCTAAATCCAAAACTCTAAGATATATGGTTTAAGTTTGAGGGTTTAGGGTTTGTGGGGTAACACTTTAGGGTTTTAGGATTTTTATATATTATTAATAATATAAATATATTATTTTAACAAACCCAAAATATTCATAAAAATAATATATCATTTATAGTAAAAATAATTTATTTATATTATTAAAAATATATAAAAAATAATATATTTTATATTTTTATATATTAATTTCATTTATAGTATTATTTATTTTATAAAATAATTTGAATTAATCTCATGTAGTTCGAGATATATAATATTTCTGATAAAAATATTATATAATATCGGATTAGTTTAATGGTTAAGGTGAAGCTTTTATATTTAGAGGTCCTAGGTTCAAACCCCTCCAAGTGCATGGTTTTAGTATTTTTCCTCTAACAAAACGACTTCGTTTTGACTTAACAAGGGTGTTAAGTGTTAACGGCGGAGTGGTATTTTCGAGTCAGCGGCCATAGCTGAGTGGTATGTGATGTAGTTTACCCTTAATATTATTGATACTTTTACTCATTTTTTTTAGTTTGTGTTTATGAGATTTGATATATAACATGTTTATATATTTCAGATCTGATAATTCTTTTTGTTTCTTTGGTCTCTAAAGTGCGAAAAACAGAGTATCTCAAGTATCATACAATCACAAGTCAAATCAGCAGACAATCAAGTACACAGATATGCATGGCACGATGCACCTAATTCTATCTCATGTACCCATCTACATCACCGTCCGAAGAGTAAGATTCCCCTGAACCACTCTCTACATCGTCACCATCCGAAGTGGAACTCAACCCGAAGGGTGGAACCACTGATCCAAAGTGGAATTCAGCCCGAAGGACGAAACCACTGAACTTCCGTCATACATTTTCCCTCATGGATGATATGACATTAATGTTCCGATTCCATTCTGAATGCAACATCATTAGTCCGAAAATGCATGAGCATTTAGTCCGATAATTATTATTCAGATTCTGATGAATGATGCTAAACAGAATGGCATATAGCATATCACATAGCTCAGATCACAACATAATTCACAGTCAAACATCACACAGCAACAACACATATAATATAGCACAAGCAGAGAACACAACTCAGACAGCTAACAGCTCAACGTCGGGAGTGACGTCTCCCACGCTCAGATCTAGAAGCAGGCGGAACAGGATCGACACGTGCAGAACTCAAAGGTTGAGATGTAGGAGGTCGACCAGACGGAGGAGGTGGAAGAATCTCGGTGTCGGAATCGATATTACCCAAATTCAAGACGACGGTAAGAGGCGGCGGAGCGCGAAGGAGACGAAGGGTTTTCGGCCTCTCAAATCTCGCGCAAACGGCAGCGACGAGGAACACCAAAGGGCGGGGTTGGTTCGGCTGGGAAAAGGGAACGTGCCGATGGTCTCAAAACGGCGAACAGACGGCACAAGCTCCCTAGCCGAAGCTTAAACGAAAACACGATGAGGGGGGTTTGGTTCCGATGAAAACAAGAGAGATGGAGAGAGAGATGATGCGACTCACAACTGTATTTGGCAAATGAAGAGTCTCAAAAGGGTTTTTACCGTAAGTTTTTGGGTAAATCGTAAAGCAAGGGTTTCAACTTTTACCCGCTTAACAAAAAGGTCCCCAAAGTTCTAGTTTTAACAATTAGGTCACTTAACTTTCAATTTTCTCCAGTTTAATCCCTAAATCAAATTAAGTTTCAAAAACAATATTCCCAAATTAATTTAGGTTTTAGAATTAGGGATTTCATATATTAGGGTTTTAACATTGGGGAAAATTGGGGTGTTACAATTCTTCCCTCCTTAAAAGAAATTTCGGCCTCGAAATTTTCAGACTTAGCGACAGATCCCAAAAATTAGCTGACATAACTTAAAGTTATTCATTCTGAATTCCTCATCCTTCAACATGAAAGTAAAAACCTGACAACATTAGAAACGTACCTGCTATGTCTTCTGGCTCACCATCATAACTCTCATGAGCTCTAGTTGCATAAATCAACCCCGGATGTCTAGTATCGGATCTAGCTGATCTATCACTCTGGGTAGGTCTACCTCTATTAGCAATACCTGAAGTAGCAGGTCTACCATGTCCTCTACCTCCAGCAAGAGTCTGTACAGATGCCTGAGACTGACTCGAAACATAAGATGATGAAGGTGCTACCGGAGAATCCCTGAAAAGATGCTCAAATGATCCACATCGGAAACAAGCCTCAGACTGCCTTCTACACTCACCCAGGTGCCACTTCTTACAGAAGGAACACTGCGACACCCCACGGGTACTAGTTGAACCCCCGACACTAACGGTCAGAACAATGGAAGTCGCAGGTCTAGCTCTGGAATAACCCTGATGACCAGACTCGTCTCTAACTCTCTTCCTAGACTGGTTACCCTGACTGTGCTGAACTGATGCAGTCGACTGCCTCCTACCCCCATCAGTACCATAGGACTCAAGTAGCTTCAACTCCACCTCATTTCGCTTAGCTTTCCTAGCTCTCTTAGTGATCTCTTTATACTCATTATCCATATGTGAAGCCACACCCGCCTTAATCGAAGGGCGCAACCCTTTCAGGAACTAATCACACTTCTCCTTTTCAGTAGCCACCAGCCCCGAAACATACTGGATCAGTCTCATAAACTCAATTTCATAATCAATCACAGACATGTCGTTCTTCTTCAAATTCATGAAATCATCACGGCACTTTGCTAGATACTCAACCCCAACATATCAGTCATAGAAAGCTTGTCGGAAATAATCCCAAGAAATCTGGCCAGCTGGAATAACATGCTCCTCAGCCTCCCACCAATTATGAGCCTCACCTTGTAATAGTGATACAGCAGCTCTAAGCTTTCGGTCAGCAGGATAATCCATCTCAGTGAACAACCACTGAAGCTTCTTCAACCAATACTCAGCATCAGCAGGATCGGTACCCGTCTTCCCATCAAACATAGTCATCTCGGCAGCTAAGAATTCGGTAGATATGTGCCTCCTAACACCCTCAGTCTGATGAAGATAACGAAGCAACTCTTTGTGCACTGCAGCAGCATCCATGCCTGCAGTCTCAGCATCTCTAGGCCCAGGTGGTCCATCACCCGGTGTCTACTGGGCTGGCTAATCCTCACCACCAACCCATTGGGCCCCGGTCTGTTGAGCTCCAGTCTGCTGAACCCTAGGCTGCTGAACCCCAGGCTACTGAACCCTAGGCTGTTGAACCCCAGGCTGCTGATCCATGGCCTGCTACTCCTCATTAACACCATGAACATCGTCCTGATGCGACGTCGCCTCCACTGTTTGTGAAGCACCGCTCTCAACTGCTGCAGTACGACCTCGGCCCCTGCCATGGCCACGACCTCGATCAGTCGCTAACCTAGTACTCCTACGTGGTGGCATAGTAGTCTATCTACAAAAATTAGAGAATACTAAGATTAAATTCAGTACTTGGAGTTCTATTAAAAAATATATCAAAATTCTGAAAATATTTACTTTCCCATAAATACCCATTTTCGCCCCGAAAAAAAAAAATTTAGTATGCAGGATCGGCTAATAGCTCAACGTCGAGAGTGACGTCTCCCACGCTTAGATCTAGAAGCAGGAGGAACAAGATCGGAACGTGCGGAACTTGAAGGTTGAGATGCAGGAGGTTGACTAGGCGGAGGAGGTGGAAGAATCTCGGTGTCTGAATCGATATTACCCAAATTCAAGATGATGGTAAGAGGCGGCAACGCACGAAGGAGACGAAGGGTTTTCGGTTTGGCTGGGAAAGGGGAACGCGCCGGTGGTCTCAAAACGGCGAACGGACGGCACAAGCTCCCTAGCCGGAGCTTAAACGAAAACACGGTGAGGGGGTTTGGTTACAACGAAAATGAGAGAGATGATGCGGCTCACAACTGTATTTGGCAGATGAAGAGTCTAAAAGGGTTTTTACCCTAAGTTTTTGGGTAAATCGCAAAACATGGGTTTAAACTTTTACCCACTTAACAAAAAGGTCCCCAAAGTTCTAGTTTTAACAATTAGGTCACTTAACTTTCAATTTTTTCAAGTTTAATCCCTAAATCAAATTAGGTTTCAAAACTAAAATTCCAAAATTAATTTAGGTTTTAGAATTAGGGATTTCATATATTAGGGTTTTAACATTGGGGAAAATTGGGGTGTTACAACGGCTATTTCCCAATGACTATTTGAATTGCAGGTTGTTCCGATACGACACTAGGTGTTTCAATACAGGCATTCCGATACGACCAAAGGTGTTTCAATATGGCCTCTTTAATTCTCATAATAACTCTTTCTGTTTTAGTCATGTTTCGAAACCAGTAGGTACCATTTCGATGTGGGCAATTGCAGAACTGTATTTATGGTGGGAAATAAAGTCTCCAACGACTCCAATTCAATCCCAACGGTCCTCAACGGCTACAAACTCAATTGAGAGTATAAAAGGGACCTCCAAGTATCGAGGGAAGACTAATGCTTCAATTGTCAACAACCATATGATGCCAAATTGTCTTTATAGCTTAATTTATTCATTCTTTGTATAGACAACACTTGTGAGCCTAAATTGTCAAATTTGCTCAAGTGTTTAGGTTTGGGTGAGTGCTTTAGTGTGCAAACATCAACCTTGTAAGAGGGATTTTAGTTTGTTTATCTTTATCTCTTGTAGAGAGGGTTTGATCAAGCTTTGCGCTAGAAAGCTTTGATCGTTGTAATGGTTTCCTCCTAATCCTAGAAAAGGGGACAAATCAATTAGTGGATTGATTGTGAAATCCTTAGTGGGAAGCTAAGGTAGTGGATGTAGGTGCTTGTTAGAGGGCCGAACCACTCTAAATTATTGTATCTTTTTATTTTTTAGCTTCCAAACCTCAATCACCAAAAATTCCAACTTCTCCACCACTTGGCTATCTATAACGGTTGAATGAAATTGAGCCTATCAAGCCTAAAAATTGGTATCAGAAAAAGGCTCAATCAAAGGAGATTAACATCCTATTGAGGCGATCCAGGAAGCTCGATACAACAATTTAATCAACCGGTCAAATGGCACAATCCATCGACAAGCCACCATTCTTCGACGGAACCAACTATGCCTATTGGAAGACAAGAATGATGTTCTTCATCAAATCCAAGGATTACAAGCTTTAGGACATAGTTGAAGATGGTTCATTCGTGCCACAACGAAGAAAGACGAATTGGAGTGTGGATGATCGCTAGAAGATGGAGCTTAATTGCAAGGCTTTGCACATTCTATTTTGTGCATTTAGCCCCAACATCTATGAGAACTTGTCTTCTTGTGAAGATGCCAAGGAAGTTTGGGACAAACTTGAAGTCACATACGATGGAACCAACGAAGTAAACGAGACCAAAATCGGTCTTCTCATCCACGAATATGAGAACTTCAAGATAGAACTGGATAAAGACATCAAAAAGATGTTCGATAGATTCTCCACCATCACAAATGGCCTCAAAGGCTATGGGGAAATCATTCCAAAAGACAAACTTGTCTATAAACTCATCTACTCTCTTCCCGAGTCATGGGACTCAAAGAAGACCGCTATCATCAAAGCCAAGAATCTCAAGACTTTAAAGCTTGATAAACTCATGGGGTCTCCTCTCACTCATGAAATTATGAAGAAAGGAAAAGAATAGGGGAATAAGAAAGAAGTGATAAAGAAGATGGGGAAGAAGAAAATCATGGAGCTTGGCATCAACGCTAATGCCATTGCTCTCAAATCCTCCAAGTGCAACCATGTTGATACAAGCGAATAGGGGGAAGAAGAAGAAGAGATAGTTCATCTCTTCAAGAAGTGTGCCTCATTCATGAAGAAAGAAATGAGAGAATTCGAACTTGAATCTATGAAGAAGAAGAAAAGGGCAAGCACTTCAAGCCATAAGAAGAAGGCATATGTGGCTACATGGAGTGATGAAGACTCCACCAACGATGAACAAGCCAACCTTTGCCTTATAGCCATCGAAGAAGATTCAAGGGTAACTTCTAATTCATCTACCTCATGTTCATATTCCTTTGATGAATTACAAGATGCCTATGATGATTTGGTTTTAGAGTTCAAAAATAACATTTTGAAAAACAAGAAAATTGTTTCAAATTTGAAAAATCAAAATGATTTGATTTCTAAAACCAAATTTGAACTTGAAGCAAAACTCAATGAGTTTGAGCAAAAATGTGTTGATTTATAAAATTTGTTTCATAAAGTTCAAGAGGAAAAAGATTTGATTTCCAAAGAGCTTGAAAAGAAAAATAGTTTTGGAAAATCAAACTTTTAAGTTAGGCAATCTAGTGCCCCTAGATTTGTAAATGGAAACTGTCTTAGAAGTGTTTGGGTCCTAAAATGACTAACCACTTCAACTAAAAAGGATGAAATTGAAAAATGGATTCCAAATGGGGACTAAATTTTGTGCCACTAACGTCTATGGATCCAAAGCAATTTGGATACCAAAAATCACTTGATTGTATTATGTTAGGTGTGATGGAGAATGATCAACAAGTCCAAATTTGAGGGGGGCTCCATACACACAAGAAAGAACACTTGAAGAAGGAAGGCTTCACATCCTCCCTTGAAGTTCAAGTGTTGGTAAAATTTCTAATTGCTTTTGTTTTAATTAGATTATTTCTTTTTACAACTAGATTATCATATTGTTGGACTAACAATATTTGATGCTTTGAGTATGGGGGAGAAAATTTTAAAACCAAAAGTTTTTAATTGTGTCAAAATTCTTTAAACCTCTTATGTTATTTTGAGCCTAATATCTTCTAAATTCTTTTTGATATAACAAAAGGGGGAGAAATGGTTTGAAAAATTGATTTTTTCAAGAGAATAAGAGGAGCTTTAACTTCATTCAAATTTTAAATCTCTTATTCAAATTTTTAAAATACTAAGGGGGAGAATCCCAAACAATTTTTCAGGTTGGTTTTATTATATCAAAAAGGGGGAGATTGTAGAAATATATGTTTTGATATAATAAATGAAAAATGTTTTGGACTTAATTGAAAAGAATTTAAAATATTCTCTAAGTCAAAAACAACTTGAAAAATAAGTTTGAGGATGTTTCAAAAGGTTTTGGCAATGTTTGAAACGTTTTTAAGTAGCCAAACCAGTGTTTTTAATGTACTCGTTTTGATACAAGCATAATTTGTATCGATATGTTTTGAAACTGCCAGAATCCATTTCGATACTGGCTTATCTGTTTCGATACGGATAGGTGTGGTTTCAAAACACCCTTTGGTGTTTCGATACGCCCACGCGGCATACACCCCAACGGCTATAACCCCAACGACTATTTCCCAATGACTATTTGAGTTGAAGGCTTTTTCGATATGACACTAGGTGTTTCGATACGAGCGTTCTGATATGACCCAAGGTGTGTCAATGCGGTCTCTTTAATGTGCATAACAACTCTTTCTGTTTTAGTCGTGTTTCGAAACTGATAGGTACCGTTTCGATATGGACAGTTGCAGAACTGTATTTATGGTGGGAAATAAAGTCTCCAACGGCTCCAATTCAATCCCAACAGTCCTCAACGGCTACAAACTCAATTGAGAGTATAAAAGGGACATCCAAGCATCAAGGGAAGACTAATGCTTCAATTGTCAACAACCATATGATGTCAAATTGTCTTTAGAGCTTAATTTATTCATTCTTTGTATAGACAACACTTGTGAGCCTAAATTGTCAAATTTGCTCAAGTGTTTAGGTTTGGGTGAGTGCTTTAGTGTGCAAACATCAACCTTGTAAGAGGGATTTTAGTTTTCTTATCTTTATCTCTTGTAGAGAGGGTTTGATCAAGCTTTGGGCTAGAAAGCTTTGATCGTTGTAAGGGTTTCCTCCTAATCCTAGAAAGGGGTACGAATCAATTGTGGATTGATTGTGAAATCCTTAGTGGGAAGCTAAGGTAGTGGATGTAGGTTCTTGTTAGAAGGTCGAACCACTCTAAATTATTGTGTCTTTTTATCTTTTAGCTTCCACACCTCAATCACCCAAAAATCCAACTTCTCCACCACTTGGCTATCCATAACGGTTGAAGGAAATCGAGCCTATCAAGCCTAACAGTTTGCACTCTCTGCTCTCGAAACTCTCACACACTTGTCCTTTTTATTTGAGTTATAAAGATTCATTCAAGAAACATGTTTGAGTTTTGGTTTTCTTGGTGTCACCATTGCATGCAGGCATTATGTGATTTGGAACCCATTTATACATATGAAGGCACATATAGAAGTGTGGGGGTAGATTGGTGTGGAGAAAGATTAAGGGAATTTTGAATGAAAGAAAAGAAAAATAAATTCAGGTTTAAATAAACAAAGTTAGCAATTTTAAATTGATTGAAGGTCTTAGCATAGTGGTAGAGGTGTTGCAATTCAACCGATAGGTTAATGGTTTGATGCCCAGCAATCTCATTTGGTTAATTTTTCACCCAATTAGGTGGCATGTGTCGCCATCTAATTGGGTGAAAAAATGTTAAATAAAATAAATTAAAAATAGAATAAATTCATCCAATTGAGTCATGACATGTGTTTTCATCTAATTGGTTGATTAATTTCATTTAACTAAATTAAAATATGACCAAATTAATATAATAAGTAACTAACAAGGACCAAATGTGTAATTATAAAAATTTTATTTAACTGTCACGTCACCTCTTCGCTAGATTTTAACGACCGGTGGTCAAAATAGGTCCATTTAAATAGTTAGGTGGTCGAATTTTAAATTCTTGTAGTTCGGAGGTCAAAACAAGTCAGACCCAATAATTGGGTGGTCACCTAAGTAGTTTACCCAACATTTTATTTAAAATACACTTTATACGCACTAATTTGTTACTAATTCAAAATTATGCAATAATTTAGTCCTTATCTAATTATATAAAACCTCAGATGATATACCCCCTTGACGCGCTCAATAAGTTGGTCCTAGTAAAAACTTTGATGATATACCCTCTTAAACACATATTCTTAGAGGCAGAGCCAGGATTGAATATTGGGAGGGGCTGAAATATTGAATTTTAAAAAATAAAATAATTTATTAAGTATTTAAACTCAAAGTTCATAAGGTAAGTTTAATTTGTCTAATATTTAAACTTATAAGGACCATGACAGACTATTAGCGAAACACCGTGAGCAACTACTTAGGGGCCTCAACCAACCTAGTCCCCTAAAAATTAATTATTTTTATTTTCTAAATTTTATTTTTTAATTTATCAAATGAATAAATTAATCTAACATTTAAATTTAATTCTCTTTCTCAAATCTCAAATTTTATTTTTTTTGTTAAATTTTATTTTCTCTTTATTTTTCTCCAATCTAACGATAAAATAATAAATGGTACAATATTCTTCAATTTTTTTGTATTTATTGTTCGAATTCAAACTCCATATCATACCTACAATTCATTTCCTTCATATTTTCTTAACAAAACAATGAAAATAATGTTTTTAACAAAGTTTAATTATGTTTCTATGATTTATTAATAAAATATTAAATTAATTGTTCAAAGTAATGAGATATGTTTTCACTCTATAGGGGTCTGTTTTTAGTTTTGGTTCGGGCCCTCGAAAATGTCTGAGATGACCTTGATAAAGACCTAAATTGTTATTAGACTAAGAACTTTGAAAACATGAACCCACCCTTCTTTGGTTCAACCCTACTTGATTAAATATTTAATATATCATTGTATTTTTAATTTAAATACTCATTTTTGCAATGGTCAAAATAGTATTAGACCAAAATTGATCTAATATATATAATTTTTAATAGGGGCCGGGGCCCCTTTGGGCTCCAACATAGCCCCGCCACTGCACCTTCTAATCTATTCACTACTAGACAACTGACAGACTAATAAAATAAACTCATTATGACCCTAATGTCACTTGCTAGTAGACAAAATCATTTCACTAATAAAATTTTAAATATGTAGAGTTGAATTTTTTGAATTATTTCAAATTAGGATCAATTCTATTAGAATATATAAGTTTTGTGACTAACATTGTTATTATACCAAGCTAAATTAGAAGTATGTCGACAAAGTGACATGTTTGACTAAATTTTAATTGAGTGACTAAATTATAACTTTTATAAAAAAAAGTGTTTAAGGGTTAGAGTTTAAGGCGGTTTAATTTTTTAAATTTAGAGCGTATGAATTAACTTATTAGTGTTGAGACATACAGAGCTCCAAACAGTAGAATATTTGTGTTCCATTAGTAATTAGCTATGATGGTGCACAAGTGTAGTTTTGGTGGCTTTCTTTGGTTACAACCAGAGCTACCACCTAAAATGTTGTAGTATGTGCATGTTTTATTAATTCTTTTTATTTTAAAAATCTTGTATTTTTTTCTTTCTTCCAGTTATATCAGATTATAACTCATGATATCAACTGAAAAGCTATACATTATCTATGTATTAAAGAAATATATGTTACAGATAAATTTTATTATTCTTATTAAATTTGCAATAAACTTATAAATAGATGATATTCTAAATAAAAATCCAAAATTCGATTGAATTTTTTAGCTTATGCTTTATTAGCCCACGTCATTCGAGAAAGTGAACTTCCGAGTTGGATCGTGTTAGGCTGAGTACCGAAGTAAGGGTGTAAATGAACAGAGTGTCCGATGAACTGTTTGTGAATATGATACAACAATGGCGACCCCTTCTTTACGCGAAGACATTGTCAAGGCTGTTCGTCGCCGGGTCTCTTAAGTTTCTTTCATTTACTCTTCAATCGCTTAAAAATGATTCTTTTATTAACTTTTACATGTAGAGTTTTATTCCAGAAGACAATTTTCTGGATGAAAAAAAAAGCTTGGTTTTTGCAGGTGCTGAACTGGAATTAAAACCAAACTAACCTGTCATGTTGCATTTTTTGACTTGTTTAATTTCAATTTTCAATGTTGTTCATCTCAGGGAGGATTTTGATGCTATAACAGAGAAAGAAGAGGAGTTTGAATGTAAATATATTTGATTTTTGGCCATCATCAGTTGCTCGCCGAGTGGGGGCAACGAAGTGGTAGGACTTCGGTTTGATTCTGGCTTGTCCATTCCAAGCTAGGGGTTGGGTCAAGGGCCTTGTGCGAACGCATGGGTCCCGTGGCTTCTAGACTGGAAGGCACAGCTTGAGGCTGGTTTCACAGAGCAGCGATAACTTCCCTTTCTTTTCAGTGGATGGATCACGGGCCGTTGCCTCTTGGGTCCAATGTGGCTCCGTGAATCCCTCCTAATTGAACAACCACTTCTTTTTATTTTTACATTTTGGTTTCTTTCATTGTTAGTGATTTAAAAATATTTTGAATAGAAATTAATAACAATAGTTTTATTCATGAGTTTAATCTTGAATAAAAATTTTACACAAGCATGCATTCTTTTGGTCACTTTAACACATGTTCTTTTTTTTGTGCAAACAGACTCTTAACGTTTGATTTTCGTTCAAATTTCATTCTCGTTGGTTGGAAACCGAAAATCAAATAACAGTCAACGCCCTTTGATGACGTGGCATCAATCACCCAAAAATGTAACAGCTCCTTCCCGGCCTGGTAGAGAACCGAGTCGAAGCGTGCTACCGGTGAACAATGTGGTGATCGGTGCGATAAAATTTCATTCTAAATTCAACACTTAAACAATATTACACAAACAAAAAATTACTGGATATACATCTTAGTCCAATTCACTCATTAGAAAGCAGTAATTAAACAATTAGGACCAATACTTAACTATTACAAGATTTAGGGACTATTCTATAAATCTACTAAATTAGAAGTCCTTCCATGCAATAGACTATACCACAGTGAAATTCAATGCAATATTAACTAGCCTGTAAAATTTCATGCAAATCGATGTTCGTTAACTCGTTCAATTTTATCATCCTAAATTCGGTGACAAAACTGTAAACAATGCAAACCTTCAAATTGTGCCTTTTAACCAACTTAACTAACCATGTATCGAAACGCATTAAGGCTGTTTCAATACGGATGTACAATGGTCAACCTTTGTTGACTTAACCCTTCATATCGTACCGATACGGCCAAGCCCTGTATCAGTACAGGTTGACTCTCTTTGACCTAGACTTTGACTCGTTTCGATACGCTATGGACTCGTATCGAAACAATGAATTCCAGTAGCAAAATGTTCTGGTACGGCCCTAGACCGTTTCGATGCGCATTAATCCTTCGGTTCAATTATGCTTAACCATATCGATACGCCATGACCCGTTTCGATACGGCCTGACCTGTAATGACAGATTTTTGCTGGTTTTTACTCAAATTGACTTACCAAACGACGTCCAAACGCAATGAAACTTTACACAAAATATTTGAATGCTTAACCTACTGACCTGTCAAATTTCATGATCATTCAAATCCATTTACTATGTTTTCACCCTTTTAAGCCAAATATGCATATTAAGCCATTTTTATGTAATTTTTAGCAAGTCATTTAAGGCCCTTAAACCACATACAACACATACCCTTTTATACACATAAACAAAACATCAAAATCAACTAGATAATCTACTTTGCCACCATTCTAGGAGTTTTTAAGAACAAAATACTTTACTTTAGGCTCGAGGTAACTTGTCACTTTACCGACTAGCTCTAATCTTGAAACAATAACTCTTAACCTGAAATGTATGGATAACGAATGCATTAGATTTATATAGTCTGAGAGAGGTAGTCAATAACTATGAATGTACATGGTATGCCATTTATCATGCTTTGATGACAATCATAATATCAAATATGTGAATAAACATGGCATGCTCTTCATTCATGTTAAAGCATAATATCAATCGTTATATCATCAATGACAATATCAATATCATAATATCATGACAAAGCAATTTCAATAATATGACAACAATAATACTGTGATAATAACAATATTGTGCCAATAATAATTCAATGATCATATTCAATATTATATTTACACATGTAAGTCAATAATAATTCTTTTATAGTTCTATTGATGTCTTTATTAGTCTTTTAGCATCATTCACCTTGGATTACTTTTGGACTTAGGTAACTTTGGTTCAATAGTCGGTAATAAACAAGCTCGAAGCACGAAGTAATGGTTTGTTTCAATATTTTATCAATGATTCAATGCTTCCGGTGCTCGTACTCTCTCCAACCGAACCTCCACCTCGCCTAGGGTCGTCACCCTTGAGCCGTGGCTCATGGACCGTAGTCTCGATAAATGTACCTACCAAGCCAAAGTATTCAAGGACTTTTCCTCAATAATATTTTATCAATACAATATCTTTATCAATGCCTATAACAATGTCAATAGCGAAGTCGATAACAGTGTCAATGGCAATATAAATTGCAATATCTTCACATCGATATCAATAACAATAATTCAATGTCAATAATTTGATGACCATATGCACACATCAACACCAATATCTCAATAGCAATATGCAATGTCCAATATGCAATAATCAATGTTTGATGTTTAATGATTCATGTAGCAATGTTTCAATGACTTCGATGATAACAACAACAATGCTTCAAACACGATCTCAATGCGAGACTTACCTCGGCTTACCAATGAAGTATACCAAGAGATTCGATTCAATTTACCTTAAGACAATGTTAGCTACTCAAACAAAACCAACAACAATGAATTCGGAAGGGCTTCTCGCCTAATCCGAGACTCCGACTACACTCACCTTGATAATCCAAAGCTCCTACGGCTCCCGAACGACGATCCCTTTATTCCTAGCTTTTTATGGAGAAGATGGATTAGCCTTTTCCAATTCTTCAACTAGGAAGAGCAATAAGGGGTTATTAGAATCAATATAACAATACCGATACTTCAATAGCCATTAGCTATTAGGCAAAGCTTTTTTTAAGCTTGAAATTGGACATTCAATGATCAAGAGAATCGATGATTGACTTAGGGCTTCCACTTACCCGATCAATAGCTATGAATTGATGTTCTTAAATCAATGAAAGCTTAAGCTTAAGTGTAGAGTGTCCACGAGTTCTATATTTTTTACACATTCATGTCCTTATTATTGATGTACTTAAGTACATTTTGGCATATTTAGGTGCATTGCATGCATTATAATTGTATCTTCTCTTTTACCATGTTTTTATTGAATATTTTATGTTTGGTTGAGAAAAGTTACTGTTTTAGTTTAGTTTATATTTTCAGGTGCTATAGCTAGGAGAGGACATGAAAGCTGGAACAAAAGGAGCTATACTGAAGCAGTTCCAGATGCCGCCAAGGACGTTGCCGAAGCAGCACTGCCGCCAATTGCCGACGGGCAGGAGTTACACCGACTTAGCCAAGATGGGTCGCGATTGAAAGAGGGCAAGTTCCTAAGCCCAGTCTTGCAATTTTCTGAAGCATGTAGCGGCCGGTAGAGCTGATCCAAGATCGATAAGTAGGAGCACTTATCATTACTTGCAGAAGAAGGTAACGTCCAAAGAGTCCATATTTAAGTAATAAAGGAGTCTGTATTTAATGTAATTTACTTTTAGAACACCTACTTCAAGGAGGACTCCAACTTAAGCCATGAGCCTTATATATACCCAATGTATGTGAGGGTATAGGGGCATGACGAGGGTGAGAGGATGCGAGCCTGAGCAGCCGCACAATGAAGATGTAGCTAGATAGGTTGGAGTTGTTGGAGGTCGCGGCCCAACTCTCCTAGGGTTTAGGCGCATGTATGTAAAGTAGTTTGAGGGAAACAGTTGTAATAGTTTTGAGTTGTTTTCAATAAAATTCCAAAGTTTGTTTAATTTATGCTCTTAGTTCTTTTAATTAGTCTACACCAGTCAGTTGAGAGAAAATCCATTTGTCGGGCACGAAAGTGCAAGGCTCACGAAAGGGTTAAGCACGATCACAACATGTTGGGGCGTAACTAACTTGGTTTTACACCAGTCCACAAGTTTCAGCGGCTAAGAGGGATTACCAATTGAATGGACTTGCATATGTTAGGTTGACGCTGAGATTGCTAGGTATTGCCTACATCACGTGAGTGTTCCAGCATCCTAACCTAGAAATAGGAGGGATCACTGTCGACTATCATGCCGAACTTGGAATGTCTGTCAGACTTGCCGCCAGGACTTCTTTCCATTTCACATGCCGAGACAGTACACTCCTACAATGGTAGTGACTTGCTGCGGCCGCGTGACAGAGTCGTAGTTTGCCACCCGCCATACTCGCTGAGGCAACAATTCATGGTAGCACAAAACATACTCATCACTATCTTTATTTTATTTGTGTTTTTATATTTCCACATCGTGAGATTTAATTGCGCATTTACTAAATCTTTGTGCAGGAAACCATTTGTACGAGCTGCTCCAATCCCTGTGGGACACAATATCTTTTATACTATAACTTGACAAGAGTGTGCACTTGCGCTCAGAAATAGAGAACACCTAGACGCTCTACATTAAGGATCTCAAATTGAGAGGTTTATACTTAAGAGCTCAAGGTTGAAGACAAGGGAGGTGTGTTCTTATTCATTCAAAGCTAGAGATGGAGATGGGTCTCAGTGAAGCCAAACAAAGATGAAAGCTTTCTTTTATTCATTATCCAAACTTAATTATTTCCCACCTCCCTCATGGCCAATGAAAAGGTTTCTCTCATCTAAGGGAAATCTATATAATATATATAGTCTAAGTGAGGTAGTCAATAACTATGAATGTACATGGTATGCCATTTATCATGTTTTGATGACAATCGTAATATCAAATATGTGAATAAACATGGCATGCTCCTCATTCATGTTAAAGCATAATATCAATCGTTATATCATCAATGACAATATCAATATCATAATATCATGACAAAGCAATTTCAATAATATGACAACAATAATAATGTGATACTAACAATAATGTGGCAATAACAATGCAATGGTCATATTCAATACTATATTTACACATGTAAGTCAATAATAATTCTTTGATAGTTTTATTGATGTCTTTATTAGTCTTTTAGTATCATTCGCCTTGGATCACTTTTGGACTTAGGTAACTTTGGTTCAATAGTAGTTAATAAACAAGCTCAAAGCACAAAGCAATGCCTTGTTTCAATACAGTATCAATGATTCAATGCTTCCAGTGCCCGTACTCTCTCCAACTGAACCTCCACCTCGCCTAGGGCCGTCACCCTTGAGCTGTGGCTCATGGACCGTAGTCCCGATAAATGTACCAAGTACCAAGCCAAAGTATCCAAGGACTTTTCCTTAATAATATTTTATCAATACAATATCTTTATCAATGCCTATAACAGTGTCAATAGCGAAGTCGATAACAGTCTCAATGACAATATCAATTGCAATATCTTCACATCGATATCAATAACAATAATTCAATGTCAATAATTTGATGACCATATGCACACATCAACACCAATATCTCAATAGCAATATGCAATGTCCAATATGCAATAATCAATGTTTGATGCTCAATGATCAATGTAGCAATGTTTCAATGACTTCGATGACAACAACAACAATGCTTCAGACACGATCTCAATGCGAGACTTACCCCGGCTTACCAATGGAGTCTACTAAGAGATTCGATGCAATTTACCTTAAGACAATGTTAGCTACTCAAACGAAATCAACAATAATGAATTTGAAAGGGCTCCTCGCCTAATCCGAGACTCCAATTACACTCACCCTTATAATCTGAATCTCATACGGCTCCCGAATGACGATCCCTTTATTCCTAGATTTTGATGGAGATGATGGATTAGCCTTTTCCAATTCTTGAACTAGGAATAGAAATAAGGGATTATTAGAATCAATATGATAAAATCGATACTTGAATAGCCATTAGCTATTAGGCAAAGCATATCTTAAAGCTTGAAATTGGACATTCAATGATCAAGAGAATCGGTTATTGACTTAGGGCTTCCACTTACCCGATCGATAGCTATGAATTGATGTTCTTAAATCAAGGAAAGCTTAAGCTTAAGGATCTCAAATTGAGAGGTGTGTACTTAGGAGCTCAAGGCTGAAGACAATGAAGGTGTGTGCTTATTCATTCAAAGCTAGAGATGGATATGGGTCTTGGTGAAGCCAAACAAAGATGAAAGCTTTATTTTATTCATTATCCAAACTTAATTATTTCCCACCTCCCTCATGGCCAATGAAAAGGTTTCCCTCATCTAAGGGAAAGCTATAATATATATATATATATTTATATATTATCTATATTCTATACATTTTTTCAATAAAGATGACTATAAGTCATCTCTTTAAATTATTTCTACGTGGGAAGGGACATCAATATGCAGGTGAGTCATCACCACTCCATTTCCTTTCGATTTGCCTTTGAAAAAATTTGAATCAAGGGACCCGTTTCGAAACGCATAAAGCTGTATCGAAACGGCTAAGCAAAAATCCAAAAGTTAGTTAGTCTCGTTGAAACTGTATCGAAACGCCATGTAACCATTTCGAAACATCTTACCTAGGCCATTTTGGTACGGGTCTTACTGTATCGAAACGCCTAGCTTAAAACCATCATTTTAGGCATTACCAAGGAGGTTTTTAACTAAGAATAAGTTCATTTAGGGTCTCTTAACGGTATAGTCTATAATTTAAGCACTATAGATATAATACTTGAACATTTTAATATCAATACTCCGATCATCGGAATCCAATTCCAGCTAGACCGTTTCGGGGTGTTACAACAAAATAGATGAACAAGAACAATATGAGAGACAAAGAGAGAGACTTGTATTATATTCTCAATCTAGGGTTGTATACAATGCTTTCTTCAAACTCTATATTTATAGGCATAAGATGGAAACCCTAATTCCAATTAGTATTAAACCTTAATAATAAAGTACATTAAAGTCTCATTTAATATATGGATATCCACCTAAATAAAGATATTCATAACACTCCCCTTTGGATATCCATGAAGATAATGTGCCTCGTTAAAACCTTACTAAGATAAAAATCAGTGGGCAAAAAAAATTAGTGAAGGAAAAAGAGTACACACATCTTTGATACGCATAACATGTTGCCTCATTAAAAATCTTACCAGAAAAACCCATTGGGACAAAACCTCGGTTAAGGGAAAAAGTGTGCAACACGTATTTACTCCCCCTCATGAAAACACCGTGAAGATCCTTGAATCTTCAAAATTCAATCTTCCATACTTTTTCTAAAGATCGTGAGGGGTGAAAATTTGGAGTAATATGTTCCATGATGTATCCACCTTTGGATTGAGATATACATCTTGCATTATCTCTACACAAGATAGCTTTGTATCATATCTTGTGAAAGTAAATCGCATATCTTCTAGATATGTTGGGTCAATGGTCTTAGCCAAACACACCTTTTTTTGCTTGCCTCGTGCATAACAATTATTTCTACAAGATTTGAAGAGGCATCGACAAATGTTTGAAGATCTAAATGTAATGATCTTTATATATCCATGGATATTCTTGACCAACTAATATATAGTGCTTCCAGACCATTTATTTATTTATTTTTCTTTCGAAGATAAATTTATTCACACCCAAAATTCTTAAAATCGTAAGGATACTCAATAGATATGTTTTATCCATATTGAATCTTCTTTAAGATTCTTTCAGCTGATGTCCATTCATAGACAAAGACACATATTTAAGTGCTCGATCTTTAGGCCGAGAAAAAACTACATCTCAAGATTCTTTTTCTTAAATACTTTCATTAAATACTTTGAGAGCTCTTCACGAGTTTTCAATTTAAAACTCTTTAAGAGTTTTAATGATATAATGAATCTTGATCCAACTCCTTTATAAAATATATAAGGAAATCTGATCATACTTGTAGTATTTCCTCCATTAGTACTCACTAATGCGATTAAACCAAATGCGCCAAGATATAAATATCCAATGAGACATGTCTAAATAAATTTCCTCAGAAATTTTCAAATTCTTCTAGAATTTTAAATCCGTCAAGGATAATTTTCCTTTTGTATGGATCCACAAAATGATTGGATGCATATAAAATATTTCATAACTATCAAAGTAATTGCATTCACCATGAAGTAATTAGAATTCTTTATAGATCATAATTCACTCATATTCACGACTACTTATTTGTGCCCCACTTGCATTACACCTTTAGATGTTTGGACTGTTGGTCAAAATACTTCTCTTTTGGAAGTTCAAAGCGTCTTTCTATATTGGCCAATCATTTCAATATATATAGATTCTTATACAAGATCCTCGTTTTCTTTCTTTACTTCTACAGAAGTATTCTATGTAAAAATCGTTTGTAAAATCGTTGTCGACAACTTTTCAATTTTCTAGTTCCATTCTCGTAGTGACATAACTCATCGAGATCTCTTCTAGATTTCAATCTTTATTTCAGGTACCCGAAACTCTTCAAGAGTTTTATTATTAGTTATGTCTTGGGTCTCTTCAGGAGCTCTCGCCTCCAATATATGATCATCTCATACTAAATTCTATTTACGAGAATTTTGATCATTGGAACCAATTTTCATGCTTCATGAATGATTTACATCCATTCTCTCTAACATGTAATTCAAATTTAAAGAATTTCAGATGTTATATGAGACTTAGTTACTCTCATTGGGTCTATAAATATGTTTGGTGATTGACATGTAATAATATGAATTATCTTATGAACTGTTGGTTCATATACGAGGATCTAGATAACGATAATTTATTTTCCTTTATCCAACTGATTATTATCTCCCCCTGATGTTGAGAAAAATCATGTCATAAATGATTCTCCAATTAATGTTTAAGAATTTAAACATAAAAGGATATTCATACTCAATATATATTCTCAACCCTTTTTATTTACCCAATTTGTGCGTTGTGGTGGAGAAATTCAACAATATATCGCACATTCAAAATTATAAAATGAGAAATGTATGGCTTCTGACAAAAAACCAATAATAACAGGGAGTTTATTATAACTCGTTGGCTTGATGCGTATAAGTGTTGCTATATGGAGATATCATATAGATAATTTTGTTCTCATAGTTTAGCTATTAAAGAGGAGGCATCCAATTAAAATTTTGCTAAACTATGTTTTTCATAATCAATGGGCTTTGTAACAGTTATTTCAACCGATATAGCCTAAAATATAAACTCACAAGCTTTTACAAGACGAATAGTCTAATTGCATAATCTGAATCTTTTTCTAATCAATCCCACAAACTTCTAGTTGTAAGTTGATAAAACAATATAGATACATCTACTAAAATCATATGAAAATTTTCCTTATTTATGGATAAATGGGCCCATATTTCATTCAGATATGCAAGACATACAATCTCAACTTTAGTACAAGAACTTCAAGTTCTTTTGACAAGTAGGATCTTAATCATTTCCTTTGAGAACAAGCAACACAAGAACTTCGTGTTCTTTCAGTAAGTGAAATTTAATCAATTCCTTTGAGAACAAGCACCACAAGAACTTCATGTTCTTTTAATAAATGTGCATATAAATCTCAATAGCTTTCGCATCATTATTGATCAGGATGGTCTAACCGATCATGCTAACTATATACATGTGTGTATATACATTTCTGAATTTGGTAAACTTCTGGTTACCATAACATGTGATTTAATCTCACTCGTACATGTCTAGTACGACCATCAAAATTGTTCCTTTGAATAGGAATGTATTTAGCTCTTTCAAAGCTTTTAATGAAAATTATCTTTTGGTAGCAATATATAGCTCTTCTAGAGCTTTCAATTGACTTTTTGGCTACCAGAACTTATATCCACATTGGCTTATTTCAAATGTCAATTGATAACATATGTTATCTATAATTCCCGAAGGATTATTTTGCGAATTCATATTGCTCTTCTTAAAAATTTCACTTCTAGTGGTGACGATATTATTACCATTGGCGATAATTATTACAATATTCACAATTTTGCAATTTTCAGAATGTGTTTTCTCTCAAGAATTTATTGCTCTTCTAGAGCATCAATATTTTTAGTACTTTGAGATATAGTACTCACATTTTTCCCTTACATTTAGATGGGAAAATATATCTTTTGTGTTTGCTAAGCATAAATTGTCACCATAAATTATATTTGATAAGTAATCATGTTAAACAAAATAAAAATACCATAACATATAAATATAAAACGTAAATAATTAATGTGTAAAGTAAATAAACATAAAGCAAAATAAATAAAAAGATAAATAATTATCTTCAAAGTTATGAGAATAATTAGAAGATGATTTATTCCCTTCGAGGCTTATAAGGAAATCAACAACATCTAAATGAGTTGGACCAACAATGTCCAAATAAGTTGGACCAATATCATTTCATCATTTTTCGCAAACAAAATTTGCTTCTATTTTCTTTGTTTTATCATTCAATGATTGTTAATTTTTCAGCGTACAACAAGTACGAGACCAATGGTTTATAACATCGCATTGGTAATAAAAAGGATTTTACTTCTTTAGAATGATCTTTTATCACTCTTGTCATCCTTATAACCCCACTTTTGATGGATATAAACATTCTTAAAATGATCATATTGTCCATGTCTATATTCATGGCCTCAACTACGACCACAACTTCTAGTGTGACTTTTATTCTTTCCATAATATAATTTCACATTCACTTCAGGGAATGGAGTGGGGTCAATGGACCTTTGAAACTTTTTTAAAATATTGTGTCTGAGGACAACATTATTTGTCGTGAAAAGTGGAGTATGCTTTTATTAACATATCCTCATCACAGAGAACAAAGATTTAATCTTCGTATGCGGCATTGTTAAATCAGTTCACAAGGTCCTTTAAAAACCTTCTTTGAGACCAATAGTCTCGTAGAACAGGATGTCCATCCAATATATTTAGATTATATCGAAGTTATGTCACTAATTGAATAGTGATTTACCATGTTTTTATTTAATTTAAGGATTGAAACAGATCCAATAATTGCATGGAATAAACATCATGCTTGCATTCATTTCTGGAAATGCCTCCCATAAAACATTTTGGATCAAGACGAATTTTCGTAACTTGAACTTGGGAGAATTCAATAGTCGATTTTTTCAACACATGAGAATTATTGCTTTCGAGCAAATATAGATTTTATAACAGTCTTCTTGTAGATTCAAAATCACCTTGATTTATCACACTTTAAAATCATAGTTTAAGGGGGGAAATAAATTTTACCGATAATGATTTTTCTCTTGAGGACGATGGAGACATAACAAATGACTAAGACAGCTTCTCATAATCTATTTATATCACGTCTCTTTTCAAGTCATTTAAATACATGTAAACGGTTACAAATATCAACTCTCATCAAATAAAAGATATTAATAATTAATTATAAACTAAAATATTATGAAAAGCCTAATAAACTTACCATGGTACAGATTCAAATTCGATTATCGACTAGTACAATATTTTTGGAAAGCGATGGGGATTTTAGCGCTCTTTTGATGATAGAGACCATCACGTTTCTCTATTAATTAATGTGCAATTCACAAGAGCTTTACTTTTCAATTGTATCTTCTTTTATTATTATTATTACTACAACAGTGACTCAGCTCGTACAACATTGGTATTGATGCCACTTTCTAGTTGCACTAATTTTGAGCAACCAATAATTTTTTAAAAATTAAAAATTAAGTTAAAAATTAAGAGAAAAAGATAATCGATAATTAAAATATTGTTGAAAAAAAAACATTATCTTTGATTCATGCTAAAATCAAAATATTTTCAGTAATTCTTTTAGAATTCGAACGACAAACACCTCAATTGGTTAAAGTCTCGTGCTGATAACATGTTGTAAATAAACTAAAGAGCAAGAACAAAATAGATGAACAAGAACAAGATGAGAGACAAAGAGAAAGACTTGTATTATATATTTTCAATGTAGGATTGTATACATTTTTTTTCTCCAAACTATATATTTATAGGTATAAAATGAAAACCCTAATTTCAATGAATATTAAACTTAATAATATAGTACATTAAAGTCTCATTTAATATAATCTACCATAAATAAAGATATTTGTAACAAAAGTATAACTTTGTCTATTATCTCTCTAATGTTTTTTCAAATAATGTGTACCGTAATGAAAGTTTAGTGACCTAATTGAAAAACTTTTTCATTCAGTGGTCAAAATAGAATTGACCTCATAGTTTAGTTAACAATAGGGTAGTTAACCCTTAATTAAATACAGATCATTAAAACTAAAAAGTTGATATATTAAAATGAAGAAGATATAGCTTAAATCCAGGACTTTGAAGTACCAACATAGAACTTCAAGTCTGAACAAAAAAAAACATAGAACTTCAAGAATCCACATTCTCAACCCTTACGTTGCAAAACTGTCATAAGCACAGGAATATCAAAACCATGCTACCATACAGCATGATCATGCAAATTTGCGTTCAGAACAAATATAAATCGAAAAAAGAAGCAACGGATATTTGAATAATGTCCGGTAGAATCTATGGCACCTATTGCAGAAGTTCATCTCGCCCACACTCAAGCTTAACTTCATTCTACATTTTCTAGTTTCTTTTTTCTCATCAAAACCGATGGAGGTAATAGCCTGAGCGAGGTGACTTAATCAGGAGGCGAATAACTTCGAGCTTGCAATGAAAAAGGAAACACAAAACACCCTTCTTTGAAGGACAGCAAGTTTCTGGCAGCTAGAAGAATCATAATTGGTGAGGAAATACCAAAAAATTTCACATAAAATCCTCTTCTAGTTCCTGGAGAGACTTGCTTGTCGATGCAATTTGTTTGTTTGATGTCATCTTTTCAGAGACCATCAGACCCTTGTAACTTCTTATTTCTGCTTGTCTTTCCTTTTCAAGCCTTTGAAGCTCCTCTCGTCGTTTCTGCCAAAGAAATCAAATGGTTTCATTTTCAATATCCAATTAAAAACGGGTGCATGTGTGCACATGATGATACTATAATATGCAGATTTTCAAATCACGATGCATGAATTGTAAAACACACTTAACGTTTAGCTCCTACGTTATAAATACTAGATAATGAGCCACATCAAAGCCAACGAATACAATCATATGAAATTCTTACCCTAAAACCTAAACTATTCAGCCAAAAAGAGCTGAACACAAGTCCAAATATTGTGCCACACTGACCCCGGAATTTTACTATATTATTGTGCTAGCAAAAATCGATGCACATGTATATAGAACTGCACCACTGTACATATATTTAACTAAATGAAAACTTATGGCATATGCTTTATTCTTTATGGATCATCGCACTCCCGCCTCAGCTTCATGAAATATAACTATTTTTCACCCTAAACAAAATCGAGTAGGATAACTTTTATTTTCATGCTACAATCAGTAAGGATATCCGTGTTCGATAGCATATCCAAAACCATAAACTACTGTAGAGTGTAGCCAATATCAAATTGACCGAATAAGAAAAACAAAACAAAGACAAAGGGGCTCACTTTTTCCCTCAGCTGTTGCTTTCTCTCTGCTTTTTCCGCTGCATAAACTGCTTCTTTCTCAGCTGCAACAACACATTACATTAACGGCACGGCATTAGCTTAATCAAAGATAAAAAAAGAATTCTAGCTTCAAAATACTAAATGACAGGTAGTATTGAAGATGCAAAAGGCAAAACCTACGTTACCGCATCTACCAAGCAAACTAGAAAAAGACAGAAATCACAGAGTATCTTTCATAAACAATTATAATACTACTGTTGATCCTAACAGAAAATGGAACCGCGGGCATTCACATACCTTTCAAATCAGGTTTCCTTTCCACTTTAGTCTTGTTCAACCTGTTAACTATCTCGTTTATCCGCTTCTCAACTCTTACAGTTCGAACCTAAATCAAATGATAAAACCAGAAAATGATGCATTCTAGAAACCGAAAAAAGAAGGAAAATAGCACTACCGAAAACAACAAAAGTAATAGAGAAGTTTTACCATCTTGGAATTGTGAAAGCCAACTTGGCCAACATCCATGGAAGGAGTTTTCTTCAAATTGGACCATGGAGTGTAAACAACATCAATATTGTTTACCTTGTTGCCTAACCTCACATAAAAATCAAAACATATGCATAAATTATTACATCAAACCATATTAAAATTACATTGATGAAATTAAAATAAACCTTGGATGGAATTAGCTTTAACAAGCTGAGCACAATCTTCTAGCAACCCTTCGCTTATATCATCAATGGTTTGACCCTTTTGAAGTCTTAAATAAACATGGGCAGAAGACATTTTATCCACATGAAACCTTGCAATAATAATTAAAAAAAAAAAACCCAATCACCGAAATTCATATATAATTCTAAAAGAGGAAAGGGAAAGGGAAAAGGAAACTAATTTGCTTTGATTTGCAGCAACAATGGCGAAATATAAACAAAGAAATTACAATGCACCCGGAAAGAAAATCGAAAAAGTAATTACCAGATATCTTCGACGAAGCCGTATTTGATGAGCTCCTCGTTTTCGTACTTGTCAAGACCCATGAAGATGGTGTAATCGCCAGCTTCAGGTCGGGCTTTGAAGTAAAAAACCATTTTGTTTTTGCTTCAAAATTTCCCCTTTCGTTTCGTCTCTTGGGAAGCCAGAGACAAAATTAGGGTTTCTTCCCCCCTTCGGTTAAGGAAATATTGGGAGACCAGTCCACAAACGCCTGCCAGACTATCTAAAGATTTAATATAAAGTAAATATTTATTGGCTTAATATTAAAATAATTACTTAAATTATATATTTTTCTTCCTAAATCTCTTAACTTTTTATATCACTTCTAGGTATTCAAGCAATAACTTTTTGTCATTGTTAGAGTAGGTGTCTCAGTCAACCTTAAAAAAATAAAAAATAATAGTTTAGATAACTAAAAAGAAATAATGTGCTTAAAAAGAAAAAAATCTTTAAAAAATAAATAAAATAATTTAGACACTTATATTGATATGATGCTTATTTTATTTTGAAAGGGTAATTTAAGATTTAATATAAATTTAATAATTTCAACGAAATTTATTTAAGTAATTTTTTATTTAATTATAGTATAAAATAATAATTAAAATTATAATAAAAATACCATTCAAGAAAAATACAGTTGTAATTTAATACTTATTAGATTCTTCTATTCAAATACTTAGTTTTAGAATAAAGCACCAATATTTTTTTTGCTCATCCAGTTTTAAGATTTTGTCATGACTAATTCGGATCGACTTATATCGCACTCGCACAACTAGTTTTAGTAGGTGAGTCTTCTAGCAGGGATTTTCTGCATACACGGATACTCGAACTCGATACTTCTTTAAGCAATATCAAGCTGCTTACCACTTGAATCAATGTCGTTAATAACCACCAATATTTTCTTATTCCTAATAAATAATTTAAAACATTATATATTTAAACCGTTTAAATTAGGATGAAAAATGTAATTTTAGACAAATATAAAGTGCAATTTAATATTTATTAAAAAACTTATTTAGTTTTAGTATAATAATAAAATAGTAGTTTATTAATAAAATATTTTAAGTTCTTTCAAACATAAAAATATTTTAAGTTTTAAAAAATAAAAAATAACAATAAAACTTTTAATTAGGTATAAAATTATATTATAAAATTATTCTATACATGAGGGGATGGGAACAAAAAGTTTAGCACCGTAATTTTAGGGTGCAATGTTAGATTTTAGGGTTTAGATGTTAGAAGTTTAGGCTTAGTGGTTTAGAATTGACAAGTTATGGTTAGAATTTAGGGTTGGGGTTAAATTTTAGGGTTTATAGATTAAGCCTTAAATTTCTAATCATATTACCCTAAACCTTAAATTCTAACCATAAAACCTTAAATTCTAACCAAACCTCTAAATTATAAATATCTAAACCTAAATCTCTAACTTCTAAACCATAAATTCTAGCCTTAAACCATAAAACTAAGATGCCTGTTGAAACTTTTTGTTTCAACCGCATATGCATCGAATATAATACTTATAAAAAAGAAAATACTTTGATACACAAGCTTGTGTAAGTTTACACAAGCCTTTTAATTTAGGGTTTATAGATTTAGGTTAAGGTTTAAGTTGTAAGGTGTAGAATTTATGATTTACGATTATGTTTTAAAGTTTAGGGTTTATGTGTTAGGGTGTTAGGGTTAAGAATTCAAGTTTTAGATTTTATAGTTTAAATGCGAAGTGTTGTGTAATTTTTTTTACACAGTTTGTGTATCAAAATATAACCCATAAAAATATATGAAAATAAAAATTCTTTCTAGGGATGGGAATTTTACCTGGACCCGATTGAGTCGATGTTTTTTGTGTGTGAAAAAGTCAGGTTCGTGTCGGGTCGAGGCTTTATTAAGGGTAAGGTTGGGTTTAGGTTTAGGCTGGAAAAAAATCCGACATGACCCGAGACTAATAGTGTAATTTTCACTTATATGTTTAGAGATATTTTGTAATAATATCCCCTCTTTATATTTTTTATAATTAGGTCCCTTAAAATTAATTTTTTTACAATAGGTTCCTAAAATTAATTATTTTTTACAATTAAATCTCTAAAATAAATTTATTTACAATTAATCCCCTAAAATTATTTTTTTTATAGATTAGATCGGGTGAAGGTGAATAATTTTCAAATCAAATTAGGTTCAAATTTAAGATAATTATTTTTGAGTCAAATTTTAATCGGCCAAAAAATAACATGACCAACCCGTGCCCATCCCTAATTCTTCATATATTAAAAAGAATTATCCAGTAGTCATATATCACAATTTATTTTTTAATCAATAAAAGCACACGCAACAAAACTTTTTGAATCTGGTTCTTTGAGAGGAACAACATTCTTTGGATTCAATAATATTATAATTTATATTTTTAAAATCATACAAAAATTACTCAATTGAGATAAAGACTTGTTGATATTCCGAGATGTACTCATATGATGTCCTTCTTGATTTAGCTCATGACTTTATTGATAGAAACTTAACTAATACAATTATAGAATATCTATGGAGTATATCTTAGTTTTTGTTTATTGATTTTTTTCATCTTTATCTTCCTATATAATTTTTTGATTTTGTTGAGACGGTTTTACGATGCAAAGAAAGAGTCGGCTCTCGATTCGATCGGTCGGATGGACGAAGAGGAGCCCATTAGCAGGTCCAGAGAATATTTAGTGGACAAGAGGTATGCTGCAGTTTTTGATGATGTGTAGTATAGAACATGTTTTGTTAGACAACAACAAAGGTTGTAGGATTATTATCACAACAAGAAATGCAAAGGTTGCAGAATTCTGTCTTATTCGTGTTCATGATTTGAAACCCCTGCCTTTGGAATTAGCCCAACGGCTCTTATATCGAACAGCATTCCGGTTCGATCCCGAAAAGCAATGCCCCCCCCCCCCCCCCCCCCCCCCCCCCTCCCCCTCCCCCTGAATTTAAGGACTTAACTTTGAAAATTTCACAATTTGGTCGCTAATATTTGTTAAACAATTAATAGTTTGCCTTGACATTATATTATGTCTAAATATTATGAGTTTAAAAAATAAATATAAGAGAAATTAATAATGAACTTAAAAATGAATAATATAAAACGGATATCATTAAATTTATAAAATTATATTAATAATTCTAATAATAAAAAATATAATATATATTACAATTAAATACAAATGGTATTTTAGAAGATTTCTTATTCTATAATGAGTTAATTGTACCATATGTCTTTAAACTATAACTCTCATTTTAAATTGGTCCTTAAACTTTTAAACTTTCTAATTCCATCTTCAAACTATGTCTCTCATTCTAAATTGATCCCTAAACTTTGGAACATTCCAATTTCATTCCCCCAAAATCCACAAATTATTAGCATATGTTAATCATATCCCATGCTCATAACATCATCATAAAAATATTAATTGCTATGTAAACACTGATGTCTATTATGTAATAATATAATGTGTCATAAACGATAATTTGAGGATAAAATTTAAATGTTCCAAAAGTTTGGAGATCAATTTAGAATGAGAGATATAGTTTGGGGATAAAATTGAAATATTCAAAAGTTTAGAGATCGATTTAGAATGAGGGTCATAGTTTGAAAATATAACTGAAATGTTTAAAAGTTTAGGGGCCAATATAGAATGAGTGTTATAATTTGGGGACATGTAATGCAATTAACTCTTTTATAATAGCACTAAAAGCATTAAATGAAATAAGATTTGAGAAAAAAAAATTAAAAACTGGAAATTAGTGATATTATCTTCAAATAATACAAAATTACAACATGGAAAAAAGAAAATTAACGAGGCACATGGCGACATTTTTTTCTCTATTTATCAAAATAAAAAAGAGAGAAGGAAAATAGTGATATAACCCAAAGAATGAAACAAAAACCAGGCAATTTCTATTGCATTTGAGAAACAAAAGACACTAGAGGTAAAGAAGAAAGCCTCAAGTGCTAGCCATCATACTTGCAGAGGTTCTCGAATCCCATATACTCATGCCGCTGAATCTTTCCGATCATGTTCGATATGCCAACGCCACCTGCCGAATCATAACCCGAAATATATCTCAGAGTTCGTGTAATTCCGTATCATTTAATAAATAACCGAGTAACCGACCATTCGTCACTAAACTACGACTTTTTTCCCTGTAAAACGGAGCTCACCTAGTGATATTGCACTAACGAATATGGTGAATGCTAGAATGAAGATGATCAGAGATGCCCTTCCGAAAAACATTATCAGCCTTCTCACAACATGTTGTCCGACAATGGCGGCAAAGGTAGCCACTGCAGTGAAGTAAAGAGCTGCAGACAAAGAAAGTATGAGAACAAAACAACCATAAATCCATGTCGTTCTGAATTACAAACTTACCATAATGTACCGGAAAACGTTTCAGAAGGTAATATTCAACGACCGACATCGACGAGGAGAATGTCATGGCAAAGGTTGCCGTGGCACTTGAGACCTATACACCAGATGTTGATAAGAAGCCTAAAGATCAACATTTACAAACACTGGATAAACTCATCATGTTATTACCTGAGGAGGGATACCCAACTCCAAGAACAATGGACCCATGATAAATCCTCCACCGAGGCCAAGTAGACCGCCAACAATCCCGGCTAGCACTCCGAAAAAACAGTAGCCAAAAAGCTCATACGCCGTAAAATTTGTACCATGCTCTCCCTTGGATGCTATTACTCTATGTCCTTTGTATAGACCGACTGCCTCATACAGAGTCACTGCAACTGAAACTGGGATCTGGGGAAGAGAATGGACTCGTTAAACCGGATTTTGAAGAAACTGTTTCAGCAAATATCATCATTGATCCATGATGCTCAGATATTACATCATGACCATGCAATTCGACAAATGGAAAAGAGGCAACAGAAATGAAAAAGATTATAAGGTACCTGCATCAAGTTCAGCACCCAATACCCTACAGAACAAGTAGAAGTTGTACGGTTCTGTCGACGAAAGCTGTACTGTATCAGTTCTGGTTCAACAATCCATATTCTACAAATACTTAAAGCAGCAAATAGAGCTGAAGAAACAGAACCTTGGAAATCTGCACTATGAGGAATGCAACCCAAACAAAACAAAGAAGCCCAAGTTCTTTCCAGCAAACGTTCTCCAGAACTGTGACCTGCAATAATTGCACTGAATAAGTTTCAAGAGAAGATTGGAAGTGAGTAAAAGTGGGGTTACAGTCAACCTACTTCTCTGTCTGTGTTATCCTTCGGACGGTTAGAGTTCGGGCCACTCGGAAGAGGTCTGTAATCCGCACTGCTGCCGGCACCTGAAATCATATATATGGGATTATTTCACAAGTCTAGAGGAGATCACCAATGATCTTAAGGACTTATTAGAGGAAGAAGGCAACTGACCATTTGATTCCAAGCGCCGGGCAGCCTCCTAAAATCCAAGACTAGCAGATTTCAGATAGCTAGCAATTGATTATGATAATACACACACACACACACACACACAACTTAAATCCATACTGGAAAGTGGAAATCACAATGGAAAGGAGAAAATTATACAGTGCTCAAAATTCTGTTCACATCAGTATGAGACTAAGAGTTAAAAAATGTTTTGTTTTGTTACATGCAAGAAGTAAAGATGAAACTAAGAACTATATGAATTCTTCTTCAGTTGAATTGACTCTATCTAATTGAATACTTTCATGCAGCTCCTACTGCCATACCTTTACCATGTTGTGTAACAAAGTGAGCAGCAGTATTAACTTCACGAGGGACAAATTTAATTTGAATCTACCACTCTCTACCAAGTAATATTCGAATTCGACATACTAAAGCAGAATTGTGTTGTTGATAAGCTTACTGCAGAAATGTTATCACTTTCGATGATAAAAATTGTTACTACCTGTTTCAGTATGGTTTCCTTTTTCCACGTTTCAACACCCTTGATGAATGCCTTAGTTGAGGTTCCTACAAGCCATACCATCGATATTGACAGATACTGCTAAAACAACATTACCCCAAGAGCAAACGCGGCAACAAATCATCAAACAACTTACCTACAAAGAGAATGATAAGTAACACCGTGACCATCCAATCCGCGAAGATCACGTTAAACGTGACTCCGATGCTAATTCCGAGCATGAGCATCGGCTGGATAAGCAGAGCCAAATCGTAATCGATGATAGGCATGTCAAGTGTGGGGTGCCTTAGCTTAAGGTTGTAGTAAACAGTTGAAGTTGCTGCACCCATGATCATACCTAGGAAAATGCAATCATTGAACTCATCCAGCATAAGAATCATCTATTTTCCTAATAAGTTCTTAAAATGCTACAATCAGATTCTCTCTTCTTCATGCAACTGCAAAGATCTGAAACGAATAATGAAATAAGAACATACATTTTGAAATAGCAGTGGCGGATTTCGGATCAAATCCAACAATAAGGCTAAGCATGGGAACAAAAATGCCACCTCCGCCTACTCCTCCTACACTCCCAAACGCTGCTCCACAAAATCCAATCGAAGTTCCCAGCACAGATCGCCAATTCAATTCCATATCCTACATTAAAAACAAAATCAAATCTTGTACGGGACGATGTAAATCAAACGAAACTACATTTGAATTTCGATTCGAATACGTTCTTACGGGCCAAACATGTTGATAACCTGATCGATCAGATTTCCATAAGAGATTAGCAGCTTTGACAAAATAGTTATCATCGGTTTCGGATTGGTCGCCCGATTCTCCGTTCCTCAAGCTCCTATCAGCCGAAACTAACATGAAAGCCAGCCCAAAGTTGATGGAATTCAGCATTATCGATACCGCAACGTCCCGTTTCACTCCAAACCTCGCCATGTTTGAATTGATTCGGCACCAAAATTGAATGTGTATGAAAAATGGAAGGCCTCTTTTGACTCTCTTCTTCTTTTATACGTCTCTCGTCTGTGTGGGACCTGTGGATGAAATCATCCATAACAGGATTGTGAGATCAGCGGGTCAATGTTCATTCATTTTCTTTGTTTGGAAGCAGTTAATTTCTAACGGATCCCCACTTTCTCAGGCTTCCCATATGAACATATATCATTTTCATTTTGTATCAATCACATCTATCCATATTTCGAATGCCATGTTCGGATCAATTTGGATCGAATTTGAACATCTCAGGTAGGGGTGAGTAAAACTCGACTCGAAAGAACTAAATTTTTCGACTCTATTTGGTTGGAATCATAATTTCATAAACTCATTTTTGACTTTAGTCGTAATTTCATAAACTTGATTCGACTTGAAAAAATTTCAAATAATGTTTGAGTTACAAAATGAGATTTCAATTACTCCAACTTTTTAGAAATGGATACCATAAACTCGAACGTTATGAAGAAATATATGAACACATATATATGTATGTTGTATATGGTTTTATCAACTTGTTTAAATTGAAACCAATTAGTATTATAATATTATAAATATTTAAAATTTAATTTGAAGAGAAACTCAAACAACTCTGCTCGACTCGAAAAAATTTCAAATAAAAATTAAGTTATAAAATAAGACTCGTCAATTGGACTAACTCCAATTTCTTTGACTCAACTCAATCGAATACTCACCTCTATTCTTGAGCTAATTTAAATAAAAGAAATAATTTTCTAACTTAAATTTAATTATAAATTATAGAAATATTAATATAAAATTATAACTTTACATTTTTATCACATTTTCAAATAATGGGTTCAAATTTCTTTAGATCAAAATTGTGACTCGACACCATTCTTATACACCATCGGTGAAATGCAGCAACATTTTTAACAAGTAAACAGATTACATTTTTTTTAATTATTTTAAGTAGAATATTCGGTATTTATTTACTTATTTTACTCATTAAAAAAATACGAGTTCAAACCATTTTGTCTATAAAGTATATGTGCATTGTCAAATGTTAAGAATATCTATGAACAAATATTACCTTATGATCACTTTTATACTATTTTAAAAAATAGATAAATGATGGTGTAAAATTTAATCTATATTGAATGTATTTAAAAAAGGGTAAATTGTGTAGATAGTTTCCCTATCATTGATAAGCTTTTATTTGGGTCACTTGAACTTAAAAAATTACAAATTAGCCACCTGAATTTAATTTATAGATAAAAACCTGTCATATAAATCATAAAATGACATAATAACTAATTTTGTCTATAATTTTAAAAGAAATGACCCTCAATTTTTAGAGTAGTCTGGTTACAAGGTTGTATACGTTTATAAATATTCTTAACCTTTTGACAATACACATACATCTTGAAGAAAAAGTGATTTGAATTTGTGTCTCTTAGGATAAACATCATCTGCTTTCCCACAGAGTCACTTGTTGGGTTCCTCGGTTTTTAAATATTGTGTCAATATATTCACAACACTAAAAGTTTAAAAATAAAATAATTACATTTTACAAGTTAACCATTATTATTAACCACTTTTATAATTGTTATGAATGTTCAAGCTTATTGATTTTGTCCGGAAAGAATGTTGTCTTTGATTTCCATCGTAAATGTAGAAAGATTAGGTTGACTCATATATGCTTTGCTGATGATCTCCTTGTTTTCACGATGGCGTTTGGATGAAGGAAAAGATTATTATCAAGGGGAATATTTTTTTCCCGAAAACACATACCCATATTTGGTTCAAAAGCATTCCCACTAGTGGTAATGAAGCATTGCCTACAATGACTGTAAAACATATATTTGATTTTGATATAACAAATTGTTTAAGTACTAAATTGTAAAAGTAAATAAATTTTAAGTACTCAAAAGTCTCACAAAATGACAAGGATTTTGAACTAAAATTTGTTTTTAAATCCAAAACTTAAAACCCAAAATTTTTTTCTAAGTGTTTTATACTCAACTAACCAAAAACGCCCAGACGTATTGAAACACCCTTAGATGTTTCGATACGACTTTTAGCTACTAGAATTTTAATCGCAAAAGCGTACCGATACGGTTGTACCCGTATCGATACGACCTTCATCCGGGTTTGTGTTCTTGGTTACGTGTATCGATACGGTCTTAAGATTTTCAAATCTTTGCATTTATTGATATTATCGTTTCCTTGTCAGTTGTTGGAGTCATCAATCTTTAAAAAGTTGTTAACCTGTACCGATACGCCCCTAGGCGCACTGATGCATTTTTCACTAGACTTTTCCCACACACTCCAATGAGCAAAACATGTACTGATACGACCTTTACCGTATCGATACGCCCCTGTTTTTACACTCTACATGTTTCGATACGCCTCTTTGTTATCGATACGCTATCGCACAATGACTCTTTCTTCTTTTGACAGGTACCTATAGGGTGTTCGTGTACCGATACACTTGGTCACCAAACAACATTTATTGCGGGAAAATGGTCTACAACGGCTCTATTGATGACCTCAACTACCCAAACATCTAGAAATGAATGAAGGGGTATAAAATCAAGTCCCCAAAGCAACAACAACAACAATTGAACAAGTTTAAAGCAATCAAGCAAAAATCCAACCATCCAAGAGCTTTTAGAGTCATATCTTGTACCCAACTTTTGTATTTTCAATTGTAATATTTTGTTTCAAGTTTGGGGTTTGTATGAACTTGTATCTGGGCAAACATATCACCTTGAGAGGAATTTTTAGTTTGCTATCAACTTTTTGTAAAAGAGTGAACTTTTATCAAGCTTTGAGTAGAAAACTTTGATCGATTGTAATGATTGCCTTCTTATCCTAGAAAAGGGAAAGAATTCATTAGTGAGTTGGTTGAAATCCTTAGTTGGGAGCTAAGGAACTGGATGTAGAGCTTGTTAGAAGCTTGAACCACTATAAATTCTTGTGTCATCAATTTTTCATTTTCCATTTTCTTCCCTTTAAAATTTTAATTTCCAATTCACCCCTTCTTGTTTTTCCACAATTAGTTGATTATCTCAACAATTGGTATCAGAGCTACACTCATTGGAAGGATTAACATCCTCTTGAGTCAATTCTAGGAGAGATACATCAATCCACAATCAAAGTCATGACGTGTACTTCCAGCCTCAACTTGTACGAGTCACAATCCACTACCAAACCAAGTAAATGACAAGCTGAAGACCACCTATGAAGGCACCAACGATGTAAAAGGAGACCAAGATTGGACTCCTCAACTTGAGCTATTAGAATTTCAAGATGGATCCAGTGAGAGCATCACCAAGATGTTCGATCGCTTCTCTGTCATCGTCAACGGTCTCAAAGGCTTCAGAGAAATTATCCCCAAAGACAAGCTTGTTCGGAAGCTCATATACTCTCTTCCCGAGTCATGGGATGGGAAGAGGACCGCCATCGTCGAGGAAAAGGATTTGAAGACTTTAAAGATCAATGCTCTTATGAGTTCTCTTCTTACTCATGAGATCATGAAACAAAGAAGAGAAGAAAAGAGAAGAGAAGAAGGTACAAAAGAAGAAACTTAGAATTGCTCTCAAAGCTTCCCTTGAAGAGAGTGATTCGAGTGAGGAGGAGGAGGATGAAAATGACTATGCTAGCCAAAAGGTTCACAAGGTTCATGAAGTACAATAGAGGAAGAAAGTTTCATCGAAGAGGAGACTTCGAGAATAAGAACAAGGAGAAGGAAGGATCAACTCATATGTTTTGAGTGCAAGAAGTCGGGGCATATAAGGACCGATTATCCACAACTCAAAAAGAAGAGCTTCGAGAAGAAGAAGAATAAGCTCAAGGCTCATGTTGCTACTTGGAATGATGAGGAATCATTTGACGAAAAGGAGCAAGAAGTGGCCAATCTTTGCCTCATGGCTCTCAAAGAAGACTCTAAGGTAACCTCTAACTCATCATCTTTTGATTTTACTTTCGATAAGCTTCAAGAAGTTTAAGATGAGTTGCAAGAGGTGTGTGACGAATTGGTTGAAAAATATAAGGAATTAATTTTGAAAAACAAGAAAATTATTTTTGATTTGAAAAATCAAAATGATTCCTTATATAAAACCAATTCGGGGCTTGTAAAGAAGGTTTTGGATTTATAAGAACATCAAAAATATTTTGAAAAAGATAATATTGATTTAAACAACCTTCTTTCTGAGTTTCATGATCATCACCACAAGGAGGTAAGTGATCTCAAAGCTTCCTCGAACAAAGTTGGAAAATCTAGTTTTGAAAAGGTGAATCTTCAAAACCCAACTATGTAAAAAGAAACTTTGGTAACCAGAAAGAAAGAGGCTTCCAAAGGCCATATAGAGGTAAAATGATTAGGATTGTTTGGGTTCCTAATGAACTAATCACTTCTAATAATGTTAGTGCTATTGCTTCTTGGATTACCAAGGGAACCAAGATTTTGGGAGCTAATACTCATGGACCCAAAATGATTTGGGTACCAAAAACCAAGGTTTAATTCTTGTTTGTAGGGGGAACATTTCTACAAGGCCAAAGCTACATGTGTAACACACGGGTTTAGGGGTTAGGTGAAAATAATATTTTAATATTATTTGGGCTCGGGTTTATAATTAAAATAATCCTTTAAGTTTCGGGTTTCAAAAATAAATATTTGAAATGGGACCAAATTTTATTAAATTGCAAATTGAAGAGTTTTTAAAGAAGAAGGAAGATAGCCATTCATTAATGGCCTTTTGGTAATTTACCTATATTTTAATTTAAATCCCCTTTTCCTATCATCTTTTCACTATTCACTCTCTTCCCCAAACCTTCCCAACGTGAAAATAGAGCTCTCTCCTCTTCATCACTATTCCATCAAAAAGCTCATCCATTTCAACTCATTTTCGAAAGGTAACATCGTTTTTGACTTCTCCTCAACTCTCTCTCTTTAAAAGTACCATTTGTTTTCATTTTCATTGAAGTTTTGAAAATGGAGTTTTCAAAAGATGTGATTAAAAATGGTGCCTTTGTGTAGCTAAACTTAATATTTTGATTTAATATGGTTAGTTATGAAGTATAGGAGTCAAATGGTACAACATATGTGAATTTTGCTTGATTTTGAGCAATTCCCGAAATTGGGTAAAAATGGGGGTTTTTGGAGGGTTTTGGGTGAGTTTTGGGGGTTGTTTTAGGTGGGAATTGATAGGCTATTGGTAGTACTATGGTTAAGGGTTGATTTGTGATCATTTGTGGGTGCAATAGATGTTGGAAACAAGGATTTTGGATGTGGTTTTGGGGCTGTCCGAGATTGCTAATTATGAGGTTGGTTCATGGCTTGCAACATTGTAAATTGTATTTGAATTGTGTTCCGGGTTGGTCTTTTGATGTTGGGCTGATTTAAGATTGTTTGAATTGTGATTGAGGTTGTTTAGAAGCGGGAACTTGTGTTGGTGAAGCATCGAGAGGAAATCCGGAAACGTGGGGGTGGTTGCTTGCTTGGCTTGGAGCTTGGAAGCTTAGGTGAGTGGTTAAACATTTTACGTGGTTTTTAAATGGTTGGTTCGAGTATGTGGACTAGGTTGGGCTTGGTAGACCCACCTAGAGTTAGGATTAGGGTGGTAGCCTAATCCTAAACTTGATCTAGAGCCATTGGATGAACTTATGTTTGGATGTTTATGCCTCGTATGACTTGTGATATGATTGATTTATGTATGATGTGTTATACATGTGAGATGAGACATGATTTGTAATGCTTATGGCATGTATGGAATTGGTTCATGATTGTGATCATGGTGAGTACGTGCTAAGCACGGAATTGATTGAAATGAATAATGTGAAATGTGTAAAATATTGGCACTAGTATGCTTGAGTACAAATGATCGATCATTAGGATGTTAGTGTGCACACATGAGTCTAAATTCGCGCGTGGCCTTGGTGGCGTTGAGTCACCAAGGAGGAGTACGGGTTCGCCTGGAAATTGTATTTATATTTGTCGATGATGAGTGGAATCCCATTGACGGGGCGTGAGGATGAGTGGAATCCCCTCCGCGAGACCGGTGATGAGTGTAATCCCACCGTGAGGTAAAGTGGTTGTTGGATGTGAGTTCCAACGTGTTTATCCGCGTATTCAGGTCATAGCTAGGTGCCAATATTGATTGATATGTGTATCAATGTGTTGTGAAATGTGATCCTTATTTGGATGCTTATATGTGTTTACATATGTGGTGAAATAGAGCTTGTTGAGCATGGCATATAATTGAATATTGTTCATGCATCTTTAACTTGTGGCTTTTGAGGATTCTTTGTAATTATGCTTTTACCTTGGATAAGATCGTGCTTGGACCCTGCATTGTTGAGGTTTGTTTTTAAAGAGCTTACCCTCACTAAGCTTTATTGCTTACACTCTCTCTTTGTTCGACAATGCAGATCCTTAGTTTGTGGGTTGCTAGGAGCAAGAAGGGGGCCTCCAAGTGTGCTTGTGGTGCTTGTTTAGCTACCAAGTATGAACTTTTAAATTAAGATGTAATGGTCAAGCAATGGGACATGTAATCGTGTTATGATGTTTTTGGATTATGTCGTTGTTGATGTTGCTTAGGAGCATGTTAGACTCCTCGTTTGTGCTTGTTATTTGGCTTGGGATGTATGCCTTGCTTGAAACCTTGTTAGTATTTTGCCATCTAGAATTGTCTAAGTGTTGGCTATGTGGATGCTTAACCCCTTTAATGATATGTATGAATGCATGACTTTGTGATGTTGTGCCTTAGTGTTTAACCTTGTTTAATGATGTCCAGGCATGCTTATATGTTGGTTTGCCTCTAGGGTTGTTGTTTGAGTGTTGTTGGAGGTTTTAGTGAAGTTTGGGACGCCCTTCTGCCTTAAAACAGCTAAAACCTGTCTGAAGACAGAGGGCGTTTCGAAACGGGTTACCCTGTTTCGATACGGTCCCCTTTGTCTTGGTCGAGCATTTCGAAACGTGTAGGGGCCGTTTCGGTACATTTTTGCTACTGGAATTTTGAGAAATTGGCAAGATAAAGGTGTTCGGAAACAGGTCTATGGTGTTTCGAAACGGTCAAATCTCATTGACCACGAGATGTTGACAGTTAGGGTCGTTTCGATACGGGTCACCCCCGTTTCGGAACGGTCTCACCAGGTTGACCCTGGCCTGTTGACTAAGTCAAGGCGTATCGAAACACCCCAAGGGCGTTTCGATACGGCCTGTTGTAATGGGTTAAAATGAGCTGTTTAAAGTGTTGTCTTGGTTGGTCGATGTTGGATTGTTTGTGTTTTCCGCTGTCGTGCTTCACATAGGATTTAATAATGCCTATAGACAAGATAAAGTTAAAAGAAATTTTCTGGGTCGTTAATCAAGGAGGAACCTTAACGAGTTTCGCTTCGGTTTTCCCCGTGTGGCCCACTCGGACCGGTCGTCCGACCAGACCGGGACGAGGGGGTTACACTTGTTGGTATCAGAGCCTAAGGTTACCGAGACCTTGGGCAGGTAAGTGAGGTAAGTTTAAGTTTTGAATTGATATGCACGGTGTTTGCTTGCTTTGTAAGTATGATTGCTTGTATGACAAGTATGTTGATTGTTTGTTTAAAAGCATGTTGTTTGAGAGTCCCATTGCTACTATTACATCAGAAAAGAGTTTTAAGTGAGGGAAACGTACTTCAGCACTTGGAAGCCTTGCCCTGCTAACCCAATCTTGTATATTTTGTTTGTTGTGGTTGTAGTTATTGTTTGAGAGCGATGTCTAGGCCGAGGGGTAGGCCGAGAGTGGTTCGTCGGGAACCATGTGTTGCGGCTCCTGTTGAGTCGGTGATTGGTGTGGAGGCTCATATAGAAGGGCTGGTGGCCGCGGGAGTTGGCGCTCCTCCACCACTTCCACCACCACCACCTCCTCCGCCTGGAGTTGGAGACGAGGATGGAGTTGAAGGAGAGGGACCTCAAGGTGGCCAAGGTCCGGCCGGAATTGATATGACTCCGCTAGTGCAAGCAATAGCGGGAGCATTTCAGGCCGCAGTTGCGGGAGCTCAGGCTGCAGCTCAGCCTAGGTGTGACGACGCTAGTCTACCTTTGAAGAGGCTCCGTAGCTTGGGGGCCGAAGAGTTCAGAGGATCTACTCCAGAGAGGTCTGAGTTGTGGTTGGAGAAGACAATTCATATCTTAGCTCAGATGGGTTGTGTGGGCGCACGTAGATTGGGCTGTGTGATTTCTTTGCTTCAGGGTGATGCCTACACCTGGTGGGTCACCATTACTACTGGAGTTCCAGAGGCAGAGATTGATTGGGATTTCTTTGAGTCCGCTTTCAGGAAGAGGTACTTCGGACCGAGGTACTTAGATGAGAGGAAGCGGGAGTTTATGGCCCTTACTCAGGGAGATGCTTCTGTGACAGACTATGAGATCCGTTTTGTTCGCTTGAGTCAGTACTCTCCAGAGTTGGTTCCTACGGAAGTGGAATGATGTAACCGTTTCCGCTATGGGTTGAGTGAGGAGATCAAGAGGTACACGTTGGCTTCTGACTACTCAGACTTTGATGTATTGGTCGCGAGGGCCAAGGACTTAGAGCACAGTTTGGGTTCGGCCAAACGATCTGGTGGTTCTAGTTCTGGTAAGAGGCATAACCACTTTGACAGTAGAGATGCCAAGAGGAATAGAGGTGGCGGACATCAGTTTGACAATAGACGTGGCGGTGGCCATCATGGTAGGGGCCATCGGGGCCATAGAGGGGGAGGGCGTTTGCCCGAGTGTAACCGTTGTGGGAGACAGCACACTGGTGAGTGTTGGGGTAACTTCCATGCTTGTTGGAACTGTGGTTCGAGGGACCACTTTAGGAGAGATTGTCCACATCAGGCGGCACAGGCACCGAACATTGCTCAGGCTCCTGTGAGAGCGAATGATTTTCAGAGAGGCCGTGGGCGCGGTCATGGCTACTTCCAGCCTAGGGCTGATGCACCTAGGGTAGATGCTCAGAGGAACCTTGCTCATGTTGTGGCAGTGCAGCCAGATGCGGGAGGACCAACAAGAGTTTATGCTTAGAGAGAGGCTGGGAATGACATTGATGTGATAGCAGGTAATTTCGAGTTACAGTCTATGTCTTTGCTTTCTTTGGTTGATTCGGGTTCTACACATTCCTACATTTTGAGTGAGCATGCACGGAAGTTAGATATACCTGTTGAGATTTTAGATGTAGGTATGCATGTGACTAGTTCTTTTGGTGAGACAGTTGTGGTTAGACGTATGTATAGGAGGTGTCCACTGAAGATTCAGGGTCATGTATTCTCTGTTGATATGATGTAACTTCCTTTCTATGGCTTTGATATTATTTTGGGTATGGACTGGTTAGTTGAGCATCGAGCTAGTGTGGATTTTGAGACGAAGAGAATTTCCTTGAAGCTTTCTAATGACTACGAGGTAGTAGTAGTAGGCGAGAACATTAAGTTCTTGTCTAATGTGGTGTCAGCTTTAGAGGCTCATAGGTTGATGGACTCCGGATGTGGGGCTTACTTAGCTTATGTTATGAATCCGAATATGAGTGAAGCTAGACCGAAAGATATCAGAACAGTTTGTGACTTTCCGGATGTGTTTCCTGAAGAGTTACCGGGTTTACCTCCTGACAGAGATGTTGAGTTTGTGATTGAGACTGTTTTAGGGTCTAATCCAGTTTCGATAGCTCCGTATCGTATGGCTCCGAAAGAGTTGAAAGAATTGAAGAGTCAGTTGCAAGAATTATTAGACCGTGGTTTCATTAGGCCTAGTAGTTCTCCGTGGGGTGCTCCCGTGTTGTTTGTGAAAAAGAAAGATGGTAGTATGCGCATGTGTATTGACTATATACAGTTGAATCATTTGATTGTGAAGAACAAGTATCCGTTGCCTCGCATAGATGATTTGTTTGATCAGTTGAGAGGTGCTTCAGTGTTCTCGAAGATAGATTTGAGATCTGGGTACTACCAGTTGAAAGGGAAAGAGTGTGATGTCCCGAAGACAGCTTTTAGGACTAGATATGGTCACTATGAGTTTCTTGTGATGCCGTTCGGGCTCACGAATGCGCCTGCAACATTCATGGACATGATGAATAGAATTTTCAGAGACTATCTAGACCGTTTTGTAGTTGTTTTCATCGATGACATACTTGTGTACTCGAAGACAAAAGAAGAGCATGATGAGCACTTGAGATTTGTTTTACAGAGATTGTTGAGCAATCAGTTGTATGCGAAGCTTAGTAAATGCGAGTTCTGGATTCGAGAGGTTGTATTTCTTGGCCATGTTGTTTCGGCCGAAGGCATCCGTGTTGATCTGTCGAAGATTGAGGCTATTGTGGAGTGGAAACAACCTAAATCCGTGATCGAGATTAGGAGTTTCCTAGGATTAGCCAGTTATTATAGGAGATTTGTTGATTGTTTCTCTAGAGTGGCTGCTCCTTTGACTAAATTGTTGCAAAAAGGAGTTAAGTTTGAATGGTCAGATGCAAGACAGAAGGCCTTTGAGAAATTGAAAGAAGCTTTGACAAATGCTCCAGTGTTAATGCAACCTGTTTCAGGTAAGGAATTTGTGATTTACAGTGATGCTTCCTACGTAGGTTTAGGGTGTGTTTTGATGCAAGAAAGAAGGGTTGTTGCTTATGCTTCTTGACAGTTGAAGATTCATGAGAAGAACTATCCTACTCATGATATAGAGTTAGCCGCGGTTGTTTTTGCATTAAAGATTTTGCGTCATTACTTGTATGGTGAGAAGTGTATAGTTTACACCGATCACAAGAGCTTGAAGTACTTGATGACACAGAAAGAGTTGAACTTGAGACAGAGAAGATGGCTAGAGTTGCTAAAAGATTATGATTTGACCATTGAGTACCGTCCGGGTAAAGCAAATGTAGTAGCCGATGCTTTGAGTAGAAAGGTGGCCGTTGAGTTGAGAGCTATGTTTGCTAGATTGAGTGTGTCCGATGATGGTGGGTTGATCATCGAGCTGCAAGTGAAGCCTTCTTTGATACAATTGATTAGAGAGAAGCAGTTGCAAGATGTGACTTTAGTTCCTCATGTTCAGGACATAGTCGAAGGAAGATCGACCGAGTATAGTTTCAGTGGTGAGAGCTTATTGTGCTTTAGAGAAAGAATTGTTGTACCAGAAAATGTTGAGTTGAGACGTCAGATTCTGAGTGAAGCACATTCGAGTCCTTTTTCTATGCATCCGGGTAGTACCAAGATGTATCGTGATTTGAAAAATGATTACTTCCGAGTTGGTTTGAAGAAAGATGTAGCCGAGTATGTGAGACGTTGTATGGTTTGTCAGAGAGTGAAGGCAGAACATCAGGTTCCTTCAGGTTGTTACAGCCTTTAAAGATTCCGGAATGGAAATGGGAGAGGATCACCATGGATTTTGTGTCGGGGTTGCCTTTGTCTCCTTCGAAGAAGAACTCTGTTTGGGTGATTGTTGATAGGTTCACTAAGTGTGCTCACTTCTTAGCAGTGAACACTACGGATTCCTTAGACAAGTTGGCAAACTTGTACATCCGTGAGATTGTGAGACTTCATGGAGTTCCGAAGTCTATTGTTTCTGATAGAGATTCTAGATTTACTTCGAGGTTCTGGGGTTGCTTGCATAGTGCTCTGGGTAGCCGTTTGCATTTCAGTACGTCTTATCATACGTAGTCTGATGGGCAGTCAGAGCGAGTGATACAGATTCTAGAAGATATGCTTCGTTGTTGTGTGATTGACTTCCGGGGTTCTTGGGAGAAGCACTTACCGTTAGTTGAGTTTGCTTACAACAACAGTTATCAGTCTAGTATTCAGATGGCTCCCTATGAGGCTTTGTATGGTAGACGATGTAGGACTCCGATTTGTTGGGCTGAAACAGGTCAGAGATTGTTACCTATGCTGGATTTGCTTAAGGGGACTACCGACAAAGTGAAGTTGATCTGTGACCGTTTGAAAGCAGCTTTCGATCGTCAGAAGTCTTATGCGGATTTGAAGAGGAAAGAGATTGAGTACTCCGTGGGTTAGAAAGTGTTTCTGAAAGTATCTCCGTAGAAGAAGGTAATGAGATTTGGCTGGAAGGGCAAGTTGAGTCCGAGGTTCATTGGTCCGTATGAGATAGTTGAGCGGATTGGGCCTGTAGCTTACCGTTTGAGGTTACCTTCTGAGTTAGAGAAGATTCATGATGTCTTTCATGTGTCTATTCTTAGCAGATATAGATCAGATCCTTCTCATGTTATGCCCGTAGAGGAGATAGAGTTGAATCCGGATTTGTCTTATAATGAAAAGCCTGTTGAGATACTTGCTTTGGATAACAAGGTGTTGCGTGGCAAGACCATAGAGTTGGTCAAGGTGTTTTGGAGACATAGAGGTGTGGAAGAGGCCACGTGGGAGAGGAAAGCTGATATGGTTGAGCAGTTTCCGTATTTGTTTCTGTTAGGTAATTTCGGGGACGAAATTCCTTAAGTGGGGGAGAGTTGTAACACACGGGTTTAGGGGTTAGGTGAAAATAATATTTTAATATTATTTGGGCTCGGGTTTATAATTAAAATAATCCTTTAAGTTTCGGGTTTCAAAAATAAATATTTGAAATGGGACCAAATTTGATTAAATTGCAAATTGAAGTGTTTTTAAAGAAGAAGGAAGATAGCCATTAATTAATGGCCTTTTGGAAATTTGCCCATCTTTTAATTTAAATCCCCTTTTCCTATCATCTTTTCACTATTCACTCTCTTCCCCAAACCTCCCCAACGTTAAAATAGAGCTCTCTCCTCTTCATCACTATTCCATCAAAAAGCTCATCCATTTCAACTCATTTTCGAAAGGTAACATCGTTTTTGACTTCACCTCAATTCCCTCTCTTTAAAAGTACCATTTGTTTTCATTTTCATTGAAGTTTTGAAAATGGAGTTTTCAAAAGATGTGATTAAAAATGGTGCCTTTGTGTAGCTAAACTTAATATTTTGATTTAATATGGTTAGTTATGAAGTATATGAGTCAAATGGTACAACATATGTGAATTTTGCTTGATTTTGAGCAATTCCCGAAATTGGGTAAAAATGGGGTTTTTGGAGGGTTTTGGGTGAGTTTTGGGGGTTGTTTTAGGTGGGAATTGATAGGCTATTGGTAGTACAATGGTTAAGGGTTGATTTGGGATCATTTGTGGGTGCAATGGATGTTGGAAACATGGATTTTGGATGTGGTTTTGGGGCTATCCGAGATTGCTAATTATGGGGTTGGTTCATGGCTTGCAACATTGTAAATTGTATTTGAATTGTGTTCCGGGTTGGTCTTTTGATGTTGGGCTGATTTAAGATTGTTTGAATTGTGATTGAGGTTGTTTAGAAGCGGGAACTTGTGTTGGTGAAGCATCGAGAGGAAATCCGGAAACGTGGGGGTGGTTGCTTGCTTGGCTTGGAGCTTGGAAGCTTAGGTGAGTGGTTAAACGTTTTACATGGTTTTTAAATGGTTGGTTCGAGTATGTGGACTAGGTTGGGCTTGGTAGACCCACCTAGAGTTAGGATTAGGGTGGTAGCCTAATCCTAAACTTGATCTAGAGCCATTGGATGAATTTATGTTTGGATGTTTATGCCTCGTATGACTTGTGATATGATTGATTTATGTATGATGTGTTATACATGTGAGATGAGACATGATTTGTAATGCTTATGGCATGTATGGAATTGGTTCATGATTGTGATCATGGTGAGTACGTGCTAAGCACGGAATTGATTGAAATGAATAATGTGAAATGTGTAAAATGTTGGCACTAGTATGCTTGAGTACAAATGATCGATCATTAGGATGTTAGTGTGCACACATGAGTCTAAATTCGCGCGTGGCCTTGGTGGCGTTGAGTCACCAAGGAGGAGTACGGGTTCGCCCGGAAATTGTATTTATATTTGTCGATGATGAGTGGAATCCCATTGACGGGGCGTGAGGATGAGTGGAATCCCCTCCGCGAGACCGGTGATGAGTGTAATCCCACCGTGAGGTAAAGTGGTTGTTGGATGTGAGTTCCAACGTGTTTATCCGCATATTCGGGTCATAGCTATGTGCCAATATTGATTGATATGTGTATCAATGTGTTGTGAAATGTGATCCTTATTTGGATGCCTATATGTGTTTACATATGTGGTGAAATAGAGCTTGTTGAGCATGGCATATAATTGAATATTGTTCATGCATCTTTAACTTGTGGCTCTTGAGGATTCTTGGTAATTATGCTTTTACCTTGGATAAGATCGTGCTTGGACCTTGCATTGTCGAGGTTTGTTTTTAAAGATCTTACCCTCACTAAGCTTTATTGCTTACGCTCTCTCTTTGTTCGACAATGCAGATCCTTAGTTTGTGGGTTGCTAGGAGCAAGAAGGGGGCCTCCAAGTGTGCTTGTGGTGCTTGTTTAGCTACCAAATATGAACTTTTAAATTAAGATGTAATGGTCAAGCAATGGGACATGTAATCGTGTTATGATGTTTTTGGATTATGTTGTTGTTGATGTTGCTTAGGAGCATGTTAGACTCCTCGTTTGTGCTTGTTATTTGGCTTGGGATGTATGCCTTGCTTGAAACCTTGTTAGTATTTTGCCATCTAGAATTGTCTAAGTATTGGCTCTGTGGATGCTTAACCCCTTTAATGATATGTATGAATGCATGACTTTGTGATGTTGTGCCTTAGTGTTTAACCTTGTTTAATGATGTCCAAGCATGCTTATATGTTGGTTTGCCTCTAGGGTTGTTGTTTGAGTGTTGTTGGAGGTTTTAGTGAAGTTTGGGACGCCCTTGTGCCTTAAAACAGCTAAAACTCGTCTGCAGACAGAGGGCATTTCGAAACGGGTTACCCTGTTTCGATACGGTCCCCTTTGTCTTGGCCGAGTGTTTCGAAACGTGTAGAGGCCGTTTCGGTACATTTTTTCTACTGGAATTTTGAGAAATTGGCGAGATAAAGGTGTTCCGAAACGAGTTTATGGTGTTTCGAAACGGTCAAATCTCGTTGACCACGAGATGTTGACCATTGGGATCGTTTCGATACGGGTCACCCCCGTTTTAGAACGGTCTCACCAGGTTAACCCTGGCCTGTTGACTAAGTCAAGGCGTATCGAAACACCCCAAGGGCGTTTCGATACGGCCTGCTGTAAAGGGTTAAAATGAGCTGTTTAAAGTGTTGTCTTGGTTGGTCGATGTTGGATTGTTTGTGTTTTCCGCTGTCGTGCTTCACATAGGATTTAATAATGCCTATAGACAAGATAAAGTTAAAAGAAATTTTCTGGGTCGTTAACCGAGGAGGAACCTTAACGGGTTTCGCTTCGGTTTTCCCCGTGTGGCCCACTCGGACCGGTCGTCCGACCAGACCAGACGAGGGGTTACAACATGTGCAAACTCGTGGTACCTTGATAGCGGATGCCCGAGACACATGACCAATGACAGGAGTCAGTTCTTGGAGCTAAAACCAAAGAGGGGAGGAGTAGTGACGTTTGGTGACAACTCTAAAGGCCACAATGAAGGAATTGGTTCCATTGATAATCACTCTTCTATTCTTATAGATAATGTTTTATATGTCAATGGTATAAAACATAATATTTTGAGCATTATTCAATTATGTGATAAAGTGATATGATTCGAACCAACACCTTCCTTTATCGAACATTACTCGCATCCATGAATACATTCAAAGATCAATTTAAAGGATTATTCTTTAGATTATGCCATCATTTCATGCATTTAGTAATTTGACATGCCTACATTGTGTCATGTATCTCACATGTTCATGCATTGCTTATAATCTATAATTATGATTTAGCTTTGAATGACATGTTATATAATTATATACAATGTGATATGAAGTATAACCTATGTTTCACATTTTAATTAAATTAATTGCATCATTTTGCTTCACATTTCTTAACTTAAGATTCATGTTCATCTTATGGTTTTGACAACCACATTTCTCTTATATTTGTTTATTATTTTGCAAGGATAAAAATTATGTTGAAAGAGGCATATATGAGGATTAGAATCAAGCTTTTGGAAGGACAAAATTCCAGCCATGCACATGGAAATAAATCCAAGAAGTTGCCTACATGAAATACGGCCACACAAGGAAATAAGCAAAATTTCAAGTGAATCATTATGATTCTTGGCATCCAACGTTCAATTGAAGCTTGATACATGAAATTCATCATCCATATAATTATATCATATGATATAATTATAAAATAATCAAGAAAATTCAGCCAATTTGAAGTAATTATTCGGCTGGTTAAAAGAACTCTTCAAATTGGATGAATGGACACCACTTTTCAAGCCATAACTCTTCAAATTGAATTTACATCTCTTCATGGCCGAACAAACATGTTTCTTTCTGGCCAAAGCTTCATTTTTATCCTATAAATAGGTTTGTAAACACAATTGCAAATAAAAAACTCATTCCATTCATTTGAATTATATATCAATTTGTGAGGTTTTTCCTTCACTTTGTTCTTTACGAACATATCACTTTCAAGGCAGCATTGTTTACTTTGGTGTCTTCGATTCCATCCATTGATACTTGTGGTTCCTAGATTGCTATCTAGAGGGTCCAAGTCCACCCCAACCGGCCAGATAAGTGTCACAAGGTTCAGGTCTTAAGTCTCTAATACTTAAGGTTCATCTTACCTTTGAAAGCCACCCTTCTTTCCTTGTACTTTCATTTATTTAATTCTCCATCTACCATCATCTCTTCTTCCATTTCTTTTATTCATTTTCAACTTCCGTATTTCAATTTGAGATCTGGAAACTTTCATCTCATTCTATCCTTTCTAGCCCCTTCAATTTCACCCATCTTTCACCCTACTTCATCACCAAAACACCAAAATAGCCCATTCTTCCTATACTTTGAAACCCTACAATTCTCAACCAAATTCTTCAATTATTTAAATCAATCTCTTCATTTATATTCCAATTAAAAATCTGGAAAGTTTCATAATTTTCCAATTTCATTTGGTCGGTCAATTGAAGACTTCTTTCCAACCTACCCTTAAAGACTACCCTTCCAGCCTATTTCGACCACCCTACTTTCCAGCCCTATAACTTACTCATTCCTAATCCTTTTCCAAAATTCTTGACCCTAAACCATAGCCCTACATCTCATCTACAATATACCAAAAATTCAGCCCTTTCTAAAACTGTTTACCCTTCCAATCGAACCCTCATAGTACCCTACCCAAAAATTGTCAAACCAGCCTTATTCGACCCTACCACCCGTCCTAGCCAAAATTCTCTCAATGCTTCCGCTATTTTCTATACTAACCTATACCAATATTGTACTTTGTTGTATTAAGTATTTGTTTGTGCAGGAATACTTACATTCGGAGGGAGATTTGCTTGCCTTCTATGTCCGGGAACAATCATAGATCGAGTTGTCCCTTCAAGTGAAGACATCACCAATTCGGTCCTTGATTGCAACAACTGGACCTTTCAAAGGGGTTCGTATCAAGTGTTATCAGAGCTATTTGAAGCCAAGACAAGTCTTCACCAATTGCACAACAAAAATTAAGTGCAATTATTGAAGAAAAGAAAGTACAAGGAGAGTGCCCACAACCGGTCTCCTACAAAAGCAAAGGAAAAAGAAAGAATAGCAACAAAGAGTTCCCGAAATTGGTCTCCAACAATCAAATTGAAGAATCAAAAGGTGGAATTACAAATCTACAAGAAGATAGCAACCAAATTTTGGAGGAACTTCAAGACATTGATTGTTCTCGTACCAAGGAGGTTGGTGACTCTTTCAAAGAGTTGTAAGTGATACCTTTTCAAACATTGCTTTTCATTTTCCTTCTTAGCCTTTCCTTACATCTTTTTATCCTTTCTTTTCACTTCCTACCCTTTCATTCTTACCTTTTCAAACCATTCCTACCCTTTCCTACCATCATAACTCTTCACCAAATCATTTGGATCCTTTCACCTATCTTGGACTACAAGTGTCATACACTAATGTTTGAAGACTCCATAGTCTATAATTGTTTTCCTTTGATAGGTTTGAGTTGTTCAAACAAGGACTTTGTTCAAGGAAAAGAGTGGTAAAAGGCATTTGAGTGTGTGATCCTAGAAGGGGAATTGAAAAAGCCAATTATATTTCCGAGTGCAAACACGAGAGATTGAGTGAAGTGCCATTATTTACTTTCTTTAGAGTGACTAGCGAGGTTTTGTTTTTGTGTGTGTTGGTAAGGACTTTTGTTATTTTTCTTTCTTTATTGTTTTGCAGGTATAGAAACTCTAATGACAATAAAGAGCCACTTAAACAAGACATTTCAAACTTAAAAATGCAAACTATGCTTAGAGAGATGTCTAGGCTTTTCATGGAAGATGTGGGATTGTTATGTGCACAACTGGATCGACTTGAAGAATATCCAAGGAGTCAAAACAACCTCAAAAAGGCAACACCACTTTCCAACAAGCACCATGTTGTGAAGGAAAGACCTATAGTGAACCATGAACGTACATGTGACATTATATGTTTTAGACGCCTTAGAAAAGGTCACAAGTCTGATCAATGCCCCAAACGAAAACTCAATGCTAACTCTAGACAAGGGTGATAAAGAAGAAGAAGAAAAGAAAGATCACAGAGAGGTTGACCATATACAAAAAGAGGTGACTATTCATCAAAAGGAGGTGTTTGTACATCCAAAAGAATCTCCCCAAAAGTTGCCTTCTCAAATTCCACCACTTCTTCAAAAGGTACCTTTTCACCAACCCATACCTTCTCAAAAGTACCTATTCAAAATCAACCCACTCACCAAGTGGTACCTTTTCCAAACCTACCTTTTCACCAACCTATTCCAAACCTACCTTTTCCTTCTCAAAAAGTACCTATTCCTAACTTTCCTGTTCATCCAAAGCTATCTTTTCAAAACCCACGCTTTCATATTTAACCTTTTCAAAACATATCTTCTATCCAAACATCATACCATGTTGTCAGCGGGAATACCTTTTCACCAAAGAAACACATCTCTTTGCCAATTGTCTCATCTTTCCACCAAGTAGTATCTTCGAACATCATGACCATCCATGGGGAATTTGAAGAAGATAACGTGGAAAGCATCACCATTGGAGGACCAAGAGCTATCAAGGATCAACCATCATCTAGAAACATACAATGGTTTGTTTTCTCTACTCTTCTGAATTCAAATTCTTTTCCTACTAAAGTTGCCATGATTGTGCAGGAACCACATCTAAAGATGCAAGTGAAAGGAGTTAAACACTACAAAAAGCATAAATGGAAAGAATGGAAAATTGTTCAATCAATGGAAGCACAAAAAGGGACCATTTCCAAACCAAGAAAATTGTCTTGGAGGAAGAAACGAATAAAGAAATTTCCAGCAAAAAGAAAGTCAAAATTATCCCCCTTGGTAGCAAGCCTCGATTTGAGGACAAATCACTTCAAAGAAGGGGGTGATATGATCCGGACCAGCACCTTCCTTTACCGTACATTACTCACATCCATGAATACATTTAAAGAATAATTTAAGGGAGTATTCTTTAGATTATGCCATCATTTCATGCATTTAGTAATTTGACATGCCTACATTATGCCATTTATCTCACATGTCCATGCATTGCTTATAATCTATAATTATGATTTAGCTTTGAATGATAGGTTATACAATTATATACAGTGTGATATGAAGTATAACCTATGTTTCACATTCTAATTAAATTAATTGCATCATTTTATTTCACATTTCTTAAGATTCATGTTCATCTTATGGTTTTGAGAGCCACATTTCTCTTATATTTGTTTATTATTTTGCAAGGATAAAAATTACGTTGAAAGAGGCATATATGAGGATTAGAATCATGCTTTTGGAAGGACAAAATTCCAGCCATGCATGTGGGAATAAATCCAAGAAGTTGCTTACATGAAATTCGGCCACACAAGGAAATAAGCAAAATTTCAAGTGAAGCATTATGATTCTTGGCATCCAACGTTCAATTGAAGATTGATACATGAAATTCATCATCCATATAATTATATCATATGATATAATTATAAAATAATCAAGAAAATTCAGCCAATTTGAAGTAATTTTTCGGCTGGTTAAAAGAACTCTTCAATTTGGACGAATGGACACCACTTTTCAAGTAATAACTCTTCAAATTGAAATTACATCTCTTCATGGCCGAACCAGCATGTGTCTTTCCGGCCAAAGCTTCATTTTTCTCCTATAAATAGGTTTGTAAACTCAATTGTAAAAATAAACTCTTTCCATTCATTTGAATTATATATCAATTTGTGAGGTTTTTCCTTCACTTTATTCTTTGCAAATATATCACTTTCAAGGCAGCATTGTTTACTTTAGTGTCTTCGATTCCATCCATTGATACTAGTGGTTTCTAGATTTCTATCTAGAGGGTCCAAGTCCACCCCAACCGGCCAGATATGTGTCACAAGATTCAGTTCTTAAGTCTCTAATACTTAAGGTTCATCTTACCTTTGAAAGCCACCCTTCTTTCCTTCTACTTTCATCGATTTAATTCTCCATCTACCATCATCTCTTCTTCCATTTCTTTTATTCATTTTCAACTTCCATATTTCAATTTGTGATTTGGTAACTTTAATCTCATTCTATCCTTTCTAGCCCCTTCAATTTCACCCATCTTTCACCCTACTTCATCACCAAAACACCAAAATAGCTCATTCTTCCTATCCTTCGAAACCCTTCAATTCTCAACCAAATTCTTCAATTATTTCGACGAATCTATTCATTTGTATTCCAATTGAAAAACTAGAAAGTTCCATAATTTTCCAATTTCATTTGGTCGGTCAATTGAAGACTTTTTTCCAAACTACCCTTCCAGCCCGTTTCGACCACCCTACTTTCGAGCCCTATAAACTTCTCATTTCTGAACCTTTTTCCCAAAATTCTTGACCTAAAACCGTAGCCCTACATCCCATCTACAACATACCAAAAATTCAGCCCTTTCCAAAACCGTTTACTCTTCCAAATGAACCCTCAAACTACCCTACCTGAAAACTGTCCAACTAGCCTTATTCGACCCTACCACCCTTCCTAGCCAAAATTATCTCAATTGCTTCCGCTATTTTCTATACTAACCTATACCAATATTGTACTTTGTTGTATCAAGTATTTGTTTGTGCAGGAATAGTTGCATTCAGAGGGAGATTTGCTTGCCTTCTAGGTCCGGGAACAATCATAGATCGAGTTGTCCCTTCAAGTGAAGACATCACCAATTCGGTCCTTGATTGAAATAGTTGGACCTCCCAAAGGGGTTCATATCGTAAATGCTTCATTGTTCTTTTTGATTTAAAAGATTGCAAAATTTTGAATATTGAAACAAACAAAATATTGCTCATTGGTCATCGCATAGGAAACATTTACATGGTGCATTTAGATGACATTAATATTTCAAATGCACGTTTTGTTGCAAAAGATGAACATGATTCATGGTTATGGCATAGAAAACTAGGGCAAGCAAGCATAAATGTTTTAGAAAAAATCATTTCAAAAGATCTAGTAGGAGGTTTGCCTAAAATTTTTCTCTTGATAAAATTTGTAATGCTTGTGCAAAAGGCAAACATAAAAGAGTTTCTTTTAAACCTATTAATGATGTTTCTACTAGTAGAGTTTTAAAATTGATTCACATAGATATTTTTGGCCCTATTAGGGCTAAGAGGTTTGGTGGAAAATTATATGCATTTGTGTTAGTAGATAATTACTCTATATACACTTGGGTTCTATTCTTAAGTACTAAGGATGAGGCTTTAGAAAAATTCATCACATTTTCAAAAATCACTCAAAATGATATTGGTCAATCTCTTTCTCACATTAGAAATGACTGTGGTACTAAATTTCAAAATTTAGGTTTTGAGGATTTTTGTAATTCAAAAGGTATAAGCCACAATTTTTTCGCTCCTCGCACTCCTCAATAAAATGGGGTTGTTGAGAGGAAAAATCAAACTTTAGAAGAAATGACTAGAACCATGCTTTGTGAAAACAATTTGCCAAAGTATTTTTGGGCGGAAGCCACTAATACGGCTTGCTATATTGTAAATCGAGTAATTGTAACGCCCCGGTTTTGGGCTTAGAAGTCTTGGGCGTTGACCGGTCGGTCAAAGTGCTGTTCGAATCGTAAGAGGTTAAATTAGGAAAGCCTAGTTCGGGTTGCATTAAAAATATGGAAAAATGTTCTAAAATCATGTTTTAATATAATTAAGCGAACTGTGAAATCAATTTTGGAAAATGAGTTTTGGAAGTGTGACATTTTGGCTAGTGACCAAAATGTAATTTTTGAAAGTTTGGTGGCTGTTTTATAAAGGGTTGAAACTTTGAATCTTTAAGGAGCTATTTACCCAAAGGGAGTTTCTCCAGATTTTTCTAAGATATTTTGAGTTATAATTCTGATTTTAAAGATTTCATAAAGGAGGGAAAACTCATTTTAGTCATTTTCTCAACTAACTTCTCATTTTCTTTCTCTCTTTTTCTCTCAACCCAAACACTCCATTTCCAGAGTTTTGTTTCTGATTTTCTCACCTAAAATCCTCCTTTCAACTCTCAATCGATTGCAAATCAACATATCTTCAAAACCTCTTCAATTGCTACAAGTTTCTTCAAGGTTTTTCATTCCAAAAAGAGGAGAAACTCAAGTTTGGAGGTAAGAACGTCCTTCTCCTCTGAACTTCAAGTTCTTTACTGAAATTCCTAAGTTTTCAATCCTAAATTGATGTTTAATTAAAGGCTTTTAAGTTGATTTATGGATCTTGGCTAATTATGCAAGATTTTGATGATTTCACATGATTTTCGTTAGATCTGTTAGATCTGTGTTTTGAGAGGTGTTTTTGATGATAAATGATCTCTAAAATGATGTGGAAATGAGTTTTGATTGATGCAAACCCGGATAGGTTGAGTTTCCTAAGTTTAGCTTGTGTTTTAAGGTAGTTTTTGAGGTGATCTTGGTGATCTGATGTTGCTGGAGGTATAAGGATGTTTATAGATTGTTTTTAGGTGTTATATGATGTTAATGGAAGAGTGGATTTGCTGGTTTATGGCTGGGCTTTGTTTAGAAGTGTTTTGGATGCATTTTCGGTTGTGTTTGGTGGCCGAAAATGGAGGTTGTGTGAGGGCAGCGAGTTTAGGTGCTTTCATTGAAGCAATTAATGCATGATGATGCATTAATCCTCTGCTTTAATGTGTTGAAACAAGGGAGGCATCCTTGGATCCAAGAATTGTTGATCCGGAGGCTTGATTTGGTGCTTTGGCTTGAAGCAAAGTGGAAATCGGTGAGTGAAAATGGTTTTCGGCTTTGAAACCAAGGTTTTGGGGGCTTAGTTTAAGTCTAAACAACTTTGCTAAGCTCAAGTGTAAGTTTTCGGATTTCTCTCTAAGTGGTGGCCATGTTTTGGTGTGATGCAAAATGATGATTTGCATGTTTTAATTACTGTTTTGAAAGCATGTTTAAGCATGGTATTTGCTGATGTTTTAGCATGGATTTTGCTGATGTTGTAAGCCATATGTTGAAGGTAACTCTAGGTAGGAGTACCTTGATTTTATACATTGATTAAATGTGGATTTGATGCTTTGAAATGCATGATGAAATGGCTTGATTTAATGCTTTAAAACAGTGGATTATATGATGTAAAATATGTATATTGGCAAGTGATGTTTTGTAAAAGTGAAGGTCACTAAGGTGGTTAAAAGTCCTTGAGTGAGCCTTGTTACTTAAGATCATCAAGGTGGTTAAAAGTCCTTGGATGAATCTTGTTGCGGACACTAAGGTGGTTAAAAGTCCTTAGGTGCTCCTTTCCATGGTGTTTAAAAGTCCATGGGGCCAAGGTGTTTAAAAGTCCTTGGGGTGATTCAAGTATTGGACACAAAGGTGGTTAAAAGTCCTTGTGTGGTCCTTATTCATGGTGTTTAAAAGTCCATGGCCAAGGTGTTTAAAAGTCCTTGGGACCAAGGTGTTTAAAAGTCCTTGGGGAAAGTTGTTGAACTTGTTTTAATAAATGAAATGTATCACTTGAGCCAATATGACATGTTGAGAATATTGTGAAGCATGAGATGCTTGTTTAAATGAATATGTTGAAGCATGAGATGCTTATTTAAATGTATTTTGAAGCATGGAATTGCTTGATGTAAAGTATGCTTTTGAGCATGTACAAAGGATGATTATAAGCATGTTTTATAAATGGTTTTAATTGCATTATTGAATTGTTTTAAAGAGCATGCCTCACTAAGCTTTTGCTTACGCTCTCTTGTTTTCTTAATTCAATAATGCAGAGCACTAGAGTACCTTGAGGGGCAGCAAGAAAGGGCAAGCAATCAAGTTCAAGTAAAGCTCAATGTATGAAGGTTTTATAAGTACTTTTAGCTTTTGGTTGTTTTGGCAATGGGGAACCAATGTATATGTTTTGGGAGGTGTTTGAGACTCCCTAAGTATGTTGAATGTTGTTTGAATTGCTGGTTTTTGGATTAGCTTAATATTGCTTGTTTACGAAGGTTTATGCATGAATGGATAGCTTAAGTAGGAAGCATGCCATATAAATTGGGGTTTTTCATATGTGATGGTTATATGCTGAATTGATGATGCATTCATGGTCCTTGTATGAGGGTTGATTATGTGATATGGTTTGATGTTGCTAATTTGAAGTTTGAAGCATGTTTGATGTTGTTTTTGAGTCGAAATCAGGCAGGGGTATCGGTACTCGGGCTTGCGTATCGATACGCCTGAGCCAAATATGCACATTTCTGCCCAGGCGTATCGGTACGGTTGTATGGGTATCGATACCGTATGAAGGCCGTATCGATACACGGGATCACGTATCGATATCGTCTCTGAAGTTTGGTTACTGCCTTCCCCGAGTATCGATACGACACCTAGGCGTATCGGTACCTGACTGTTAAATCGGTTGAAAGTATCTTTCTATGTTTCGTTTTGTTTATGTTTTGGTCCTGAATCTTGTTTATGCAATTGATTGAGTTTGAGAAGTCCTTTTGAGCTGAAATTTCACAGAGAAGCATGAAACCTGACTAATTTCAAGATGGTAACTTTAATTTGGACTAAGTCCTCATATTTATCAGAATTTACAATTTGGTCCCTAAAGTTGTAATTTGTTCAATTGGGTCCCTGTTTGATCTCTGATGTTTGTGATCTTTGAGTATGTTGTTTGTGTGATCACAATTAGGGTTAATGTGCATCTAGATAAGATTTAAAAGAAAAAAAAGGGTCGTTAATCAAGGTTGACTTTCGGGTTGACTTTGGTTTTCCCCGTGTGACTTTCTTAATTCGGGTCAACCGTCTAGGCCGGGTTAAGGGGGTTACATTTGGTGGTATCAGAGCTGAGTTTGCGAGTAATTGGGAATGTATGTATGCATGATTGAAGCATGGTTTGGCTTGTATGCTTATTGTATGAAAGCATGTTCAGTGGTTTGAGATGTTGATGCTTTTGAGATGTATGCTGTGATGATGCATGATGAGGGTACCCATTGCCAAACAAAAGCTAAAGAAATGATGTTGATTTCGAAAGAAATTGAGCTTGAATACTTGGAATTGCTTACCTTGCTGGTCCTGACTTGTTTTATTTTGTATTGTTATGCATGGTAAAAGTATGGCACCACGTAGAGAGTTAAGGAGTAGCGTGAGAGCTACGACCCCGGAGGGGAATGTGAATGAAGAGAATACGGGTAGTGCTGTGTTACCTCCTCCTCCACCTGGTGGTGGTGGTGCGGAGAGGGAAAGAGCTGGAGCTGAGGCAGCTGGTGCTAGAGCTGCAGGACCTGAGGTTTGTTAGGGGCAAGCGATGCCTGACATGACGATGCTGGTGCAAGCTATTGCGGGTGCTTTTCGAGCAGCAGTAGCTGGAGCTCAAGGAGCTGGGCATCAGGGAGATGCTGGAGCTAGATTACCCTTAGAGCGTCTGCGCAGTCTTGGTGGGACTGAGTTTAGGGGTATGTCAGCTGAGAGGTCGGAAGCTTGGCTGGAAAGTACCAAGCGTGTTTTGGGACAGATGAGCTGCACTGATGTGCAAAAGCTGGGATGTGTTGTGTCTTTGCTGCAGAGTGATGCTTATACGTGGTGGACGACCACAATCTCTGGAATGGCTGAAGCTGACATCACTTGGACATTCTTTCAGAATGCGTTCAAGAGGAGATATCTGGGAGTGAGATATCTGGATGAGAAAAAGCGTGAATTCATGTCTCTTACCCAAGGGAGCATGAGTGTGGCTGAGTATGAAGTACAGTTCGTACGCCTCAGTCAGTATGCACCGGAGCTGATACCTGATGAGCGAGAGAGGTGCGAAAGGTTCCGTTATGGCTTGGTGACGGAAGTAAAGACCTACATGTTGGCTGCGGAGTACAATGATTTTGATGTGTTGGTTAGTCGATCCAAGGACATAGAGATGAATCCGAGTTTGTCTGCGAAGGGTGCTGGAGCGAGTTCTGGGAAGAGAGCTGCTGAGTATAGTTCCGGTGGATGGAACAAGAGGGGACGCGATCAGAGGTTTCAGTCCTCAGCTAAGAGAGGTGGAGGTGCACCTGCTAGGGGTGGCAATGCTAGAGCTGACCCTAGTGCTTGTTGGATTTGCGGTTCACGTGGTCACTTGAAGCGTGACTGTCCTCGTGCTGGGAGGGAGGTGCAAGCTCCTGTTGTAGCAGCTGGTTATGAGTGTTGGAATTGTGGTTCTGCTGACCACTTGAGGCGAGATTGTCCGAGGATGGCTGGTGGTCAAGAGCGTGCTCCTGTTGTTGCAGCACCGCAGAGAGGTCGTGGGCGCGGCCGTGGTAATTTTCAGAGGCGTGAGGAAGGTGGTCGAGGAGTAGCTCATGTTGTAGCTATTCAGCCTGAGGGTGGAGGCCAGGCGAGAGTGTATGCTCAGCGCGAGGGAAGGAATGATGCAGATGTGATTGCAGGTACCTTTACTTTGCAATCCTTGTCATTGCTTTCTTTGATTGATTCTGGATCTACGCATTCATACATTCTGCGTGAGCATGCTGAATTGCTTGGTTTGCCTGTTGAGTCTTTGGATGTTGGCGTTAGAGTCACTAGTTCTTTTGGTGAAACTGTTGTGACTCGTAAGCTTTATAGAAGGTGTCCTTTGGTTGTTCAAGAGCATGTCTTTCATGTTGATCTTATGGAGTTGCCCTTTTATGGTTTTGATGTAATCCTTGGTATGGATTGGCTTGCTGAGCATCGTGCTGTTGTGGATTGCGAGAATAAGCGGGTTTCGCTTAAGCTTGCGGATGATTATTAGGTGGTGGTGGTTGGTGAGAATGTGAAGTTTCTTGCCAATGTTGTTTCTACCTTGGAGGCGAGTAGGATGCTGAGGCAAGGTTGTGAAGCTTATCTAGCTTTTGTGATGAATCCTTGTTCTAAGGAGTTGAGAGTGCAAGATATCAGGGTTGTGAAGGAGTTTCCTGATGTTTTTCCTGAGGAGTTACCTGGTTTACCTCCTAATCGCGAGGTGGAGTTTGGAATTGAGCTGTATGAGAATACAACTCCTGTGTCCATTACTCCCTATAGAATGGCACCTAAGGAGCTGAAGGAGCTGAAGACGCAGTTGCAAGAGCTGCTTGATCGTGGTTTCATCCGGCCGAGTGTGTCGCCTTGGGGTGCTCTTGTCTTGTTTGTAAAGAAGAAAGATGGCACGATGAGGATGTGCATTGATTACCGTCAGCTGAACAAGTTGACTATCAAGAATCGGTATCCTTTGCCGAGGATTGATGATCTCTTTGATCAATTTCAGGGAGCTGCTGTGTTCTCTAAGATTGACTTGAGGTCAGGGTATTATCAGTTGAAGGTGAAGGATGTAGATGTGCCTAAGAAAACTTTCAGGACAAGGTATGGGCATTATGAGTTTCTTGTGATGCCGTTTGGGTTGACAAATGCTCCTGCTGCTTTCATGGACATGATGAATCGTGTTTTTCATGAATACCTGGACAAGTTCGTTGTGGTGTTCATTGATGATATCCTTGTGTACTCGCGTACTGAGGAAGAGCACGAAGAGCATTTGAGGATTGTGCTGCAAGCTTTGTTGGAGAATCAGCTTTATGCTAAGCTGAGCAAGTGTGAGTTTTGGCTTAGAGAGGTGGTGTTTCTTGGACATGTGGTCTCAGCTGAAGGGATTCGTGTTGATCCTCAGAAGATTGAAGCGGTGATGAACTGGAAAATTCCTAAGTCTGTTCAGGAGGTTCGTAGTTTCCTTGGTTTGGCAGGATACTACCGAAGGTTTGTGGATGGTTTTTCCAAGATTGCTGCTCCTTTGACGAAGTTGTTGCAGAAAGATGTTAAGTATGAGTGGACAGAAGTGAGACAGCAGGCTTTTGAGAAGCTGAAGGTGGCTTTGACGCAAGCTCCTATCTTGATTCAGCCTGAATCAGGGAAAGAGTTTGTGGTCTACAGTGATGCATCCTATGTTGGTTTGGGGTGTGTGCTGGTGCAAGAGGGTAAGGTTGTGGCTTATGCGTCGCGGCAGTTGAAGGTGCATGAGCGCAATTATCCTACGCATGATATTGAGCTGGCTGCAGTGGTTTTTGCTCTGAAGATCTGGAGGCATTATCTGTATGGTGAGAAGTGTACTGTGTACACGGATCACAAGAGTTTGAGGTATCTGATGTCTCAGAAGGAGTTGAATCTTAGGCAGCGGCGTTGGTTGGAGTTGCTCAAGGATTATGATCTGACGATAGAGTATCATCCTGGAAAGGCTAATGTTGTTGCGGATGCCTTGAGTAGGAAGGTAGCCGTTGAGCTGAGAGCTATGTTTGCTAGCTTGAGCATATCGCGAGATGGTGGTCTTGTTGCTGAGTTGCAGGTGAAACCATCGTTGGTTCAGTTGATCAAGGATAAGCAGTTGTTGGATGATTCCTTGGTGTCTCATGTTCAGGATATCGCGGAGGGTAGACCTTCGGATTTCTGCTTTAATGAGGATGGAGTGTTGTGTTTTGGGAGTCGGATAGTAGTGCCTGCTGATGCTGAGTTGAGGCGTGCTATTCTGACTGAAGGTCATAGTAGTCCATTTGCTATGCACCCTGGTAGTACAAAGATGTATCGTGATCTTCGTGATGAGTACTATTGGGTGGGTTTGAAGAAGGATGTTGCAGAGTTTGTGAGCAAGTGTTTGGTGTGTCAGCGAGTTAAGGCTGAACATCAGGTTCCTTCTAGTTTGTTGCAACCGTTGAGAATCCCTGAATGGAAGTGGGAGAGGGTTACCATGGATTTTGTATCTGGTTTACCTTTGTCTCCGTCGAAGAAGAATTCTGTTTGGGTGATTGTGGATCGCCTGACGAAGTGTGCGCATTTCTTGCCTGTGCATACTACGTTTTCTTTGGATAAGCTGGCAGAGCTGTACATTGCTGAGATAGTGAGGCTGCATGGTGTGCCTAAGTCGATTGTGTCGGATAGGGATCCGAGGTTCACATCGCGTTTCTGGCAGTGTTTGCATCAAGCTCTGGGTACAAGGTTGCATTTCAGTACATCCTATCATCCTCAGTCGGATGGTCAGTCTGAGCGAGTTATTCAGATCTTGGAGGATATGTTGAGATGCTGCGTGATAGAGTTCCAAGGTTCTTGGGAGAAGCATCTGCCTTTGGTTGAGTTCGCTTATAACAACAGTTATCAGGCTAGTATACAGATGGCACCTTATGAGGCTCTGTATGGGAGGAAGTGTAGGACTCCTCTTTGTTGGGCTGAAACTGGTCAAAAGTTGGTTTCGATGCCGGCTTTGTTGAAAGGAACTACCAAGAAGGTGAAGCTCATTTGTGAGCGGTTGAAGGCTGCTTCTGACCGGCAGAAATCTTACGCGGATTTGAAGCGTAAGGAGATAGAGTATGCGGTGGGTGATCGTGTGTTCTTGAAGGTTTCGCCTTGGAAGAAGGTGATGAGGTTTGGTCGGAAGGGTAAGCTGAGCCCTAGATACATTGGACCATATGAGGTTGTTGAGCGTGTGGGTCCTGTTGCTTATCGGTTGAGGTTACCTCAGGAGCTGGAGAAGATTCATGATGTGTTCCATGTTTCTATGCTCCGGAAGTATAGATCTGATCCTTCGCATGTGATGCCTGTGGAGGAAGTGGTTTTGAATCCGGATTTGACCTATGATGAGGAACCGGTGAGGGTTCTGGATTCAGATAGTAAGGTTCTTCGTGGCAAGACCATTGAGTTGGTGAAGGTGCTGTGGAAGCATCGCGGTGTTGAGGAAGCCACGTGGGAGCGGAAGGAAGATATGCTGAAGCAGTTTCCTTATCTCTTTCCTTCAGGTAAATTTCGAGGACGAAATTTCTTAAGGGGGGGAGAGTTGTAACGCCCCGGTTTTGGGCTTAGAAGTCTTGGGCGTTGACCGGTCGGTCAAAGTGCTGTTCGAATCGTAAGAGGTTAAATTAGGAAAGCCTAGTTCGGGTTGCATTAAAAATATGGAAAAATGTTCTAAAATCATCTTTTAATATAATTAAGTGAACTGTGAAATCAATTTTGGAAAATGAGTTTTGGAAGTGTGACATTTTGGCTAGTGACCAAAATGTAATTTTTGAAAGTTTGGTGGCTGTTTTATAAAGGGTTGAAACTTTGAATCTTTAAGGAACTATTTACCCAAAGGGAGTTTCTCCAGATTTTTCTAAGATATTTTGAGTTATAATTCTGATTTTAAAGATTTCATAAAGGAGGGAAAACTCATTTTAGTCATTTTCTCAACTAACTTCTCATTTTCTTTCTCTCTTTTTCTCTCAACCCAAACACTCCATTTCCAGAGTTTTGTTTCTGATTTTCTCACCTAAAATCCTCCTTTCAACTCTCAATTGATTGCAAATCAACATATCTTCAAAACCTCTTCAATTGCTACAAGTTTCTTCAAGGTTTTTCATTCCAAAAAGAGGAGAAACTCAAGTTTGGAGGTAAGAACGTCCTTCTCCTCTGAACTTCAAGTTCTTTACTGAAATTCCTAAGTTTTCAATCCTAAATTGATGTTTAATTAAAGGCTTTTAAGTTGATTTATGGATCTTGGCTAATTATGCAAGATTTTGATGATTTCACATGATTTTCGTTAGATCTGTTAGATCTGTGTTTTGAGAGGTGTTTTTGATGATAAATGATCTCTAAAATGATGTGGAAATGAGTTTTGATTGATGCAAACCCGGATAGGTTGAGTTTCCTAAGTTTAGCTTGTGTTTTAAGGTAGTTTTTGAGGTGATCTTGGTGATCTGATGTTGCTGGAGGTATAAGGATGTTTATAGATTGTTTTTAGGTGTTATATGATGTTAATGGAAGAGTGGATTTGCTGGTTTATGGCTGGGCTTTGTTTAGAAGTGTTTTGGATGCATTTTCGGTTGTGTTTGGTGGCCGAAAATGGAGGTTGTGTGAGGGCAGCGAGTTTAGGTGCTTTCATTGAAGCAATTAATGCATGATGATGCATTAATCCTCTGCTTTAATGTGTTGAAACAGGGGAGGCATCCTTGGATCCAAGAATTGTTGATCCGGAGGCTTGATTTGGTGCTTTGGCTTGAAGCAAAGTGGAAATCGGTGAGTGAAAATGGTTTTCGGCTTTGAAACCAAGGTTTTGGGGGCTTAGTTTAAGTCTAAACAACTTTGCTAAGCTCAAGTGTAAGTTTTCGGATTTCTCTCTAAGTGGTGGCCATGTTTTGGTGTGATGCAAAATGATGATTTGCATGTTTTAATTACTGTTTTGAAAGCATGTTTAAGCATGGTATTTGCTGATGTTTTAGCATGGATTTTGCTGATGTTGTAAGCCATATGTTGAAGGTAACTCTAGGTAGGAGTACCTTGATTTTATACATTGATTAAATGTGGATTTGATGCTTTGAAATGCATGATGAAATGGCTTGATTTAATGCTTTAAAACAGTGGATTATATGATGTAAAATATGTATATTGGCAAGTGATGTTTTGTAAAAGTGAAGGTCACTAAGGTGGTTAAAAGTCCTTGAGTGAGCCTTGTTACTTAAGATCATCAAGGTGGTTAAAAGTCCTTGGATGAATCTTGTTGCGGACACTAAGGTGGTTAAAAGTCCTTAGGTGCTCCTTTCCATGGTGTTTAAAAGTCCATGGGGCCAAGGTGTTTAAAAGTCCTTGGGGCCAAGGTGTTTAAAAGTCCTTGGGGTGATTCAAGTATTGGACACAAAGGTGGTTAAAAGTCCTTGTGTGGTCCTTATTCATGGTGTTTAAAAGTCCATGGCCAAGGTGTTTAAAAGTCCTTGGGACCAAGGTGTTTAAAAGTCCTTGGGGAAAGTTGTTGAACTTGTTTTAATAAATGAAATGTATCACTTGAGCCAATATGACATGTTGAGAATATTGTGAAGCATGAGATGCTTGTTTAAATGAATATGTTGAAGCATGAGATGCTTGTTTAAATGTATTTTGAAGCATGGAATTGCTTGATGTAAAGTATGCTTTTGAGCATGTACAAAGGATGATTATAAGCATGTTTTATAAATGGTTTTAATTGCATTATTGAATTGTTTTAAAGAGCATGCCTCACTAAGCTTTTGCTTACGCTCTCTTGTTTTCTTAATTCAATAATGCAGAGCACTAGAGTACCTTGAGGGGCAGCAAGAAAGGGCAAGCAGTCAAGTTCAAGTAAAGCTCAATGTATGAAGGTTTTATAAGTACTTTTAGCTTTTGGTTGTTTTGGCAATGGGGAACCAATGTATATGTTTTGGGAGGTGTTTGAGACTCCCTAAGTATGTTGAATGTTGTTTGAATTGCTGGTTTTTGGATTAGCTTAATATTGCTTGTTTATGAAGGTTTATGCATGAATGGATAGCTTAAGTAGAAAGCATGCCATATAAATTGGGGTTTTTCATATGTGATGGTTATATGCTGAATTGATGATGCATTCATGGTCCTTGTATGAGGGTTGATTATGTGATATGGTTTGATGTTGCTAATTTGAAGTTTGAAGCATGTTTGATGTTGTTTTTGAGTCGAAATCAGGCAGGGGTATCGGTACTCGGGCTTGCGTATCGATACGCCTGAGCCAAATATGCACATTTCTGCCCAGGCGTATCGGTACGGTTGTATGGGTATCGATACCGTATGAAGGCCGTATCGATACACGGGATCACGTATCGATACTGTCTCTGAAGTTTGGTTACTGCCTTCCCCGAGTATCGATACGACACCTAGGCGTATCGATACCTGACCGTTAAATCGGTTGAAAGTATCTTTCTATGTTTCGTTTTATTTACGTTTTGGTCCTGAATCTTGTTTATGCAATTGATTGAGTTTGAGAAGTCCTTTTGAGCTGAAATTTCACAGAGAAGCATGAAACCTGACTAATTTCAAGATGGTAACTTTAATTTGGACTAAGTCCTCATATTTATCAGAATTTACAATTTGGTCCCTAAAGTTGTAATTTGTTCAATTGGGTCCCTGTTTGATCTCTGATGTTTGTGATCTTTGAGTATGTTGTTTGTGTGATCACAATTAGGGTTAATGTGCATCTATATAAGATTTAAAAGAAAAAAAAGGTCGTTAATCAAGGTTGACTTTCGGGTTGACTTTGGTTTTCCCCGTGTGACTTTCTTAATTCGGGTCAACCGTCTAGGCCGGGTTAAGGGGGTTACAGTAATGATTAGGCCTATTTTAAAGTAAACACCTTATGAGATTTAAAAATCCAAAAAGCCCAACGTTAACTATTTTCATCCATTTGGTTGCAAATGTTTTGTTTTAGATAACGGAAAAGACAATTTCGGCAAATTAGATGTTAAAAGTGATGAAGCTATTTTCTTAGGTTATTCTTTAAACTCTAAAGCATATCGTGTATTTAACAAAAGAACTTTGGTTGTTGAAGAGTCTATACATGTGGTTTTTGATGATAAACTCCTCATGAGGAAGGATTCTTGTGATGATGATGATGTAGGAATTTTTTAAGCCAATGATGGTGGGCAATCATTAAAGGTTGATGAAGTTCCATCTAAAGAATAATAAGCACAAGATACACCTTTAGAGGCATTGAAGGACTTGACTCTAGAGGAAAAGAAAGTGAGCTACCCAAGGGAGTTCAACCATGTCAAAGGCGGTGAGATTTTAGGTGATTCATCCAAAGGGGTAACCACTAGACTTTATCTTAAAAATGCTTGCACGTTGTATTTATCTCATGCATTGAGCCTAAAAATATCAAAGAAGCATTAAAAGATGGATATTGGATAATGGTTATGCAAGAGGAATTAAATAAATTTGAGAGAAGTCAAGTATGTACATTAGTTGATAGGCCTATTAAATAAGTCTACCATAGGAACTAAATGGGTTTTTAGAAACAAACTAGATGGAAGTGGTAACATAGTGAGAAACAAGACTAGACTTGTTGCTCAAGGTTACACGCAAGAGAAAGAAATCGATTTTGATGAAACCTATGCACCCGTAGCTAGAATGGAAGCTATTAGGATGCTTCTTGCATTTGCATGTTATCATGAATTCAAGATTTTTCAATGGATGTCATAAGTACTTTTCTAAATGGTTTTATTAATGAAGAGGTGTATGTAGAACAACCACCCGGTTTTGAAGATCCAAAATACCCAAACCATCTTTTTAAACTTTCTAAAGCTTTATATGGTTTGAAACAAGCTCCTAGAGCTTGGTATGAAAGATTGTCAAGTTTTCTAATTGAAAAAGGAAATGTGGATACTACACTTTTTATTAAAGGAAATGACAAAGACATTTTAGTAGTTCAAATATATGTTGATGATATAGTTTTTGGTTCTATTAATGAATTGTTTTGCCAAGATTTTGCTAAGTTAATGCAAGGTGAATTTGAGATGAGAATGATGGGGGGCTCTCATTCTTTTTGGGACTCCAAATCAAACAAAGGAAAGATGACATCTTCATCAATCAAGCTAAGTATATAAAGGACATGCTCAAGAAGTTTTGCTTGGAGAATGTGAATCCTCAAGCCACACCAATGAGCTCTTCTACAAAGCTTGACAAAGATGAAGGAGGTAAGTTTGTTGATTTAAAGCTTTACCGCTCTATGATTGGATCTTTGCTTTATCTTACTGCAAGTAGACCATATATTCTGTTTAATGTTTGCTTGTGTGCTAGATTTCAAGCTAGTCCTAGAGAATCACATCTTATAGCCATTAAGAGAATCTTTAGATACCTTAGAGACACACCTTGCTTAGGCCTTTGGTATCCTAGAGATTCTTCCTTTGATTTGCATGCTTATTCGGATGCGGATTATGAAGGTTGTAAGATAGATAGAAAAAGTACCTCTAGTACTTGTCAATTCAAATTTAGTATGCTCATATCATGGGTTTCTAAGAAGCAAAATAGTGTAGCATTATCTACCATTGAAGTAGAATACATATCGGCCAGAAATTGTTGTGCTCCAGTCATTTGGACGATGCAACAACTTTTAAATTATAGAATTGATGTAGGTACCATCCCTCTTAGCTGTGACAACAGTGCCACATGTCTCATTACGAACCCTATCCAACATTCTAGAACCAAGCACATAGAGATAAAGACATCATTTCATTATAGACCAAGTCTTGAAAAACGATGTTGTTCTAGAATATGTAGACACCTTGAACCAACTAACGGATATCTTCACCAAACCTTTAGACAAAGAGTGTTTTTGGTCTCTTAGGAGAGAGTTAGGTTTAACTAGCATTTCTTGACCTTTAGAGCCTTTTTGGTGAAAAATCTTACTTGAATTTATTTGATTTCTTTGCTTATGTGTTTTGCTTCTATATGCATCTATGCTTGCTGCTAGGGGAAGTATGCATTTGTTTTAGCTCATACATGATGTTTACATATCATCTTCATGCATTTTGATTCGAGTAAAATCGACACTTCAAGCGCAGTCATATCAACATGACTCATCGCATATTGATGCGGGTTCATGAACAAGCTTCGGTATAGGCAAGCATGTATCGATACGGGTCGAGGATTGGTACGCCTTAAAAATCGTACCGATACACGGTTTTGATACGTACTCGTGGCGTATCGGTATGTGTAGCCACTAGAGACTTTAAATCTCATTAAAAGAGGGTTTTCAACTTTAAATCAAATTCTAACTTTTTCTCAAACCCTAGATACATTATCCCATATAAAAACCTCTCAAATCCCTCTATTTTCACACAATTCTTCAAATCCTTTGAGGGATTTTGGGTTTCTCATTAAACCCTAACAGAATCATCAAGTTTGGTGCATCATCATCTTCTCATTCATCCATAATCCCATTCTCAAGGTATAAACTGACTTTCTTTTCTTTTCAATTTCGTTCATATTTATATACTGTTTTTGATTCAAAATTATATGTTTAGTATGTATATGTAGAGCGTTTTAGTGTTCTCTAAATATAAGCACAAGTGCACACTCCTGTCAAGTTATAGTATAAATGATATCGTCTCCCATAGGTATTGGACAGCTTGACTCGAATCTTGATTCATGTACAAGAAAAGTAAATGCACAAATAAGTTGGTTGTTTGAGAGGAAAAAAACAAAAACACAAGTAAATAAAAGGAATGAAATCAGGTTGATAGAATGAGCCGGGTTATGTTGCTGTTTAGTGTGAAACTGTGTTGAATAGGACAAGTTGCTTTGCGCTGCCAGACTCTGCTGCCTCGGTGGGGGATGGCAGGTAGGCTGCTGAGACGCTCTCGCTGCCTCGGCAGGGGGGTGGATTTGTGTCTCGGCGGCAAACTCGGTAGAACTACAAGGCTCGGCAGAACACTTCTAATGTGATCCCGCTTATGTCTAAGTCAGAATGTTGTTGATGCCCACTGCAGATAATACTAGTCGTGGCGTGAATCGTGGAAAGACAGCAATGTTGATTCGTCCTCTTTTAGCTACCTTAAACCCTAACCTATGTCTAGGATGGATTGATCAACACCGTCTATAGATGAGATTGTACTTACTCCTTTCATGAGTTCAACTCTCTCGATACCGAACAAATGGATAGCAATCAACTAATCTTTCGCCTTAATTGAAAACTATGAAGAACATGGAATAAGCAAACCTTGAAGCTTTATTGAAAAAACAAACTTAAAATCCTAAACAACCGTTCTCACACTAATTACAACATAACCCAAACCCAAGGAGAATTTTAGAACATAATGGCGGCAAGAAAACCTAAACTATGCCTAAGGGAAAACCTTAGTTGTTTTGAAGTAAGAATATATTGAGTATATATATGCATTAGCTAGGTCTAGCCCTTCTTGGAGTAGAAGTCATCAAAGTAGCTTTTGCATTAAATGCAACCTTAAATTTTGATTTCTTTGAGTTAAATGTGGACTTTATCACGTTGCCTTGCTCCGTAAGAAATCTCGAGTTCCTCTTTCGACGGATCTGCTTGCTGCTACAATCATCGAAAAATTGAGTGGACATCATCAATAGAATCAGGATTTTCTGCTCTACAGATCGCACTCCAGTTCTCCAATTTCTTATCTTGCTGTCTTGGGCGGTAGGTAGGGCGGCGACAGCTATTCAGAAACTACTGTCTCTGTCTAGAACTGCATCAGTACATCTCCTTAGTCTACTGCCTCAGCATCATGTCCTCAGCTCCTCTCTCCTTCTATTAGCCTCTAGCACCTGAAACTAAAACTAAACTAAAACAGTACATATTCCTTACCAAATAAAAGATAATCAATAAAAAGCATGGCAAAGTAAAGAATACTGTAAAATGCAATGCATGCGCCTAATTATGCCTAGAATGTACTAAAAACAACAATAATATGAGATGGAATGTGCATGAAATATAGCACTTATGGACACTTTACACACCCCAAACTCGAACTATCGCTTGTTCTCAAGCAATGTAGCCTAAACATACTTGCCCTTTAAACTAATTAAAAAGATTTTTTTTTGTTTTAAACTTGATTTAATACCCCGAGGCCGTGGCACCTGTCATTAGATTAGTGAGAGGGGAATGACATGAATTACCTCAAAATTAAACTGTAATGCTAGTGAAGTGAAGTGTGTGCAGAACTGTGTACAAGCTGAATCTGTAGAATATTCTAAATAAACAAAGATGCTGTCATGATTTATAAGGTTGTTGTCGAGACATCATGATTAGGCGCAATTTAAATAATCATGGCAATGAGGGCTTTAGCTCATCACAAGTACTCTTCTAGGTCTGAAATTAAGATAGGAACAAACTACAAAACCCCGAACCCATGGAGTAGAGTCATCCCGTGAAGACTTTCATTAACTCCTGCTAATTTTTCCGGCACTTCAAGATTTTCAGATTCATGGACTTTGATAGCAGCGGAGTGTCCTCGCACATGATTCTTCCTAGAGCCTATTTCGGGCACCTCTAGAGATAGACATCATATAAATTTGTTTTGTCTGCCTTGGTAGTGCTTTTGTTTTTCTTGTTTTTTGCCAGCCGCGGTAGCTTCTTGCAACCATGTTAGAATTTTACAAACAATTCAACAGGCAATGCTTATAAGAAACACAAACAAATTCAGCAAGTAAAGTAGTGTTTTAATTTTTGGAAACTATAGAAAAATCCTAAGTTTACTTCATGCATTTTCCCAAAATTAAGTTCATTTTAACTTGGTGCGAAAATTAAAGTCGGCTATCCTATCATAGGCACAAGTTCTAACAAATTTTTTCGATTAATTTTTCAAAGGCAAGTACATTATGCAACCTAATATGCACTAAAATTTTCTAAGACAAGTACATTATGTAATATAATATGCACTAAAATATGCCTAGCAAATTAATGAGAGCTATCCCCCCAAACTCGAGACGGGCATTGCCCTCAATGCACAAATTTAAAACAGAAAAATAAATACAAATGATAAAAATAGAAAAATAAAATAAAGAGAAGAAAAGAGAGAAAACAAAACTAGAAGTTGGCAGATGGTTGAGAGGAGGCTTGGGTCTTTGCTGCTGAGGAGGAGGAGGTGGATTGGATGATAAGGCGGTGGCCGACAGATGCCTAGGCAGCAGACTTGGCTGGTGAGACCTTTGCTGTCCGCAGCAGCTGGACTCTCTTGGGAGTGGGGCGAGGCTCTTCTTGCAGTTCTGTAGAAGGAGCGGCAGGAGGGGCTTCGCTCTCTTCTGAGTATGTTTCCTCGTCAACTGGCTCGACAGCTATGATGTGTCGTTTCCTCTTCCTTGTTCCTTCCGTTGGTGGTGCTGCCGGAGGGTCAATCGCCATTGGGTCTGCTGCTCGACCTCTTCTGATGAAGAGCTGTTTGCCGTTGTTGTCTCTGTGCAGATGAGGGAATGGTGTTGCTGATGCCGCTCTGGGGAGTCTGCCACCGTGTTAGAAGCGGAGGTGGCAGAATACGATGGGTAATGCGTTGGAGACGACATCTGGCGGCAGAAGGCAACGTGGCGGGCAGTAGCAGCTGATGGCGTTCCTTGTGCTGGGGCAGCTACGGTAGCTAGATCGGTAGGGTAGGGTGGGGCCGTCATCTGGATACTTCTACAGGAGATATGCCACAAAGGCTTCTTGGACCTCTCTCACATACTTCATGAAGGTCAGCTGCTACTGTTTGATTCATTTGTTGCTGTCAATGAGGGTGCGCTGCAGAGTGAGGACTTCATTGGCTAGGACAGCTTCAATACTGTCGGGGGTGGCTGGTATAGCTGGTTGGGCAGCAGAGGGCTGGCGGGGGGTGATGGGTTCTATTTTCGTGGCTTACATCATCTGTAAGCAGACTTTTCTGGTCCACCCCTCCTTGGCGGTTTCATCTCATCCTTGGGGTCAGTTGGGACGTTGAAGTTGGCACACAGGCCTGTGATGAGAGACGGGAAGTACAGCCTGCCCTTTGTCTTGCGGAAGCAGTTGTGGATCTCCTTGCATATGATCCCCGAACGTTGATGGGCCGGTTCATCCTGATGTTGTGGATGAGTGCTAGGCACGACAGGTTGATAGTGGAGTTGTGGGAGGTGGGCAGTAGCCGGTGTTTAATAAAGGTGATCCACAAAATAGGCTCGGGTAGTAGGTGGTGGCGTTAGACAGAGCCACCATGCTTTCCTGCCAACCGTGACGTGTTGGGCTTGCACAGCTTGTCCTTGATTTTGTTGTAGTTGGCAGCCGTCAGTGACTGCCTCCATTCCTCGTGAGGGTTGTCGTCCATCTCTGGGCCATAGAAGTTGTTGATCATGGCGTCGTTCAGCTTGACAGGCTCCCCTCGAACAAACATGAACAAAAGCTCAGGGTAGGGGTTGTGAGCATAGAACTCTCTGACTAATGTGATGTTTGCTGCCTCTGGATGTCGTGCGAACATCTCATAACCCTTGTTGTGTATCTTTTCGAACAGGGCGGGCCCTAGGCCAAGGTGCCTTGTCTGCTTCGTGTAATGGAACCCTTTTTCCTCCCAAATGGCATGCTTGGCAAACTGAGTTTTGTATCTCTTTTCATCATCACGGGAGAAGAAGAGTTGGAAGGTGGGTTTAGATTGGGATGTGGATGCCATGTGTGAGATGGTTGAAATATATCTAAAACTTAAAAGAAAATATTGTGAGAAGAGAGAGCAATGGATTCAAGAAGAATATAGTAAGGAGATGAAAGTAAAGTAAATGAATGAGGGTGAGAAAGGTTTAAATAGAGGCTACCAAGAGGTGCCCGGGAGGCATTAAATGTCCAACGGTCAAGTTAGTGGATTTGTAGAAAATCCTTAGTGTAGAAAATCATTTTTGGGGAAAGAATTCAATAGACTTTGGGGTATAAGTCTATTGAATTGTGTAAGGTTACTCCTTATCCTTAAAGGAAAGACAAATTAGTGGATTTGTAGAAAATCCTTAGTGTGGTCACTAAGGTACTGGATATAGACTCCAATTAAGGGAGTTGAACCACTCTAAATCTCCTTACATTTTCTACCTTTGCAATTAGTGTCCACCGTTCTTTCAAGAATCCAATTCACCCCCTCTTGGTTTTTAATCGATTGATTGCCACTCTCATCAATTGGCATCAGAGCTTGGCTCATTGGAAGGTCTTACAACCTCTTGAGAAGATCCAAGAAGTGTGCAATCATCTACAAGGTCATCCATGTCTTCCACCTCCACCATTGAAGCTTGGGGCGATTCTCAACCCACCAACAAGCCTCCCTTCTTTAATGGAGTTAATTATGCTTATTAGAAGAACCGAGTGAAGCTTTTGATCTTGAAGCTTGGAAGATCATCATGAGTGGTTACACCGCACCGACTAGTAATATGGAGACATGAAACAATGGAGAGAACAAGAGATTCTCCACAAATGCTAAGGCAATGCATCTCATATTTTGTGCCCTTGGCCCGGATGAGTATGAAAGGGTGTCATCTTGTTCCAATGCTAAAGAGATTTGGGACAAACTTGAAGTTACACATGAAGGAACCAATCAAGTGAAGGAAACCAAAATTGAGCTTCTCAATCTCAATTATGAAAACTTCAAGATGGACCCCGAAGAAGACATCAAAACTATGTCCGATCGATTCTCCGTGATTGTTAATGGCTTGAAGGGCTATGGAGAAGTGATCTCGGAAGATAAACTTGTAAGGAAGATGATCTACTCTCTTCCCGATTCATGGGATTCAAAGAAAACGACGATCATAGAAGCAAAGGACCTCAAGACTCTCAAGTTGGATGAGCTCATTGGTTCCTTGCTTACACAAGAGACGATGTAAAAAGGTAAGGAAGAAAAGAAGAAAGAAATGGAAAATAAGAAATTTGGTGTTGCTCTCAAAGCATTAAAAGAAGATATTGATTCTAGTGGAGAGGATGAAGATAAAGAGATGGATATGTTTGCCAAGAGATTCAAAAGATTCATGAGGTCCAACAAAGGAAGAAGATTTCAAAGAGAAGGGGGTTTCAAGAATGACATCAAAGAGAAAGATCAAATTATTTGCAATGAGTGCAAAAAGCTGGGGCATATCAAGTTCGATTGTCCCCAATTGAAGAAAAAAAGCTATGAGAAAAAGAAGCACAAGGCTCATGTAGCTACTTGGAGCGATGATGAATCATCCGACGAGGACGAGAATGAAGTAGCCAACTTGTGTCTCATGGCTATCGATGATGACTCTATGGTAACCTCTAATTCATCTTTTTCAATTGATTATACTTTTGATGAATTACAAGAGGCTTATGATGAATTAGCTTTTGAATTTGAAGAGTCAATTTTGAAAAATAGAAAAATCATTTTAAAATTAAAAAAATGAAAATGACCCTCTTTCCAAATCTAATAAGGAATTTGAAAGTAAAGTTGAGGGAATGAAAGTTAGAATAAAAGAATTTGAAAAAAAATCAAGACTTGCACAACTTGCTTTCAAAGGTCCATGTTGATCATCAAAAGGAACTTGATGATCTTAAAGCTTCTTTCAAGAAAGTTGGGACAAAGCAAATAGAAAAAGGTGAAAATTCAAAATACAACTATGTTAGAAAGAACTTTAATGGTTATAGATATGGTGCTCCCCAAAGATCATATAATAGAAAGGCAATTAAAAGTATTTGGGTTCCAAAAGGACTTATTGTGTAACCCCCTTAACCCGGCCCAGACGGTTGAACCGAATTAAGAAGTTTACACGGGGAAAACCAAAGTCAACCCGAAAGTCAACCTTGATTAACGACCCTTTTTTTTCTTTTTAAACTTATCTAGATGCACATTAACCCTAGATATGTTCACAAGATCAGCATACTCAGAGATCATAACAATCAGAGAACATTCAGGGACTCAATTGCACAAATTACAACTTTAGGGACCAAATTGTAATTTCAGAAAATTATAAGGACTTAACCCAGTTAAAAGTTACCAATATGAAATTAATCATCTTTCATGCTTCTCAGCCAAATTTTAGCCCAAACGGACATCTCGAACTCATTCAATTGCATAACCAAGGTTCAGGACTAAAACGCAAAGATTTCAAAACATTTAACCATCAAATTCAGAGCCCAACGGTCGAGTGTTCCGAAACAGGGAGGACCTGTTCCGAAACGCGGGACCGTTCCAAAACGAGTTCCGAAACATGGCTTGACAGTAGCATTTTCGTTCCGGAACGGTTCCTCCCGTTTCGAAACGCCTAGGCCATTTCAGGCCCCCGTTCCGATACGGCCTGCCCAGATTTGCAGAATTTTGCTGATTAAACACACAATTGACCCATCAAACATGCTCCAAATGCAACCAAAATATACCAGCAAGTCATTACATGCATAAGGAACATAATTGCATCAACCATACTCAAACATGGCATCAATTAAACAAATCCCCAATTCTATAGGCATGCATCCTACCTAGAAAACCATTCAAGCATCAATATATCAAAACCACCTCACAAAGGCCAATTACATGTTCCAACATCATTAACAACATAAAACCAACTTAGGGAGTCCAAAACATCTCCCAAAACAACAACATAGGTCCCCCATTGCCAAATGCCCAAAAGCTAATAGTGTTAGAAAACATTCACCATACATGAGCTTAAACCTTCACTTGGATGCTTGGCTTCCTTGCTGCCCCTAATGCACTTCAATGCTCTGCATTATTGGTTTAAGAAAAGAGAGAGAGCGTAAGCAAATAGCTTAGTGAGGAATGCTCATTTAAAACAACACAATAATGCATTTATAAAACTCATGTATAAACCTTAGTTCAAATCATCATTTGTACATGCACGTAAGCATTTAAAACAAGCATTTCATGCTTCAAGTTTATAACATGTCATATTGGCCACAAGTGATACAATCAATACAAGATCCACACATGGACTTTTAACCACCATTGTGATCTTACAATTCACAAGGACCACACATGGACTTTTAACCACCATTGTGTCCTTAGCACAAGAATCATTCATGGACTTTTAACCACCATGATGTTCTTACAATTCACAAGGACCACACAAGGACTTTTAACCACCTTTGTGTCCTTAACAAGAATCACCCATGGACTTTTAACCACCATGGTGTTCTTAAATATACAAGGCTCACACAAGGACTTTTAACCACTTTTGTGACCTTAACCAAGAACCAACCATGGACTTTTAACCACCATGTTGTTCTTAAAATACACAAGATTCACACAAGGACTTTTAACCACCTTTGTGATCTTAACCAAGAACCAACCATGGACTTTTAACCACCATGTTGTTCTTAAAACAAGAACCACCTATGGACTTTTAACCACCATAGTGTTCTTAATCATTCTCAAGACATCACTTGCCAATATGCATCATTTAACAACAATATTCCACTGTTTTAAAGCATTTAACAAAGCCATAAACATCATGCATCATTAAGCATCAAAACCACATTTAACAATGTTCAAAAACAAGGATCTCTTACCTTGAGCATCCTTCAGCACATGGCTTATAATCTCAGCAAATAAACATGCTAAAACATGCTTTCAAAACAGAATTTAAAACATGCAAACAAATCACATTGCACTCAACCAACTCATGTTCATCATCAAGAGAGTTTTTCCGAAAACTTACTCTTGAGCTTAGCTAAGTTGCTTAGACTTAAACTAAGCTCCCAAACCTTCAAAACATTGGTTTCAAAGCTGAAAACCAAAATCCACTCACCGATTCCGTTTCGCCACTTGCCGAAACACCAATCAAGCTTCTGGATCACCACCACAAGGATCCAAAGATGACTCCCCTGTTTTAAACACATCAAAGCAGAGGATTAATGCATCATCATGCATTAATATCTTCAATGAAAGCACCTAAACTCGCTGCTCTCATCCACACTCCCATTTCGGCTACCAAACACAACCGAAATCACCTCCAAACAACTCCACAACACTACCCAGCCATGATCAATCAATTCTAAACATTCATAAACCTCAATTAAAATCCAAAAAGGATCTAACCACGTCCTTATACCTCCAGCTATAACAGATCATCAAGATCACTCCAAAAACAACCAAAAACTCAAGCAAAACTTAGGAAAATCAACCTATCCGGGATTGCATTGATTAAACCTCAATTTCTCATCAATTTAACATTCATTTAACATCAAAAAGACACCTCAAAACAGTGTCCAATCAGATCATACGAATTTTATCAAAAATCAACCAAATCTTGCATTTTAAAGCCAAGATCAAGAACACATCTACAAAACCTTTTATAAAACACAAATCAAGGATTGAGAACTTGGGAATTTCAGTAAAGAACTGAGAATTTAGAGGAGAAGGACGTTCATACCTCTAAACTTGAGTTTCTCCCTTTTTGGAACCAAGATTCTTGAAAATCCAATTAGCAATTGATAAGGTTTTGTTGAAGAGATGATTAGAGATCAAAAGAGGATTGAAATCTCATATTTGGATGTCAAAATCAGAGGGAAAATGTGCTGGAGAATGTGTTTGGTTTGAGAGAAAAGATGAGAGAAAAGGAAAATGGGAATTTGGAAAAGTTAGTTGAAAATGCCAAAAATATCTTTCCCTCCCTTTTACTTTTATTTTAAACCATTAATTAATCCTTTAATGTTTAAGAAAAATCTGGAGAAACTCCTATTGGGTAAATAGCTCCTTAAAGATTCAAAGTTTCAATCCTTTTTAAAACAGTCACACAGTTTTCAAAAATTACATTTTGGTCACTAACCCAAAATGTCACACTTCCAAACCTTATTTTGTAAAATTGATTTCACCATTCTCTTATATATAATAAAAGAGGATTTTAAGACATTTTTCCATATTTTTAATGCAACCCGAACTAGGCTTTCATAAATTCACCCTTTTATATTCGAACCGCAACCCGACCGGCCCGGTCCAAACCCAAAACTTCTAAGCCCAAAATTGGGGCGTTACATATTACTAACAAGGAATATGATCTCTTGTCTAAATGAATACCAAAAGGGACTAAAATTGTAGGAACTAACTCTTATGGACCCAAAAGAGTTTGGGTACCAAAACATGCATAGTTCCTTGTTGTAGGTGTGTTGGAGCAATGGTGAGCAAAATGAAGAAATCGGAAAGCTCTAGACACACTAGAAGGAAGGAAACTTGAAGAGGATATGGGCTAATCAACCTATCTTGGTTCAAGTGGTAACATTTTATTTAACATGGAATCTTTGTTCATTTATGTCGATTATGCGTGTTTATATGTTTCAAAGCATGTTTGAGGGTCCCCATATGTTGTTTAAGTGCCTCTAATAAGGGGGAGTTAAGATTGCATGAGTTGCACATTTATGGCCTAATATGTTCATAATTATGTTTTTGGCCTTAAATTTGTAATATTTGATTGATTTTGTGAAATCATATTCTCTATGCTTAATATGATTGTTTATGATGAATTTTTGAGAATATGATGTTGTCTTGTAGAAATTTTATCAAAAATGCATGCTTAGGACCTTATAGAGCCTTTGTGTGTATGTGACTTGAAATAATCTTGATAGTATGCTTTTAGAGGACTAAATTTTGATCTATGATGTAATTTGCATATCTTGTTGTTTCAAGTTAACATTCATGCACATAGATATCTTCTAAGGCATTTAAAACTCACTTCATATTATACATATGACATAGGATGCCTCCATTAGAGCTTAAATCTCGTCTATACGATCCTTGTGCCCAAAATTCATTTTTTCCAGAAAAATGATCGATCCCCCAAGAAAAGGGATCGATCCATTCGTTGGCAGTAAGCTCCTAAAAACTGATCCTTGAATTTTACACTAAAAGTATCAATCCCCTAACCCGAGGGATCGATCCCTTTAGGCGTGTTGGCTGGGCGCGCTGTTTTAAAAAGAGGTTGACACTCAAATTTTTTTAAAAAACCATTATTCGTCAAAACACCCCAAAATCGACCCCTTGCGAAAACCCTCTCAAATTTCTTCCATCCAAATCATTTTCAAGCTTGAAGCACGGATTTCCTTTGAGTTTTCATCTCAAAATCAGATTTGACCCTCGTTCTTGAATTGTGGCTCTTTAAAAATCACCTTTTGGGTAAAATTCAAAACCCTAACTTTTTCATACGAACTTTACTTAAAAATTGTGGTTTATTGGTTGAATTAGGTGGTGCTAAAAAACTTATATTGTTGTAAATCAATTGATTTTGTTGCAGGAGGTTTACCCATCATTCTATTTTACTCAAAACCCTCGGTTTCAACACTTGTACACCAAGTGTTTTTGAAAAATCCTAATTCAATTTTCCCTTTGCAAAAATTCGGCCAAACCTAATATTTTAGCAAAAATTTCTTGTTTATTTCACCCTAGATCTTTTTAATAATCCTTAATCATCCCTTGACAATCTTTTTTACTTGAAATTTCAAAATTTTCTTTAAGATGTCTAAGAGAAAAACTATGGCTTCCAAGGGGAAGGGGATTTCATCCAACCCTCCTCCATCTTCCAACTCTTTAGACTCATGTTTTAGAAACTCTAGGGACAGTGATCGTTTTCGAAACATCTTTGCATCCGCACCGGTTAAGGAAACACGCTCAATTGATTTTAATTTCCTAACCAAACTCTTGTTTAAGGATTTTAAGTGGATGGATTTTTTAAACTTTAAGGGGCCAACTTTTCCTACTCTTGTTCGAGTCTTTTATTCTAATGCCACCGTCTCTTCTTCAAAACTTCCGAATGGCACCATCATTCGAACAATCAAATCATATGTTTTGGGAAAACATGTCACTCTTACCATTGATTTTCTTGCTAACACTTTTAGTCTTCCCGATGATGGTTTTGAGATTGATAAAGGGCCTTATCCTGAAAATTCTCGTGTCACTAACAACCAAGCTACCTTCCTTCCTCTTCATGACCGTCTCTTGCACCTTATCCTTTCACATGTGATTCGTCCTCATGGGACGAAATATTCTTCGGTTCGAGAGTCCGATTATTGGTGGCTTCATTGCATCCGTAGTGGAACTCAACTCCATCTAGTCGCCTTCATCTTCAACGATATGGTAAAGATTATCAAGGCAAAGAAGGTGCAAACCTTAGCATATGGCATGTACCTTAGCCATATCTTCTCTTTGCTTGACATCGATACATCCTTCGATCCCGGCATCGATCCTCCCATCGACAACATCATTGGTTGTCATTCGATGGATCATTTGGGTTACAAGGAAGAACCCGAATTCTCTATGAATTGGGTGAAGATGAGAGGCGAAGTTTAAGAACCGGAACACCATGAAGAAGGAGATGAAGAACATGAGGATGAACATATGGGTGATAGTCCAAGAGCCTCCACTCATGCTAGATCTCATGACATGTCATTGAAAAAGCTTCATGATTCTCTCATTCGTCATATGGACTCCTCCATTGGATCTCTTCGGGCTCACATGAATTCTAGACTCGATTCTCTCGAGGCACGTCATGCTTCCTTGGTGATTCTTTTAGCGCTCTTCAGCGCAAGTTTGATAGTTACCCATTCCCACCGCCACCATCTTCATCTTAGATGCATGCATACATAGGCATCATATTATATTATGCTTTTGTTTATGGTTGCTTTTAGACATTGCTACATGTCTTCTATGACTCTTTGTTTGATGTTGCTTTAAACATTGATGCTATGTTGCTTCGGTTTATTTTGGTACTTATAGATACATTATGTTTTGTTTAATTTAAGTACCTATGGATGTTTATGCTTTATTTGTGTTATCTATCATTTCAATTCTAGCCTTTACTTTTATTTTTCTCCTTTGTTATATTGTGCTAACACTTTTCTTGAATTATTTTTGATATAACAAAAAGGGGAAGAAATATGAGCAAATAATGAAAAGTGGTTTTTAAACAAAATTGGAGCTTAAATTGTTGTAATTTAAAACTAGATTTTGAAATCATTTATCAACTCAAAAAATATTTTCTTAAGGGGGAGCTTTTGTCAAAAACAATTTTTTCAAAGAGTTTTGTTATATCAAAAAGGGGAGATTGATGAACTAATATTTTGATATAACAAATTAAAAGAAAAATGTTTTTGGAATTAATCGAATATATAAATTCTTGCAAAAATAATTCAAAGTCCAAACAAACTTGAAAAATTCGTTTCAAATGTTTTCCAACTTTACCGATCTTTTTCAAAACAAGTATGATATGTTTTTGCACTAAGAAAACTATTTTCCAGTCTTCAAGGCAAAAAGGATTTATCCCTTGATGCAAGGGATCGATCGCTTGATTGATAGTTTCACTCATTTTTTATCTCAATGCAAAAGGATCGATCCCCTGGTGTCTGGGATTGATCTCTGTGTAAAAGGATCGATCCATTGTGCTTTAAATGCTCTGATTTCAGGTAGGTAACGGCTTTATGACATCTCCAACGGCTCCAAACGGCTAGTATTGATTGAGAGGATACAAAAACAAAGAAAAATCAACTCAGCAACAACAAGAAAGTCTACAAAAAACATTCAAGCTTTCAAGAGTTCACTTTGTACTTAATTTTCGATCTTTCTTGTAAAACACTAGAGTGTTCTTCATTATAATTCTTTTGCTAGTGTTTCTTTGGGTGTGTGAGAGAGCTCAAACTTTGCAAACACATTCCTAGTGAGGATTTCCTAGTTTGCTTATTTGTATTCGTTTTTGGGGAAAGGATTCAATAGACTTTGGGGTATAAGTCTATTGAATTGTGTAAGGTTACTCCTTATCCTTAAAGGAAAGAAAAATTAGTGAATTTGTGGAAAATCCTTAGTGTGGTCACTAAGGTAGTGAATGTAGACTCCAATTAAGGGAGTTGAACCACTCTAATCTCCTTGCAATTTTTACCTTTGCAATTAGTGTCCACCATTCCTTCAAAACTCCAATTCACCCCCTCTTGGTTTTGTTCGATCGATTGCCACTCTCAATAGATTCATTGCTTCTGTGAGGGTAAGCGTCCAAACCTTGCTCAAATTATATTCGCGAAGATTGTCTATCTTGTGAAACATCGCCATACTACTCTTGTTTCATCATTCACTTATGGCACCGCTTTAAGCTATTTGTTTCACAAGCTTGAGATCGATTGCTCGTATGATGTTGTTGAACCTCTAACCGATCCGATTGATGAGCATTCTCTCCACCGAGCCAAGTTTTCTTACCATAATGGAGAATGGACTCGAGCTGCGGAACTACCTCAAGGTGTTCAACTCGATCCAATTGAGGCTTCTCAAGCATTTCCTGTTCAAGAAGCTCTGAAAGCCCAACCTTCCTTTGATGCTCTCATGGCATATCTCGATAGAAAGTTTCAACCTTTGGGCACTAGCATTGAGTCATTGGATACTACCATGACCTCCGGTTTTGCCGCCATTTACACTTGCTTCGCATCCTTGGAGGAAAGAGTTACATCCCTTGAAAATCATCAAAATTCAATGGACATGTATCTTATGGCTTTTCATGGGGAGTGGCGTCAATTTCATGGAACCCATGTTAATAATGAAGATGAAGATGATGAGAATGAAGATGGAGACGATGAAGATGCTCCTTATGCATCTTGCATATCATATCATGTCATTTTAGGATTAGTTTTATGCACCTATGTTATTTGTTTTTGAACTCCTATGCTTTGATTTATTTCCTTTAGTTTATGTTTTTAGGACTTAAGGTTGGATTGATTATGTTGCTTTGCATTATGCTTTGAATATTAATGAATATCTATATTGTTTCTTTTAATGCTTGGAGTACCTTTAATGTTCATATCTTGCCTTATTTATATCCTATTGATTTTGATCTAACAAAAAGGGGAGAAGTTAGTAAAGCTATTTTAAAAAAAAATTAAAGTTAAGAGCCTTTTAATCTTAAAGTAAGGGGGATTATTTTTCAAAACTACTTAAAAATTTACTTTGGTTTTGTTGTATCAAAAAGGGGAAATTGTAAAACCTATATTTGATTTTGATATAACAAATTGTTTACGGACCAAATTGTAAAAGTATATAAATTTTTAAGTACTCAAAAGTCTCAAAAAATGACAAGGATTTTCAACTAATTTTTTTTTCTAAGTAAAAAACTTAAAACCCCAAAAATTTTCCAAGTGTTTTATACTCAACTAACCAAAAACGCCCAGGCGTATCGATACACCTTTAGGTGTTTCGATACAACTTTTAGCTACAAGAATTATAATCGCAAAAGTGTACCGATACGGTAGTACCCGTATCGATACGACATTCATATGAGTTTGTGTTCTTGGTTACGTTTATCGATACAGTCTTACCCATTTCGATACATGGTCTTAAGATTTTCAAACCTTTGCATTTAATGATATTATTGTTGCCTTGTCAGTTGTTGGAATCACCAATCTTTAAAAAGTTGTTAACCCGTACCGATACGCCCCTAGGCATACTGATGCATTTTTCACTAAATGTTTCCCACGGGTCCTGTGAGCAAAATCCGTAACGATACGACCTTTACCATATCGATACTCTCTTGTTTTTTACACTTTACCTATTTTGATACACCTCTTCGCGTATCGATATGCTATCGCACAATGACTCTTTCTTCTTTTGACAAGTACTAATACGGGTGTTTGTGTACCGATACGCTTGGTCACCAAACAACATTTATTACGGGAAAAATGGTCTCCAACGGGTCTATTGATGACCTCTACTACCCAAACGTCTAGAAATCAATGAAGGGGTATAAAATCAAGTCTCCCATGCTAGAGCAAGAACTATTGAACAAGTTTAAAGCAATCAAGCAAAAATCCAACCATCCAAGAGCTTTTAGAGTCATATCTTGTGCCCAACTTGTGTATTTTCAATTGTAATCTTTTGTTTTAAGTTTGGGGCTTGTGTGAACTTGTATTTGGGCAAACATATCAACTTGAGAGGAATTTTTAGTTTGCTATCAACTTCTTGTAAAAGAGTAAACCTTGATCAAGCTTTAGGTAGAAAGCTTTGATCGATTGTAATAGTTTCCTCCTTAACCTAGAAAAGGGGAAGAATTCATTAGTGAATTGGTTGAAATCCATTCACATATTTACGGCAGTATGACTACGACTGCCACAACAATAACAATCCTCTTCACGAGTACCAGTTGAGCCCCGAAAGATAGCAAGGGTGTGAAAATGAGCAGGTAAATGAGTAGAAAGTGCTCGTCAAATCGACATGGCCGGTAAGTTTCTTCAGTCGGTTTCACTATTTGTGGAAAATTTACCAGTAAAATTACACTGGAAAGGATTTTGGCATATATTCGCGAGATATGGTGAAGTGGTTGATACTTTCATCGCGAGGAAACTCAGTAGAGGTGGGATGCGATTTGGTTTTGTGAGATTTGAATCTAGAACAGATGCTTTGAGAGCAATGGAGAGAATGAATGGGTTTTCTTTGTTCGGGTTTAGGCTGTCGGTAAAAATGGCTAAGCCTAAAGGGGAGAATTCATATCCGAGGAAGGAGAATATAGGTGCGAATGGCTATGCGAATCAAAAAGTAGATGCAAGGGGCAAATCAATGGAAAAAGGATATCATCAAGAGTCTAACCGGGGTCAAGGGGTAGACAACGAGTTTGATGTGTCAAGTAAACAAGGGAGATTTGTTAGCAAGAAAATTACGGGGCATGTGGAAGTCGAAGACTTATGGAAGATGAAGCGTTGCTTGGTCGGTGAAATGGCGACGGTCTGCAGTGTCCATAGCATTACTTTGAGATTGCAAGAGTGGGGGTTGGGTGATATTAAAGTTCAAAGAATGGGAGGCAAATCTTTTCTACTTACTATTGAAGATGACGAATTATTCATGATGTTAGAAGATGTGGACTGGTCATATCTGAAGGAGATCTTTAGCAAGGTTGGTCCCTGGTCAGAAGAAATAAACAAACTGGAGCGAGTGACTTGGTTGGAGGTGTCGGGTGTTCCACTCCACTGTTGGAATGGTACTACGCTGAAAAGGGTGGCAGAACTCTGGGGCAAGCTGGAAGCTTATGGGGAGAATGTTAGGCACTCAATAGACTGCGAAAAAACTACAATCTTGATATCCACATCTCATCAAAAACGTATCGAAGAGATCGTGGGAATTGAAGTTGGCAACATGTCGTATGAGATCAGTGTTGTGGAGATAAGGTTCAAGGATAACACTTCAGACCATGTAGGTCCAACTATAAATCTGAAGAATCAGTGTTGTGGAGATGTGTGAAAAAATTTGGTTTGTTATCGAGATCGATTTTGAGTGGTTGTGGGCGAGGCAAGCATGGTGCCTTTCTGGAAGTTTGGGTTAAAGAGTTTCTTTCGATTACTTCAGGAACTCTCTTAGTCTTAGTTTCTTCGGCTTTATAGTTTGTTAGGATTTATATCTGAGTTGGATTTATCTTTGAAAAAGGTGTGGCAGGATTGGAAGTGTGAAGTTTTGTTCAGGAGTACTGCTTTTGTATGGACCGAAAGCCTGAGCACGTCTTTGTTTTGTGCTTTGCTATTACTATGTTTCATGGCTCAATTTGTGCGATGGGTGTTTTGTTTTTCTGCAAAGGGTATTGTCGAGCTGCAAATGTTTAAGTTCGTGTGAAAGATTGAGGTAAAGACCACAGTTTCAGATTCAGTCATGTACCTTAGAGAATTTATGACAGATTGCTTCGGGAAGTCTAAACCAGATTAAGAATCTAGCCTCATTTTTAGAAGAATGGTCACGAGGCGAGTTCGCTTGAGAATCTGCAGTAATCTTAGTGTCAATTTTCTTTGGATTTGGTTACATGAAGGATGCTGGTATGGATGTGCTTAATTCTGGACCGGTATTTTTCTTTTCGGGTAATTTTGAGTTTGCGTAAAAGATTTTGTTGCACTCTTTCGAGCTTTGTGTAAACTCGATGTTTTTCGGGAGCTTGTGTCGTGTTCTCTTCCCAGTTGTGTGTATTCTTTTCCTCCAATTAGGATTAGGGAGGTTTTTAATGAGGCACATAACGTTTGGGTTTGGCTTGTTCGATAATTTTAATAAAATTATATTTGCTGAGCAAAAAAAAAATTGGTTGAAATCCTTAGTGGGGAGCTAAGGTAGTAGATGTAGAGCTTGTTAGAAGCTTGAACCACTATAAATTCTTGTATCATCATTTTTTTTATTTTCTATTTGCTTCCCTTTAAAATTTTAATTGCCAATTCACCTCCTCTTGGCATTCCACCATTGATTGATTATTTCAACATCGACTATTTTACCTTGCATTTCAAGGAATCCCATTCCCTTAAAAATCTTAGGTATTTAACAATTTCCGTCGGCTTGGATAGAAATACCCTTAAAATAAATGAAATATTTCAAAACTACCTTTTTTTTTTATGATAAATCCATAGTTTTACGCTTTACTTTCTTCTCCTTCCTTCTGTTGTTGGTTAGAAAGAAGATTCAATTTTCTTCTTTGGTCTTCTCTTCCTGGTAGGTTTTCTCCTCCTATCTCCCTCTTTTATTTTTTTTTTCAGTTAATAATTTTTTTTTCTTCGAGTAACCTTTTGCTTTTGTTTCGATTAATGGCCTTTTGGTAGATTGTTTTTACTTCGATTTAAAACCTTTTAATTTAGGTTAATTTTATTTTCGTCAAAAAATGATTGTAAATGACAAAGTATATAATGATGAAACCAAAAATTATTTTGAATGAAAACGTAATGAAAACAAAAAATGACTGTAAATTTCTATTAAGTTAGTATTTACATAGGAGTTCTACTCATCTACTAGTTATTATTATCTAACTTATCTCTTAAGTAGATAAACATAAAATATTAATTAATTGTTGAAATAAACTTCTACTTGTTATTAGGTAAGTGTAAACTTAAATCAATTTATTATTCATCATATTTTATTGTTAATTGTTATATATATTGTTAGATATATATCTATTGTTTGACGAAGCAAGAAAAGGTCTTGAAGTGAGGATGGTTTATCTGATCATGTAAAGGAGATATGTAAGTTTGGTGCTGCATACTGAGAAACTGCTCAAGAGATTAAGGAAATCACTAATTTTTTAAAAAAGGCTGAAGGAAATGATCGAAGAATGTCGATTTTCACAGAATTCATGAAAATCGAAGGCCTCTCCAATGATGAAATGCTTACTACAGGAGAGCATATTAGCAAAGATGCGCACAAGGTTGATTTCTTCTTTTCTTTGCCAAATGAATTTAAAAAGGATTATGAGGTTAAACATCTAGTTGAGTGTCATTCCTATCGATTATCTTTTGAATATGGTCCTTCTAGAGATCTGTAGATCTCCTTTTTGAATTTGGCTTTAGAATATGGTCAGTTCTTTTATCTAGCTTTACTAAGTATGTGTCATTATGTCAAACAACGTTTTGAGTTTGATAATTTTTTTGTATATAAGATAGCCAACATATATGCTTAAGTTTAGAATGCCATGGCTATTGCCTTTTGTAAGTTCTTTTGATGGTTAATGTGTTACTTTTTGTTTTGTAAGTTGAACAACGAATGTAAGCTTATAAACATTGTATAGATTTTCTACATCATATTTTTTTGTAATATATTTTTAGAATGCAAACTAAATTGTTATGATTTTGGGTAATATTTTGGATTTAAGTTTCCAAAATAAAATATTATATGTATTGGTAACATTTTACGTTGCAACCTAAATTGATAACATTTTAGATTGCAACCTAAATTGTTATGATTTTGTATAATATTTTATGTTGAAACTTAAAATTTTACTCACTTTGCAACCTAAAATGTTATATAAGTTTCTAAATTTTAGGTTGCAACCTAAAATGTTATATATAATGGTAACATTTTAAGTTGCAACCGAAAATGTTAGATATTATGGTGATTTTAACTTTAATATTAAGAATTCAACTTGTTAAAAAAGAAAATATATTTTAAGGATAATTTGGTAAAATATACATTTTTCTTATCTTATATTCCTTGAACCAAACACAAACCAAGCAAGATAATAAAACATTCCCAGTAATGTGTTAAGTAATGCAACATTCTGGTAATCTTACATTCTGTGAACCAAACGACCCCTAAGGGTAGTCTTTCTTCAATTTTGGCTATTCAAAATGTGTTTGATGTATTCTATAAAATGTCTGGTCTAAGGATGAATGTCTCTAAAAGTGAATTATTTTGTTCTAGGATTGAGGAAGCCGAATTGCAGGAGATGATTGGTCAATCTGGATTTTAGATTGGATTTCTTCCTGTCCTCTTCTTACAAAGAACCTCTCATGTGCTGACTGTGTGAACTTGGTTGAGAAAATTGTTAAAATGATTCGAAGTTGGGCCTCTAAAAGTCCATCATTTACTGGTAGGCTGCAACTAATTCAAGCAGAGTTGTTTAGTGTTTAAAGCTTTTGGTGCAAGATCTTTTTGTTGCCTTCAAAACTTATGAAGCAAACAAATAAGGTGTAGTGCTTTTCTTGGACTAAGGACTCTGCTCGTGCGGCACGAGTCAATTGGAACAAGATTTGTCACACAAAATGCGAGGGGTCTTGGTGTAAAGGACATTTCAATTGGAACAAGGTTTCTATGCTGAAATGTTTGTGGTTGCTCATTGCACAATCTAGCTCTATTTGGGTGGCCTGGGTGGAAATGTACTTGCTTAAAGGAATTTCACTTTTGGAGGTCACTGTAAAGCAACAATATAGATGGGCATACCATGTATGTTATGGGTTGGAGGTACAATCTAGCCAATATGTGACTTGGAGGTGTATGTGTTCTCTTGGCATACCATGTATGTTATGGGTTGTGTAAATGATCTTTAAGGCATGTTAGATTATGTAAGTAGAAAGTGGTGTAATGATTTAGTTGGCATAAATTCCTTGTATCTTTTACCTTTTATGGGTCTTTAAATGTGAATTGTTATGTAAACATAGTTCCTTAAACAATTCAATATATATACATCATTTCATGTTAGAGAAGGATTATGATAGGCCTCTTCGGTGTAGTGACATGCTTGTACTCTATATCAACTTGACTTATCGATCTCATGTTTGAATTGGAATAAATGGATTAGAATACCATATAGGTTCAAACCATCCTAGGATTTAATCAAGATAGAATAAACAATTGGCTCTTGAAAGTTTATAAGTTAGATAAGCTTGTTGACAACTTATTTATGTTTACTCTTGTGTAATTGGAATTCTTTGAAATTGTTGCTTATCTAGTTGCATGTACTTGTACGAATTGTTTGTTCATCTGAGTGACATCCTTTCGCATGGACACACATAAATAATACAAGTTTGAAATGATCCTTGTTATCTTCTCGATTACTTAAACTTCAAGGTCCTTAGTGGATACCTTCACTTGTTCGAACTCTAACTTGCTAGACAAGTTAGTCTGTCTACTCCTAGAATAGTATCATCTTCTAGGCCCGGGGGTTAGGGTATTACACGGTTTAACCTTCTAACAAGGTTTACATCCACTACCTTAGCTATTTGCACTAAGAATTTTCTCAAATCCACTATATTTGCTTTCCTTTTGAGGCCAAAGGAGATAATCTTACACTCCCTTAATACTTATACCCCAAAGTCTTAAGAATTCCTCACAAAGAGATTACAAATGAAGCAAACTGAAAAATCATCTCAAAGGATAAATGTTTGCACAATTCTAAGTTCACTCAATCCCAAAACTTGAATAAAATGGATACAATGAGGTACACAGACACTCAAGTGGGTTGCAAGATATGACAATAAAATGCTCAAAGACTGTTGGTTATGTGCTTGAATGCTTTAGGCTTGATGAATAGTTGTTGTTGAAGCTTTGGAGACTTGTTTTTATACTCCCTCATTGATTTCCAACCGTTTGGGTAGCTGCGATCATAGTTATAGCCGTTGGACTTCATTTTTCTCGCAATAAATGCACTCTGTCAACACTAGGTATTGGTACTCGGGCTCGGTACCTATCAAAAAAAGAAAGGGTTGTTGTACAAAGGGGGTATCGATACGCGTGAAGCCATATCGATACGCAGAGTACATTTTTCCAAAGGGTATCAGTACAGGCCGTACCGTATCGATACCAATTTTTCTCACTGGAATCTAAGAAAGTTGTGGACGAAAAATCTTATTGATACACCTATATGGGTATCAGTATGCTATAACTAATTTTCAAAGTTATGGTTCCAATAAAAACTAACAAGAAACTTTCGAATATTTATTACAAAAGATTTGAAAACTCTTAACACCCCGTACCGATACTCGAAGGCCAATTGATTCCCAAGCATGAATGGCATACCGATACGGCTACACACGTATCGGTACCCTATAACCATTAAGTATAAATGAAATCCAGTGGCTATAAATCTTGGCGTATCGATACTCTTGGACCAATTTTGGCTATTTGAGTAAAAAAACACATAGAAAGAATTTGGGGTTTAAGTTTTTGGCTTAGAAATTATTTTAAGTTCAAATACTTGTCAATTTGTTAGTATTTTTGAGTACTTAAAAATTTATCTTATTTTACAAAATAGTCCTTGAAATTCCTTGTTATATCAAAATCAAATATAGGTTTTACAGTCTCCTCCTTTTTGATATAACAAAACCAAAATAAATTTTTAAGTCTTTTGAAATCACTCCCCCTTTCTTCAAGGCTAAAAGATAGTTTAATTTTCAAAACCTTTTGAAAAAATTCAATATCTCATACTTCTCCCTTTTTTGTTAGATCAAAATCAATAAGGTAAAAAAAGCAAGATATAAAGCAAGAATAGAACTCCAATCATAATTAAACAGCATAAATATTATTAAATTCAAAGCAAATATTCAAAGCAACATTCAGATATCCAACTTAAAACCTAAAAATATAATCCAAAAGCATAAAGAACTCAAAGCATAATGTCATAGGAAATCAAATAAAGACAAATGTGCATAAACTTAAATCCTAATATGATATGATATGAATGAGATGCAAAAGCCTTAGGAGCATCTTCATCCTCATCTTCATTTTTCATGCCATCATCACCAAGAGAATGACCACGACATTCACCATGAAACGCGGTAAGGGTCATGTCGATCGAAGCTTGGTGATTCTCAATGGAAGTCACTCGAGCATCCAACGAATTGAAACGAGAATCAAGAGTATCAAACCTTATGTTCATCTCGACAAAACGAGTGTCTACGATAGCAAACTTCCCGTCAAGGTAGGCCATGAGAGCATCAAAGGAAGGTGGAGCAACCGGAGCATCCAGAACAACCAGAACATTCGCCACGGGATCGAGTTGAGCATCACCGTGGAGATCCACAATCCGAATCCATTCTCTATTGCAGATGGTAAACTTAGCTCATCCGAGAGAGTAATCATCAATAGGGTCGGTGAGAGGCAATCCAATATCATAAGAGCAATCGATCCCAAGCTTGTGAAACAAATAACTCAAGGCGGTATCATAGGTGAAAGATGTGACAAGAGATGTATGCCGGTTTTGAACGAGAAATACAAGCTCAACAAACATAATTTAGGCTCTGCTAGGACGCTTACCCTCACGAAAATAATGTAGCAAAAATTCATCGACTTGGTGAATGGTAGACCATGTTGCGTGTAAAAGTGTCTATTGCAATATAGTGCAAGCGTACACGACGCAAGTAGTAAAGTGATACTTAAGTATCGAGATAATGAAGAATACTGAAATAAAAGAGTAATAAAATCAGGATAGATAGAATGGGCCGGTATTGAATTGCTCAGTAGTATAGGTGTTGCAAAGTTTAGGAATCTCTATTCTGTCGTTGCGCCTGTCGCGGCAGCACCTGTCGCGGCAACGGTCTGCTATGTTGTCGCGGCAGCAATCACACAACTCTGTACTTCAAGCTTGGCAAGAATCCCTGCTATGCCTTGGCCTATCCCTAAGCCCAAGTCTGTCGATGAACATGTCTTTAATGATACCGACCGGCGTGAATCGAAGGATGAACACCGAAGTTGTTGAATTCTTCCTTAGCCACTTAACCTTATCCTATCCCTAGGTCCGAGATAGTTCAACCATAAACTGGAGAACTCGTACTTATTCCTTTCGTATACTTAACTCTCCCGATATTAAGTAAATGTGTAATCTTACAATGCTCTCCCGATACTCTTGCAAGATGTTGAAAACCAGAATAAGCAAACTTGAAGTCTATTTTATTGAACAGAAAAATTCCTAAAACAAATGCAATCCTTGCAACTACTTTACAAATCAACCCTTAGCCCTAGGGGAAGTTTAGAACATGATAAGAAGGGGAAAACGACTAGGGTTTAGAAGAGAAGGCTAGAAAGTAGGATATCCTTCCCTAGGTCGAATTACATGCCTTTATATAGGCCTTGGGTTCAAGTTTTCTAATATGGAAAGAATACAAGTTTAAACTAAAGTACAACTCTATTAAAGACTAAATATTCAGAGCATATATCTTTAATTCGTCCTTCCTTCTTGCTTGGAGTTTCTTCCTTGAACTTTGGGCTTGGCCTTCATTCTGATCTAGGGCTTGGGAAAATATAAGGGTGCTCCACGACAGACCGGCTTGATTTTCTCTTTCTGTCGAGGCCCACTTCACTTCTTCTCATCACCATTGTTGTCGTCCTTGGCTGCCACGACAGCGGCCATGGCAGCATCGTCCTCCTCGTTTGCATATTCGGTTCCAGCTCTGCTTCTTTACTGCCCAGCGTCTGCTTCTCCACTGCCCTCCATCTGCTACAGCAGCTACTTGCAAAAGCAACCAACTTCAGTAGAAATTGTGCCATTTGATATATTCGTGATGTATAAATGAAATCTAACCTAAATGCAATGAATTATGCTTGAATGCAGCAGAAATATGGGTTAAATAGGGGGTAAAATATAAAACTTTTACACACTCAACACCCCCCCAAACTCACGTTTTTTCTTGCCCTCAAGCAATTCAGACCTATAAATAAATAAAAAGATTTTTTGTTTTGGCTTAAAAACAGTGAATTTTCCCTTACCTACCATTCATTTCCTATTGTAAGCAACACCTTGTTGGATAATTCAGGATTCATTCGGAACCTAGCTATAGTTCTCGTGTAGTGTGTGCATGTTTTGTGAGCAATTATATGCCTAGACTCCCTTAGTTTACTAGAATAGTTTAAGCTTCTAACTTGAATTTTTATGCCAACTTTCATCCTTTTTTGGAAGCAATTCTTATGCTCCTTTAGTTTTTAATTTGACTCGATTCTCTTTTCTTAAGTTTGACTAAAGCCGGTTTCGGGCACCTCTAGCTAACTTCCTAAAGCCGGTTTCGGGCACCTCTAGGTTTGAGTCTACTTTAACCTCTTTTCTTAGAGCCAGTGTTAGGCACCTCTAGGGGTAACTCAAGTGTTAAGCTTTTTCCTATTCTAGTTTTCTAGTAGAGTTCTAGACAGTATAAAAGTCACAAAGGGTGTTTAAGTTTCAGAACTATATTAAGGCTCTAAACTGCTCCTAAAACAATCCTAAAGGCACTGCCACGACAGAGGCTGTCACGGCAGGTAAGTTCAGTTCAAAGACTTAAGCCAAATTTTCATCATTTTTTAGCAAACTTAAACTAAGTAAAAGACACAATTTTTAAACTTAAAAAGACTCCATTAATGGAGGGATGCCACCCCCAAACTCGAGGGTTGCATTACCCTCAATGCAAATGACAGATATGAAAAAGAAAAATAACAACAACATCACAAAATATAACAAAATGGCAGACATCAATATAAGATAAGGAACTTAAATTTTTAGGCGTTGTCGTCGCTGCTGCTACTGCTGCTGCTGCTGATACGAATCTACCGACGGGCAGTGACTTTCCTTGTCGGTGCCTGCAGATGGATGGGAGATGCAGAGGTGGCCTTGATCTTGGCTTCCCTTGGAGGCTGGATGCGGGTAGGAGAAATATGTGGTGGTTTCTCTACCACTTGGACCTCTTCGGAGCTGTTGCTTCTCCCGCTACCGTTGTTGCTGCTGCTACTGTTGTTGCTACTACCGCCGTCAGATTTTTCTTTATCGGCTCCTGTTTTCTGCCGTTTCTCAAGGGTGAACTTCTTGGACAAGTTCCTCTTGATAGAGGGCTCATTATCGGACGCCGCCCAAATTTCAGAGGAGGAGAAACCAGCAATATACCTGTCAAGGTCGGACATAGGCTTTTTTCTCTTGGCTCCCTGGGCAGATGTGTCGGTTGTGCGGCTGCCGCCTGCAGTTGTTGTGGCAGGGGTCGGAGTGGACGCGGTAGATGGCGTTTTTGGTGTGGCATCATGGGTGGGGGTATGGGCAGGGGTGGTGGCAGCAAAATAACGGTTAGGGAATACAGGGAACAGTGCATCAGGGAAATTAAGAGAGGTGTGGATGAAATGTATCGTGGCGGTGGTGAAGTCTCAGATGAAATTCATCATGCCTAGTTTTCGTTCCTCCATTTTTTATATGACAGCGAGTATTTGTGTGGAGGTGTCTGCTAGAGGAGCTGCTGCGGTAGGCTGCCTGGGTTCTGTAGCAGTAGGCTCGATGTCGGTGGGCTCTATCGGCTCAGCTGCCGTGGTAGTGGGGTCAAAATACGACAGGGGCATGGCAGCTTTGAGTTCCATCAGGCTAAGGATGTTCCTGTCTGTCCAACCTTTCCCTCGAACTCTTAAATCCTTGGCAGCTTCCGATACATTGTGGCCGCGGCAGAGGGCAGTGATGAGATAAGGGTAGAAGAGTGGTCCAGATGGCCGGTATGCACAATCCAGTATACCCTCCCGAACGTATCTGCCAACGTTAATTGGCCTCTCATTTAAAATAGAATGGATGAGGGCTAACCTTGGTTGGTCGACTGTTGTGTTGTGTGAGGAGGGCATAATCCGTTTCTTGATAAATGCATTCCAAAGTTTTGCCTCCGGCGTGAGTTGAACTCATTTTACCGTCCTTGGGTTTTTAGGATCGGTATTCCACTCGGTACCCTCTTCTGTGAGTTCTCCCATCACAGCATCGTAGTCGGCAGGCTCTAAACTCTCCACAAACCTCCGGTGGCCATCTTCCTTTCTCCCAACATAGAACCCATGGAGTGTGTTGATGTATTCGGGCTCGAAAGGTACCTTTTTCCCTCGGACTGTAACTATTGCCGCTCCTCTGTTGTCGATGGCAGCATAGAATTCTCGTACGAGGGTCACGTTCATTTCCTTTGGTTGCTCGGCAAATATCTACCACTGCAGGTCACTGATTTTTCGGGCTATGAACGGTTGCAGCCCCAGGTTCTCTGTTCTTGAGGTGTAAACGAAGCCTTTCTCCTCCCACATATCACGGATCTGGAAGGAGCTTGGAGTGGATGCTGCTGGGGAAAATCCTAAGGCAGAGCTTCGGCGGGTATTTCTAGTACTCATGTTGCAAGGACTGTGAAAAGAAAATGAAAGCAAGTAAAATTCTAGAGGAAACAAGTAGAGAGAATAAAAGCGAGTAAAAATGAATAGTAAAACGGGATTTATATAGAGGGGGAGTTTGCTACCCGTTGGAGCTGTAACGGCAGGCGCGAATAACAGGGCCAGCTGTTACGCGGTTTCTGACGCGTCTATCACGCGTTTCCGTGTCTACTGTGCGTCTGTTACGCATTTGCGTGTCTGCCGCGACAGCGTGTTGACAGGCTGGATTTTCCGCGTCTGTCGCGGTAGCTGTAACGGCAGGCTCCTAAGTTGGGCTTTTTGGGCTGATGGAAAAATGGTGGGCTAAATTCACTTCTCCTTGTCTCCTTTATTTCCTGAAAATAATAATAATAATAATAACTTTAGTTCCTAAAAATAAAATAATTCTAATTACCTAATATATATATATATATATAATAAATAATAAAAATAAAATCGAGTTAAATTAGGGATGTCAGGAGGGGCATCTCTTAAAGTAACCACTTCCTGCATTCGTGGGGCTTCAGTCCCCTGATAATGCTTTAATCTTTGTCTATTGACTTTCAATTGGTGCCCGTCTTTTAAAGATCGGATTATGATAGCACCATGGGGAAAAACTTGCACCACTTGGAATGGGCTTGACCACCTAGATTCCAGCTTCCCTGGGAAGAGTTTCAACCTAGAATTGAACAACAACACAAGCTGCCCTGGGCAGAACTATCGTGGCAGCAAATTTTTGTCATGCCACTTATTTGTCTTGTCTTTTTAAATCCTTGCGTTGTCATAGGCCATTGCTCGAATTTCTTCTATCTCGTTCAAGTGAAGCAGCCTTTTCTGTCATGCCTTTTCCAAGTCCATATTCACTGCCTTAATGGCCTAGTATGCTCTGTGCTCAATCTCAACAGGTAGATGGCATGTTTTCCCATAAATCAGCCGGTAGGGTGACATTCCCAATGGAGTTTTGAATGATGTTCTGTAGGCCCATAATGCATCATTGAGGTGTAGAGACCAGTCCTTCCGAGTTGGATTAACCATCTTTTCAAGAATGTTCTTAACCTCCCTGTTAGATATTTCAGCTTGTCCATTGGTATGAGGGTGGTATGCTGTTGCGATCCGATGTTTGACACCATACTTTTTCAAGGCAGCAGCTATAACCTTATTATCGAAATGCCTCCCTTCATCACTGATAATCGCCTTGGGGATGCCAAATCGAGAAAAAATGTTTTTATGCAAAAACCTCTGAACCGTCTTGGCATCGTTTTTTTGAGTAGCGATTGCTTCAACCCATTTGGACACATAGTCCACTGCCATGAGGATATATAAGTTCCCACATGAAGTTGGGAATGGTCCCATAAAATCAATCCCCCAAACGTCGAAGATCTCGACCTCAAGAATGTTTTGTAGTGGCATCTCATGTCTCCTTGAGATGTTTCCAGTTCGTTGACATTTGTCACAATTTTTGTAGAATGTCTGGGCATCCTTGAACAGTGACGGCCAATAAAATCCCAACTGCAAAACCTTGGCAGCAGTTTTGTTACCACCTAAATGTCCTCCATATTGTGAAGCATGGCAGTGATGAAGCACAGCTTCATGTTCATCCTGTGGTACGCATCTCCTGATAACCTAATCTGCACAATTTTTGAAAAGGAGAGGTTCGTCCCAATAATAATGTTTAACATCATTTTGGAACATCTTCCTAGCTTGATAATTAAGGTCAGGAGGAGTTATTCCGCTAACTAAATAATTAACGAAATCAGCATACCAGGGGAGTTCAGAAAACTTACCTGCCGCCATGGTTGTCGCGGCAGTGCTTGTGGCAGCGAACAGCTGCTCGTCAGGGAAGGTCTCCAGTATTTGTGTCTCGTTTGTGGGGAGACTTTTTTCCCTTCTCTAGTCTTGACAAGTGATCTATAACTTGGTTCTTTGTCCTCTTTTTGTCCTTGATCTCAAGGTCGAACTCTTGTAGTAGCAGAATCCAACGTATCAGTCTAGGCTTTGCGCCTTTTTTGCGAACAGATACTTTAATGCAGAATGGTCTGTGTGGAAAATGACCTTCGTTCCAAGTATATATGAACGAAACTTGTCAATCGAGAACACCACAGCTAACAGTTCCTTCTCTGTTGTGGTGTAATTTACTTAGGCGTCATTCAATGTTTTGCTGGCATAGTATATGACATGAAAGAGCTTGTCTTTCCTCTGCCCAAGTGCTACCCGACAGCATAGTCACTAGCATCACACATGATCTCAAATGGTAATTTCCAATCTGGTGGTTGTACTATTGGGGCTGTTACCAGCTTTTCTTTCAAAACCTTGAATGCCTCAGTACATTCAGCGTTGAAGTCGAAGGGACGGTTCTGCTCTAGAAGATGGCATAAGGGTTTGGTGATCTTCGAAAAGTTTGCGATAAACCTCCGATAAAAACCAGCATGCCCTAAGAAACTCCTGATTCCCTTGACTATGGTGGGTGGGGGCAGCTTTTTGATTACCTCGATCTTAGCTCTGTCGACTTCTATGCCGCGGAAGCTTATTTTATGGCCTAGGACTATCCCTTCATCCACCATGAAATGGCATTTCTCCCAGTTCAAAACCAAGTTTGCTTTCTCAAATCTTTCGAGCACTTTCTGTAGGTTGCCTAGGCAGCTTTCAAAATTGTCTCCAAAGACAGAAAAATCATCCATGAATATCTCCAGGAAATCCTCCACCATATCGGAGAATATTGCCATCATGCACCTTTGAAAGGTTGTTGGTGCATTACAAAGTCCAAATGGCATCCTCTGAAAAGCATAAGTACCGTATGGGCATGTGAACGTCGTCTTTTCTTGATCTTCCGGTGCGATGGCTATTTGATTATAACCTGAGTATCCATCAAGAAAACAATAGTAAGGCTTTCCCGCTAATCTATCAAGCATTTGATCAATAAAGGGCAGGGGAAAGTGGTCCTTCCGGGTAGCTTTGTGAAGCTTTCGGTAGTCCATACAAACCCTACAACCAGTCACAGTCCTGGTTGGGATTAACTCGTTTTCTTCGTTGGTTACCACGGTTATTCCTCCTTTCTTGGGAACGCACTGCACCGGGCTCATCCACTCTCAATCCGAGATGGCATAGATTATTCCAGCATCTAGCCATTTTATGATCTCTTTCCGCACCATCTCTCGCATAGCATCGTTTAGACGTCTCTGTGCATCAATGGTCGGCTTATGATCATCCTCTAAGAGTATTTTATGCATGCATAGTGCCAGACTGATGCCTTGGATATCAGCTATCGTCCATCCAATAGCTTTTTTGTGCTGCTGCAGCATCCCTATCAGCTGTTGTTCATGTTCCTGCATCAACTTGGAAGAGATGATTACGGGCAACGTATCATTTAAACCAAGGAAAACGTATTTTAGCTACCCTGGCAGAGGCTTAAGATCTAGAACTGGTGGCTCTACAGTTGATGGCTTTTGGACTAATGTTCATCCGAGGTATAGTTTAAGGGATCGAATAACTTACCTGGACGATTGCCTATCCAATTTACCTCCTCTTGATCTTCAGTATCAGATATGTCAGATTGTGAGGAGCTATTGTCGTCGTCGCTGCCATGACAGTCTTCTAAATGGCTGCTGGGGCAGTGGCCAATTTTGATGTCGTGGCAGCCCGACCTGATGCAGGGTTGGTCAAGGATAACTTCAGTGATAGCCTTGCATTCTTCTTCTGCATTAGCATGTTTTATTGCCTGAAGAACATTCAGCTTTATCTCTTGCTCGTTCACTCTCATAGTGAGTTCTCCTTTTTCCACATCAATCAGTGATCTTCCTGTGGCTAAGAAGGGTCGCCCCAGGATGATTGGTGCATTCTCATCTGCTTCACAATCTAAGACAAGAAAGTCAGCAGGAAAAATAAATTTATCCACTCTTACCAGAATATCTTCAATTTTCCCTTCTAGATGAACGTAAGAGCGGTCTGCCAGCTGCAGTACTACTGTTGTGGGCCGAGCTTTTACAATACCTAATTTCTGAAAAACAGATTTGGGCATTAAGTTTATACTAGCACCAAGATCACAAAGGGCCTTACCCACAAATTTATCTCTGATTATGCATGGTATGATGAAGCTCCCAGGATCCTTCTTCTTCTGGGGTGGATGCTTGTGCAGAATACTCATGCATCTCTTTGTCATTTTGACCGTTTCAAATTCCCCAAGTATGGATTTCTTCGACATGGCATCCTTGAGAAATTTAGCATAACCAGGCATCTCCTTTATAGCATCTAACAGCGGAATGTTAATGTGGACCTGCTTAAAAATATCATAGATCTTCTTAAGCTGGGATTCCTGTTTCAATTTCCTGTAACCGCTGAGGAAAAGGAGGTGGAGGACGATAATCAGCAATACGTCCTTCCCACTGCATTCGGATCAGAGGAGGTTTAGGTTCTTCGTCTTTCTCCTCTGTCCCTTCTGCTTTCGGGACAGGTTCATAGGCAGCAGGTTGTTTGTCGTCTGCCGGGGCAGCGTTCTCGGTAGTTGACTCCAAGGCTGGTTCAGCTCCCTTCTCTGGCCCTGGTAATTTCTTCTCGCTGCTAGTAGTGATGGCTTTACACTGCTCATGTGTGGGTTGTCTAGCATTTTCAGTATCGCAAGGAAATCCTCCATTCTGCCTCGGTTTAATATGCTGGGAAACCTGACCCATCTGTGTCTCCAATGATTTCAGAGTAGCTTCATGATTAGTCATTCGCATCTCCATTTTATCCATGAATGACTCAGTTTTCTTCACAAAGTGATTCATGTTCTCTATGTAGGTTCCTGTTTGAGACATAAACGTAGCCAAGGTCTGCTCCAGTATACTAGGCGTGGCAGCTGGTGGTTGTTGCTGCTGCTGCTGCGGTTGTTGCCGAGTCAGTAATCTAGGTCCCCCCTGATTTTGAGTGTTCTGTGCTTGAGGATTCAGGGCATTATTAGGGTTGCTCCAAGAGAACTTGGGGTCCTTTCTCCAGTTGGGATTGTAGTTGTTGGAATTGTAGTTCTGTTTACTGTAGTTCCCAACATACATCCCTTCCTCCAACTGTAATAGACAATCTTCCGAACTGTGATTCCCATCGCAAGTTTCGCATACCTCTTCAGCTGAGTAGGCAGGTTGTGAATCTTCTTTCAAAAGCTTTTTCATTGCCTTAGTGAGATATGCCACATGTGTTTTTAGAGAACTGTCGGCCTCATAATCTTTTACAGCTAATACTCTTTTACCCCCTCTTCTTGTTGTAGGAAAGTGTTCCTCGTTCTTCGCCAGATTTTCAATACTGCCATTTCGTCTTCTGGATCTTTGTCCAGCATCAATCCATTCACTGCTGAATCAATTCTCATACGAGTCTGTAAGTTGGCAGCATTATAAAATTTAGTTACCTGGTTCAAAACGGGGAATCCATGCATAGGGCAGTTTCTCAGAAGAGTGGTAAATCTGTCTCAGGCCTCGTGCATTGGTTCGTCATCTTCCTGTTGAAAAGTAGCAATTTCGTTACGTAATTGCTCATATAAATGTGAGGGATTAAAACGAGACACGAATTCACGAGTTAAATCTGCCCAAGTTCGTATTGAACCCGACGTTAGTTTATTCCACCAAGTTTTCGCCATGTCCCTTAATGAATGAGGAAATAACCGAAGCCTCAGTATCTCCAGATTAACTCATGGTAGTCTAAACGAACCATAGATTTCCTGGAACGTTTTCAGATGCTCCCTAGCATCCTCTGTAGCAGCACCACTAAATTGACCAGCGTTGTTAATCATGCTGAACATAACAGGTTTCAGCTCAAAGTTGTCAACTTCTACGTCTGGCAGGGTTGTTTCTAGTTCCACATGATCATTGAGCATGTAGTCTCGGCATGATCGGCGTGCGGCAGCGACAGGAGGGTCGGCAGGTTGACCGTTCCTTCCAACTCCGGCAGGATTTTCAGCATCCTGGGGATTCCCTTGGTTGTTCATGGCCTCTAACTGTTCTTCGAGGTATTCGTTTCTAGCTAATACGAGTCAGAGTCGGTTCCTAAGATTGCACTAGCGTTCAATTTTAGGATTTATCTAGTACATAGGTTCCTTTCCTCGTCTCGATCTGCGCATAAATAGAAAACCTTGTGAAAAGCACAGGTTGAACAATCCAAGAAAAATAAAACAGAAAACAAAAGAAGTACAGTAAAAGATAGGGTAAAGATATGTTGCCACTCCCCGGCAACGGCGCCAAAAACTTGTTGCGTGTAAAAGTGTCTATCGCAATGTAGTGCAAGTGTACACGACGCAAGTAGTAAAGTGATACTTAAGTATCGGATATCGTCTCCACAGGGACTGGGTAATAGCTTCACCTTAGATTGCTGCACAAGAGAGAAAAGAAATAGTTTAATTGTTGTCAAGAGATAATGAAGAATACTGAAATAAAAGAGTAATAAAATCAAGATAGAGAGAATGGGTCGGTATTGAATTGCTCAGTAGTATAGGTGTTGCAAAGTCTAGGAATCTTTGTTCTGTCATTGCGCCTGTCGTGGCAGCACCTGTCGCGGCAGCGGTCTGCTGTGTTGTCGCGGCAGCGATCACACAACTCTGTACTTCAAGCTTGGCAAGAATCCTTGTTGTGCCTTGGCCTATCCCTAGGTCCAAGTCTGTCGATGAACACGTCTTTGATGATACCTCCCGGCGTGAATCGAAGGATGAACACCGAAGTTGTTGAATTCTTCCTTAGCCACTTAACCTCGTCCTATCCCTAGGTCCGAGATAGTTCAATCATAAACTGGAGAACCCGTACTTATTCCTTTCGTATACTTAACTCTCATGATATTAAGTAAATGTGTAATCTTACAATGCTCTCCCGATACTCTTGCAAGATGTTGAAAACCAGAATAAGCAAACTTAAAGTCTATTTTATTGAACAGAAAAATTCCTAAAACAAATGCAATCCTTGCAACTACTTTACAAATCAACCCTTAGCCCTAGGGGAAGTTTAGAACATGATGAGAAGGGGGAAATGACTAGGGTTTAGAAGAGAAGGCTAGAAAGTAGGATATCTTTCCCTAGGTCGAATCACATGCCTTTATTTAGGCCTTGGGTTCAAGTTTTCTAATATGGCAAGAATACAAGTTTAAACTAAAGTACAACTCTATTAAAGACTAAATCTTCAGAGCATATATCTTTAATTCGTCATTCCTTCTTGCTTGGAGTTTCTTCCTTGAACTTTGGGCTTGGCCTTCATTCTGATCTAGGGCTTGGAAAAATATAAGGGTGCTCCATGACAGACCGGCTTAATTTTCTCTTTCTGTCGAGGCCCACTTCACTTCTTCTAATCACCATTGATGTCGTCCTTGGCTGCCATGGTAGCGGCCATGGCAGCATCGTCCTCCTCGTCTACACATCCAGTTCCAACTCTGCTTCTTTACTGCCCAGCGTCTGCTTCTTCACTGCCCTCCATCTGCTACAGCAGCTACCTGCAAAAGCAACCAATTTCAGTAGAAACTGTGCCATTTGACATATTCGTGATGTATAAATGAAATCTAACCTAAATGCAATGAATTATGCTTGAATGCAGCAGAAATATGGGTTAAATATGGGGTAAAATATAGAACTTTTACACACTCAACAGACCACTTACCACCTGATGGTCGAAACCACCATGCGATGAGAAAGTGAAGAAAACACTCATGGGCATCAAGCACGGTTACGAAGCCACTATAGGTTTGACCAAAGGAAGCTTCATCAACTAGACCCACATCATCCATACCCAAAAGCTCAGCTATTTTAATAGAATCACGTTAAAATTTTTGACCCATAAGGTAAGACTCAATAGTTACGACCTCGATTTTCTCTCGGTTATAAATACACCAGACATTTGAGTAAAAAATAAGGGAAAAGGTTTTTATAAAGAACGTCGGGTATGCTTAAAAAAGGCATGAACTTCCATTCCCTCATTAAGATAGAGAAAGTGAAATTCATTGGAAGTCATAAAAGGTAGAGAAACAACACACTCGTGACAGATTTTGAAAATTTGATTTTGTTTAAAACGGTCCATGGAGTGGGGATATTGAGGCTCATTAAAACAATGCACAAAAATATAGTTTAGGTTTGACTTTGTACCATTGTTTTCGGGATTGGATTCGGTAGGATTGGTGGGACTAGACCCGATCTCTTTTCTTGGTATTTTCTTAGGAGACATGGTAAAAACATGAAAAATTCAATCCACAAAAAAAATGTATGCATAAACATCACATTCAATCCAATAAATAAAAAAATTCTGTTTTGAAAACGATTTTGTAAAATCTTTAAAAACAATGTTATACACATTCTAAAACTATAAATTTGAAACGTAAACAATATACAAATATGAAAGAAATCGAAATTTAGGGAAAATAGAGTTTATACCTTGATTAGGATGTATAGATGAATGAATAATTGATTTGCACAAAGCTTGATGAAATTTGCTTGGGTTTGTTTGCTAGATTGAGTTTGTCTAAAGATGGTGGTTTAGTGGCCGAGTTGTAAGTTAAACCTTCGTTGCTTCAGTTGATTAGAGAGAAACAGTTGCAAGATAGATCATTAGCATCTCATGTACAAGACATAGAAGAGGGTAAACTGATAGATTTCTGTTTTAGTAGTGATGGAGTCTTGTGTTTCAAGAGTGGAGTAGTTGTTCCGGAAGATGTAGACTTGAGATACACCATCCTAACTAAAGCTCACAGTAGTCCGTTTGCTATGCATCCAGGAAGTACGAAAATGTATCGTGATTTGAAAAATGAGTATTTATGGGTTGGTTTGAAGAAAGATGTTGTCGAGTTTGTGAGTAAGTGCATGGTTTGTCAGTGAGTTAAAGTCGAGCACTAGTTTCCTTCAAGTTTGTTACAACCGTTGAGAATTCCCAAGTGGAAGTGGGAGAGAATTGTCATGGATTTCGTATCGGGTTTGCCGTTGATACCTTCTAAGAAGAATTCAGTTTGGGTAATTGTTGATCGTCTTACAAAATGTGTGCACTTTTTGGCCGTTCACACTACTTATACTTCAGATAAGTTGGCCGATTTGTATATCAGTGAGATGGTGAGATTGCATGGTGTACCAAAATCTATAGTGTCAGACAGAGATACGGGGTTCACGGCTAGATTTAGGGAGAGTTTACATAGTGCTTTGGGTACTCTACTGAATTTCAGCACTTCATATCACCCTCAGACCGATGGTCAGTCGGAAAGAGTCATACAAGTGTTGGAAGACATGTTGAGATGTTGCATTATTAAATTTCAGGGTTCGTGGGAGAAGCATCTACCGTTAGTAGAGTTTGCTTATAATAACAGTTATAAAGCGAGCATTCAGATGGCACCTTATGAAGCTCTGTGTGGTAGAAAATGTAGAACACATGTTCGTTGGGCCGAAGCGGGACAGAAATTGATACCTTTGCCTGATATGCTTAAGGGTACTTCCGAGAAAGTACAATTGATTTGTGACCATTTTAAGGCAACTTCGGATAGACATAAATCTTATGCAGATTTGAAAAGCAGAGAAATGGAGTATGTCGTGGGTGACAAAGTGTTCTTGAAAGTATCATCTTGGTAGAAGGTGATGAGGTTTGGTAGGAAAGGTAAGTTGAGCCCGAGATTCATTGGTCCGTATGAGATAGTTGAGAGAGTGGGTCTCGTTGCCTATAGATTGAGACTGTCGGCCGAACTAGAGAAGATTCACGACGTGTTTCATGTTTCGATGCTTCGGATGTACAGATCAGATTCGTCACATGTTATGACAGTTGAGGAGATAGAATTGAATTCAGATTTGACCTATGATGAAGAACCAGTTGAGATTTTGGCTTCGGACAGCAAAGTGTTGCGAGGAAGGACCATTGAGTTGGTTAAGGTTAAGTGGCGACACCGAGGAGTGGAAGAAGCCACTTTGGAGAGGAAGGATGACATGAGAAAGCAATTTCCGCATCTCTTTCCGCCAGGTAAATTTCAGGGACGAAATTCCTTAAGTGGGGGAGAGTTGTAACGCCCCGAGTTTAGGGCCGGGAGATATCGGATTAGTTAAACCAATTCGGGTTAAAATTTAAATTGGAGAAAAATTATTTTGACACACCTAAAAGTGTTTTAAAAGAAAAAAGGGTAAAAAGGAGATTTTGTAATTAAAGAAAAAAAGTTTTGAAAATACTCTATTCTTCCTAAAGTTGCTTTTCACGTTATCTTCTCAAAGACAACCCAATTTACTATTCCATTGGTTTCAACACTTCATCCAAGCAAGATTTCTCAAGGTAATTACTTCCTTATTATGATTTTTACTTATTTGAGTTATTCTCATCGAAACCTTTCCTTTAAACCCATAAAAATGCATTTTTGGTTTGGGTTGAAAAATGGGTATTTTTTCGTGGGATTTTCGTGGGTTTTTTTTCATGGTTAAATGTGTACTTTAATGTAAGCTTTGAGTAGTAAAACATGTTGGGATGATGGTTGGATTTGGAGAAACCCAAAATGGGTGAGTTTTGGCTTGGTTTTAGGGAGAAATCGTGGGTGATGGTTCCCTTGTTGTTGGGAATGTTTTAGATGATATTTGGTGTGTTTTGATGTTTGGAAATGGTGGGTTCAGCTTGAGGTTTCATAAGAACGGATTTGGGTGAAGTTTGGGCTTGAATCGATGTGTGTTGTTGCAAGATTGTTGAGTTCCGGGTTTTTGTTGTGTTTGTGAGTGTGTTAGTGTTCTAATGTTCAGTTTTTGGTTGCTTAAAATAGAGAAATCAGATTCGGGCTTTGTGGAAGAAAATACGGGTAGTTTGGAGGCTTGATTCGGCACCTTGGACATCGTTTGTGTGTTGGCTGGTGAGTGGATTGATTTTAAAAGCCTTAACGTGGTTAAGGGAATGTTTTGGGAGTTTGGATTGAGCTTGAAAAGCCAATCCAAGCTCAAGACTAAGTTTTAAAGGTTTTATGCAATTAAATTGTGTTTTACAATTCTTGATGCAAGTTGATCATGTTATGTTGTTATGTGTTAGTTTGCATTGTTATACATGTTGAGACTTTTGACTTGTGTTTATACTTGCATTGTGAGTACATGCTTTGCATGGAAGTTTGGACATGGTAAGTGGTTCAAGCATCGGTAATGCTTGTGGTTGTGAATGAGTATATTGACATGTGTTGAGTTGTTACCGGATATAATTGATCGATCAATAGGATTAGAGTGCACTCGAGGTAAAAGTTGTGTGTGGCCTTAGTGATGCTATATTCCACTAAGGAGGAGTACGGTGATGTGAGATTCCATCGAAAGTTATGTTTTTACTAGACGGGTGAGTACGCTGATGTGAGATTCCACTGGAAGTGTCTAGTGGGTTTGAGAAACTATTCGCATATCCGAGTAAAAACGATGAATGTCAATATACCCATGATGCTTTAATTCTCATGTTAAGCATGTTGTTGATTTCTTCTATTATGCTTATGCATTGTTGGTTACTTTGCTTGCATTATGAGAATGAGCATGTGGTAAGCCTATGGCTTATGGTTGCATTCGGTAAATGCACGTGCAGGTAAATGCATGTTGTTATGTGTTCAAGCATGTGGGAATGATTTGGTTTTCAAGAAAACTAATGTTTAAAAATTGCATTGTTGTAGCTACCGTTTTGAGCACCGTTCACTAAGCTTAACGCTTACGCTCTTTTTTCCAACAATGCATGCCCTTTTGCCTTCGGAGCAACTCAAGGAACAAGGGAGAATCCAAGGGAGTTTGGTTTGCTCAAGTATGAGTTTAGACTTCAATAATTAGTATTAAGCAATGGGATAGGACCTTTATGTTTGAAGTGTTGATGGCATGCCCTTTTTGCTTAGACAAGTTTGTTTAGTTGCTTTGGGCTTGTAATGCCTTTTACCATGATGATTTATGCTATGGTTTAGTTTTTGGCCTTGTTGATGAATGCTAAGTATGCATGTTTCCTTTAAAAATCTTATCATGTTGGATGATGCCATGTTAAGTGTTTATTTTGTTTTATATGTTTATTCATGGATTCCTTGAGTCATATGTGTGTTTGTATGTTGCTTAGATGCTTGTTAAATGCCTCTAGTATTGGGTCCCTTGTGTTTTTGCAGCTAAAATGAGTTTTGCAGGGCAGGGCGTATCGATACGCTCAAGGGCGGTATCAATCCGGTCCCTTGTTTTGGGCAAGGCGTACCGGTACGTGGGGGCGTATCGATACCCAAAATGCTCTCTAGAAATTTGAGAAATTGATGAGATTTTGATGTATTGGTACGGCTCTCGGGTATATCGGTACGGTCTTCGTAGTTGACCAAGGGAAGTTGACCATTGAGGGCGTATCGATATTCACCTTGTGGGTATCAATACGGTTTCCCTAGGTTTGACTTGGGGTGTTAACCAAATACAGGTGTATTGATACGGTCCTTTAGCGTACCGATAAGGCCTGTTGAAAATTTTAAAAAGGGTTATCTAAATTTCCTATTTTGATTGTTTTGTATCCATGTGTGTTTTCCGATGCGTGTCCCCTCACATAGGATTTAATTAATGCATCTAGACAAGATAACTTTAAAAGAAATTTTTCTAGGGTTGCTAATCGGAGTAGAGCCTTAACGGGTTTCGCTTCGGTTTTCCCCGTGTAACCCATTCGATGCGGTCAGGCAGCTAGGCCGGGTCGAGGGGGTTACATTCTCAATGTCCTCTTTCGGATCCATTTGAAGTTTTCATACTCTAGGTTGAGGGGGATGGTCTTGTTCTCTTTTACTTCATTTATCCCCTCGTACGTAACTTCGAGCTTGTCCCAAACTTCCTTGGCACTCTCGCAAGAAGATATCTTCTCATATATGTTGAGGCTAAGTGCACAAAAGATGAAGTACAAAGCCTTGCAATTTAGCTCCATCTTCTTACGATCGTCGGCACTCCACTCCGCCTTGCTTCCTTTTGGTACGAATGAGCCATCTTCAGTTATATCCCAACGCTTGAAGTCTTTGGATTTGACAAAGAACATCATCCTCGTCTTCCAATAAGCATAATTGGTCTCGTCGAAGAAGGGTGGCTTGTCGATGGATTGCACCATTTAGCCGATTGTTTGAAATGTTGATCAAGCTACTCAGATCGCCTCAATAGGATGTTAATCCTCTTCAATTGAGCCAAGCTCTGATACCAATTGTTGGGTTTTTATGTGCTCGATTTCCTTCAACCGTTCTAGCTCGCCAAGTGTAGAGAAGTTGGATTTTGGGTGTTTTAGTAGGAGGTGGAAAATAGGCAAATGAAACAAGGAATTATAGTGGTTCAACCTTATAACCAAGGTCTACACCCACTACCTTAGCTCCCCACTAAGGATTTCAACAAATTTACTTTTGAATTTCGTCCCCTTTTCTCGGCTTAGGAGGAAACTGTTACAACGATTAAGCTAACTACCCTTAGCTTAATCAAACACTATCTTACAAGAGAAATTCTTAAGCAAACTTGAAATCCCTCTAATAGGTATTTTTTGCACTATAAAGCTCTCACCCAAAACATAAATACTTGAGCAAATTTAACAATTTTTAGCTCAATAGTGTTGTCTATACAAGAAATGGACAATTTAAGCTCTAAGACAATTTCTTGATCATAGTGTTGTTGACAATTGAAGAATTAGTCTTCTCTTGATGCTTGGAGGTCCCTTTTATACTCTCAATTAAGTTTGTAGCCGTTGAGGACCGTTGAGGATGTTTTGAAGCCGTTGGAGACTTTATTTCCCACCATTAATGTTCTTATGCAGACGTCCATTTCGAAACAATCGGACCTGTTTCAGAATGCCCTTCTTCGAAACTAGCCATTGAAGTCTGATGCAACAACCCGTTTCGAAACGCCTTTGGCCGTTTCGAAACACTCTTGATCCGTATCGAAACGGTAGCAACCCCATTTCAGAACGAGTGATAATTGAGCTGCAATTTAAAAAGCCATTTGGAAAATAGCCGTTTGGGAGGTTTTGACCGTTGGGCGTACCGAAACACCAAATGGATGTTTCGAAACGAAACCCTCCCCGTATTGAAACAAGCAAGCGCTGTTTCGGTATGGGTTTTGGCATTTTCAAAATGTTTCGATACAAGTACCCCTGTTTCGAACGGTTGCTTTGAAAATCCTAGTTTGGATACTTAAAAATGTTTTAAACATTGCCAAAACCATTTAATAACATCCCTAAACTTATTTTCAAGTTGTTTGGACTTAAAGACACTTTTGAAATCTTTTCAATTTAGTCCAAAACTATTTTTCAACTATTATATCAAAACATTAGTTTTTCAATATTGCATACATCTTTGACTTTTTTTTAGGATTGAAAAAAAAATGATGCAGCATGTTTAGATTTTTGATGCCATAGTATAGTATCTTTTCTTTTCTTTAGTTTTGCATGTCATTGCTTGAGGACAAGACATAGCTTGAATTTAGGGATGTGATAACTCTATAGAAAACTTATATTTTATGCCATTTTATTTGAGTTGTTGTATAAAATCAAGCTCATATAGTTGCATTTAAGTTTAGTTTGCATTAATATCAGGAGTTTAACTTTGTGCTTCAGCAATTTATATTTGGATGCTATTGATGGGAAAGGTAGGGCATTTTAGTGGTGTTTGTGCAAGAAACTATGAAGTAGTAAAGTGCCAAAGCAGTGGAGCATCGCCCTTGTTAACACTTCAGAAGTACTAAATTTTATGCCTATTTAACATTGTCTTTGCTTGCTTTTAATTACATTTAGTTGAATTTAGCCTTAAAATTCATGCATTTGCATAAGGAGTTAGAAATTATGTTTATGCCAGTGTGAAGGGTTGCTTTGTTGGCATTATTGTAGGTTTGGCATATCAGCATAAGGCTTGAAAGAGCAAAATAACGCAGAAAGAAAGGAATGCCAGAGAGAATGTTGAGTTGTTGTTAGTAGCGATGGACCAAAAATTGCTGAAGCGTCACCAAGGAGACGTAGTTCGACCAGCTTGACCAAGAGCTTGAATCTTGAAGGGCTGCATCGACCGACCCCCTTCTAGCTCATTCTCTTTGTTTAGTTATTTTTATTTTTAAATGATGATGTTGTTAAAAACGATGAAGGTTTTTGGTTGGATACCCCCACCACGAACTAAATTTACAGTTGGTGGGGGATGTTTGCATTTAAAAGTTGTTTTATGCTTAGTTTTTAATAATTAAAAATGCATTGGCATTATTTCCCCTATCTAGTATATTTTCATATTGTCTAAATAATGTGTCAAGCGACCGCTAGCATTGTTTGCTTATTGCACCTTAATATGTTAACAGACTTAGAGGGCAACGATCAGTTGCTAGATGCTAAGGCGAGATGCTTCGATAGAAGATGTTCAAGTAGATGAACCTTATTTCAGGAGTGAGTCTACCCCTTAAGAGTATAATTGGAAATTAATCAAATTGATTTATGAAAAACTTCACTATAGACATATAGGGGTTTTTACATGGATAATTTTGGGCATTGCCATCGATAGAGGAGATGCCAACCTTGAATATGCTTGGTAATTAATGCTAAGACAGAATATTATTGAAGGCTGGCATGGCATGAATAGCGTGAAAACCAGGCATCCCTTGCCAACGCTCATCACTCATTTGAAAACTTTCCTTGCCAACAACACTTCTTTTCTTTAATCACTATTTTCAAACAACTCCAAATCAAACAACACTTTTCCCATGACAAGTAAACAAGCAAAGAAATCAAACTCTTGGTCAATACATGTGGAGACGATACTCAACTCACTATTGTATTACTTGCAGACCGTGTATACTTGCACACAAAAGACTCAATCTTGACATTGTTTTCTTACAATTCTAATACATTTACCACCCTTTTTCCAAGCACTCACACAGTCGAACAACCCTCTTGTGATCGCTAACTCATCACAATCATATCACTTGTTAAATTTTGACAGATGTCATTTTCTGACTATACATCACTACAAGAGATGAGGCATGGCTTGAAAGAACTTAAATAACGAAGAATTTAAAGGGTTTCTCTGAGTAAGGGAAAGATATAATGTTGATCGAAGTCACATGACTTGAAGGTTTGAATAAAGAACGAACTCACAAAATTTTGAGCCCAAAATTTTGTTAGGGCATGAAGATCGATTTAGTACTTCAAAGGCAGAACTCAAGAAGCCGAGCAAACTTCTCCAAGAACCAAGCCATGAATTCGCATAGAAATTGGTCCGCATCATATTCATGAGTTAGGCATCCCTAGGAGCATGCTGACACCTCATATTTTGTTAAATTTTAACAGGAGCACAGAGACCATTTTCGACTCTATATCGCTTTAGGGGAAAGACACCATACATCATTTCCAGAAGAAGCAATAGGGCAAGACACCCTACATTACTTCAAGAATAGGAGACAAGACACCCCACATCGCTTTGAAAGAGCATATCATCTTTCCGACTTGGTGTTCTCGGGTTCGAAGGATCAGAGTCATATTTTCACACTACCTCAGGTTTGAAAAAGTGGGGTCGATTTGTTCTCCTCGGGTTCGAAGGAGCATGTCATGTTTCCGACTTGGTGTCCTCGGGTTCGAAGGATCAGAGTAATATTTTCACACTACCTCTAGTTTGAAGGAGTGGGGTTCGAATGAGTAGATCATTTTTCTGACTTGGTGTCCTTGGGTTCGAAGGATCAGAGTCATATTTTCACATTACTCAGGTTTGAAGGAGCGTTGTTTGATTTTTTATCTCCTCGGTTTCAAAAGAGCATATCATCTTTTTGACTTGGTATCCTCGGGTTCGAAGGGTCAGAGTCATATTTTCCTCATGTTTGAAGGAGTGTTGTTCGATTTGTTCTCCTTGGGTTCAAAGAAGCATGTCATCTTTTCAACTTGGTATCCTCAAGTTTGAATGGTTAGAGTCATAATTTTCCTCATATTTGAAGAAGGATCGTTTGATTTGTTCTCCTCGGATTCGAGGGAGTAGATCATTCTTTCTGAATTGATGTCCTCGGGTTCGAAGGATCAAAGTCTTGTTTTCGTACTACCTCAGATTTGAAGGAGTGAGGTTCGATTTGTTCTCCTCAGGTTCGAAGGAGTAGGTCATCTTTCCAACTTGGTGTCCTCGAGTTCGAAGGACCTGAGTCATTATCTTAGATTTGAAGAAGCATCGTTCGATTTGTTCTCCTTGGGTTTGAAGAAGCATATCATCTTTTCTGGCTTGGTATCCTTGAGTTCAAAGGATCAGAGTCATATTTGAAGGAGTGGTTCTCGATACGCATCTCGACCGGATAAAATTAGTGCCTTTTATTCTTTGTCATATTCTCGTTTCACCGAAATTAGAAAACAAGGGCAGTTGTAGTCACCTAATTTTATCTGACCCCCATATTATTATTATTATTAAACCCAATAAGTAAAAATATATAAAAAAATTCCTTTAAAAAATAAAAAGTCCATATATATAAATTAAGGCGCATTCAGCTCATTTTGTTTTATATATATATATATATATATATATATATATATATATATATATATAATTTTTATATTTAATTATATTATTATTAATGTGTTTCATGAAGATCACACAAGATCCTAATTATGTTAGATATTGGAAGATTGCAAGAGATTTTGTCCAACAAATATGAGAAGTCAAGTGATGTGCAAGGAATTTTGACTGTGGACTCATGACAAATTTTTGTTAGGTTCCGAGCATATTTTTGCCAAGATGTCTTCTAAAGAACTGATTGTCTTTTAGTTAACTTTCCAAAGCATCTTGAAACGCTTCAATCGGACACTGGGAGCTCAAGATATGTTTGTTTTACTGAAGACAGCGGGCGCAGAAAACTGGATACGGGTCCAATACGAGAATTTGATTTTATTACGAATTTTCAATTAATTTATTGATTATTTGTAATCAAAGTCAAATTTAATTTTTTTCCCTATCTGTTCCAATTAATTTAGGACCAGTTTTTGTGTAAGAAAAGTGTTGGGAGGCTCGAATGATCAACTGAATGCCAAGAGATGGGGTGAATTGGATTTTTGCTTGGGTGGATGAAAGGTTAAGTAATAAAAATTTAGACACAATGATTTACAGTGGTTCGACTTTTAAACCAAGTCTACCTCCACTACCTTAGCTATCTGCAGTAAAGATTTTCTACAAATCCACTAATTTGTCTTTCCTTTTTCAGGATAAAGGAGATAACTCTCACAACCAAGACTTATACCCCAAAATCTTGAAACACTCTCTTACAAAGAGAATACAAATTAGCAAACAATGAAAAACCTCACTAGGCAAATGTGTTTGCAACCGAAGCACTCACCTAAAACCTAACACTTGAGCAAATGTAACAATTAAGCTCACAAGTGTGTTTTGCAAAGAAAATTGATAAAAATAAACGGTAGAACAATTTCTCTATCATAGAATGTTGGTAGTTGGTTTCTTGTTCTCGCATGGCTGCTTGAAGAGCTCTTTTAAACCCTCAAAGGAGTTTGTGACCGTTACTAGCTGTTGGACTTTATTTGGAGCCATTGGAGACTTTATTTTTAGTATTAAATGCACTTCTGGTGTAGGGCGTATCAGTACACGAACACTGATATCGGTACGCATCCTAAAATAGAAAGAGTCATTGGGCGTTTTAACGCAGGGTACCAGTACATGATACAAGTGTATCGGTACGGGCCCATCAGTATTGGTATGATTGAAGTCGAACGAGTACAAAATTTGGCTACTGAAAAATCAAATCGTTTAGGGACAAAGGGGCGTATCGGTACGAGTCAAAATGTACTGGCACTCAGGGTCTGTTTTTGACACTTTGACTATTTAAAAACATTTTAAACATGTCAAAAACCCTTTAAAAACTTTCAAATATAATTTTCAAGTTAATGCACTTTTGAAATATTTTTACAATTTTTTTTAAGTCCAAAAATATTTTTCATTTAAGTTATATCAAAATCAAATATCTCAATAGAAAGTGGTTTGATGCCCAAGTAAAGGCATTATTCTCTTTCCGGAAAAAAATAGCATTAATGTGTAAATTATTTTAGAGTTTCTTGAAGCCTATAAATACTAAATAGGCTTCATTCCATTGTAATTCACACATCAAACACACCACACAACAGAACACATGTACACACATTATTCAAGAGCAATACAAGCACTATAGTCGATTTTTGAGGTATTCTCTATACCAAAACTCTATTTTTATTAATATTTTCTGTTATTTCAATTTGAATTGGAAGGAGAAGGGGTGTGGGTTCTCATCGAACCAAGCGCACGGAGGAGTTGCCATCACCGAGTGGCGAAGCTGTCACCACCAACGAAGCTGAGAGCGAAAGCAGGAGCGGCACGCTGCCGGCGAGCAGCATTCAAAGTCCACGCACAACGGCAGGCGTGGCAGTGCGTGGTTGTCCACAGCTCGACTCGTACCCCATCTTCGGCAAAATTGCGCTACAGGCCCCAATTGTTTGTATTTCTTTACTTTAAATTTTTGTATTTAAATTTCAATCCTTTAATTTTTATTTACTGCAATTTAATTATTGTGTTATTTAACTCATTTTCTTTTTCAACATCTAATTGGTAATTAATTATGTCACCTAATTAAGTTTAACTTTTGGTTAACATAAGTTATACAATAATATTTCCATAAAAATGACAAAAAGAAAACTCTTAAGTAAATCAATTATAAAAAATACTCTTAAGTTAGTTTCCTTTGTAATGTGATAATTAATCAGCTTTAGATAATTAAATTTTTGCCTTGTAGATTAGTTTCTTAATAATATAATTTAACTATTAATGCTTTAGCTTTAGGTTCCTTAAATAAATTGCTCTTAATTGCAAGTAACTAAATAAGACCTTTTTAGGTAATCTTTTAAAGAAGTAAATAATTTTTTTCTTAATTATAAATAATTAAATAAGACTTTTTAGTATTAATTTTTCTGAATACATGTTTCTAAAATATAATTAACTATGGACATTGAATCATCCCTAAGAATTAATAAGCACGTAAAATGTCATTTAAAAAAAATTCTTGCATCAAGAAAAACTGAACACTTTTTTCGGGCATGATTAATTTGGCTTTCCCCTAGCATTTGGGGAATGGTCAAAACTTCTATGCGAGATTATATTTTTAAATTCTAAAATTTAATACCTTGACCTCATTGTATTTAAATTTGACCTAAGTTTCTTCGGCCAAACTTTGTAAAATTTTATATTTAATCTTTGCATGCATTCAACTGAGTTACCAAATAAAATATTAGTAATTAAGCGCTGTCAATTTTTCCTCACACGTAACCTTGTCATTGTATTATATTGCAATTGAGTCATTTGAATCACTTTCTTTATTAAGTGTAACAATTAGATCACTTTACAATCAAGTGTATAAAAATGTGTACTTTTTAATTACGCAAATATATTTACATTTCCAAGACAAATATCAAGATTTGATTGTTACAATCAAAAAATAAAGAAATCCAACAGTAAGATTTTGAAATATGATGACATGTGGTATACTTTACACTTAAAGATAATGTTGTTAAACAAAATTTGATCATGCGACTACAAAACACATAAGATTCTCTCCGATAAGCATCAAACATGATACGAGAAAGCATGGGGCTTGAGTCAACCATTGGCCAAAATAAAAGAAGATTAGAAGCCGGGGTGGTTCGGACGAAATAAAACATGACAGAATTAGGCTAAAGCGAGACATGCCTCGACGACATTCCTTTCCATGTATTCATTCCTATGTTTACATCTTCAATCCCGGTTAGTAAGACCCAGTTGATAAAGACACAAAACTTGAGTTTATAGGAATATAAAGAAACAACACAACAATCAACTTACGAAGCAGCAACGGCTGCCTTCTTCCTCGGCGCTGCTTGAGTACCTGCCAATCGTTAAACCACAACCCATTATTACATACTACAAGTCCTGCGAACTTCCGTTTCTAGCAAATTACAAGACGATAAGAGATAGTCTAGTACCTTCTCTAAAGCCAGTCTTGAATCGCCGGGGCACATGACGGAGGTACCTCATACGGCCGGTCCCGGTAGTCTTTCTTCTAATAGCCTTCACACTCCAGTTATCTAAAGCCGTAAAACACAAAGCCAATTCAACAAATCATTCGAACAAGCTAATATAGCAATGAAAACCACTGTTCAGTAGACAGAATTAATTGAAGATATGAATCAGCAACAAATCGAGCTGCTATTTTCAACCAAGTATTGACAAACAATATGCCAAGACACTGAAGATCGAAAGAATCAACACGGAAAACGGCTTATGAATCATGATGTGTTAAATCTAAATCAAGAAAACATATAAACTTTAATTTAGTAACGTGAATCTAATTTCACCAAACAAGACAGAAAACAGAGCTAAAATGAATGAAACAAGTAGATTCGGGAGGATCTAAAGCAAATAACAAAAAAGGGGAATTACATTTTCGGATGCGGCTGGCAGGGTAGCCACATGCACCGCAACGGCTCTTCTGGAGATGGAAGCTCCGCCGTCCGCATCGAACGCAGAGAGTGTGAGTCTTGTTTCTTCTTTTCCCAAAGCTTCCAGTTCCTTTTCCCTGTAAGCAAAAAAAGTAATCGGAATCAATTTCAATTTTCTCTATAAACAACAGTAACAGAGAAAATCAGTTCAGAATAATAATAATGACAGTACCATTTCTTCTGCTGGTGCTAAAACCCTAGACTGGGGAGAGCAGAATTCAATCTAATGTACCGGTTCCTTTGTGAGGGTCGGTTTTGGGCTTTCGGGTTAAAAAAACGGAAAGGATTGGATTCTTTTCGTGATCCGACCCAAAATCATGTGTTTTACAACCCAATTATTCTTTGGGTAGAATTAGGCTTCGTTTGGTGAAATGTTGGTTTGGGTAGAAGATGAAAATTTTAGTTTTTCTCAAAAACGTCCATTTAAAGTGTTCTCTCTAATTGTTCGGTATTGTTTTTCGTTTGGCGCACAAACATTCGTTGAAAAATTTATGCCGAACGTGCTCTTAGCCATATTCTGAAATGCTTATGAATAACTCAGAATAGTAATTTTTCAGATTGGTTTGAAAAGTGATTTTATAACTTGAAATTTTTAGTCTTTTGTTTTTCTAGAAGCACTTTTAAACAAAAATAGTACTATGTTTTTCTCATTTATATCATCAATTCTTTTATATTTTCTACAAGAAAGTTAAAAATAAATATTTTGTCCACTTAAAATCATTTTTTAACATCAACCTCAAACAGTCAAATCTTAAGTCAAATAATTTAAAATCATTTTCTCACCGCACTTTTCAAAACCAATATCAAAGTAACCCTTAATTTTTTTTTACTCTTACCTTTCTATTGCATGTTCAATGTATTGTTTTCTTTGAAAATATATATTTTTTCGTTATAAATATCTGATTTATTAGTCTAGTATTTAGATCGAATATTGTAGAGACCTATTATATTTTTGGGATGACACTCTCAAATCAATATGTTCCATTCACAGCATCATAATTTAAATTATTCACCTTTCTGAATAGACTTAACGTCTCATCTCTCTAAATCAACCAATAGTCGGTAAATCAATAAAAATATGATATTGAGTGGAATCAAACACAAGACCAAGAGCTCCGATAATCACAAAAATGTTAGATCATTTGATATATATATGCAATTACTCTCATTTTTTCAATTTTTTTGAGGATAAATTTTCAAATCATTTGAAAAACATAAGTTAAAATCCCAATCATGTTGCTTTGCAAAACAAATACCAAACATCCTATAATCAGTTTGCCCCCTCTCAAAATAAACAAAAGTGATGCCTAATTACATTAAAATGAAATAGTATTAGTAATGTACAATATCTAAGGTCTCCCCCTACAAACCAAACTAGCACCAACTATTTGTCTCTCTTTCGATCAACACCTTCAATTAAACTCCTTCAAGTTTCCTCTTCCCAAGCCCCGACAACTGCCCTCTCCGGTGTCCATCTTCAAGATAAAGGGTTCACCGAGACAACTCCCCCCAGTTCTCATCAATCAAAGTAGACGACATCGTCCCGACAAAAGTGTCGGATATAAATATGTGTCTGGTATCATAATCCACGGTCGCCCCATATTTAGTATGTGTAGTTTATTTTCAACCAAAATTCAGTTTCTCTTCTTTCCAACACCGTTGGATGTCTTGTGCAATCTTCATAGCATCCATTGATGTACCGAGCAACCCACGTTTAGTGAACCCCACGGCGTATAGCCCATGTTCACCTTTCCACCCATTAGGGAATGGCCTTCGAGGGTACCCATCTTTCTCGGAGAACATGTCTTTTTCCTGACAAATGTTTCCATTGCTCTTTCTTTTAGACCTTTGCTTTTATAACCTTTAAGAATCATGCATAAAAGAAGAAGAAAAGGCGGAAAAAATAAGGGTTTCTATACCTTTAGCCAAGAGGGTACATTGCTTTTATAACCAGTTGCTAGTATGATTGCATCAAAGTTCTCAGTTTTGCCATTGGCAAACTCCACAGCGTGTCGTTTCAAGCTTTTTATGCTTGGACGTACCTACATCAACAATAGTTCTAAATTAAGAATTGTGATATATATACACACGAGATAGGATTCTCTTACACTATTACAGTTTTTTGATCATTGGATGAAAGTAAATGAGTGACTGAGATTAACAATAGGAGATGAGAAATTTTTCAGAAAAAAATAAAATAAATAATCTCAATCTTCGATTTACCCTCGTCCAAAACTTCAAAAAAGGTATATACATATCATCAGTTTCATTGGGATGTGTTGATGGAATCCAAACTTCTTTGAAAGAAAATTTTGAAGTGTTGTCAATTAGACAGTTATAATTTATAATGATTTTAATATTGGATTTTTGAGTTTTCTATGCTCAGTTTCAGCCTATGGTTTTTTTGGTAGTTCTACGGTACAACAGCTTAATTTAAGGTTAAAAATGGTAAGTTTCTAAACTTGTCAAGCAGTCTAAAATGTTATACTTTTTGATAATTAATTTTTTTTGCGACAAGTTATAATTTTTTATCTAAATTATGATTGGTTATCTGACTGACGACGTTTCAAAAACTTTTTTAAACGAGTTGAATATTCCCCTTAATAGGATGACCTTATATTGGGAAAAAGGAAAGAATGTGGTACTATTGTTGAAACACAGAATTACAGGGTTAATCAAACACTTGACATTGAGCTGCCAAAGGATATAAAGTGATGTGATAGTGAAAGAAAGGGTGTAAGTACCTTAATGTCTCCACTTTTGATTTTAGCAAGCGTGCCAACATCCAAAACGGGTGTTTTCCCCGACAGATTCTTGAGTTCAAGGGGACCCAATTCCGGCCGTGCCAATCCAAACCGAGCAGTGTCGCCGAGCGTCAACCGAGACAATACCAACAGAAAGCGGTCGACGAGCCACAACGGAAGCCATTTGAGCAGCCACATGGACAAGCCAAAGGTCGATATCCCTAGCATCTCTCGTGGGAGAACATGGACCTTCAGTTCCACAAACCCAAAAAGGGAAAAAACAAAAAACAAAACTTCACTAACCAAAAGAAAGATAACATAAAAACAAAGAGTTGATTGATGGGATGAACCGAGCCACCTAGCTTTGTTGTGGTGTGGGTTCAATTGTGTCGAAACCGGTGGAGGGATTCATGATTACGACAACATATACGAAATAAGATCCTAAGTTTTTTTTATAACATATTTTAACTATGTTGCGCATGCTTGGGAATCCCAAGAAAGTGAAAGGACAAAGATCTTTGTTCTTTCTTTCTTGCCTACCTAATTTTAGTAATAGTAAGTTGCTTTGATATGTCTTTTAACTGATTAAACCTTTGGAACTTGAAGCCACACAAACTCTGGGTTCCTTTGCCATTTATAAGAAATGTAAGAAAGATTGATAAAAATACCCCCTAAAACTTACTCTCATTCAAACAGTTTGTCTGTAATGTATAAATACATTATCAGAGGACTAAAAATATAAACAAATACATACAAAATAGAATCACAAGATTGAATCTTTATATTATTCGAATTTGATTTATCGAAAAAATAAATTACCCTATACCACCGAGACCGCTTCATGTATAAACCTTTTATATATTCCAATCAATTAACTTCCTAAATATATATAATGGGTGTGATTTTGCTTTAATCTTTGGAGAAATATATTTATTTTTAGAAAATTTAAATTCGAACAATTTATTTGTTTAGTGTACATAAGTTTTCAAAAAGATTGAGAGTACAAAACATATTTTAACATATAATCGTACCAAAATGTTAAGAAAACTTTCCATAGGTAATATATATATATATATATATATATATATATATATATATATATATATTGTGGGTGGGATTTTGCTTTGATTTTGTTTTTTTTTTGGAGAGAAGAAACTATATATTAAAAAGAAAAGAAAAGAAAAGATTTCTTACCGTATCTCTAACCACTAGTGAAGGCTTTGCATTATGATTGCAAAGATCCAAGCACACCTCCATGCCTGAATTCCCACACCCCACCACCAAAACCCTTTTCCCTCTAAACTCTTCTCCACTTTTATACGAGCTCGTATGCCTTACATCCCCACTGAACTCCCCCATCCCTTCCATCTCCGGCGTCAACGCCTCCGCATTCTCCCCCGTCGCCACCACCAACCACCGACAGACATATTCGGTCGCTTCCCCTTTCCTCCCAACGCTTCTCACGCGCCAAAACCCCATCGTCCCGTCATACTCCGCCTTCGAAACCGTCTCGTCAAACCTCGGCTCGATACCGAACTTCCTAGCGTAGGATTCCAAGTAGTCCACGAATTGTTGCTTACTAGGGTAAGTCGGAAATTCACCGGGGAACCCCATCAAAGGAAGCTCGCAGAATTGCTTCGGCAAGTGAAGACGGAGCCGGTCGTATGTCTTGAGCTGCCACAAAGATGCTATGCAGTTCGATCTCTCTAGGATTACACTCGGCACACCTTTCTCCTTCAGGCAAGCGGCCGTAGCTAGACCCGAAGGCCCTGCGCCGACGATAACTGGCCCCGGAACGTATAAACAACGAGACGAAGGCGACGAAAACGAAGACGAAAACTTCATATTCTCGATGAATATGGGATCATGAGCTTGTTTTCCTTCTATTTCTCTCAAGCTGCACTTCATATGTATAATAATTTATTGATTTTCACTATCCCTTTTGTTAGACTGAGAATCTAATTCTAACCAGTGTTGGTTCTATATTATGAACAAAGGGTTAAGCTGAAGATGAACAAAGAACATCGGGAATCATTCATCATTCATTCCGCCATGAAAGATAAAACACGGAGAAAGAGAAATCGGTAGAAATTAAGAGGGTGGAGAGAGAGGAAGATGGTGATATGTCAGTAACACTCGCTATATATAGATTTATATATATTCCTTTTGTTTCATGGAAGAATTTCTTAATTTTTATTAAATAGATAAAAAAAATCAATTGTTTCTCTACGATGTCAGCGTCAATGTAAGCAGTGACGAAATTTGAGTAAGTGTTTGGGGCAATTTGTATTTTTGAAAATTTTGAAAGATTAAACGAATATTTTTAAAAATTTTGAGGGATTAACTAAAAATTTTAATAACTTTTAGAGATTTATTAAGAAGTATTAAAAAATTGAGACAAAATTAATTAAAAATATTTAAAATTTTAAAGTTTATTATGAATTTTTAAAAATTTTGAAGGGGCCAAATTGAATATTTCAAAAACTTTAAGAGTAAAATTAAAAAATTTCAAAATTTTGGGATAAATTAAGTTATTTACGAGTTTAAGAGTTAAATTAAGTGGTTTTTAGGGACTAAAATATTTATTTGTTTGTTGCTTTTCCTATTTGTCAAGGCTTTGCCCTAACTAATTCAGATCGACTTGCATCGCACATCTGGGTTTGATGAGTGAGTTTTCCAGTGAAATTTTTTTACATACACAAGACTTCGAACTCAATACATGTCTAAGCGATATTAAATATAGCTTACCACTTAAACCAACACATTAGTACTAATATAATTATTTGGTACGAATTCAAAGATAAAAATAGTCTTGCAAACCTACATATATTCCTTTTGTCCCTTGCAGAAATTTCATTTTCATGTATATGAGGGGAAATTAAGTTTGAGAAGTGGTGCAGGGGGCCAAAATTAAATTCTAGTGGGGACACTTTTTATCAATTATTTAAAAAATAAATGAAAAAGGAATTAAATTTAAAATGTCTGCAGGAACTGTAAATTGAGCTGAATATATTAACTTCATTGGGTGAGTATTTAATTAGTTAGAAAGATTCATTAAAATTGATTTCATTTCTTCTCATAATTACTCACCAATTTAATACCAATTAAGATGAGTTAGGCAGTCATAATTAGAAATCTAGAAGATTGTTGGTATGATTCGTACAAGATTTTAAGGTTTGATTATGGCAGGGGAAGGTTTTGTAATCATAAAAAGAAATGGGGTTTAACTAATTTATTGTTGTTGTTGTACTTGTAATATCTAGGAAGATATGAATTCGAACATATTTATTTATATGTTATTTGATTTAGGAATTTAATAAAAATGAGTTAAATTTTTTAGAGATGTTAGTGATTTTGACTAAAGAATAATATTTCTAATAGTAAAAGTACTAATTTGAACAAAAAAATAGTAAAAGTACTAAATTATATAAAATCAAGGTAAAAATAATAGGAAAGTATTTTGATACACATGCTATAGAATTACCTGTTGATTTTAGGGTAATGTTAGGATTTATGTATCCTATTTAGGATTTAGATTTAAACGTTTAAATTTAGGGTATATATTTTAAATTCAAATTTTAGAGTTTATGATTTAGTGTTTAGGGTTTTGAATGCATAAAATAATTTTTATATAGACTATGTAGAAAAAATAACTAAAAAACAATAAATCCCTAAATTGAGTTGGTTAGAGGGATAAAAATCATAACTTCACCTTGTAAGGAACTGACAATTTTCTTAATGATGCTAATTATTTGGATTAAGGCATGCCATTATTAATGGTAAAAGAATCATATTATGTCAATACGAGGTAAAGATAAAATATATTCCAAATGAGTATATTAGAATCACATTATGTCAATATAAGGTAAAGAATCATATTACTTGAAGCTCGATTTTCGGTTCGAACTCAATAAATATCAAAATTTGAGCTCGAGCTCGGCTAAACATATAATTAAGCGGCCATTAACATGAATATGATGCACTCTTTTTCCTTTATTTATGATTAGAATTTTTTTTAACGAGGTCTATATTTTGTGTTTCATATTAATAAAAATATCATTCTTTAAAAAATCATATAATTGAGCTTCTCAACTGAAGCATGATTATCATTTTTTTTACTCAAACTCAATTACTTGAGTTTGATTAAGCTCGTTTGTATTTGATTTTGAGCTCAAACTCAATTGAAGTGTCATTTGCATGTAAAATAAGGGTACTTTTATAATTATTAATGTAAAAGTATGTATTAATGAAAAGCTCGATTAGGTTTGCGAGTTGTTCAAGCCAACTATTACGATGCTCAAAGCTCACTAGATATTTCGAGATTGTCTTGTTAATTACCGAATCAAACTCAATTTTTTAACGAACATGAATATCTCACGAATACTAGCGTCTCATTTACAATTCAAGATACAATTACGGGCCAGATAAAAATAACAAATGATTGATGGTAATAACGATGGAAATAGATGTGACAATGATCACATTTCAATGATATGAATAGGGTTGAATTGAGTGAATTCGAATTATATTTAAGAAATTTTGTGAAAAGTTAACTATTCGAATTTATTTATACTCTAAAATGAAAAAATAATTGAGAGTAATAAAAGACACATGGGGGAATGAAAAGAACAAAGAAGAGATTGAAAGGAAGATGATTATGAGTGAATGCAAAAATATCAGCAAAAGGAAAGAAGTGAATGAAAATGAATCCCAGAAAGGCAAATAATATATGCATGGATATGGAAGAGAGAGGGCCACTCCCTTGGACTTGGACAAGACAGGCTTAGGTGGTTATTAACTACCTCCCTGTCAGGTAATCATTCATTTAATAACTAACTCTCCCTCCAATCAATGCTTTTATTTCTTTTTGTTATATCATAAGCATAATAAAATAAATGATAAACTATTATGTGAAGGAAATTTTTATAAAAAATTCACGTGTATAGGAAGAGAAATTTATTAAAATATTAAATTCTGATTACAAGAAAATGAGTTTATGCGACTAAACGACTTTATGAATTTAAAACAGCTCACTAAAACTCTAAACCGCGTTATATATTTATAGAGTTAGAAAGGAAAATTACTTAGCAAGAAATATAATCAAAACTAAGTGTGTTTGATTTAATTGCACACCCACGTTATTAAAATATAATAATCATTTTAATAGTCTTTAAACTTTTAAATGTTTCAATTCATCCTCAAACTATGATTTTCATTCTAAACTGGTCTCTAAAATTTTGAACATTCCAATTTTATCGCCAAACTATGACTAACATTCTAATTAGTCCCTAAACAATAATTACTGTTGCATATACTGATAATTTGAGAAGAAATTGGAATGTTCAAAAGTTTGGGGACCAATTTAAAAAGGTCATATTGACGAAATTAGAACGTTCAAAAGTTTATGAACCAATTTAGAATAAGAGTCATAGTTTTGAGGATAAATTGAAGCATTTAAAAGTTTAAACATCAATTTAAAATGAGGGTCATAGTTTGAGGACATATGATGCAATTAACTTAAAATTTTCACTTTAACCCAAAGTCTAATGAAAAAAAGTAACATGTACCATTCAACCAAGGGTGTTCGCGGTTAACCATTATACTACAACGATTAACCTATAAGTTTTGTTCTTAGTGCAATTAAATGATAATCTCTAAAGATAATGTGTTCATCTCAAAATATTATAACTGTTAACGGTGAACACCCAAGCATAGCCTGTCACATTCTCCAATTTAACATCACTTTATATCTTCATCCAACATTTTTTTTGACAAATTTTAATTCTAATCTTAATATATTTAGAGGGGAGATGAAGGAAATATGAAGAAGCAAAGATGAACAACTTGGTCAAGTGATCAAATGTGCTTGCTCAACTCTAACATTTTTCTTATATATAAAATAAAAAATAATTATATTGTATTTATTTGTTTATTGATTTCAATTATTGCTATGATTAATTTATGGATTATATATTCAAAGTTCGAAACTTAATTAACGTTTGATCTCCAACGGAATAAATGTACAACAGGAATGCGTCTGTCATTTTGCTTTCGTTATTAATAGCCACTGGTTTCTTTTCCTTGATACTATAACCAACAAAAATATGGAATGCCAAATTAATTTGAAAGCTATGAGTAGGTGAGAAACATATTGAATTTTTTATAACATATGCAAAACATATAAAATTACTTTAATTTTATATACTTTCATATTTTTTAACAACGGTTGAATTTATCAATACAATTTTATTTATTATAAATATAAAGTTTAACTTGATAGGTTATTTGTATAGAGCGCCTAACCTTTTTTTTCTTTTTTAACTTTGTTTAGCCGATGATAATATTAGTTTTGATGTTGGTTGTTAACCGTTGTTTTTTTAATAAGAATAATTATGTCTATGTGACACGTCTTCCTATGCTTTTATGACACGTTTATTTCTATTTTTTTAACTTCGTTTAGTTGACGCTTATTTGTAATTATGCTTATCTTCCATGCTCTTGACTGACAGATTAAATTTGAATACGCGATTTACATTCGTGGATAGTTTCTCGCGACGTTCGGCTCTTCGTCTAATTTTATTTTGTTATTACTAAACTTCTCTGGTTGATGTGTCCAAAAAAATAAAAATAACAAACTAAAATGGCATACCTATTTTACACATTTTAATCAAAAGTTAGTAGATGTAAAATAGCTCTACTAACAATATCTAATTAAAGTTCGAAGGATTTTTTTTTTACAAATTTTAATTTTAATCTTAATTTTACTTAGAGGAGAGAAGAATGGAAGACTTTAGGAGGAAGGAAAGAGCGATCCTAACAAATTTAGAACATATAACCTAACCAAAATATGAATGAACAAAAATGAACAATTTGATCAACCAACCAAATGTAATTGCTAGATTTGAAGAAAATGTTAATGATTATCTTTACAAGTCATTCTCATTTATGTCCTTTTCTTATATTCAATTCGAGAACCTAGTCATTACTATTTTAACTTTTTCGTATAATTTGATTTTATTACTGACACGAGAAAAATTATTCAATACATACGATGTTTAGTTTTTAGATTATATAATTCATTTAATTTGTTTTAAGAGTTAAAAATTTAGTTTAGGATTTAAAGTTTAGGGGTTTAGTTTGTAGAGTTTACAGTTAGAATTTAAGATTTAAGATTGGATGATTATACCATACACTAGCGGTGGAAAACGTTTTGTTTCCACAAGTGACTTAATTTTGAGGTTTAAAGATCTATTTGGGGTTTATGGTTTAGGGGCTTAAAATTTGGGGTTTGTGCTTAGAATTTAGGATTTAGGATTTTGGCTTAGAACTTAGTGTTTAAAGGTTAAAACCTAAATCCTTAACATATTACCCTAAAACCAAAACATTGTCTTCTAAACCTTTAATTTTATACTAAACCTTAAATTCTAACTAAATCCCTAGATTCTAAACACCTAATTCCATAAATCCTAAACTAAATTTATAAACTCTAAAACCAAATCGCTTGTAGAAACAAAATAATTTCATTGCCAGTGTATGGAATATTTTCTTTTAAAATTTTATATTTTAATTTTAAAAAAATTAATATCAAGCTTGTGTAATTTTTTACGCAATATGTATAACAAAAAATTACTCATTAACGTGCGTCTTAGTCAAAAATATTAACGATATTATGCTATAATTTTCTAATAATAATAATAATAATAATAATAATAATAATAATAATAATAATAATAATAATAATAATAATAATAATAATAATAATAATAATAATAATAAAGGGTCAAACTATTCAAAATTAATTTACTAAGATCAAAGGTTTGTTTGTTAATTCATTAAAAAATCAATCCGCTGTAAATAAATAAATTCACTGATTTTATGTAAAAAAAATAAAAAATAAATTCGCTGATTTAATACCTTAAGCATGTTTGATAATTAATTTTTTTTGAAAGTTTGATAATTTAAACTTGAAACTATTTGTTAGATTTTTTCAACGAAGAAGTGTGAAAAATGTTACGTAGATAAATAGATATGAGAGAAAGAGGTAGATTCTTATTATTCTCAAAAACTATAATGGTGTACAATGCATTCGTCTATTTATAGGCATAAGAAGTAAATAATACATTAAACTCTAATTAATAGAGATAATATTCCTAATAATAAATAAATCAAACTCCTTAGATAAAGTTCTAATCATAATAGACATCCACATAGATAAATATTCATAACACTCCCCCTTGAATGTCTATGAAGATAATGTGCTCGTTAAAAACTTACTAAGATAAAAACTCAGTGGAAAAAAAATTATTAGTGAAGGAAAAAGAGTACACACATCTTTGATAGCATAACATGTTGCCTCATTAAAAATCTTACTAGGAAAACCCATTGGGACAAAACATCGGTAAGGAAAAAAAGAGTGCAATGTGTATTTACTCCCCCTCATGAAAACACCACAGAAGATCTTTGAATCTTCATAATTCAATCTTGAATATTTTTTCTAAAGATCGCGAGGGATAAAACTTTGGAGTAATATGTTTCATGATGTATCCACCTTTCATTATCTTTACACAAGATAACATTTGTATCATATCTTGTGAAAGTAAATCACTTATCTTCTGGATATGTTGGGTCAATGCTCTTAGCCAAACACATTTTTGGTTTGCCTCGTGCATAATAATTATTTCTTCAAGATTTGAGGAGGCATCGACGAATATTTGAAGATCTAAAGGTAATGATCTTTGTATATCCATAGATATTTCTTGACCAACTAATATATGGTGCTTCCAGAAGAATTATTTATTTATTTATTTATCTTTCTCCCGAAATAAATTTATTCACACCCAACAATCTTACAATTATTGGGATACTCAATAGATATGATTTATCCATATTGAATCTTCTTTAAGATTCTTTCGACTTATGTCCATTCATAGACAAAAACATATATTTAAGTGCTCGGTCATTAGGTCGAGAAAAAACCACATCTCAAGATTCTTTTTCTCAAATGCTTTCATTAAATACTTTGAAAACTCTTCATGAGTTTCTAATTTGAAGCTCTTTAGGAGTTTTAATGAAATTCAAATTATCATAATGAATCTTGATCCAAAACTCCTTTATAAAATACATAAGGAAATTTCATCATTCTTGCAATATTTCCTCAATTAGTACTCACTAAGGCGATTATACCAAATGCGCCAAAATATTCAATGAGACATGTCTAAATAAATTTTTTCAAAATTTCCAAATGCTTCTAGCATTTAAAAACTCTTCATAAAATATTTAAACTTTTAGGGATCCACAAAATAATTAGACGCATATAAAATATTTAATAACTACCAAGGTAATTGCATCCACCATGAAGTAATAAAAACTCTTCAGAAATCATAATTTAAGTCGTATTTATGACTACTTATTTGTGTCTCACTTGCATTACACCTTTAGATGTTTGGACTACTGGTCCAAACACTTCTTTTTTAGAAGTTCAAAGCGTCTTTCTACATTGTCCAATTCAATATCTATACTTATGGATAGATTTCTATACAAGATCCTCATTTTCTTTCTTTACTTCTATAGAAGTATTCTATGTAAAATTGTTTGTAAAATCGTTGTCGATAACTTTTCTATTTTGGTTCCATTCTCGTAGTGACATAACTCATCAAGATCTCTTTAAGATTTCAATCTTTATTTCAGGTACCTGAAACTCTTCTAGAGTTTTATATTAGTTATGTTTTGGGTCTCTTCAGGAGCACTCGCCTCCAATATATGACAATCTCATATTATTTTCCATTTACGAGAATTTCGATCATTAGAACCAATTACCATGCTTCATGCATGATTTACATCCATTCGGTCTAACATGTAATTTAAATTTAGAGCATTTCAGCTGGTATATGAGACTTAGTTACTCTCATTGGGTCAATAAATATGTCTGGCAGTTGACATGTAATAACGTGAATTATCTTATGAACTTTTAGTTCATATTCGAGGATCTAGATAATAATAATTCATTTCTTTCTTTATTCAGCTGATTATTCTTTCCTCCTGATGTTGAGAAATATCATTTCATAAATGATTCTTCAATTAATGTTTAAGAATTTAAACATAAAAGGAGACTCGTACTCAATATATATTCTCAACCCTTTATATTTACCCATTTTGTGCGTTGTGGTGGAGTAATTCAACAATATATCGCACATTCAAAATTCTAAAATGAGAAATATGACTTCAGACCAAAAGTCAAATCATAATGGGGAGTTTATTATAACTTGTTGGTTTGATGCGTATAAGTGTTGCAATATGTGAAATACCATATGAATAATAAATTATTTTTTTCTCATAGTTTAGCTATTAAAGAGGAGGCATCCAATTCAAAAGTTTGCTAAACTGTATTTTTCATAACCAATAGGCTTTGTAACCACTGATATAGCCTAAAATATAAACCCACTGACTTCTGCAAGACGAATAACTAACTACATAATTTGAATCTTTTTAGAATTAATCTCACAAACTTCTGGTTGTAAGTTGATAAAATAAAGTAGATGCATCTACTGAAATCATATAAAATTTTCCACATTTGCGAATATATAGGTCCATATTTCATTCAAATATGCAAAACATGCAGTCTCAACTTTAGTACAAAAACTTCAAGTTCTTTTGGTAAGTGGGATCTTAACCATTTTATTTGAGAACAAGCAACACAAGAACTTCGCATTCTTTCAATAAGTGGAATTTAATCAATTCTTTTTAGAACAAGCACCACAAGAACTTTAGGTTCTTTTAATAAATGTGCATATGAATCTCAATAGCTTCCGCATCATTATTGATCAGGATGGTCTAACCGATCATGCCAACTATGTACAAGTGTGTATATACATTTTTGAATTTGGTAAACTTATGGTTTACCATCACATGTGAGTCAGTCTCACTCGTACATGTCTAGTACGACCATCAAAATTGTTCCTTTGAATATGAATATATTTAGCTCTTCTAGAGCTTTCAATGAAAATTATTTTTTTGTAGCAATGTATAACTCTTTTAGAGCTTTCAACAGACTTTTTAGCTACCAAAACTTATATCTACATTGGCTTATTTCAAATGCCAATTGATAACATATGTTATCTATAATTCCAAAAAGAATATTTTGCGAACTCATATTGCTCTATTAAAATTTCCACTTCTAGTGATGACGATATTATTACCATTAATGGTAATTATTGCAATATTCAGAATTCTGTACTTTTCACAATGTGCTTTCTCTCAAGAACTTATTGCTCTTCTGGAGCATTAATATTTTCAGTACTTTGAAATATAGTACTCACATTTTTCCCTGCATTTAAATGAGAAAATATATTTTATGCTTTTGCTAAGCATAAATCGTCACCATAAATTGTATTTGATAAGTAATCATGTTAAACAAAATTAATAAATATCATAATGTTTAAATATAAATATTAACATGAATATAAATATAAAACGTAAATAATTAATGTGTAAAGTAAATAAACATAAAGTAAAATAAATAAAAAGATAATTAATTCTCTTCAAAGTTATGAGAATAATTAGAAGATAATTTATTCCATTCGAGGGTTATAAGGAAATCAACAACACCTAAATGAGTTGGACCAGCAATGTCTAAATAAAGTTGGACCAACAATGTCCAAATAAAGTTGGACCAATATCATCTTCGTCATTTTTTGCAAACAAAATTTGCTTCTATTTTCTTCTCTTTATCATTCAATGCTTGTTGATTTTTCAAGGCACGACAAGTACGAAAAATAATTTATAATCTCGCATTGGTAATAAAAAGGATTTTACTTCATTATAATGATCTTCATCACTCTTGTCATCCTTATAACCTCACTACCGATGGGTAGAAGTATCCTTAAAATGACCATATTTTTCATGTCTATATTCATGGTTTTAATCACGACCACAACTTATAATGTGGCTTTTATTCTTTCCATAATATAATCTCACATTCACTTCAGGGGATGGAGTAGAGCTAGTAGGCCTTTTAAACCTTTTTCACATATCCTTATCACAGAGAACAAAGATTTAACCTTCGTACGCAGCATTGTTAAACCAATTCACAAGGTCCTTTAAAAATCTCCTTTGAGACCAGTAGCCTCGTAGAACGGGATGTCCAGCCAATATACTTGGATTATATTGAAATTATGTCTCTAATTGAATAATGATTTACTATGTTTGCATTCACTTCAGGGAATGAAGCAGATCCAATAATCGCATGAAATAAACATCATGCTTGCATTCACTTTAGGGAATGCCCCGTCATTGATAATCGCATGGAATAAACATCATGCTTTGCATTCACTTTAGGGAATGCCTCCCATAAAATTTTTTAGATCAAGACGAATTTTCGTAACTTGAAATTGGGAGAAGTTTATAGTCGAGTTTTTCGACGAAGAAGAAATATTGCTTTCGAGCAAATATTGACTTTATAAAAATATTTTTTATAGATTGAAATTCATCATTATTTATCGCACATTATAATCACAATTTAAAGGAGAAAAATAAAGTTTACCGATAATAGTTTACCTCTCGAGGACAATGGAGACATAGTAAATGACTAAAACAACTTCTCATAATTTCTTTACGTCATATTTCTTTCCAAGCCATTTAAGCATATCATGTAAAACTTAAACGATTGCAATTGATATGCCTTGGACTCTTAGGAATGCTACGCACATGTATCTCATAATGTGGATTTTTGGCAGCCATTCTCCAAGGACTTGAGGACTTTTTCTTGGTTTTGTATTCCTTGTTACCATGTAGATAGTGTGGAGATTGATAACCATCTTCTCCACACGATCCCCTTGATATGGATTTGGGTCGCTGAGAGAACAATTCTTTGAGCGAGATTGAATTCGATGCGGTTAAGAATGCTTTCATTCTTTTCAAAAAATATAAAAAAATTAAAATATAAAGAGAAAGACAATCAATAGCTAAAAAATAAGAGGAAAAAAAAGCTTATCTTTAGTTTCATTCTATAATCGAATTCATTCTTTTCGGTAACTTCTTTTGGATTCGAACGATGAAGATCTCAGTTTATTAGAGTCTCGTGCTGATAACGTGTTGTAAATAAAATAAAGAAGAACAAGAAGAACAAAGAGATGAGAGAAAGAGGGAGATTCATATTATTCTTAAAAAACTATAATTGTGTGCAATGCCTTCATCTATTTATAGGCATAAGAAGTACATAATACATTAAACTCTAACTAATAGAGATAATATTCCTAATAATAAATAAATCAAACTCCTTAGATAAAGTTTTAATCATGATAGACATCTACATAGATAAATATTCATAACACATAAATAAATCAAACTCCTTAGATAAAGTTCTAATTATGATAGTATATGTTTAATTCTTTTAGCTCTTTAATAACACACACAACATGTACACATAGTGCTCGAACTCGGGTCACTTGGATGAAATACATCATTCTTTACCATTGAGACCACTCCACGAGTTCATTTTTTATTATTTTTAAATTATATCACCTTTTGAAATTTACATTTATCAACCAATTTAATTAGGGATAAGATCCACCTACAGTATGTAAAACTCAATTAGTTTTACACTAATTTAAGATCATTGATTGCATAAAATGTAGGAATGAGATTAAAAGTTAAAAATAGAGAGATTCTTAAGGGAGAAAAAGAAAAGAGTGCTTAATCTTATACATTTATATCAATCTAATATTTGATCCTCGAGTCGAACTTAATTTTTAATATTTATTCCCTGTTTGACAATTAGCGGAAAGCTGATAGCTAATAGCGGATTACATTATCTGATAGTTGATAGCTGATTGCATTAGCTGATTTGACTAGCAGATTGTATTAGCTGATTTGACTAGCGAATTGTATTAGCTGATTGTATAAAAGTGTTCGGTAAAATTAACTGATAGATGTTTAATTATTTAAACAAGCAAAATAACATATAAGGACATGGTTATATTCGATACTTATTCGAGTAGTTTATTAGTTATCTATATTTTGTATCTATTAGTATTAATTAGAATATGAAAAATGATTTTTAATATAACATTACTAAGCATATTTGAAGTATCTATATATTAATTAATTATTTATATAATTATTTTAATACAATTTAATTAATTATTAAATGTAAATACAAATATAAATGTGTGAGAATAAAAAGAAAAAACAGAACGTATTAGTTTACAAATGTCACAATGTAAATACGTGAGGTTGAAGAATTAAAATAGAAATGGTTAAATTTAGGTTATTTGAAGATTTTTGATAACTGTTAAGGGTAAAAGGGTCTTTATAACTCTTATGTCAAAACATCTAATTTCAAAAGGCTCTTATTAGCAGTTTTTTTTTAAAAAATTAGAGGTTTTAACCTAATTCGTTATTTCAATCCGCTCTTTATCAAACATCAAAATTAACAGATTTAATCGGTCAAACATTTAATTTTAGCTCAAACCTCCCATTACCAAATATAGCCTTAATTTTTCAGCACTTAATTTTTTAATTTATCATCTAATATCTTATCCTCGAGTCGAATTTATTTTCTCCCAAAAACTTTGGTTGTCAAAATCATCTTATTAGCAAATAAAATCGGTTAGCTTAATCATGTTCGTATGTGCGTATACGTGGAAAAAAACTGTAACCCCATCGTCCCGGTCTGGCTGAATGACCGGTCCGAGTGGGCCACACGGGGAAAACCGAGTGAAAACTCCCTAAGGAATTCCCCATCGGTTAGCAACCCTATTTTTTTTTTCATTTTTAAAAATCTTGTTTAAATGGATATTAAACCCTAAGTGATCATACAGCGGAACAACATATACAAAACAATCGAACGAACTCAAACAATCGTGTTATAGCCCAATTTTAAGCTTAAACTGCAGGCGGTATCGATACACTTAAGGGGTGTATCGATACCCCCTTGACTAGGTCAACTGGTCAAAGTCAACCCGTAGGGACTGTATCGATACACCCCAGGAGTGTATCGATACCCTCCCCAACGGTTGACTTCCCACGGTCAACGTTAAGATGACGGTATCGATACCCCAGAGGTCGGTATCGATACCGAACTGGACAGTAGCTCCAGTGACAAAAATAGTATCGATACACCTCTCAAGTGTATCGATACACGAGGCTTGAACAAGAAGGTGGTATCGATACCATACCAACCGTATCGATACCCCTGCACAGCAAAAACCTCCAAACTCAGCAAAAACGATCAAGACTCGAATCTAAATGCAATTTAGGACTTTCCTAGACCCCAACAAGCATTCATACAACATTTACATACCACTTTATAGCCATACAAGCACTCAACATGTACATACATCAAAGGAGCATGCAATTGAATCAAGATGACACTTAAACATCCAAAAACTCATACTTCAACATTCAACATAAGGCAAACTCAAAGGCACTTAACCAACATTCAAGATAAGCAATTTAGGCATGGATTACAACTCAAACATGGCATCACAAGCCATACAAAAGCAACATAACATAGAGTCTAAGCAAGCTCCTAACAATCCACAATCATCCAACAAAATCAACACATGTCCCATTGCTTAAACTATTACATGTTCAACATTTAAAAGTCATACTTGATGTACTCAAGCCAATAACCACACTTGGAGGCCCTCCACTTGCCCGAGCAACCCACGAACTAAGGATCTGCAATGTTGAACAAAGAGAGCGTAAGCAATGATGCTTAGTGAGGGTAAGCTCTAAAAACAAACCTCAACATTGCAGGGTCCGAGCACGATCTAGCCAAGGTAAAACACAACCATACCAAGGGTCCACAAGAGCCATAAGATAAAGATGCATGAGCAATGTACAAGATAAATGCCATGATCATAAGCTCAACTCCACAATACATGTAATCACATTCAAGCATTCCATTAAAAATTATAAACCTCAATTCGTTGATACACATATCAAACAACATTGGCACCTAGCTATGACCCGAATACACGGATAGACATGTCGGAACTCACATCCAACAACCACATTACCTCACGATGGGATTTCACTCATCACCGGTCTCGCGGAGGGGATTCCACTCATCCTCACGCCCCGTCGATGGGATTCCACTCATCACCGACTATATTTAAATACAATTTCCGGGTGGACCAGTACTCCTCCTTGGTGACTCAACGCCACCAAGGCCACGCGCGACTTTTGACTCATGTGTACACACTAACATCCTAATAATCGATCATTTGTATTCAAGTATACTAGTGCCAACATTTACTCATTTCACATTACTCATTTCAATCACTTTCGTGCTTAGCACGTACTCACCAACAACCATCATCATGCATGTCTCAATCATCACAATTCATATTTCATCCCACATGTATAATACAATATACATAACCATTCATATCACATATCATACGAGACATACACAACCACATAAAAGAGTTCATCCAAAGGCTCTAGATCAAGCTTAAGATTAGGCTACCACCCTAATCCTAACTCTAGGTGGGTCTACCAAGCCCAACCTAGTCCATATACTCGAACCAACTATTTTAAAACCATTTAAAACAATTAACCACTCACCTAAGCTTCCAAGCTCAAAGACCAAGCAAGCAACCACCTTCAACTTCCCGGATTTGGTCCCAAAGCCTCTTCCACGTTCCCTCTTGCTTCTAGTCAAACAAAACACATACATTACTTCTCAATCCACTACTAAACTCAACCATCAACTTACTTTGCAAACACACCCCAATTTCTACAATTTCCCAAACCACATAAATCTCAAAAACCCAATTTTCGTATTCCAACAATCCTTGGCTGAATCACCCATTTCCAAACACCCAAATGACTTCCAAAACATCCCAAATCACCCTCCTAACATAGGTAGACCATCAGCCCTTCAATTCCAACACTAAACCTCCCAAAAACTCAAGTTTTCATACTCTAAAATTTGCCCTAAGGACCCACTACGAAATTTCATTCAAATTCACCCAAATTAATATATATTGTGTATTTCATTATGCTTAAACAAAACCCCAACACAATTTATCAAAACGAATTGAAAAACCCCCTTAAAAATCCAAACTTCAATATAAACCCTAATTTCCAAAACTAGCCCGGTGCTCAACCAACCAGTCCATACCCAAAATAATATCAAAGCCATAAAAAGGAAGTTCCATCACGTCAACTGAGAACACATGACCCTGAATCTTCAGTGGACACCTCCTATACATACGTCTAACCACAACTGTCTCACCAAAAGAACTAGTAACATGCATACCTACATCTAAGATCTCAACAGAGATATCTAACTTCTTTGCATGCTCACTCAAAATGTAGGAATGCGAAGAACCCGACTCAACCAAAGAAAGCAAAGACATAGACTGTAACTCAAAATTACCTGCTATCACATCGGTGTCGTTCCTGGCCTCTCTCTGAGCATAGACCCTCGCTGGTCCTCCCGCCTCTGGCTGCACGACCACAACATGAGCAAGGTTCCTCTGAGCATCTACCCTAGGTGCATCAACCCTAGGCTGGAAGTAGCCACGACCGCGCCCACGGCCTCTCTGAAAATCATTAGCTCTCGCAGGAGCCTAAGCAATGTTCGGTGCCTGAGCCGCCTGATGCGGACAATCCCTCCTAAAATGGTCCCTCGAACCACAGTTCCAACAAGCATGGAAGTTACCCCAACACTCACCAGCGTGCTGTCTCCCACAACGGGTACACTCGGGCAAACGCCCTCCTACTCTATGGCCCTGATGGCCCCTACCATGGTGGCCACCGCCACGTCTATGGTCAAACTGATGTCCGCCACCTCTGTGCCTCTTGGCATCTCTACCATCATAGTTGTTGTGCCTCTTACCAGAATTAGATCCCCCAGAACGCTTGGCCAGCCCCAAGCTGTGCTCAATGTCCTTGGCTCTAGCAACCAAGACATCAAAGTCAGAATAATCAGAAGCTAAGGTATACCTCTTAACTTCCTCGTGAAGTCCGTATCTGAAACGATCACATAGAGCCCTCTCAGTAGGTACTAACTCCGGAGCATACTGACTCAGACGAACGAAACGAATCTCATAATCAGTCACAGAAGCGTCTCCCTGAGTAAGAGCCATAAACTCTCGCTTCTTCTCATCTAAGTAACTCGGTCCCAAGTACCTCTTCCTGAAAGCGGACTCAAAGAATTCCCAATCAATCTTTGTCTCTGGAACCCCGGTAGTAATGGTGACCCACCAGGTGTAGGCATCACCCTGAAGCAACGAGATCACACAACCCAATCTACGTGCGCCCGCAAAACCCATCTGGGCCAAGATACAAACTGTCTTCTCCAACCATAACTCCGACCTCTCCGGAGTAGATCCTCTAAACTCCTCGGCCCCCAAGCTACGGAGCCTCTCCAAAGGTAGACTGGCATCGTCACAACTAGGTTGAGCTGCAGCCTGAGCTCCCGCAACTGCGGCCTGAAATGCTCCCGCTATCGCTTGCACTAGCGGAGTCATGTCAATTCCAGCTAGACCTTGGCCACCTTGAGGTCCATCTCCTCCGGCTCCATCCTCGCCCCCAACTCCAGGTGGAGGAGGTGGTGGTGGTGGAGGAGCGCCAACTCACGCGGCCACCGGCCCTTCTAGGTGAGCCTCCGCACCAACAGCCGGCTCAACAGGAGCCGCAACCCGTGGTTCCTGACGAACCACCCTCGGCCTACCTCTCGGTCTAGACATCGCCTCACAGATATCAACTACAACCACAACAACAAAACATACAAGCTGGGTTAGCAAGGCAAGGCTTCCAAGTGTTCAAGTACGTTCCCTCACTTAAAATCATTTTTCCAATGTAATAGTAGCAATGGGACTCTTACACGCATGCTTTAAAATAAAACAATCAACATACTTGTCACCCAAGCAATCATTCTTGCAAAACAAGCAAACACCGTGCAATTCAATTCAAAAACTTAAACTTACCTTACTTACCTACCCAAGGTCTCGGTAACCTTAGGCTCTGATACCAACAAGTGTATCCCCCTCGTCCCGGTCTGGCTGAATGACCGGTCCGAGTGGGCCACACGGGGAAAACCGAGTGAAAACTCCCTAAGGAATTCCCCCTCGGTTAGCAACCCTATTTTTTTCATTTTTAAAAATCTTGTCTAAATGGATATTAAACCCTAAGTGATCATACAGCGGAACAACATATACAAAACAATCGAACGAACTCAAACAATCGTGTTATAGCCCAATTTTAAGCTTAAACTGTAGGCGGTATCGATACACTTAAGGGGTGTATCGATACCCCCTTGACTAGGTCAACTGGTCAAAGTCAACCCGTAGGGACCGTATCGATACACCCCAGGAGTGTATCGATACCCTCCCCAACGGTTGACTTCCCACGGTCAACGTTAAGATGACGGTATCGATACCCCAGAGGCCGGTATCGATACCGAACTGGACAGTAGCTCCAGTGACAAAAATAGTATCGATACACCTCTCAAGTGTATCGATACACGAGGCTTGAACAAGAAGGTGGTATCGATACCATACCAACCGTATCGATGCCCTTGCACAGCAAAAACCTCCAAACTCAGCAAAAACGATCAAGACTCGAATCTAAATGCAATTTAGGACTTTCCTAGACCCCAACAAGCATTCATACAACATTTACATACCACTTTATAGCCATACAAGCACCCAACATGTACATACATCAAAGGAGCATGCAATTGAATCAAGATGACACTTAAACATCCAAAAACTCATACTTCAACATTCAACATAAGGCAAACTCAAAGGCACTTAACCAACATTCAAGATAAGCAATTTAGGCATGGATTACAACTCAAACATGGCATCACAAGCCATACAAAAGCAACATAACATAGAGTCTAAGCAAGCTCCTAACAATCCACAATCATCCAACAAAATCAACACATGTCCCATTGCTTAAACTATTACATGTTCAACATTTAAAAGTCATACTTGATGTACTCAAGCCAATAACCACACTTGGAGGCCCTCCACTTGCCCGAGCAACCCACGAACTAAGAATCTGCAATGTTGAACAAAGAGAGCGTAAGCAATGATGCTTAGTGAGGGTAAGCTCTAAAAACAAACCTCAACATTGCAGGGTCCGAGCACGATCTAGCCAAGGTAAAACACAACCATACCAAGGGTCCACAAGAGCCATAAGATAAAGATGAATGAGCAATGTACAAGATAAATGCCATGATCATAAGCTCAACTCCACAATACATGTAATCACATTCAAGCATTCCATTTAAGATTATAAACCTCAATTCGTTGATACACATATCAAACAACATTGGCACCTAGCTATGACCCGAATACACGGATAGACATGTCGGAACTCACATCCAACAACCACATTACCTCACGGTGGGATTTCACTCATCACCGGTCTCGCGGAGGGGATTCCACTCATCCTCACGCCCCCGTCGATGGGATTCCACTCATCACCGAATATATTTAAATACAATTTCTGGGCGGACCTGTACTCCTCCTTGTTGACTCAACACCACCAAGGCCACGCGCGACTTTTGACTCATGTGTACACACTAACATCCTAATGATCGATCATTTGTATTCAAGTATACTAGTGCCAACATTTACTCATTTCACATTACTCATTTCAATCACTTTCGTGCTTAGCACGTACTCACCAACAACCATCATCATGCATGTCTCAATCATCACAATTCATATTTCATCCCACATGTATAATACAATATACATAACCATTCATATCACATATCATACGAGACATACACAACCACATAAAAGATGTTGGGTTGTGTGGAGCTCGATTCGATCAACCAATTATGCTCACCAAGTGGTGGAGAGGTGGATATTTGGGTGGAAGGGTTTAGGAAGCTAGAAAGATTAAAGACACAATGATTTATAGTGGTTCGGCCTTCTAACAAGCACCTACATCCACTACCTTAGCTCCCCACTAAGGATTTCACAATCAATCCACTAATTGATTCGTCCCCTTTTCTAGGATTAGGAGGAAACCCTTACAACCGATCAAGCTTCTACCCAAGCCTTGATCAAAACCCTCTTTTACAAAGAGACAAATGAAAGCAAACTTAAACCCTCTAATAGGTGTTTGTTTGCACAATTAAGCACTCACCCAAAACCTAAAACACTTGAGCAAATTTGACAATTTTGGCTCACTAGTGTTTGTCTATACAAGAAATGACACTTTAAGCACTAAGACAATTTCTTGATCATTTGTTGATTGACAATTGAAGCATTAGTCTTCTCTTGATGCTTGGAGGTCCCTTTTATACTCCCAATTGAGTTTATAGCCGTTTAGGACCGTTGGGATTGAAATAGAGTCGTTGGAGCCTTTAATTCCCTCCATAAATGCAGTTCTGCAGCTCCCCGTTTCGAAACGCTTGAACCCGTTTCGGAACACCCTCAATATAGAAAGAGCCGTTGCAGTCTGTCAGGGTACCCGTTTCGGAACACCCCTTTGCCGTTTCGGAACGCGTATCGGAACGCCCTTAGCCCGTATCGAAACGACCTGCATTTAAAAGTTAGTTGGGAAAGAGCCGTTGGGGTTTATGACCGTTGGGGTCAGTGCCACGTGGGCGTATCGAAACGGCCTAGCCTGTTTCGAAACGCTGGCCCCGTTTCGATACGAGTATCGAAACGTTTTGGCCACTGGAAGGCACCCGTTTTGAAACGCCCTAGGGTGTTTCGAAACACTTGGTCAGTTTTGTGAAAATAGGCCTTTGAAAACATGAAAAACCTTTATGAAAAATTCCTTAAATAATATTTCAAGTTGTTTGGACTTTGGAAATGTTTTAAATACTTTTTAAATCAGTCCAAAAACATTTTTCAATTATTATATCAAAACATTAGTTCTACAATCTCCCCCTTTTTGATATAATAAAACCACTTGAAAAATTGTTTGGAATTCTCCCCCTTTATCTTTAAAAATGTGAATAAGAGATGAAGAAATTAATTCAAATAAAACTCCCCCTTATTCATTTGAAAATTCAATTTTTCAAACCATTTCTCCCCCTTTTTGTTATATCAAAAAGATTTAAAACATTAAGTTCAAAAATAACAATAGAGGTATAAATTTTGATAAAAAAGAAAATTTGGTTTTAAAATGGCTCCCCCTTACTCAAAGCATCATTGAAATGTTAGTCACAACATATATGATCATCTAGTTGAATTTAAATTAAAATAAACAAATAAAAGCAAAAACAACTAGAAATTTTTACCACACTTGAACTCAAGGGAGGATGTGAAGCCTTCCTTCTTCAAGTGTTCTTCCTTGTGTGCATGGAGCTCCCCCTCAATGTTTGACTTGTTGAACATCTCCATCACACCTACAATAGACAATCAAGTAACTTTTGGTATCCAAATTGCTTTGGATCCATAAACGTTAGTTGCACAAACTTTAGTCCCCTTTGGAATCCATTTTTCAATTTCATCCTTTTTAGTTGAAGTATTAAGTCCTTTTGGGACCCAAACACTTCTAAAACATTTACCATTTTTAAATCTAGGGGCACTAGATTGTCTAACATAAAAATTTGATTTTCCAAAATTGTTTTTCTTTTCAAGCTCTTTGGAAATCAAATCTTTTTCTCCTTGAACTTTTTGAAGCAATTTTTGTAAATCAAGACATTTTAGTTCAAACTCTTCAAGTTTTGCTTCAAGTTCAAGTTTGGTTTTAGAAAGCAAATCATTTTGAATTTTTAACTTTGAAATCAATTTATTGTTTTTCAAAATGTGGCTTTTAAAATCTAAAACCAAATCATCATAGGCATCTTGTAATTCATCAAAAGTGTAAGAACATGAAGTAGATGAATTAGAAGTTACCCTTGAATCTTCTTCGATGGCCATAAGGCAAAGGTTGGCTTGTTCATCATCGGTGGAGTCTTCATCACTCCAAGTAGCCAATTGTGCCTTCTTCTTATGGCTTGAAGTGCTTGCTCTCTCCTTTCTTTTAGGTTCTCGTTCAAGCTCTCTCAAAGCTTTCTTCATGAAAGGGGCACACTTCTTGAAGAGATGAACTATCTCTTCATCTTCCTCTTCCTCTTCACTTGAGTAGACATGATGGCAAGTGGAGGATTTGAGAGTCATGGCACTAGCATTGATGCCAAGCCCTTTGATTTTCTTTTCTCCCATAGCTCTTATTTCTTCCCTCTTCTTCTCATCCTCTTTGTTCTTCTTCATGATTTGATGAGTAAGAAGTGACCCCATGAGTTCATCAAGCTTCAAGGTCTTCAAATTTTTGGCTTCGATGATGGCGGTCCTCTTTGAGTCCCAAGACTCGGGAAGTGAGTAGATGAGCTTTCGAACAAGCTTCTCCTCCGGGATGGCTTCTCCATAACCTTTAAGACCATTTGTGATGGTGGAGAACCTATCAAACATCTTCTCGATGTTCTCTTCCGGATCCATTTTGAAGTTCTCATACTCCAAGGTTAGGAGCCCAATCTTGGTCTCCTTGACTTCGTTTGTCCCCTCGTATGTGACTTCAAGCTTGTCCCATACCTCCTTGGCACTCTCACAAGAAGACATCTTCTCATAGATGGTTGGGCCAAATGCACAAAACAAGATGTGCAAGGCTTTGCAATTAAGCTCCATCTTCTTGCGATCGTCGGCACTCCACTCCGCTTTACTTCTTTTAGGCACGAACGGACCATCTTCAACTACATCCCAAAGCTTGTAATCTTTTGATTTGATGAAGAACTTCATCTTTGTCTTCCAATGGGCATAGTGAGCTCCGTCGAAGAAAGGCGGTTTGTCTATGGATTGCGCCATTTTAGCCGGTTGATGAAAAAGTGATCGAGCTTGCCGGATCTTCTCAATAGGATGTTAATCCTCACCGATTGAGCCAAGCTCTGATACCAATTGTTGGGTTGTGTGGAGCTCGATTCGATCAACCAATTATGCTCACCAAGTGGTGGAGAGGTGGATATTTGGGTGGAAGGGTTTAGGAAGCTAGAAAGATTAAAGACACAATGATTTATAGTGGTTCGGCCTTCTAACAAGCACCTACATCCACTACCTTAGCTCCCCACTAAGGATTTCACAATCAATCCACTAATTGATTCGTCCCCTTTTCTAGGATTAGGAGGAAACCCTTACAACCGATCAAGCTTCTACCCAAGCCTTGATCAAAACCCTCTTTTACAAAGAGACAAATGAAAGCAAACTTAAACCCTCTAATAGGTGTTTGTTTGCACAATTAAGCACTCACCCAAAACCTAAAACACTTGAGCAAATTTGACAATTTTGGCTCACTAGTGTTTGTCTATACAAGAAATGACACTTTAAGCACTAAGACAATTTCTTGATCATTTGTTGATTGACAATTGAAGCATTAGTCTTCTCTTGATGCTTGGAGGTCCCTTTTATACTCCCAATTGAGTTTATAGCCGTTTAGGACCGTTGGGATTGAAATAGAGTCGTTGGAGCCTTTAATTCCCTCCATAAATGCAGTTCTGCAGCTCCCCGTTTCGAAACGCTTGAACCCGTTTCGGAACACCCTCAATATAGAAAGAGCCGTTGCAGTCTGTCAGGGTACCCGTTTCGGAACACCCCTTTGCCGTTTCGGAACGCGTATCGGAACGCCCTTAGACCGTATCGAAACGACCTGCATTTAAAAGTTAGTTGGGAAAGAGTCGTTGGGGTTTATGACCGTTGGGGTCAGTGCCACGTGGGCGTATCGAAACGGCCTAGCCTGTTTCGAAACGCTGGCCCCGTTTCGATACGAGTATCGAAACGTTTTGGCCACTGGAAGGCACCCGTTTCGAAACGCCCTAGGGTGTTTCGAAACACTTGGTCAATTTTGTGAAAATAGGCCTTTGAAAACATGAAAAACCTTTATGAAAAATTCCTTAAATAATATTTCAAGTTGTTTGGACTTTGGAAATGTTTTAAATACTTTTTAAATCAGTCCAAAAACATTTTTCAATTATTATATAAAAACATTAGTTCTACAAAAGAGTTCATCCAAAGGCTGTAGATCAAGCTTAGGATTAGGCTATCACCCTAATCCTAACTCTAGGTGGGTCTACCAAGCCCAACCTAGTCCATATACTCGAACCAACTATTTTAAAACCATTTAAAACAATTAACCATTCATCTAAGCTTCCAAGCTCAAAGACCAAGCAAACAACCACCTTCAACTTCCCGGATTTGGTCCCAAAGCCTCTTCCACGTTCCCTCTTGCTTCTAGTCAAACAAAACACATACATTACTTCTCAATCCACTACTAAACTCAACCATCAACTTACTTTGCAAACACACCCCAATTTCTACAATTTCCCAAACCACATAAATCTCAAAACCCCAATTTTCGTATTCCAACAATCCTTGGCTGAATCACCCATTTCCAAACACCCAAATGACTTCCAAAACATCCCAAATCACCCTGCTAACATAGGTAGACCATCAGCCCTTCAATTCCAACACTAAACCTCCCAAAAACTCAAGTTTTCATACTCTAAAATTTGCCCTAAGAACCCACTATGAATTTTCATTCAAATTCACCCAAATTAATATATATTGTGTATTTCATTATGCTTAAACAAAACCCCAACACAATTTATCAAAACGAATTGAAAAACCCCCTTAAAAATCCAAACTTCAATATAAACCCTAGTTTCCAAAACTCTATATTTTTGAAATCCAAGACCATAGATAAGTAGAGAATAGAGAGGAGGTTAAGAAAACATATTTACCTTTTAATTTGGTGTTGAAATCGAGTGGCAAAATCAATGGAATAGTAGCTAGGGTTTTGGGAGAGTTTGAAAATGGGGGAGAGGGGTTTGAAATTGGGAAAGGGAGGATGAGAAAGAAGATGACAACTTTTTCCTTAAAGTTGTCTTGCTTTATTTAAAATTTGGGTAAATTACAACATAGGTCCCTCCCTTCATTTTAAAGCTCAATTTGGTCATTATTTGTAGTTGAATTGTTTTAATTAAATTTTTATTTAACTCAAACTAAAACCTGGTTAACTCCTAGGCCTAAGACATGGGCGTTACAACTCTCTCCCACTTAAGGAATTTCGTCCCCGAAATTACCTGGTGGAAACAAATACGGAAACTACTCAACCATATCTAGTTTCCTCTCCCACGTGGCCTCTTCCACGCCTCTTTGTCTCCACAACACATTGACCAACTCTATGGTCTTGCCGCGCAACACCTTGCTATCAGAAGCAAGTATCTCAACGGGTTCTTCATTGTAGGACAAATCCGGATTTAACTCTATCTCCTCAACGGGCATCACATGAGAAGGATCTGATCTATATCTCCTAAGCATAGACACATGAAAGACATCATGGATCTTCTCTAACTCCGAAGGTAACCTCAAACGATAAGCTACAGGCCCAATCCGCTCAACTATCTCATACGGACCAATGAACCTCGGACTCAACTTGCCCTTTCGGCCGAATCTCATTACCTTCTTCCACGGAGATACTTTCAGAAACACTTTCTCACCCACTGAGTAATCAATCTCTTTCCTCTTTAGATCTGAATAAGACTTCTGAAGATCGGAAGCTGCTTTCAAACGGTCACAAATCAACTTTACTTTGTCGGTAGTCCCCTTAAGCAAGTCTGGCATAGGTAACAATCTCTGACCTATCTCAGCCCAACAAATTGGAGTCCTACATCGTCTACCATACAAAGCCTCATAAGGTGCCATCTGAATGCTAGACTGATAGCTGTTGTTGTAAGCAAACTCAACCAACGGTAAGTGCTTCTCCCAAGAACCCTGAAAATCAATCACACAACAACGAAGCATATCCGCAAGAATCTGTATCACTCGCTCTGACTGCCCATCGGACTGCGGATGATAAGATGTGCTGAAATGCAAACGACTACCCAAAGCACTATGTAAGCAACCCCAGAACCTCGAAGTAAATCTAGGATCCCTATCTGAAACAATGGACTTCGGAACTCCATGAAGTCTCACAATCTCACGGATGTACAAGTTTGCCAACTTGTCTAAGGAATCCGTAGTGTTCACTGCTAAGAAGTGAGCACACTTAGTGAACCTATCAACAATCACCCAAACTGAATTCTTCTTCGAAGGAGACAAAGGCAACCCCGATACAAAATCCATGGTGATCCTCTCCCATTTCCATTCCGGAATCTTCAAAGGCTGTAGCAAACCTGAAGGAACCTGATGTTCTGCCTTCACTCTCTGACAAACCATGCAACGGCTCACATACTCGGCTACATCTCTCTTCAAACCAACCCAGAAGTAATCATTCTTCAAATATCGGTACATTTTGGTACTACCCGGATGCATAGAAAAGGGACTTGAATGTGCTTCACTCAGAATCTGACGTCTCAACTCAACATCTTCAGGTACAACAATTCTATCTCTAAAGCACAACAAGCTTTCACCACTGAAACTATACTCAGTCGGTCTTGTAACACCCTGATTTAAATGGTCTAAAAAAAGGTTTATGCAGCCAAGGGGGTTTGAACCCGTGACCTTGGCTGCCAAGGTTAGGAGTTTAACCAATTGTACTAAGGTTATGTTTGGTTATTATTGCCAAGAATTGTTTTTATATTTAGGATCTGTTAAAAAAATAATAATTAAATAATGAAAATATCCTACCTACCCCATTATCGAATATGAGTTTATTTTGGTATCAATTTCTCCCAAAAAAAAGTCCCAGAAACACTCCCCACTCGTTATTTTCCTCTCTCCCACCTTTTCAACTTCCATCACCGGCCACACCATTCGATCGGCCTCACCGCCGCTCCGTGTACGACACCGCTACCATCGATAGAGTCATCGTCCCACCCTGATCCTGCCGCCGTCACTCACAGGCGCGTTAGTGCCGCCGTCCGTCACGAGGCATGAATCGAAAGTCGACAGAAACCCTAAGTGCAACCCTCTTTTTCCGGCAATTCCGTCACCGTCCGCCGTCCGTTCGCCACGTCAAGGCCACCGTCGAACTCCTGGTCCCAAGGCGAACAAAACCCCTATGTTTGATCGCCCGTCCGACGTCGACAGGAGCCTCGTCGGAGTTAAATAGAAAACCGATCGTTTCCTCCTTGTTTCGGTAAGTTTGGTGAATTTTTGATCTATTTTCGAGTTAAAGGTGGTGTGGGTTGTGAAATCGGGAGAAAATGAGCATTTTGGGCCATTTTCCGGCCATTTTAGGCCGCGCGTGGGCCTCACGCGCCGTCCGGGGTGATTTCCGGCTGCCCTAGACGGTGGCCGTTGAACCGGCCGGCTCAGACCGGTCTAACCCGTTAACCCGTACCCGACCCGTTGACCAACCCGACCCGTTGACCCGTACCCGACCCGTTGACCAAGTCAACTCGCCCGAGTTAACCCAGTGAGTCAACTCGGTGAGTCAACCCGGTCAACCAGTGACGTCAGCATGACTGCTGACGTCAGCGTTGACCTGCCCGTTAACCGTTGACCTGCCCGTTGACCGTTGACTTTGACCAAAAAGTCAACTTTTCCAGAAAAGCCCTATTTTATGTTTTTCGACGTCCCGAGTCCGATTTTGAAGCCCGTTTCGTGAAATTCTAACCCGAAAGCCTCTAAATTGGACCTTGAACTCGAGTCTTCTTATGTATTTTAATAATCAGTTGTGGGCAATGTGATTAAGTACTAAAATTGAATTTTGTGCGATTGAAGGTATTCAAAGTTCCTTGTATTCGGGATGTAGAGGACGTCGCATTCGGGTTCGAGAGTGATCGAACAGAGTATAATAGTCGACCGATATAGCAAGTATTAAAGGTAATACACTACTACTTCTTGTATGCTTTGAGAACATGTTGGTATTTGTTAATGCATGCATGAAAATGATAAGGAGTGTTGTTAGCCCTACTTAAGTCAAACTAAATATGAAATTGAGTATGATAATTTAGATAAGACCGAAATGCTCGAACGAGGAAGCTAATAAATCTGAAGTATCTGAAGTTCATTAAGTAATTAATGAGGCATCTAATCTTTAATTATGAGCATTAGTGTGAAATGTTTAAATGTGAAAGATACCTAGACATGAAATTACAAAAATACCCTCAAGGTATGAGAATGACTTAAATACCATTGGAATTGGAAGCGATCTAGAAATCTACGCTAGATATGGTAAAACAACCTGATTCATTTGAAAACCTCGAACTATTTGGAAAGCCATGGTAACAGGATTTAAACCTTCGTGATTGTAAGGTGTTAGGTCTCCTTGAATTTGGAATGAATCTCCGACTATAGGATTAGGAGAATATATATACATACCCCTGAATTAAGCAAATGGCTCAAAATACTGAATGATAGTATTGACTAAAAAGAGCTGAAGTATCCTCGGACACCGAGGTTTACAAATTAACCGGAAGGATGGTTAAACCCTTGAGTTCTAAAATGAATGAAGTGGTTGGAAGTATCAAAATTCTTGAATGACTGAAATAACCCCTTTTGACTGAAATAAGTAAATTGCCCTTGATAAATTCTGGAAATGCCAATAAAGTTGGAAATGACTGAAATGCCCTTAAGGGTAGAAGCATGACTTACGTACGTCAATTACTCCTGATATTAATGTAAGGTTGGAAATTTCCCCGCACAGAATATAAGTTTGACTATTCCGTAGAAAATCTTGTGGTGAAATATGAAAGCAACCGTTCAGATATACGATACAGTTGGATGCATCAGAAGCGTTGGATTGTACTGCAAGGTGGGAATATGTAGTTCGAATGGTTTTGGAGGCTCGATAAACTTCTGGGAATCTTAAATATTGCAAATCGTCATTTCATCATTATTGGGCTAAATTACAAATCACCCCTGATAGTTAAATGACCAAAATGCCCTCGTTGGCCCAAGTAATCAAAATTGCCCTGAATGTATTGATATCATGAAAGATCTTGACGTAGAAATCCCTAAATGCATGGTTGGAAACTTGATGAGCAAAATAGAATTTCCAATCCACTGTTTACGCCATGTTGGTATAAATTACCAAAATGTCGTGTATGATAAAATGACCATAATGCCCCTAGTAGACTTAAATGGCTAAATCACTCATGATATGCCTAAATTCTCAAGATCTTGATGTATCATCTCCTGACTATCTGGTTTGAATCGTTAGTACAAACCCCTCTTTTAATAGGGGCCTTGTTTCAAAGATCCGTTCAATTGTTAAAAGTTAATATGTTCTCTTCCGTAAATGTCAAGTATCTCCAAGGAAATAAACTATTCCACCTAGTGTGTCCAGGTGTACTACACGACTATTTTTGCATACTGATTTACATGTTATAATACCGATTATGTGCACATGATAGAATACTTGAACTCACATGAACATGACATGTTTTATAATTTAACATGACCGTACTATATTTTTGATATATGCATATGCACCTGATATGACCAACATGCTATATGGATAATGTATTACTAAAAATACAGCTATTGATTAACCGAACCGTTACATAGATTGTTACTGGGGTACTTGGGATAGAATATGAAGTGACCGTAGGTTCAGCCCTGATCCAGCTGGTAATTCCTTTACCGTTACAGGTTCCTAAGCTTCGGCTAGGGTAATACCTACCATACCGTACCGTACCGTTCCTAAGGTAATCCCTTAGGATGGAACCTATGCCTAATGGGCACTGGTTAACGCCTTTGACGCAGTTTTGGGGAACTGCCTCTTGGAGTGTGGTTGGAGGGTAGATAAAAGATTTAATCGTACCGTATTGTTACTTGAACTTTATGTTTTTGAACTGGAAATGTATAGTATACTGTTGTTGTACATGTTTTACTTACACTGTTGGAACACACTAGGAACCGAACTCTCTAATTCCACCTCTGTACATTAATAGCCTATAATTCCCGTCTAATTCTCGATGATTGAATAAAGAACAAGTACCGTTAACCTCAAGTATAACGTTACCTGAAATATCAAAAAAAAAAAGAAATGAAGACCGTTACTGCGTGGAGCATCATGAAAATGTTATGCCTACCCTATATCTGCATGAGCTTATGGCATCTTTTGGAAGTTTTGTATTACTGAGCTTTTCCAAGCTCACGTTGTTTTTACCATTGCAGGTTAAAGGAATATATCATGGTATAACGTTTGACATCAGTGTTGGGAGTTCTCTCGGCGTTGCTTTTGGAGTACGGTACCGACATAGTTAGTGGGCATGCATATCATTATTGTTTCATGATAGTGTCTGTAAAATGTTTTCTGAAATTCTGTTATATGTTTAAATGATTTCATGAAAGAATATTTTTCAACAAAAGTTACCATTATAATTTAATATGTATTTTTCGGAGAAAATGTTTTATGTGTATTTTTACCGTGGGTCGCTCCTGTGACCTTAATGTGGCTTCCTAGGATCCGTCGTAATGCATAGGCGGGTCTAGGGGGTTACAGGTCTTCCTTGCTTCTCTCTAATCAACTGAATCAAAGAAGGCTTCACTTGCAACTCGGTGATCAAACCACCATCATCGGACACACTCAATCTAGCAAACATAGCTCTCAACTCAACAACCACTTTTCTACTCAAAGCATCGACTACTACATTTGCTTTACCCGGATGGTACTCAATGGTCAAATCATAATCTTTTAACAACTCTAGCCATCTTCTCTATCTCAAGTTCAACTCTTTCTGTGTCATCAAGTACTTCAAGCTCTTGTGATCGGTGTAAACAATACACTTCTCGCCATACAAGTAATGACGCAAAATCTTCAATGCAAACACAACTGAGGCTAGCTCTATGTCATGAGTAGGATAGTTCTTCTCATGAATCTTCAACTGTCTAGAAGCATAAGCAACAACTCTCCTATCTTGCATCAAAACACATCCTAAGCCTACGTAGGAAGCATCACTGTAAATCACAAACTCCTTACCAGAAACAGGTTGCACTAATATTGGAGCATTTGTCAAAGCTTCTTTCAATTTCTCAAAGGCCTTCTGTCTTGCATCTGACCATTCAAATTTGACTCTTTTTTGCAACAACTTAGTCAAAGGAGCAGCTACTCTAGAGAAACCATCAACAAATCTCCTATAGTAACCGGCTAATCCTAGGAAACTCCTAATCTCGGTCACGGACTTAGGTTGTTTCCACTCAACAATAGCCTCAATCTTCGATGGACCAACTCGGATACCTTCGGCTGAAACAACATGGCCAAGAAACACGACCTCTCGAATCCAGAACTCACATTTACTAAGCTTCGCATACAACTGATTGCTCAACAATCTCTGTAAAACAAATCTCAAGTGCTCATCATGCTCTTCTTCTGTCTTCGAGTACACAAGTATATCATCAATGAAGACAACTACAAACCGGTCCAAATAGTCTCTAAAAATTCTGTTCATCATGTCCATGAATGCTGCAGGTGCATTCGTGAGCCCAAATGGCATCACAAGAAACTCATAGTGGCCATATCTAGTCCTAAAAGTTGTCTTCGGAACATCACACTCCTTCACCTTCAACTGATAATACCCGGATCTCAAATCTATCTTCGAGAACACTGAAGCACCTCTCAACTGATCAAACAAATCATCTATACGAGGCAACGGATACTTGTTCTTCACAGTCAACTGATTCAACTGTCTATAGTCAATACACATGCGCATGCTACCATCTTTCTTTTTCACAAACAACACTGGAGCACCCCACGGAGAACTACTAGGCCTAATGAAACCACGGTCTAATAATTCTTGCAACTAACTCTTCAATTCTTTCAACTCTTTCGGAGCCATACGATACGGAGCTATCGAAACAGGATTAGATCCTGAAACTGTCTCAATCACAAACTCAACATCTCTGTCAGGAGGCAAGCCCGGCAACTCTTCAGGAAACACATCTGGAAAGTCACACACTGTTCTGATATCTTTCGGTCTAGCTTCACTCATATCCGGATTCATAACATAAGCTAAATAAGCCCCACATCCAGAGTCCATCAACCTATGAGCCTCTAAAGCTGACACCACATTAGACAAGAACTTAATGTTCTCGCCCACTACCACTACCTCGTAGTCATCAGAAAGCTTCAAAGAAATTCTCTTTGTCTCAAAATCCACACTAGCCCGGTGCTCAACCAACCAGTCCATACCCAAAATAATATCAAAGCCATAAAAAGGAAGTTCCATCACGTCAACTGAGAACACATGACCCTGAATCTTCAGTGGACACCTCCTATACATACGTCTAACCACAACTGTCTCACCAAAAGAACTAGTAACATGCATACCTACATCTAAGATCTCAACAGGGATATCTAACTTCTGTGCATGCTCACTCAAAATGTAGGAATGCGTAGAACCCGAATCAACCAAAGAAAGCAAAGACATAGACTGTAACTCAAAATTACCTGCTATCACATCGGTGTCGTTCCCGGCCTCTCTCTGAGCATAGACCCTCGCTGGTCCTCCCACCTCTGGCTGCACGACCACAACATGAGCAAGGTTCCTTTGAGCATCTACCCTAGGTGCATCAACCCTAGGCTGGAAGTAGCCACGACCGCGCCCACGGCCTCTCTGAAAATCATTAGCTCTCGCAGGAGCCTCAGCAATGTTCGGTGCCTGAGCCGCCTGATGCGGACAATCCCTCCTAAAATGGTCCCTCGAACCACAGTTCCAACAAGCATGGAAGTTACCCCAACACTCACCAGCGTGCTGTCTCCCACAACGGGTACACTCGGACAAACGCCTTCCTCCTCTATGGCCCTGATGGCCCCTACCATGGTGGCCACCGCCACGTCTATGGTCAAACTGATGTCCGCTACCTCTGTGCCTCTTGGCATCTCTACCATCATAGTTGTTGTGCCTCTTACCAGAATTAGATCCCCCAGAACGCTTGGCCAGCCCCAAGCTGTGCTCAATGTCCTTGGCTCTAGCAACCAAGACATCAAAGTCAGAATAATCAGAAGCTAAGGTATACCTCTTAACTTCCTCGTGAAGTCCGTATCTGAAACGATCACATCGAGCCCTCTCAGTAGGTACTAACTCCGGAGCATACTGGCTCAGACGAACGAAACGAATCTCATAATCAGTCACAGAAGCGTCTCCCTGAGTAAGAGCCATAAACTCTCGCTTCTTCTCATTTAAGTACCTCGGTCCCAAGTACCTCTTCCTGAAAGCGGACTCAAAGAATTCCCAATCAATCTCTGTCTCTGGAACTCCGGTAGTAATGGTGACCCACCAGGTGTAGGGATCACCCTGAAGCAACGAGATCATACAACCCAATCTACGTGCGTCCGCACAACCCATCTGGGCCAAGATACGAACTGTCTTCTCCAACCATAACTCCGACCTCTCCAGAGTAGATCCTCTAAACTCCTCGGCCCCCAAGCTACGGAGCCTCTTCAAAGGTAGACTGGCATCGTCACACCTAGGCTGAGCTGCAGCCTGAGCTCCCGCAACTGCGGCCTGAAATGCTCCCGCTATCGCTTGCACTAGCGGAGTCAAGTCAATTCCAGCTGGACCTTGGCCACCTTGAGGTCCATCCCCTCCGGCTCCATCCTCGCCCCCAACTCCAGGTGGAGGAGGTGGTGGTGGTGGAGGAGCGCCAACTCCCGTGGCCACCGGCCCTTCTAGGTGAGCCTCCGCACCAACAGCCGGCTCAACAGGAGCCGCAACCCGTGGTTCCTGACGAACCACCATCGGCCTACCTCTCGGTCTAGACATCGCCTCACAGATATCAACTACAACCACAACAACAAAACATACAAGCTGGGTTAGCAAGGCAAGGCTTTCAAGTGTTCAAGTACGTTCCCTCACTTAAAATCATTTTCCAATGTAATAGTAGCAATGAGACTCTTACACGCATGCTTTAAAATAAAACAATCAACATACTTGTCACCCAAACAATCATTCTTGCAAAACAAGCAAACACCGTGCAATTCAATTCAAAAACTTAAACTTACCTTACTTACCTACCCAAGGTCTCGGTAACCTTAGGCTCTGATACCAATAAGTGTATCCCCCTCGTCCCGGTCTGGCTGAATGACCGGTCTGAGTGGGCCACACGGGGAAAACCGAGTGAAAACTCCCTAAGGAATTCCCCCTCGGTTAGCAACCCTATTTTTTTTCATTTTAAAAATCTTGTCTAAATGGATATTAAACCCTAAGTGATCATACAGCGGAACAACATATACAAAACAATCGAACGAACTCAAACAATCGTGTTATAGCCCAATTTTAAGCTTAAACTACAGGCGGTATCGATACACTTAAGGGGTGTATCGATACCCCCTTGACTAGGTCAACTGGTCAAAGTCAACCCGTAGGGACCGTATCGATACACCCCAGGAGTGTATCGATACCCTCCCCAACGGTTGACTTCCCACGGTCAACGTTAAGATGACGATATCGATACCCCAGAGGCCGGTATCGATACCGAACTGGACAGTAGCTCCAGTGACAAAAATAGTATCGATACACCTCTCAAGTGTATCGATACACGAGGCTTGAACAAGAAGGTGGTATCGATACCATACCAACCGTATCGATACCCCTGCACAGCAAAAACCTCCAAACTCAGCAAAAATGATCAAGACTCGAATCTAAATGCAATTTAGGACTTTCCTAGACCCCAACAAGCATTCATACAACATTTACATACCACTTTATAGCCATACAAGCACCCAACATGTACATACATCAAAGGAGCATGCAATTGAATCAAGATGACACTTAAACATCCAAAAACTCATACTTCAACATTCAACATAAGGCAAACTCAAAGGCACTTAACCAACATTCAAGATAAGCAATTTAGGCATGGATTACAACTCAAACATGGCATCACAAGCCATACAAAAGCAACATAACATAGATTCTAAGCAAGCTCCTAACAATCCACAATCATCCAACAAAATCAACACATGTCCCATTGCTTAAACTATTACATGTTCAACATTTAAAAGTCATACTTAATGTACTCAAGCCAATAACCACACTTGGATGCCCTCCACTTGCCCGAGCAACCCACGAACTAAGGATCTGCAATGTTGAACAAAGAGAGCGTAAGTAATGATGCTTAGTGAGGGTAAGCTCTAAAAACAAACCTGAACATTGCAAGGTCCGAGCACGATCTAGCCAAGGTAAAACACAACCATACCAAGGGTCTACAAGAGCCATAAGATAAAGATGCATGAGCAATGTACAAGATAAATGCCATGATCATAAGCTCAACTCCACAATACATGTAATCACATTCAAGCATTCCATTAAAGATTATAAACCTCAATTCGTTGATACACATATCAAACAACATTGGCACCTAGCTATGACCCGAATACACGGATAGACATGTCGGAACTCACATCCAACAACCACATTACCTCACGGTGGGATTTCACTCATCACCGGTCTCGCAGAGGGGATTCCACTCATCCTCACGCCCCGTCGATGGGATTCCACTCATCACCGACTATATTTAAATACAATTTCCGGGCGGACCCGTACTCCTCCTTGGTGACTCAACGCCACCAAGGCCACGCGCGACTTTTGACTCATGTGTACACACTAACATCCTAATGATCGATCATTTGTATTCAAGTATACTAGTGCCAACATTTACTCATTTCACATTACTCATTTCAATCACTTTCGTGCTTAGCACGTACTCACCAACAACCATCATCATGCATGTCTCAATCATCACAATTCATATTTCATCCCACATGTATAATACAATATACATAACCATTCATATCACATATCATACGAGACATACACAACCACATAAAAGAGATCATCCAAAGGCTCTAGATCAAGCTTAGGATTAGGCTACCACCCTAATCCTAACTCTAGGTGGGTCTACCAAGCCCAACCTAGTCCATATACTCGAACCAACTATTTTAAAACCATTTAAAACAATTAACCACTCACCTAAGCTTCCAAGCTCAAAGACCAAGCAAGCAACCACCTTCAACTTCCCGGATTTGGTCCCAAAGCCTCTTCCACGTTCCCTCTTGCTTCTAGTCAAACAAAACACATACATTACTTCTCAATCCACTACTAAACTCAACCGTCAACTTACTTTGCAAACACACCCCAATTTCTACAATTTCCCAAACCACATAAATCTCAAAAACCCAATTTTCGTATTCCAACAATCCTTGGCTGAATCACCCATTTCCAAACACCCAAATGACTTCCAAAACATCCCAAATCACCCTCCTAACATAGGTAGACCATCAGCCCTTCAATTCCAACACTAAACCTCCCAAAAACTCAAGTTTTCATACTCTAAAATTTGCCCTAAGGACCCACTACGAAATTTCATTCAAATTCACCCAAATTAATATATATTGTGTATTTCATTATGCTTAAACAAAACCCAACACAATTTATCAAAACGAATTGAAAAACCCCCTTAAAAATCCAAACTTCAATATAAACCCTAATTTCCAAAACTCTATATTTTTGAAATCCAAGACCATAGATAAGTAGAGAATAGAGAGGAGGTTAAGAAAACATATTTACCTTTTAATTTGGTGTTGAAATCGAGTGGCAAAATCAATGGAATAGTAGCTAGGGTTTTGGGAGAGTTTGAAAATGGGGGAGAGGGGTTTGAAATTGGGAAAGGGAGGATGAGAAAGAAGATGACAACTTTTTCCTTAAAGTTGTCTTGCTTTATTTAAAATTTGGGTAAATTACAACATAGGTCCCTCCCTTCATTTTAAAGCTCAATTTGATCATTATTTGTAGTTGAATTGTTTTAATTAAATTTTTATTTAACTCGAACTAAAACCCGGTTAACTCCTAGGCCTAAGACACGGGCGTTACAAAAACAAAATAAGTAGATTATTAAATGTTCTTTTTGTTTCCAATTGTATTATATTGACACAATTGTTTTCAATCTTATATAAAATATTATAAATGCATTAATGAGGAATTGCCATAGTTTAGAATTTGACTTTAAGATAGTTTAACAGTCCAATAAGATTGAATGAGTTTAATTTAGTTATTTCATACAAATATTTAATATTTTATATTAGATTATTACACATACGTTTTGAGTAAAAAACTATTTTATATAGAAATTATTTTTCGGAAACAAATATAAATAAGTGTGTATTTCTAGCTTTTAAAAAATAGTTTTATTGTGTCGCTACTCAAGTAAGATTTGAGTGGTACTGGTAGTTAAGACTAAGGTCTTTCTATTGTCTGTCTAGTTCGTTTTTGTTTTATTTGTTACTTTGTGTTATCACTTGTACTCTTTTCTTCTATTTAAGTTTAAAGAGGTTTTTAGTGAGCCTTAGGATAACAATAACATCATGATGTTCTTTATTCATATTCTTTTTACCAAAAAAATAGTTTTGCATACCTATTTTGAAAAAAAAATATTTTAGACACTCATTCTTTAATTTCTAGATCTGTCACTATACATAGAGCAATATTAAATTTGTACTTAAATTTAATAGTTTCGTGTTCAAACCTTAAATCATAATTTTTAGTTATTTTATTTAAAATTATATAAAATATGTAAATACATATCATATAAAAAAAATTAATCCTTTTCCTGACCGAATTATCTCATGAACAAGTTAACTCATGCCACCAACTTAGTCATAGATTTTATAATAATAGAGATGAAGAATTTTATTTAGCTATAAATTAAAGGTTAGTGCTTGTATTTTTTTTTCTTGAAAAAAATAAGACCTCATTAAAAATCCATTTTATAACCAGGTTCAAATAAAAGTTTGATTCCGAACATTAAAAAGGAAGAAAAGAGTGTCCACATAATATACTAATCACGAACCATAAACGCCTCTGAAATACAAGGGCATAATTCAATACTAATTACAGTATAAGAGCTTTTTAATATGTTAGCATTTTGTAATTGAAAATTCCAGCAATTTGAAAATAATAATAATAATTTGGCTAGATTTTGATGATTGTGTTGGACCCGTTTATAAATGTTCCAATCTTGAAAGATGCTTGTGAAATTTTCTAAGCCACTTAGGGGTGGGTCTAAGGACAATTGTATATGGAGTACTTGGCTGTTGAAAATTGCAGCAAACATAACTCAGTGTCTTAAATGAAAGCCTCTGACATGTATATATATATATAGATAGATAAATAAATAGATATAAATAAATAAATAAATAAATAAATAAATGTAAACTCATTTAATAATCTAAAATCAGTGTATATTTTTAGTTTAATATCGTGTACGTGGATCATATCCATGTATATATGATAGAGAATCATTTGTAAAAAAATATATGGCCATGTTTGGTAAAAAGAGGTTTGAGCAAAAATTAAAGGTTTGAGGCATAATTAGAGGTTTGACCAGTCAAATATGTTAATATTGTTGTTTGGTAAATAGCGGATTGAAAGAACGGATTGGGGTGAAACCGCTAATTTTGAAAAAGCTCATAATAGGAGCTTTTTGAGATTAGAGGTTTGATATTAAAGTTGTAAAGACTCTTTTACCCTTACCAGTTACCAAAAATCTCAAAATAACCTAAATTAAATATTTTCTCACCCTATTTATAAGTTAATTTTATTTACTTTTTTCTTTTTATTATCACACATTTGTATGTGTATTTAAATTCATTCATTAATTAATTATATTAAAATAATTATATAAATAATAAATTAATATATAAATCATTTGAATATGTTTAGAAAATTTATATTAAAAATAATTTTATAGATCTAATTAATAATATTTAGATACAAAATATTGATAACTAATAAACTATTCAAACAAGTATTGAATATAAACATGTCCTTATATGACATTTTACTTATTTAAATAATCTAACAGCTATCAGTTAATTTTACCAAACACTTTTATACAATCAGCTAATACAATCCGCTAGTCAAATCAGCTAATGCAATCAGCTATCAGCTAATGCAATCTGCTATCAACTATCCGCTAATTGCCAAACATGGCCATGATAGAGAATTCAATCACACAACGTAAAACTTTTTAGTTTTACACTGGTTCTAAACTATTGAATGACTGTAAGTTGAAGGCTAAACTTAAAAGATGAATATAATGAGATTTTTATGAAACAATTGAGAAATACATAATCTCAACCATAAATTTACACTCACCCTATAGTACAAAAGCTCCTCATATATATATATATATATATATATATATATATATATATATATATATATATATATATATATATATATATATATATATATATATATATAGTGTTATAATCCACTTACACCATGTAAATCTCAATTACTTTTACACTAATTCATGACCATTTTGGATGAGTAAAATGAATGGATGAGATTAAACATTCTTTATTTTTCTCTTTAAAAATCCTATTATTTCCAACTTTTAATCTTATCCATCAATTCCACTCATCCAATGACCATGAAATAGTGTAAAAGTAATTGAATTTTACATAGTGTAAGTGGATCATAACTCATATATGTATATATATATATTGTCACGCCCGTAGAACCTCGAAATCACGAACGTGCGGCCTTAGACGCTCTCGAACAATGTTGCGCCTAAGTAAGCCTGAAACGATCAAAGCCTAAGTGCTAAGATCCTCGCGGAAAACCAAGAACAACTAAAAGCAAAGGCAAAACAAAGCAAGGCAAGGAGAATTGAGTGAATGCTTTGTGTATTCCTCAAAACTGAAGTGAGAAAATGAGGTGGGGGTAAGCCTCTATTTATAGTTAGAGCCCCCTACATCCATCGGTTACAATGAGAGTACATCGACAGTCTAAATCTTAGATGAGCTATACGATCCCTTGATCTAGGGAGATATGGTCAAACATTCCAAATATAGGGAGATTGCAATGAATATGGAAAGTATCAAGAAGAAGATGCCAAATGAGAGATGCTACTTGCCATATCTATAGTGTATGGCTCTTCAACCCCAAGTGATGGGCTAGCTTGAGTGGGTGATGACAAGCCAAAAATGGTGTGGAGAGCTTGCTCAAGGGCATGGTGTACGCTGGGCTCAAATGGATGGGCGCGGTCCGTAACATTCTCCCCCACTGGTTCTGGCGACGCCCTCGTCGCTCGGCCAGAATGATACCTACTCACTTGGTCTCAGAATTGCCAAAGGGCCTCGACTGGTTCCCAACTCCCCTCACTGTCGGGAAGTCTCTTCCAATGGACAAAGTACTCATGCCTCAGCCGGTGACTCGGTCCTCGAATAACTCGTTCTGCCTGGACCTCTCAAATCTCATTCTCATAGGAGACATTTACTCCGACTAGCGTTCGATGTGACTTGCCCCGATCTGGATCTAGCTCATCTTTATGGAACAAGTTGAGTAGAATAACATGGAACACTGGATGAGCACGAATGGTCGGTGGCAACTCCAAATGATAGGCCATGGTGCCTATCCGCTTCACAACCTTGAATGGACCCTCATATCTTCGCAGAAGCCCCTTGTGCACGGTTGGGTTGCGCAAGATCCCGGTGAGCTTGGCAAGGACTAAGTCACCAACATTGAAATTCACGTCCCTAGGCTTGGTGTCCACCCACTTCTTGGTCCGCTTCCCCGTCTTGTGTAAACAAGCTCGGGCTAGGTCATGATGCTCTTGCCACTCCTTGGCAAACTTGTGTGCTGCTGGATTAGGCCTCTCATACTTGGTGGCAACCTCGTTGGGTATGAGCGGTTGCTGCCCGGTCACGATCTCGAACGGACTTTGGTTGGTCGCCTCGCTCTGTTTCAAGTTGTAGGAAAACTGGGCCACATCTAGCGACTTCGGCCAATCCCGCTGCGTGGCACTCACATAGTGCCGCAAATAGATCTCTAATAAGGCATTCACTCGCTCGGTTTTCCCGCCCGTCTGTGGATGAACGCTGGTGGAGAAGTTCAGGCTCGATCCCATAAACTTGAATAACTCGGTCCAAAATATGCCTGTGAACCGCGTGTCCCGATCACTAATAATCGTCTTTGGCACTCCCCAATACTTCACCACGTACTTGAGGAAAAGACGAGCCGCTTCCTCTACTGGGCTCACCTTCGATGCTAGAATAAACGTCACATACTTAGAAAACCTGTCAACCACAACCATTATACTAGACAGGCCATCAGTGTTGGGCAAACCGACTATAAAATCCATGGATACACTCTCCCATGGTTACTCAGGAATGAGCAATAGTTATAACAATCCCGTGGGTCTCTTTATCTCGATTTTGTCTTGTTGGCACACAAGGCAAGTTCTCACATAGGCCTCAATATCCTCGCCCATGCGCGACCAATAGTAGTGCTCCGCAATGAGTGTTAAAGTTCGGCTAATGCCCGGATGTCCAGCCCACTTGGAGTCATGGCACTCCTTCATGATCTTCTTGCGCAACTCCTCGAAATGAGGGACATAGAGGCAGTTTCCTCGAGCATATAACAAGTCTCCCTCGAACCAGAACCTTCGAGTCTGTCACTCTTGGCATAATCGACCAACATTCTGGCTGTCGGGTCATGTGATAGCCCCTCTTTTATGCGCCCTAACAATTGTCCCTTTGGCAAGCTCACAACCTCAATGTTGTACCTTCGACTTAAGGCGTCGATTACAGAATTGACTTTCCCCAGCTTGTACTTCATGGAAAAATCAAACTCTGCAAGAAACTCTTATCAACAGGACTACTTGGGAGACAATTTCTTCTGGGTCAGAAAATAACTATTGGCAATATTGTCCGTAAATACCACAAACCTGAACCCGAGGATGTGGTGCCGCCATGTTCGCAAACAGTGCACCATCACGGTCATTTCCTTCTCATAGACCGTGTATCTCCGCTCGATCTCATTGAGCTTCTGGCTCTCATATGCAATCGGATGTCCTTCTTGCAGAAGGACCCCTCCAATGGCCACATCGATGTAAATCTCAAAGGGTTTGGTGTGATCCGCCAACACCAACACGGGCTCACTCGTCATGGCCTGCTTCAAGGCCTCAAAAGCACTTTAACAGTCGAGACTTCAATCCTAAGCCTTGTCCTTCTTCAACAACTCGGTCAAGGGGGTGGCGAGCTTTGAGTAACCTTTGATGAACCTCCGATAATAATTGGCTAGCCCCAAGAAGGATCTCAACTCCGTCACCTTGGTTGGCGGCTCCCAATCGACAATGGATTGAACCTTGGCCTCATCCATCCGGATCTTGCCACCTCCAACAACGTGGCCTAAGATTGGAACCTCTTCTTGGGCAAATGAGCACTTCTCCTCTTTGATATAGAGCTCATTTTGCCTACGAACCTTGAACATCTGTCTCAAGTGTCCCACATGCTCCCCAAGGGTCTTTCTATAGATGACAATGTCATCAAGATAAACTACAACGAACTGATCAAAGAAGGATTGTAGTACCTTGTTCATCAGGGTGCAGAAAGTAGCGGAGCATTTGTGAGGCCGAAGGGCATCACCAAGAACTCAAACGAACCGTAGCGTGTCACGCATGCCGTCTTCGGTTCATCTCCTTCGGCAATTCTGACTTGGTAGTATCCGAACCGCAAATCCAACTTGGTAAACCACCTTGCACCACCAAGTTGATTGAACAAATCAACTATGAGTGGGATCATGTACTTGTTCTTCACTGTGAGCTTATTCAAAGCCCGGTAGTCGATGCACATCCGAAGTGAGCCATCATGCTTCTTCTAGAATAGCACTGGTGCACCATAGGGTGCCTTGGACGATCGAACATACCCCGTATCAAAGAGCTCCTTCAATTTTCTGCATAGCTCCTCTAACTTGGGCGGATCCATTCAGTAAGGGGATTAGGCTGGTGGCTCCGTGTTGGGCACAAGGTCAATCTGGTGGTCCACCTTCCGCTTAGGTGGGAGATGCTTGGGCAACTCGGCGGACATCACATCTTTAAAATCGGCCAAGACTTGGCTCATTTCGGGTGGGACTTGCTTAGGCATGTTGGGCTCATCTTGCATCAAGACAACCAAGTAGGTGGGTTCGTCCTTGCGCACCCTCTTGCCAAACTAGATGGCTGAAAGCATCTTGGCCCCAACTCCGGCCCCTCGACTTACCAGAATGACACATTGCTTCCCCAGATCAAGTATGCACAAACAATCACAGAACGAAATAGGGAACACATTAATCCGGTCAAGGAAGGAAATCCCAATCACAAAATCAAAATCATCTAAAGGGATTACCTTGATACTTTCCTTACCGGACCAATCACCAATGTCATGCTTGACTCCCTTGGCAACCCCAACAATATGAGCCTCTTTGGAATTCACGATCTTGATGAACCCACTTGTCTTCTCAACATGAAGAACAAGTTCCTTAGCAACCCGCTCAGACACAAACAACTCTGAGGCACTGGTGTCCACAAGTGCACTCATCTTTTGGCCCGCCAAAGTAATATGTACGGACATAAGGCCCTTCTTCTTGGAACCCTTCTTAATCTCTATCGAATTGATGATAAAATTAATCTTGAGGGCTTCCTTCTCTTCGCCACTCTTCTCTTGAATGGCTGTCATTTTCTCATTGTTGGGACAGTCCCTCGCCAAGTGCTTTCCCCCACAAGTATAGCACTTGAAATCACCAGGGCCCTTTTCAGAAGGCTTACGGAAGTCGTTGGATGGCTTCTTTGACTCGTTATTGGTTGCCTTCTCCTTGTCCCTCTTTTCGCTACCTTTGTACTTCGGTTTATCTTTGGTAGCGTCGGATATCTTGTGCTCAAACTTGGCAAGTGAATCGGCAACCGACAACGCCTTAGAGAGATCTGAATTCTTTATCCGATTCAGCTCCAACTTTGCCCAATCTGCCAGCCCACTCTTGAAGGCAAAGAGGGCGTCTGTCTCACCCATGCCCTGGATTTGGAGCCTAAGTTCGGTGAAACACTTGACATACTCTCGGATGTTGCCATCATGCTTCAACTAGCATAGCTTCTCCCGAACCTCATATTTAGAATTCTTTGGATAGAAATGCTCCTTGAACTCGAACCGTAAATCTTTCCATATCTTAGTGGGGATGGTCTCATCCTCCACTTGGGAACATCTATGTCGCCACCATAAGAGAGCACCATCAGTCAAATAAACCGAAGCTGTGTTTACCTTGGTGATCTCATCCTTGATGCCCATGAGTCGAAAGTACTGCTCCAACCCCCAAATGAAGTTGTCCACTTCTTGGGATGCCCTCGCCCTTTTGAACTCCTTCGACTTCGGAACATCGATCCTGGGCTTAGCCACCACTGCTTCGCCCACCATGCCGCTCACCACGACATTCTTGTAGAGGAGTAGCTCGGCATTGAGCTTTTTGATCTCCCCCACTAATTCCGCCTTCATAGCATCCATTGCTGCTTGAAGGGAATCAGCTTGCTTGTTCAAGGTCTCATACGAGTCATCAATGATGTCCTCAACCTCATCCTTGACAGAATCGAGCTTCTCGAGGCGTGGTTCCGCTTCCTTAAGTGTCTCCTGGACGTCGCCTATGGCCTCCTCCATTCTCGCAACCCTCTTCTCTATGGACGAGATGATGCCCCTGGAACACTTACGCTTCTTCCCGGCAACTGCAGCACGAGTCTCTTGGTCAGTTTCTAGAACCTCGATGTTGCTTTATGGTGCCATTTCTTCAGACAAACTCGCTCTAATATCACTTTTCACGCCCGTAGAACCTCGAAATCACGAACGTGCGGCCTTAGACGCTCTCGAACAATGTTGCGCCTAAGTAAGCATGAAACGATCAAAGCCTAAGTGCTAAGATCCTCGCGGAAAACCAAGAACAACTAAAAGCAAAGGCAAAACAAAAGCAAAGCAAGGAGAATTGAGTGAATGCTCTGTGTATTCCTCAAAACTGAAGTGAGAAAATGAGGTGGGGGCAAACCTCTATTTATAGTTAGAGCCCCCTATATCCAACGATTACAATGAGAGTACATCGACGGTCTAGATCTAAGATGAGCTATACAATCCTTTGATCTAAGGAGATATGGTCAAACATTCCAAAGATAGGGAGATTACAATGAATATGGAAAGTATCAAGAAGAAGATGCCAAATGAGAGATGCTACTTGCCATATCTAAAGTGCATGGTTCTTCAACCCCAAGTGATGGGCTAGCTTAAGTGGGTGATGGCAAGCCTAAAATGGTGTGGGAGCTTGCTCAAGGGCCTAGTGTGCGCTTGGCTCGGTTGGATGTGCGCGGTCCGTAACAATATGTATATGTATATGTATATGTATATGTATATGTATATGTATATGTATATGTATATGTATATGTATATGTATATGTATATGTATATGTATATGTATATGTATATGTATATGTGTATGCGGGTCCTACTCCTATATGGTAATTACCTAAATCATCATTGGACTTTACTCTCAAACCTATTTTGGTCACTGAATTTTAAAACCGTTCAATTTACTCACTAAAGTTTAGACATTAAACATTTTGGTCACTCATTCCTTAATTTTTTGATGGTGTTATGACGTGGACGTCGTCAAATGCCACCGTCGATGATTGTAGATGGTGGCAGTTCAGCCCCAAATTTCACTAGTCACTACGTCTCGGCTCCCTGAGTCCTAACCCAACCTCTATTTTTTTCCCGAAAAATACCCGAAGTTCACGAATCGTGCAAAAATCTTTATGTTTCTCTCTCGCCGATCTTCCTCCTCCATCATTGGATGGAGCCCATTTCTCAGTATATTGCTTCCCTTATGGTGATGAAGCTTTCATCGTTCGGATCTTGAGAATTCTTGTGTTCGCCAGTAAATGGACGTCATTAAAAAGTTAGCAAAGGAGTGACAAAAAAGTTCAACGTCTAAACTTCAGTAAGTAAATTAAACGTTTTGAAATTTCTGTGACCAAAATAGGTTTGATAGTAAAGTCCAGTGATAATTTACCTAATTTACCCTTATATATATTGACAAATGAGTGTTTTCAAATTTCAAGTACGAATTATGGGTGTCTCGTATATCCATTTTAATGATTTAAGTGAAAGATCAATTTCATCGAATCAGATAAGAATATAAAAATGATAAAACTCTTCCTCCAGATATTTAATAATGTTGTGTTTCCAAAAAAAAAAAAAAAAACTTAAACCCAAAATCTTTAATTAAGCTGAAACAACCGCAACCAATTGATTCGAGCAGTTAATGTTACCCGCCAAATATTTTGGTAACCATCAATGATCAACCATATGTTCCTTAGAGTGCCCTTGATAAAGCAGATTTATATCTTGTAAGTTGTAAGGTGACCCCTTTTCTTGTCCCCACAACATATCTATAGTGACATCAAAACACCTTTAAATGTTGTCATGTTGAGATCGTCGCTGTTTCTTCTGTTTGATGTGTCGCTAATTGTGTTGGGAAGTTCCTCAAGTTTGCATAAAAATGACCAAAAAAGAGAGAGAACGCTAAGTCTTCCTTTACAGCATCAAAAAGTAGAAGTAAAGGGGGAAATCCATCGACTTTTGTCTCTTTGTTTCTGTTTTTCTTGGTGTTAAAAAATTTGTTTTTGTTGTATCATACTTTTTATATATATAATTACAAACATAATAAGAATTATCGTGCTCAGAGGTGATTATAGACATCAATGCTGTCTGGTAAGAGAGAATAACATGAGCGATCATTCAGGGTCCACTTATTTTACCTTAATTTTACAAAATTTTCAAGTGACAATTTAGTAAGTTAGTGGTTGCTCCATATTTTTTTATAGTTGTATCTATGATGTTTTCTTAACAAAACAATGAAAATAATGTGTTTGATAATTTTTAATCATGTTTCTATGATTTATTAATGAAATATTAAATTAATTGTTCAAAGTAATAAAACATGTTTTCGTTCTATAGGGGCTCGTTTATAAGTTTTGGCTTAGGGCCACGAAAATGTATAAGACAACTCTACTGGACGTGTAATATGAGCGGCTACACAAGAACCTCAAGAAGAGGAGGGGTCCGAATGAGTTAAATACTTGAAAGAGAAAATAAGATATTAGTTCCAGACTAATGATAAAGCACAAAAGTCAATAAGCATTTAATTTTCTTTAATTGTGTTCCCAATTTAATAAGGATTATATTTTGATACACAACCTGTGTAAATATTTTTACACAACATTCTTTAAAATCTAAACTTAAAATCTTAACCCTAAACACTAAATTCTAAACCTTAAACCCTAAACTTTGAATCTTATTTTCTAATCCTGAATATTAAATTTTAAACCCTACAATCAAAATCCCTTAACTAAACTCTAACCTCTAAAATTAACAAGCACATATAAATTTTAGTTTACACGAGATCTGTATCAAAATTTTTCTCTCTAAATAAATTATATATATGGTCTTTTAAATCTTTAAATTGTCCTGATTATAATCAATTTTGATAAATAATAATCGTAGCGTCTAAAGACATAGGACCCCTTGGTATCCTCTTTCGATTTTTTTGTTGATACTTTTTGCATGGAAATAACAAATAAATGTCTACTCAAATAGTAGGATTCGGATTCTCTCTTATTTGAACCAAAACGTCAAAGATTATTTTTTATGACTTTCCATACATATGAACATCCTCCTATATTAGGAATCCTAAAAAAAAAAACGAAATTACTGATAAAATTATTATTTAATTATCGAGTTTAGATAAGATGCTAAAAGTTTCTCTTATCTTAATCGGTGGTCGAGAGTTTGATGTTTGTCCTAAACATAGAGTAACTTTAAAATTTGTGACCATCATCTACCCTATATGAATTAACAAAACACGAATGATTAATCATTAAACTTGTTCCAACAGATATCTTAGGAAACAAAAAATAATGAAATTATTTGAGAACCATACAAATATACAGTAAAGTAATACACTTTAGATATTGCTATAAAAAGTGACCAAAAAAGAAAGCTGCATAGATGAAACAAGCTAAACAAGTTGGTGGTATTATTATAATGCTGGAAGGCTTAGGAGCCGAAAGTTCGAAGAGAATACACATTGTTTCTAGAATTGAAAAAAGAAGAAAAAGGGGAGCCTAGAGTCTACACACCTATTCTCCAATACAGAAGGAAGTGGGTATCTTATTCACAGCTAAAAAACAATAGCAGTTTGAGGTTTGAGAATACAAAAGTTGATACTACATATAGTAATATTCCATTACTTTAGACTTGTAAGTATCTCAAATGCTAAGTGTTCAGTGCTAACATTGATAGGGTTTTTCTTTTGTAAACATCTATATTTGATTTATTTATTGACTGATCTGATCGGTGTTGTAAAAATTTATTACAGGGATAACCCTCTTAATTTAATATGCTTTATTGCTAGGTTCTTTTTTGTAAAGCCGAGACAAACTAGAGAGAGAGAAAGCCCAAAGCAGCCAATAGCATGGGTTTAGACCTACCATATGAGCCAGTAGTAGAATAATATGGATTATATAATCAATTATAATAAATAAATACATATTTTTGGATAAACTATATTAAACTCATTCAACTTTAAGTTTAATATCGATTATATTATTAAATTAAAGTTCAGTATTAAAATAATATTAAGTTTTAGTCTAATAGTATAATCGATACTACTTAAAGTTTAATGGTATACATTGTAGTTTACCCTACTTTTTCATACAACATCTAAAACTACTCATAATATAGGGTATTTTTTTATTTTAGATCACTGAACTTAACATTCACTTTCATTCAGACCACACATTTTTAATTTAATGAAATTACGTCATTCAACTTTTATTATTAATAAACTAAGTTATTTATACTAACATCATTAAATAATTCCAACGAGAAAACTGAAATGCACACTTTTACTTAGCATATTTTTCACATATCATCGTCAAACAATCTTTAATCGATAATTAAATAATTTCCTGTGAAAATTATCTCAAACATTTCATTTAAATAAATTAAAAGAAAATAACTAAATTTCCTATAAGTTCTAACAAAAAAATATTTGCATTGTCAATTAAACATTATTTGATGATGATATATGAAACTATGTTAAGTAAAAGTCTCAATTTCAGTTTTTTTTTTTCATTAGGATTATTTAATGGTGTTTTTATAAGTGACTTAATTCATTAATAATAAAAGTTGAATGATATAATTTGATTAGATTAAAGGTTTGTAACCTAAATGAAAGTTGAAGTTAAGTTTAATGATCTAGAATGTAAATTACCCCATAATTTCCGGTTCCTAAATGTAGGATATAATACATTTAAGCACACTTAAATTAGTGATTTTTAGATGTCATAATAATAATAATATCAACAAATTAAGACGTAGTCGATATTTTTTAATATATTACAAATTTTTGGATCAATGAATGTAATTTACAGGGTTTGAACATTGGCAGTAGGTGAAATACTAAGTGATTCAACCATTACACTAACAATATGTTTGGTTTAATGTAATGAGATGAACAGTGATGAAGCTATTAAAGTATTAGATTTATTTATGAATTTGTCCCTTTCTTTCAAATATTTGTGTTTTTCCCCTCAAACCCCAAATCGTTGCTACATTCCTAGAGATGAAGTTATGATCGAATGCTATTATGCGGGAATAAAATAAAGATGTAATAGGTATTAGGTATTTCGATTGATCGAATAGAATAAACTGTAAACAATTATATTATTCACATACTAGAGGTGTTCATTAGAGATGTTTATAGGTCGGGTCGAAACTTAATTAATTTTTTTTTAGATTCGAGCGTGAGTCTGACCCATCCCTAATACCCATTTTAATTTAAAAATGATAAACTATTAATTTTATATTAATATTTTTTATTATAAAAAGAGAAAAATAGGGGTGTCATTCGGGTGAAGAATAATCGAAAGTCATGGTGATTCGAACCGATAAGATGAGAAATAACCGAAATATTCATTCATGGCAACAAGAGAAATTTTATTTCGAAGCTCAAATGGGGGATGAGACGAGAATTGTTATATCCGTACCATGAAGATCCCTAAACCGTACTCATACAAATTCTCGTAGAGATCTCAGAAAAATATTTACAAAGATTTTAGAAAAATATCTGCAGAAATCTCAATATTTTACAAATTACCTCTCATTTATCTACACACGCACGCGCGCACACACATAAAACCCTAATAACACTATTCTCACATTAGCTTTCTCTCCAATCTAGCCACACTCAACACTTCTACTAATAATCATACTCTTTCCCTTTCAGTATAATGAATACAAGACTTATAAACTGAAATTGATCATATACTTTAGCTAGTAAAGTAGTACATTTTATTTGGTTTTTTAGATGAAGATTTCCTAAAATCGCGAGGATCAGCCTGGGAAAGAATATAAGGATAAAAAAATCTTCAAAATATTTAATAAAATTTTCTCGAAACTGTCCTTATAAATGTTGAGGACAAAGAAAAAATACAAAATTATTCCTATCCCGCACCGTCCTGTTCTCACAACGCAATCTTGATAAATGACCTCTAATATTTCAGCAGAAAAAGATCTAGAAATATCTAACATCCGAACGTCAAACTCCACATCAACTTAACCATTTTATCTGTCAAATTTTTATTTTTGCCTAGAGATAAAACTAAACTGAATTATCTAATCTCTTCCAACTATGGTGGCTAAATCGTTTTAATAATTGAAACTTGAAAGAGAAAAAAAATATCCATCTCTCCCCCCACACTCCATCCAAAAGGTATGTTTTATTCTATTTAATTGTTTATGCTTACTTTAGCTAAGCACTCTAACTTTGATTATATAAATACTTGAATTACAGAATCTGTCCAAACCATTACAATAAAACATTAAATACTATAATTAGAAGCTTTATATTAGTCTCTATAATCTATCACAATCATCATGTGAATTCGGTTAAGTTTTATATAGTTCCCAAACAAGCCCTATTTAAAATCATTTATGGCCTAATAGTTTAGTCAACAAAAATAATGGCCTAAATAAATGGTAGGGCCATTAATTAAAAGAGGAGGGTTAAGGAAATATATAGTTTAAGTAGGATTTAGATGTGTTTAACCTAAATTTTCATGGAAACATAAAAAAAAATGAGAGGGTAGTGAGTAGGGACGAAATCGAGATTAGATAACAGGAGGAATAAAGTTGTCTAATCTCAACATTACTATTAAACTAATAAGTCGTCGATAACCCCATCCCCTTTCCTAAGTTGGTAATAATATATATGGTTAGATAAGTATAAATTGATGGTTAAAATTATCCAATTTTTTTAATAAAAATCTCGTCATTTTCAGCTTTTAATCTCAACCATCAATTTACATCATCCTAGAGAGACATTGTGCCATACTCTTAGCCCCAATGCTTGCACACGTAGGCCCCACTAAGCCTAGGAGAAGGCCACTTACACCAAGGCCGCTCGGCTGCTAGCACATGGCGAGGGGGATGGTGGAGACCTGATTCGGGCCTGAATAAGATGATTACAACTAAAAAATATAATTATTTTGTATTATTATTGAAAGTGACAACGTATTTTAGACACTATTTCAATATGTATTTATGATAAAATGTTTGTCACTAATAAGAGTAACATTAGTGTCTAAATTTTAGTCATTGTTATTTATCTTTTGTGTCAAATAATATAGTCATAAAAAATATAACTAACTGTGACAAAATGCATAAAAGTTGTCACTAATATAATAGTGATAGATTTATTAGTGATAACAAGTGACAACTCAGAAAATAGCCACTGTAATTTTCAGCGACTAAATTTAATACTTTTAATGACTATTTTCGATGTCACTAAAAATCCATTTTCTTGTAGTGAGATATAATCACATTTATCACTCCTCGGTACATCCCAAAACATCTGTTGAACTGACGTGGTTCCTATATTCATATAGTTGATGTCATTGTTTTGCTAACTACTTTGCTTAGATAAAGATTAAGGACGGAAATTAAAATGTAATTATTATATCCTAAATATGTCATTAAAAATATTAGTGTGATTAGAACTAAAGAAATGATTTCAGTAAAAAAAGAATGTTCAAAGAGTTTGTTTGTGTTAACTCATATAAAGATATACTTTCCATGCATATATTGTCATGTTATTGCTTGACTTTAGGTACATATTAGTCTATTTTGTCAGTAGTTTCATGCATTTACATCTGAGAGTTGACGAATGTATATGTAACACCCCGAAATCCGGTCTAGTCGGAATTGGGTTCTAGTGATCAGAAATTTTTACATTGATGAAGTCTAAATATTGTATCGGCTAGTTAATTATTGATATCGAGCCCTAATTAAGTTAAAATATTGTCATCGGATTCTATTGAATAGTATTGAAACCTATATAGTGACTATATTGAAGAAAATGCAAGGTGGGGAGCAAAACCATAATATGATGTGAGTTGAGGGACTAATCTTGCGATTAGCCCCTCCTCAATTAAAATTTTCCTATGTGGGTTTGTCTGAGAGAAATAGCCTAATTTATAATTGTAAAACAAAGGAAATAAGGGAATAGGAAACTTACCGAACTTTGAAAAGGAAACACCTCCATAGCTATCTTCATCTTCTTCTAAGCAAGCACCTCCATTAGAGATAATTTTAAGCTTTGCTTTTTCTTCGTTTTATTGATATCAAATCGTTGCTACCGATCGGGTAAGCTATATTCCTCAATCGGTTATTGAATTCCATGGATATCGATTTTGATATCCTTATATTGATTTTGATATCGTAATATCGATCCTAATAGTCTCCTATTGATTTTTTAGCTCAAGAAGTGGAGAACGAGGTTTCACCGTCTCCATTGAAAGCTAAAAGCAAGAGTATTGTTATCCGAGAGCCTTGAAAGCTTCCGATTGTCAAGGTGAGTGTAGTCGGAGTCTTAAGATTAGGCGAAAAGCCTTCCCGAATCATTATTTGATGATTTAGATTATATCGCTAATATTGTCAATGAAGAAATTGCATTGGATGGTTAGTCGGACACCTTGGTAGTTGTCGGTAAGTTAGTCATTGAACATCAATCATATTTATTGGTATCGTCATTGAGCATTGTCATTGTATAGATGTTGTTATTAAAACATTGCTAAGAAATTATTGATTATTGTTATTGGCATCGAACCATGAAACATTGATTATAACACATATTGGCTATCTATAATATTGAAATCATTGGATACCGGAATACTCATTGATTATTGAAATGGATATGGACATTGGAACCTTGGATTTGAATAGACATTGGATGCAATTGGCATGTCATAGAATTCATGAGCTCAGTGTACGGGTAGACTAAGGTCCTAAGGCTACATCATATATTGATTTGGCGAGGCGGAGGGATGTGTATTGTTATTGGTCATAATGGCGAGGCGCAGGGACTAAACCATTCATTGATTTGGCGAGGCGTAGGATTTTGCGTTTCCACTATCTTGATTCAATCCAAGGATTAATGATGAAAAGAATATGTTAAACATTGTATATTGTTGCATAGCATTGACATTGATAAGCATGAGATCATATGTATATTAATATTTGACATATTGTTGTTCATATTGCTTGACTACCTCACTAGGCATTGTATGCCTAACGTGTTTAATCTCATGCATTTTCAGGTTGAAGGGATCGTGTGCTGGAAGATCGGATTGGCAAAACAAGACAAGTCACTACAAGCCCTAAAGTAATGTGTTTGATCTTAAGAACTCCTAAGAAGGTGGCAAAGTAGTTGAACTAGTCATTTATGCCCATTTTGTTATGTTTGTGGTATGCATATGTTGTAATATGGCTAATAGCCTTAAATGGCCTTTGTGGTTGGCTTAAAATGGTTTAAAAGTGCATACTTGGCTCATAAGTCAAAACATAGTAAATGTTATCGTATGATCATTAAATTTGGCATGCTAGTAGTTTATACCATTGAAATATTGTGTGTGAAGTTTCGTTGCATTTGTACATCGTTTAGTAGGTCAAATTGAATAAAAACCAGCAAAAATCTGTCATTATAGGTCAGACCGTATCGAAACTTGTGATGACGTTTCGATACGGATAAGCATAATTGAGCCTGAAAAATAGGGCGTATCGGAACGGTCCATGGTTGTTTTGAAACATTTTGCCTATGCAATCCTTTGTTTCGATACGAGTTTATAGCGTATCGAAACGAGTCAAAGTCAAAGTCAAATGAAGTCAACCCATTTCGATACGAGGCATGCCCGTATCGATACGATATAAAGGGTAAAGTCAACAAAGGTTGACCATCGTTCACACCGTTTCGAAACAGCCCTTGGGTGTTTCGATACGGGGTTAGTTAAGTTAGTTAAAGGCATATTAAAAAGTTTGAAAGGTTCACAATTTAGTCACTGAATATTGAAAAATTAAATTGATTGAGCTAGGGGTCTCCAAATTCTATAAAGTTTTACAGGTGTATTAATAATGTTGTGAATTCCAATTTGGTAAAGTCTATTGCATTAAAAGACCTCTAAATTTTTGAATTTACAGTTTATTCCCTAATACTTATATTATTTGCAATTTAGCCCTGATTGATTAATTATTGCTTCATAGGGATTAATTAGACTAAATTGTATTGAGACATTGTGTTATTGTATGATATTGGTCTAAAGGTTAATATTAAAAAGAAATTTTTATCGCACAGTTTATTGTATTGAACATCAATCTCACCTTCCGACCTGGTTCTTGACCAGACCGGGAAGAGAGTGTTACATTTGTGGTATCAAAGCTAGAGTTTAGTCGATTCTAAGACTAAACTGAAGTTTGTTGCATTGTTATTTTGTTACTTTGCCACCTAGGAGTTATATATTATGTATATTGTGACTTGTCGACTAATCTGATCTTTCATATAGATATGTCTGAGACTAACGAAGCTCACATAGATGAGCTTACTACCGGCTCCTCGACCCATGGCGAGGAGATTAGAGAAGGAAATCCTCAGAACCCATCGCAACCGCATGACCCTCCTATTCAGGGTACCGAGCCTGCAACATCTACCGTTCAGGCCGAGTGTTATAAGAACATGGTTGACATGTTCAAGTAGTTTATGACTGCTATGAGAAGCGAACAGATTGGGCAACCTATCGCCCCTATCATTCAATACACTCGAGGACCTACCGATAAGCTCTCGCAGTACCAAGCTTACACTTTTACCGGGCAAGATGATGACAACCCAAAAGTTGTCGAATATTGGTTGGATAACACCTTGCGGATTCTGAATAAGCAACTTCAGTGCTCAGACGAGCACAAACTTGAATGGGCTATCACATTGCTGGCAGATGAGGCACTCCATTGGTGGAAAACTACCATTTTGACAGTTTCAGGGGATACAATGACTTGGGAGTTCTTCCTTAAAGAATTCCGCAAGAAATATGTTAGTGAATTTTATATTGCTGAAAGACAAAGTATCTTCCTTCATCTCAAACAAGGTGGACGACCGATCGAACAATATATACATGATTTCTACAAGTACTGTCGATACGGTACAAAATATATAAATAAGGAGAAAGAAAAGTGACGGGTGTTCATTGCAGGGCTCAACGATGAACTACACCATATGTTCACTGCGCTAGGCATTTCTAATTTCCAGGATTTGGTGAATCGAGTTAAAGCCACTGAAGCTGCACAGAGAGCTCAACGAGCTGATGGGTCTAGAAAGTCTGAAAAGTGGTTCATGGATGATTCTTGACCTCCGAGATGGAACAAGATAGGGAGATATCAAGGCTAAAACAAAATATCTATCCACTACCCTCACGTTCTGGGAACATCGAGAGACCTCAGTTTGTGACACAGTCTTTTATTAAATTCGCGCATGTTAACAACACTGGAGGTTCGAATCGAGAGAACCAACATCCACTCTGCAATTATTTTCAGAATAGGCATCCAGCGGGTCAATGCCGTAAGCAGGCTAGAGCCTGTTACTACTGTGGTGAGCAGGGTCACTTTATGCGTGAATGTCCTTCGAATGCAATTAAATCTATTGCTACACCGACTACTACTGCTTCTCATGCTTAATCCTTTCGAGGTAAAGAATCGAGGCAAGGATCATCGGGAACTTTTGAGCGATCGAGTGGTCTAGGGAAATCCTTTAACAGGCAAGATTCAAAAGCTCCTGCCCCAAGTGTATCATGTGAGGAGCAGAGAAGAAGAGGGTGAACTTGATGTCATTGTAGGTACCATCGAGCTATATTCACATTCCTTATATGCATTGATTGACCCTGGTTCTACTCATTCTTTTATAAGTACCATTGTAATTAAGAAATATAACATGTCTTCCGAACCAATATCATCGAGAATTTCTATAACCAATCCCCTAGAAGATTATGTCACTGTGAGGGTAGTGTGTAAGAACTGCCCCTTAATGATCCAAGGAATTCCTTTTCTAGCCAATTTGTTGGCTTTACCGATCCATGAATTTGATGTCATCCTAGGATTAGATTGGCTTAGTGAGCATCAAGCCTGGGTAGATTGTTGTAAGAGGAAATTGTATCTCGGGGGTCTGGGTAATGAGAGTGTTGTATTGATGAACGCGAGAAATCCATCATTGCACTCTTTGGCGTTGGAGTCTAAAGATGAGCCACAATTGCGAGACATTGACACCGTATGTGAATTCCCTGATGATCTTCCAAGATTGCCCCCAACTCGTGAAGTGGAGTTTGGCATTGGGGAGCAACATGGGACTGCTCTAGTTTCTATTGCACCATACCGTATGACAACTGTGGAATCAAAAGAATTAAAGACTCGGATTCAAGACCTATTGAAAAAGGGTTTTATTCAACCGAGCTCTTCACCTTGGGGAGCTTCGGTCCTCTTCGTTAAAAAGAAAAATGGTTTTATGTGATTATGCATTGACTACCGACAATTGAACAAAGTAACCATCAAGAATAAATATCCATTGCCTAGAATAGACGACCTATTTGATCAACTAAAAGTTGCCTCTGTGTTTTCTAAGATCAACTTAAAGTCGAGCTACTATCAAATGAGAGTTAAGGAGTGTGATATACCAAAGACTGCCTTTCGTACAAGATATGGACACTACGAATTTTTGGTGATGCTCTTTGGGTTAACTAACGCACCAGCAACTTTTATGGATTTGATAAATCGAGTCTTTCGAACCTATCTTGACAAGTTCGTAGTGGTGTTTATAGACGGCATATTGATCTATTCCAAGAATGAAGTGGAGCACCAAGATCATCTTTGTATTGTGCTTTAGACCTTGAGAGAAAAGAAGCTGTACGAGAAGTTCTCTAAGTGTGTGTTTTGGCTCACCGAAGTTGCCTTTATAGGACATATCGTGTCGGCTTCGAGTATTCAAGTAGACCCGAAGAAAATCTAAGCTATTGTAGATTGCCATCCACCGAAGAATATTAGTGAAGTTAGAAGCTTTCTTGGGCTCGTTGGCTGTTATCGAAGATTTGTGAAAGGGTTTTTTATGATAGCTGCTCCTTTAACTAAGTTGTTGAGGAAGGAAGATCCTTTTGTTTGGATCGAGGCTCAGCAGCGGAGTTTCGATTAGTTGAAACAAGTATTGACCCATGCACATGTTCTAACCTAACCTGAGTCTAGAAAGGACTACACAATTTTATAGTGATGCTTCGCATCTTGGGTTGGGATGTGTACTGATGCAAGAAGGTAAAGTCATCGCTTATGCTTCGAGACAACTTAAGCCACATGAGATGAATTACCCCACCCATGACCTTGAATTGCCTGTAGTTGTCTTTACGTTAAAAATATAGAGACATTACCTCTACGGATAAAAATGTTATCTCTTCACCGACCATAAGAGCCTTAAGTACCTTTTGACTAAAAAGGAATTAAACCTTCGGCAACTGAGGTAGATAGAACTCCTTAAAGATTACAATCTTGTTATTGATTACCACCCGGGAAAGGCCAACATTGTAGCTGATGCACTCAGCCGCAAACCTCTACGTAGTAAGTATTGACAATAAATTTGGAGTCATACGTATTGTATAATACATTAACTTATTGTAACATTAATATATTATATCCCATCGAGCAATTAACGCTCACTTCCGACTTCGGAAGCACCGTTGCCTTGTAGTTGAACTTCAAGTTCAGTCTACCATCGTTTCACAAATCAAAGATTTGTAAGAGCAAGATCTTGAGCTTCAATTAATTGTCTCTAAGCTATCGGACAACCCCGACTTCAGAACTAATTCTGAAGGACTTGTGTTTTCATGATCGAGTTTGTGTACCTAATGATGAATCTCTTCGCACTGATATTCTTTCTGAAGCTCATTTGAGTTCTTTTTCTGTTCACCCTGGGTCTGTAAAGATGTACAAGGACCTGCAAGAACTCTATTGGTGGCCGGGTATGAAGCAGACCATAGTTGACTTCATTTCTAAATGTCTCATGTGCCAACGTGTTAAAGCAGAACATTATGCTCCTACTAGATTATTCCATCCTATTGATCCACCAAAATGGAAGTGAGAAAAGATCACTATGGATTTTGTTAGTGGTTTACCGTTAACTCCCACGAAGTATGATGCCATATGAGTCATTGTAGATCGTTTCACGAAGTCAGCTCATTTTATACCGATCATAATGGATTACGATCTTCTTAAACTAGCTGACTTATATATCAAAAAAGTAATCCGACTCCACGGAGTACCTAAGTCTATTATCTCCGATCAAGATCCTCGATTTGCATCTCAATTTTGGAGAACATTGCAAGGAGCTTTGGGCACTAGAGTTAATCTTAGCACAACCTTTCACCCTCAATCCGACGGTCAGTTAGAAAGGGTAATCCAGGTAAATAATTGAAAAATCTGTCCATTGAAATCCTAGAAACTTGCATCGTTATTAAACTTTTCTATACAGATCTTGGAAGACATGCTTCAGGCATGCATTATTGATTTTGGTGAAACTTGGGAGAAATCTCTACCTGTGAAACCGATAATTTGATTTTGATAAAACTAAAGAATTTAAGGACTAAATTGAAAATGCGAAAATGAATTTTTAAGTCCTCAAACCTCTCTATATGTTTAAATAAAAATGCCTAAGTTAAAAACTTATATTACCAAAAGTTTTCTAAGTGTTCTTGAAGCCAAACTAGTGTTTTTCGAGTCAGCGTTTCGAAATGGCCTAAGGCGTTTTGAAACAATTTTGAAATTGTGAACTCATGTTTCGGAACGGGTATCGAAACAGTTTCAACACTGTGAACCCTTGTTTCGAAACGGGTTTCGAAACGGCTTAAGAACATCGAGACACCGTATCGAAACAACATCCAATGTTTCGAAACGGTACTTAAGCAGATTTGAAAAATATGATCGTTGAATGTTTTTAACCGTTTTTACACAAGTCGTTAAGGCGTATTGAAACGATTTCAAGCCGTTTCAATACAGGCCTTTCTAGTAGCCAAAATGTTTCAAAACGAGTTTCGAAACGACTCTTAGTGTATCAAAGCACTCTTAACCGTTTCGATACGGGCTCTTTAATGCACCCCAACGACTCTTTGTATTTTGGTCTGTTTCGAAACAGGGTCGGGCGTTTCGAAACGGTTGGTTGCAGACTGCATTTATGGAGGGAAGATAACATCCCAACGGCTCTATTGATGAATGAAACAACCACAACGGCTAGAATTCAATGAGAAGGTATAAAAGGGACCTCTAAAAGCTTCAACAATAACTATTGATCCAAAAGCAAACATCCAAACATCAAATCCAAGCATTTGTGCCTAAATCCCATTATTGTCTTGTAACCCCGATGGTATTTTTCATTCTTATCATTTCAATTGGGTTGAGTGCTTGTAATTGGGATATATTGTGTATTGAGAGATACTTGTTTTAGCCAACAACTTCTTTGTTTCTATTGTGTGAGGATTGGGTAGAAAATTTGACCAAAATTGTAACGGTTACCTCCTTAGCCTAGAAAGGGGAAGAACAATTAGTGGAATTGTTGCAAATTCTTAGTGAAGCTAAGGTAGTGGATGTAGAGTTCGATTGGAACTTGCACCACTCTAGAATTCCTTGTCTACCATTTTTATTTGTTAATTCCACCACCAAAAATTTTAAAAATCCAATTCACCCCTCTTGGTTTATTTCGATCATTCGATCAACTCAACACTACCCCTTGTTGAATTTGCCTACAATAATAGTTACCAATCATTAATCCAAATGGCCCCTTATGAAGCATTGTATGGTAAGTGATGAAGAACTTTATTGTGTTGGTCGGAGCTTGTCGAGGGCAAGATGTTAGGCCCTGACTTGCTTTGAGAGACTAAAGAGCGGGGTCACCATTACCCATGCTCGATTAAAAGTTGTCTTTGATCGACAAAAGGCGTATGCTGATCTTAAAAGAAGAGATATCGAGTATGAAGTTGGAGAAAAAGCCTTCCTCAAGGTATCACCGTGGAAGAAGGTTTTAAGGTTTGGCAAGAAGGAAAAACTGAGTCTTCGATTCATTGGACCCTTTGAAGTCATTGAAAGAGTTGGCCCCGTAGCATATCGACTATTGTTACCCTCAGAATTGAGTAAGATTCACGATATTTTTCATGTATTGATGCTTCGGAAGTATCATTCTGATCCTTCACACATTGTGGAACCTGAATCTATAATAACTTCGACCAAATTTAACCTAGGAGGAACCAGTGCAAATTCTAGCAAGGGAAGTCAAAAGGCTTCGTAACAAAACAATACTGCTTGTTAAAGTGCTCTAGAGGAGCCACACCATTAAGGAAGCCACTTGGGAACCTGAAGAGACCATGAGACAACAATATCCACATCTCTTCGGTTCAGGTAAAATTCGAGGATGATTTTTTCTTAAGAGGGAAGAGTTGTAACATCTTGTAATTCGCTCTAGTCAGAATTGGGTTTCGATGATCGGAAATTTTTACATTGATGAAGTCTAAATATTGTATCGACTAGTTAATTATTGATATCGGACCCTAATTAAGTTAAAAATATTGTCATCAGATTCTATTGAATATTGAAACCTATATAGTGACTATATTGAAGAAATACAAGTTGGGGAGCAAAACCATAATATGATGTGAGTTGAGGGACTAATCTTGCAATTAGCCCCTCCTCAATTAAAATTTGCCTATGTGGGTTTGTTTGAGAGCTTTCCTTCAATTGAAGGAAATCTAAATAGCCTAATTTATAATTGTAAAACAAAGGAAATAAGGGAATAGGAAATTTACCGAGGTTTGTTAAGGGACTAATCTACCATTTTTATTTGTCAATTCCACCACCAAAAACTTTAAAAATCCAATTCACCCCCTCTTGGTTTATTTTGATCATTCGTTCCACTCAACAATTGGTATCAGAGCCTACCTCTTTGATGGATTAACAACCACAAGAGGAGTTCCTAGGAAGAGTGTGATCATCCAAAAATCAAGATATGGCATCTACCTCCGGATCTAGCATGTACGAGTCTCAATCCACTACAAAATTGCTTTTCTTCAATGGTGACAACTATCCGTTTTGGAAGAATCGGATGCGCCTCTCATCAAGTCCAATGATTACTTGGTTCGGGATGTCATTGAAGGTGGCCCCTACATTCCATTGAAGCAAGATAGTGAAGGAATGATGGTTCTAAAGAAAAAGATGGAGATGAGTGAAGAAGAGAGGAAGAAGATCCAAATAAATGACAAAGCTCTTCACATGTTTTTTTGTTCTTTCGGTCCGGACATCTACTCCAAAGTCTCATCCATTGAGAGTGCCAAAGAAGTGTAGGATACTCTTGAGACCACCTATGAAGGAACCAATGATGTGAAGGAAACCAAGATTGGAATTCTCAATCTTAGCTATGAGAATTTCAAGATGGAGCCCGATGAAACGGTGTCCAAGATGTTTGATCGCTTCTCAACCATAGTCAATGGGCTTAAAGGATTTGGAGAGACCATACCAGAAGACAAGCTTGTCCGAAAGCTACTCTACTCACTTCCCGAATCTTGGGATGGGAAGAGAACCACCATCATAGAGGCCAAAAACATGAAGACTCTAAAACTTGATGAGCTAGTGGGTTCTCTCCTTACTCATGAGATTATGAAGCAAGGAAGGGAAGAAGAAAAGAAGAAGGAAGAGAAAAGAGTAGAGAAGCTAGAGGTGGAAAAGAAGAAGAAGATGGGAATAGCTCTCAAAGCTTCATTACTTGAGGAGAGCTCTTCTAGTGAGGAGGATGAATTAGAAGAATTGACTATGATAGCCAAAAGATTCTCACGCTTCATGAGGTCCAACTGAGGAAGGAAAATTCAAAGAAAAATGGACTTCAAAGGTAAAAACAAAGAAGAAGTGAGGGATCAAATCATTTGCTTCGAGTGCAATAAGCCCAGTCACATTCGTTCGGAGTGCCCTCAACTCAAGAAGAAGGGCTTTGAGAAGAAGAAGCTCAAAGCCAAGCTTGCTACTTGGAGTGATGAGGAGTCATCCGAGGATGACGAACAAGAAGTGGCCAACCTTTGCCTCATGGCACTTGAGGAAGATTCCTCCATGGTAACCTCTAACTCGTCATCTTTAGATTTTACATATGATGAATTAAATGATGCATATGATGAGTTGCAAGAGGTTTATGATGAATTAGTTGAGAAATACAAGGAGTCGGTCATTAGGAATAAGAAAATTATTTCGGAATTAAATGATAAAATGACTCACTTTCTCAAGCTAATTTAAAATTTGAGAAAAAGATTTTAGGGTTGAAAGATGAACTCAAATTCTTCCAAGATGAAAATGTTGACCTAAATAATCTTCTTTCTCAATGTAATAATGAACACCAAAAGGTGTTAGATGAGCTTAACAAGCTCAAAGAGTCTTTTAAAAATGTTGGTAGTGTGAAGTATGAAATAGGTGAATCTTCTAAAACAAACCAACCTAGGAAAAAGACTAATAACTACAAACAAAGTAGCTTTCTTAGAATAGTAGAACTAAAAAAATTAGAAGTGTATGGGTTCCTAAGGAACTTGTAAAATCTAATAATATTGTTGCTAAGTCACCTTGGATTCCTAAGGGAACCAAGTTATTGGGAGCTAACACTCGTGGACCCAAAATGATTTGGGTACCAAAAAAAGTTTAATATCTTTGTTTGTAGGGGGAGCATTGCTACAAGGCCAAAGCACAAAGTCAAAACTCATGGTACCTTGATAGTGGATGCTCGAGGCATATGACCGGAGACAAGAGTAGATTCATGGATTTAAAGCCAAAAAGTGGAGGAGTGGTGACATTTGGTGACAACTCCAAAGGCCACATTAAAGGTATTGACTCCATAGGTGATCACTCTACCATTCTTATTGAAAATGTCTTGTATGTCGGTGGTCTTAAACATAATTTGTTGATCATAAGTCAATTGTGTGATAAAGGATTTAATGTTTTATTTGATAAAAACGGGTGCAAAATTGTTGACATTAAGTCTAATAATATTATGCTCATAGGTCATCGCATAGGTAACACGTACATGGTGCATATAGGTGACATACATACATCTCATGCATGTTTAGTAGCTCAAAATGAAAATGATGCATGGTTATGGCATAGGAAACTAGGACATGCTAGCATTAGTGTTTTAGAAAATTTAGTTTCCCTTGATCTAGTTAGAGGTTTACCAAAGATTAAGTTCTCGAACGATAAAATTTGTGATGCATGCTCTAAGGGTAAACAACATAAGTCTTCATTTAAATCCATTAATGATGTTTCTACAAGTAGGTGTTTACAACTTATCCACATGGATTTATTTGGGCCAATTAGGACTATGAGCTTGGGTGGTAAATCTTATGCATTTGTTCTTGTTGATGATTTTTCTAGATTTACATGGGTTCTATTTTTAAATACTAAAAATGAGGCTTTAGAAAAATTCATCATGTTTTCAAAACTAACCCAAAATGATCTTGAACTTAGAATTTCACATATTAGAAGTGATTATGGAACCGAATTTCAAAACTTAGGGTTTGAAGAGTTTTTAAATGAAAATGGTATTAGCCACAATTTTTTTGGCTCCTTAAACTCCTCAACAAAATGCGGTAGTTGAGAGGAAAAATAGAACTTTACAAGAAATGGCTAGAACCATGCTTTGTGAAAACAATTTACCTAAATATTTTTGGGCGGAAGCCACAAACACCGCTTGCTACCTTGTAAACCGAGTAATGATTAGGCCAATTTTAAAGAAAACACCTTATGAGATTTTAAAATCTAAAAGGCCTAACATTAGATATTTTCATCCATTTGGTTGCAAGTGTTTTGTTTTAAATAATGGAAAAGACAACTTAGGTAAATTTGATGCAAAAAGTGATGAAGCTATTTTCATAGGATATTCTTTGACCTCTAAAGCCTATCGTGCATTTAACAAGAGAACTTTAGTAGTAGAAGAATCTATACATGTTGTATTCGATGATAACCTCCTTCCAAGGAAGGATTCTTGTGATGATGATGATGTAGGAATCATAAATGCCTTTGATGGAGGACAAACTTCAAAGGAGGAAGAGATTCCAACAAAAGAAGAGGACACACAAGATCCACCTCTTGAAGCCTTGAAGGACTTGGCTCTTGAGGAAAAGGAAGTGAGCTACCCAAGGGAGTTCAACTATGTCAAAGATGGTGAAATCTTGAGTGATCCATCCAAGGGGGTAACCACTAGATCTTCTCTTAAACTTATGAACCATGTTGCATTTATCTCATGCATAGAGCCTAAGAATATAAAAGAAGCATTGAAAGATGATTTTTGGATTATGGCTATGCAAGAAGAGTTAAATAAATTTGAGAGAAGTAATGTTTGGACATTAGTTGATAGGCCTAGTAATCAATCTACTATAGGAACTAAATGGGTCTTTAGGAACAAACTAGATGAGAGTGGTAACATTGTGAGAAACAAAGCTAGACTAGTAGCACAAGGTTACACTCAAGAAGAGGGAATATATTTTGATGAAACCTATGCACCCGTAGCTAGAATGGAAGCCATTAGGATGTTGCTTGCATATGCATGTTATCATGATTTCAAGCTTTTTCAAATGGATGTTAAAAACACATTTTTAAATGGTTTTATAAATGAGGAAGTGTATGTGGAACAACCACCGGGTTTTGAAGACTCCAAATTTCCAAATCATGTTTTCAAACTCACTAAAGCTCTTTACGGTTTAAAACAAGCTCATAAAGCTTGGTATGAAAGACTTTCAAACTTTTTAATTGAAAAAGGTTTTGAAAAAGGTAAGGTGGACACTACACTTTTCATAAAAAGGTATAAAAATGACATCTTAGTAGTACAAATTTATGTTGATGATATTATTTTTTGTTCTACTAACGAATGTCATTGCAAAGAGTTTGCTAAGCTAATGCAAGGTGAATTCGAGATGAGCATGATGGGGGAGCTCTCATTCTTTTTGGGACTCCAAATCAAGCAAAGGAAGGATGACACCTTCATCAATCAAGCAAAGTACATCAAGGATATGCTCAAGAAGTTTGGCTTGGAGAATGCAAAGCCTCAAGCCACACATATGAGCTCATCTACAAAGCTTGACAAAGATGAAGGAGGTAAGTGTGTTGACTCTAACCTTTACCGTTCTATGATTGGATCATTGCTTTACCTTACCGCAAGTAGACCAGATATCTTGTTTAGTGTTTGCTTGTGTGCTACGTTTCAAGCTAGTCCTAGAGAGTCTCACCTTATAGCTGTTAAGAGGATCTTTAGGTACCTTAGAGATACTCCTTGCTTAGGTCTTTGGTACCCTAGAGACTCGACCTTCAACCTTCATGCCTATTCGGATACGGATTATGGGGGGTGTAAAATCGATAGGAAGAGTACTTCGGGAACTTGTCGATTTCTAGGTAGTATGCTCATATCTTGATTCTCTAAGAAACAAAATATTGTAGCCTTATCTACCACCGAAGCCAAGTACATATCCTTAGGGAGTTGTTATGCTCAAGTCTTTTGGATGAAGCAACAACTCTTAGATTATGGTATTAAAGTTGAAACCATATCCCTTAAGTGTGACAACACTAGTGCCATATGTTTGACAAAAAATCCCATCCAACACTCTAGAACCAAACATATAGAAATAAGGCATCATTTCATTACAGATCATGTCCTTAAAGAAGATGTTATAGAGTATGTTGACACCTTAAATCAGTTAGCGGACATCTTTACAAAACATTTAGATAAAGAGCGTTTTTGGTCCCTTAGGAGAGAGTTAGGTCTAACTAGCCTATCTTGACCTTTTAGGACCTCTTTTTTGCTTAAAATTGCTTGATCTTCTGAAATTACATGTTTGTGTGTTGTAGCTCTTGAAAATTATATATGCTTATAGCTAGCGGGTATGTTTATGTTTGCACATGTTATTCCTGCTCATTCATGCAAGTCAGGCCTTCAAAAATTTCATTTTTCTGCACTTTTAGAGCCTCATCTGCACTTCTAGGCCCAGGTGTATCGAAACGGGTCCACCTGTTTCGATACGGATGCTTTAAAATTCAATCCGAGAAAAGGGTGTTTCGAAACGCCTTCCAAGGGTTTCGAAACATTTTTGCTACTGCCAAAGGGTGTATCGAACCGTGTTTCGATATGAGTCAATGTGGATTCGATACGGTCAAAGCCGTATCGAAACGGTCAGCTGGAGTTGAAAAGTCAGTCAACCTTCGGTGCCCGCGTTTCAAAACGGTCGAAACTGTTCCGAAACGGGTTAGCGGACAACTTTATAGAGGGCTTTTAATGTTAAAGTTTAACTTTTAAAACTCTCCCAAACCCTAAAAACCCTAAAATCGATTTTCCCTATAAAACCCTCTAAACCTCATTGTTTTTCACCAAATCTTGAGGGCTTTTACTCTTAAACACAAGTCTAAGCAAGCATCAACAATCTTGTGCAAGGATTTTCATCTATTCATCCAAAATCCCAATTTAAGGTATATTTTCATCTTTTTCTTTTTCCTTAAATTTGTATTCGAATCCTAGGTTAGAAAATTTTAATTTTGTATAGTTTATGTGTTTTGATACTTGGGTTTGAAAAATCTTGTGAAAAATTTTCAAAATCTTAAAATTTTTTATTCGAATATATGATTTTTTCATTTGTATTTTCTTTACTGTTTTTTAAATTGCTTTTCTCTTAATTTTTTTTGTTTTGTTTTGTATCTTTGTTCTTAAAATTTGTTTTTAAACCTAAGTGGGATTTACCATTGGATTAAATTAAGAAATTCCATGCATATACTTAAAATTTGTTTTACATTGCTTGCTTTTATGTTTTTAGGATTGTTTCAATGGATCCCGTTAACAAGAAACGTAAGGCACCTCAATCGGGTGAAGCTTCAAACCAAGCCGCTCTCCGTCCCAACCTTACTCAACTTTTTCTCAAGAGTCTCAAAACTCCCGCGTTGAAGGCGCATTTCCAATATGTCAAGACGTTTGGCGTTCGTCGTGAGCGTGTTGTTGACATGTCGTTTCTTGACTCCGAGCGCTTTCTCTTCCGTTATCTCCACCGTTTACAAGAATGTAGCTTCTTTGGTTTCTTGGATATCTCGGATATTTGCTACAAGCACATGGTTCTTATCTTTTACTCTAATGCCCAACTCATCAACAATGAAGACAATTTCGAGGTTGTTCGCATTGAGTCTCAGATCTTGGGAAAGAAGATTATCATTGACATGCCTCACTTAGAGACTACCTTTGGGCTTAAGAACGAAGGAATCGAGAGTGAGACTCACTTCGGTTCCTACACCGGTTCAATGCTTGCCTTGGATGCTCCTGATAGGTTTCTCCACTTGATGGTCTCGTGGTTTATTCGCCCCTCCGGTGGTAAATTTTCTCACGTTCGTCAAGTAAATTTTCTCTTGTTAAGATCATGTTTGCTGAGATGGTGAATAATGTTATGCTCCGTGAAACCGATGCGCTTACGTCTTTCACTTATGGGACTGTTTTGAGTTATATCTTTGAGAAGCTTGAAATTGATTGCACTTATGACTCTCCGGAACCCCGCAAGAAAAAACTTGGCGAGTCCTCTCTCTGCAAGTCCGGATTTCACTACATCGACAATGGCCAATGGGAACGTGTTGATAGGGAAGCACCTCCACCTCAAGTTGAACCTCAACCACAAGCTCCGGTTGCTAACAATGAAGCGCTCACGGCTTTTCTTACCGAGCGGTTCAACACATTGGACAATAACATGTCTAGGGGTTTTGGTGCTATCAATACTCGCTTGCAATCCGTGGAGGATCGTCTCCTTGCAAATGAGAATCGACTCACATCCCTTGAGAATCAACATTCATCTATAGACATGTCTTTCTCCACCTTTTATAGCCAATGGATGGATTTTCGTCGCGCTCAAGCTAAGAACGATGATTCCATGGATGACGATGGTGACGACGATGAGGCTTAGGATTCTCATGTCATCTCATATTAGCTATTAATATTAGGAACAAGTTTGCATCTTTATTTCCCTTATGTTTTATGAACCTATGCTTTGATTTCTTTTATTTGGGATTATGCTTTGAACTTATTGTTTAGGATTTATGTTTTGGATATTTGAATTTTATGAATTTATATTATGTTGCTCATTGCTTTTAACCTTATCTCTTATCTTTGAGCCTTGTTTATTATTTTTGATCTAACAAAAAGGGGAGAAGTAATCTAAGAGACAAAATTCGTTCTAAGTGTTTTTAAGTTTTAAAACTTGAATTTAAATCCTTTTAAAACTTTAAAAAACCCATCTTAAATTGAGGGGGAGTTAGAATGTATTCAAAATTTTCAAAACTCTTAAAAATTCTAACTTTGGTTTTGTTATATCAAAAGGGGGGAGATTGTGAAACCGATAATTTGATTTTGATATAACTAAAGAATTTAAGGACTACATTGAAAATGTGAAAACAAATTTTTAAGTCCTCAAACCTCTCTATATGTTTAAAGGAAAATGCATAAGTTAAAAACTTATATTATCAAAAGTTTTCTAAGTGTTCTTGAAGCCAAACCAGTGTTTTTCGAGTCAGCGTTTCGAAACGGCCTAAGGCGTTTCGAAACACTTTTGAAACTGTAAACTCATGTTTCAGAACGGGTATCGAAACGATTTCAACACTGTGAACCCTTGTATCGAAACGGGTTTGGAAACGGCTTAAGAACATCGAGACACCGTTTCGAAACGACATCCAATGTTTCGAAACGATACTCAAGTCAGATTTGAAAAATATGACCGTTGAAAGTTTTTAACCGTTTTTACACAAGTCGTTAAGGCGTATCGAAACGATTTCAAGCCGTTTCGATACAGGCCTTTCTAGTAGCCAAAATGTTTCGAAACGAGTTTCGAAACATCTCTTAGCGTATCAAAACACTCTTAACCGTTTTGATACGGACTTTTTAATGCACCCCAACAGCTCTTTCTATTTTGGTCTGTTTCAAAACAGGGTCGAACGTTTCGAAACGGTTGGTTGCAGACTGTATTTATGGAGGGAAGATAACATCCCAACGACTCTATTGATGAATGCAACAACCACAACGGCTAGAATTCAATGAGAAGGTATAAAAGGGACATCTAAAAGCTTTAACAATAACTATTGATCCAAAAGCAAACATACAAACATCAAATCCAAGCATTTGTGCCTAAATCCCATTATTGTCTTGTAACCCCAATTGGGTTGAGTGCTTGTAATTGAGCTATATTGTGTATTGAGAGATACTTTTTTTAGCCAACAACTTCTTTGTTTCTATTGTGTGAGGATTGGGTAGAAAATTTGACCAAAATTGTAACGGTTACCTCCTTAGCCTAGAAAAGGGGAAGAACAATTAGTGGAATTGTTGCAAATCCTTAGTGAAGCTAAGGTAGTGGATGTAGAGTTCGATTGGAACTTGCACCACTCTAGAATTCCTTGTCTACCATTTTTATTTGTTAATTCCACTACCAAAAACTTTAAAAATCCAATTCACACCCTCTTGGTTTATTTCGATCATTCGATCCACTCAACACTACCCCTTGTTGAATTTGCCTACAATAATAGTTACCAATCATCAATCCAAATGGCCCCTTATGAAGCATTGTATGGTAAGTGATGAAGAACTCTATTGTGTTGGTCAGAGCTTGTCGAGGGCAAGATGTTAGGCCCTGACTTGCTTTGAGAGACTGAAGAGCGAGGTCACCATTACCCATGCTCGTTTAAAAGTTGTCTTTAATCGACAAAAGGTGTATGCTGATCTTAAAAGAAGAGATATCGAGTATGAAGTTGGAGAAAAAGCCTTCCTCAATGTATCACCGTGGAAGAAGGTTTTAAGGTTTGGAAAGAAGGAAAAATCGAGTCTTCGATTCATTAGACTCTTTGAAGTCATTGAAAGAGTTGGCCTCGTAGCATATCGACTATTGTTACCCTCAGAATTGAGTAAGATTCACGATATTTTTCATGTATTGATGCTTCGAAAGTATCGTTCTGATCCTTCACACATTGTGGAACCTGAATCTATAATAACTTCGACCAAATTTAACCTAGGAGGAACCAGTTCAAATTCTAGCAAGGGAAGTCAAAAGGCTTCGTAACAAAACAATACTGCTTGTTAAAGTGCTCTAGAGGAGCCACACCGTTAAGGAAGCCACTTGGGAACCTGAAGAGACCATGAGACAACAATATCCACATCTCTTTGGTGCAGGTAAAATTCGAGGATGAATTTTTCTTAAGGGGGAGAGTTGTAACATCTTGTAATCCGGTCTAGTCAGAATTGGGTTCCGATGATCAGAAATTTTTACATTGATAAAGTCTAAATATTGTATCAGCTAGTTAATTATTGATATCGGACCCTAATTAAGTTAAAATATTGTCATCGGATTCTATTGAATAGTATTGAAACTTATATAGTGACTATATTGAAAAAATGCAAGTTGGGGAGCAAAACCATAATATGGTGTGAGTTGAGGGACTAATCTTGCGATTAGCCCCTCCTCAATTAAAATTTGCCTATGTGGGTTTGTTTGAGAGCTTTCCTTCAATTGAAGGAAATCTAAATAGCCTAATTTATAATTGTAAAACAAAGGAAATTAGGGAATAGGAAACTTACCGAGCTTTGGAAAAGAAACACCTCCATAGCTATCTTCCTCTTCTTCTAAGCAAGCACCTCCACTGGCGATAATTTTAAGCATTATTTTTTCTTCATTTTATTGACATCGAATCGTTGCTATCGATCAGGTAAGATGTATTCCTTAATCGGTTATTGAATTCCATGGATATATCAAGCTTAATCTTAAGCTAGGGTTTTGACTATCCATGGATATTTCATCGTTGTTGTTTATATAGAAATCGAATATCGATTTTGATATCATTGAATTGATTTTGATAACGTAATATCGATCCTAATAGTTTCCTATTGATTTTCTAGCTCAAGAAGTAGAGAAAGAGGTTTCACCGTCTCCATCGAAAGCTAGAAGCAAGTGTATTGTTATCTGAGAGCCTTGAAAGCTTCGGATTGTTAGGGTGAGTGTAGTCGGAGTCTCAGGATTAGGCGAAAAGCCATCCCAAATCTTTATTTGATGATTTAGATTATATCACTAATATTGTCATTGAAGAAATTGCATTGGATGGTTAGTCGGACACCTTGGTAACTGCCGGTAAGTTTGTCATTGAACATTGGTCATAGTTATTGGTATCGTCATTGAGCATTGTCATTGTATAAATATTATTATTGAAACATTGCTAAGAAATCATTGATTATTGTTATTGGCACCGAACCATGAAACATTGATTATAAGACATATTGGCTATCGATAATATTGAAATCATTAGACATCGGAATACTCATTGATTATTGAAATGGATATGAACATTGGAACCTTGGATTTGAATAGACATTGGATACAATTAGCATGCTATAGATTTATGAGCTCAGTGTACGGGTGGAATAAGGTCCTAAGGCTACGACCTATATTGATTTGGCGAGGCGGAGGGATGTGTATTGTTATTGGTCATATTGGCGAGGCAGATGGACTAGACCATTCGTTGATTTGGCGAGGCGTAGGAATTTGCGTATCCACTATCTTGATTCAATCCAAGTATTAATAATGAAAAGAATATGTTAAAAATTGTATATTGTTGCATAACATTGACATTAATAAGCATGATATCACATGTATATTGATATTTGACATATTGTTGTTCATATTGCTTATGACTACCTCACTAGGCATTGTATGCCTAACATGTCTCATCTCATGCATTTTTAGGTTGAAGGGATCGTGTTTCAGAAGATCGGATTGGCAAAACAAGACAAGTCACTACAAGCCCTAAAGTAATGTGTTTGATCTTAAGAACTCCTAGGAAGGTGGAAAATTCGTTGAACTAGTCATTTATGCCCATTTTGTTATGTTTGTGGTATGCATATGTTGTAATATGGCTAATGGCCCTAAATGACCTTTTTGGTTGGCTTAAAATGGTTTAAAAGTGCATACTTGGCTCATAAAGGTCAAAACATAGCAAACGTATTCGTATGATCATTAAATTTGGCATGCTAGTAGTTTATACCATTGAAATTTTGTGTGTGAAGTTTCGTTGCATTTGGACATCGTTTAGTAGGTCAAATTGAATAAAAACAAAAAAAAATCTGTCATTATAGGTTAGACCGTATCGAAACAGGTGATGATGTTTCGATACAGATAAGCATAATTGAGCCTGAGGAATAGGGCGTATCATAACGGTCCATGGTTATTTCGAAACATTTTGCCTCTAGAATCCTTTGTTTTGATACGAGTTTATAGCGTATCGAAACGAGTCAAAGTCAAAGTTAAATGAAGTCAACCCATTTCGATACGAGGCATGCCCGTATCGATACGGTGTAAAGGGTAAAGTCAACAAGGGTTGACCATCGTTCATCCGTCTCGAAACAGCCCTAGGGTGTTTCGATACGGGGCTAGTTAAGTTAGTTAAAGGCATATTAAATTGATTGAGCTAAGGGTCTCCAAATGGTATGAAATTTTACAAGTGTATTGCATTGAAGGACCTCTAAATTGTTAAATTTACATTTTAGTCTCTAAGACTTATATTATTTGCAATTTAGCTTTTATTGATTAATTATTGCTTCACATCGATTAATTAGACTAAATTGTATTGATGCATTGTGTTATTGTATGATATTGGTCTAAAGGTTAATATCAAAAAGAAATTTTATCACACAATTTATTGTATTGAACATCGATCTCACCTTCCGACCCGGTTCTCGACCTGACCGGGAAGTGGGTGTTACAGTATAACTTTTATTGCCAGAGTGAATGGATATTTTCTTGTTGTGGTGTGCAGAATCGGCAGGATTGGAGCAAGTAGACGCAAGAAAAAAATGTTGAGCGCAATTGACAAATGCAGGAGGAGAATGCCAAGCTTGGTTGGCAAAATAAAATAGAAAAATGCCAAGCTTGGTTGGCAAAACATGGAAGGACGATGCCCAAAAAAATAGCAGCAAGTCAAAGCTGCGTCAGCTTTAATTTCATGAAGTGAAAGCACGCCAAGAATTATGGTAACAAACCCTCAGAAACTCTAATTAAGATATTCTTCTGTGCCTATATAAAAGAGTCCAAGAATGAGCCATAGGAGAACTGGAGCCGCGAGACAAAGAAGAGTGTAGAGAGAAACCAAGGGTTCGATTAGGCTGTTTTGTTGAGAGCTCTGGATCTATTGAGGGACTGCATTGAAAGATCTCCTTGTTTTGTTCATATCTCTCTAGTTATTTCTGATTTTTGTGAAGATGATTAAAAACGGTGAATTGTTGTTGGTTTCCCTGCCATGAACTAACATTTTAAGTTGGCTAGGGTGTTTGCGATGAACGCTCAGTGTTTTTAGTAATTGAATCCTTTGACTTTATTTTCTATTTCGCATGTGCTTAATGTTAACATATTTTATGCTATATGATAGTGGGCATTGAATGGTTATTATCCCCAAATATCTTAACAAACATAAGAGATAAGGATTAATTAGTAAATATTAAGGAAAAAAAACTTCGAGAGAAGATATTCAAATAGATGAAACTTACACTTGAAGTGAATCTACCCCTTTGGAGTATAGATTAAATCTTCACCGAGTTAATTGTTCGAAAACTCTCATATAAGTGTTGAAAGTAATTAACTTAGGGCATTGCCATCGACAGATGCAATACTAACTTAAAATCTGCTCGATAATAGAACCAAAGTTTAATGTTAATAATTGATGTCTGTACTAGCGTGAAATCCAATCATTCCTTGCCAAGCCTCTCAATCATCTTTAAACCGTTTGTTTGCCAATCTACCCAGATCTTTACTTTAGTTTCCTTTATTATTTTAATTTCTTTAGTTAAATACTCAATCATTTGCCATCATCTTTATTTTACACTTCACAAGTATTTATCGTGACATCTAATTCTTGGACAATCTCTGTGGATACGATATTTTTCTCACTACTATATTACTTAGTTACCGTTTATATTTACACACAAAAAGATATATTCTACATTACAACCTTCTGTCAAACAGTATATCGTCGACGGTCTTGCATAGTGTATTATTTTTTTGGGTAATTCTGTGCTTTTATTACCTAAAGGAAGCAAAGTTCTGTTACATTACAACTCCTAGACCATATTAATAAGCTATCGCTATACAAGTGTGCAGTAAACCTCTATACAAGTATATCCCAATCTAAACAAAGCTATAAATTAATAGAATCGAATGTAATTAAACTCCTACCACTAACTTTGATTCTCACAACATCCCTAATAGCATCAAGTATACCCAAAATTATTCCTATTTTGTACTTGAATTTATCATTTAATAAAAAATAATACTACAACATTAATAACTTAAAAAAATAGTAGTGTGATTAGTGAAACAAAATATAGCATCTAATCATCATGAAAATTAGTGGGGGGTGGGGAAGAAGAAAATTAAAGTAATTAAAGCAAGCCACTTTTGGATATATTGTGATTTAATGAGGAAAGGTGGTGTCTAGCGTGATTAAGCACAATCAAATAAAAACGTTTAATGCTTCATTGTGAAGATTGGAAACGTTTGTTTGATGCTTCTTGATTAATCTTATTTATAATTTATTAAAAATAAAAAGAAATATTAAATCAACTCTACACCTTTAAGTAAAAAAAAGTTTAGTCGGAGATTTAGTAAGATTAAAAGTTTGATAATCTTCGTAATAAACTTCTACAACATTTAATTTAAATTAATTAATCAACTAGTCAGATAACATTAATCATGAAAAAATAGAACTAAAATATTATTAATTCAATGCTTAAAGAATTGGAAGAAAAAGGTGTTTCAAATTTGTCTTCGTGTTGCTTTTTGAAGCTAAAAATATCACAAACATGCATCCTTTTACATAGGGGTAGCAATCGGCGAGTGGAGGACGGTTTTGTATTTTTAATGTCGTCTTTAATATTTGTTGGTACAATTTCGAGAAATTCTCATTAAATATTTTGAGGATTTTTTCGTCCCATATCTATCCCTTACATAGATCCGTAATTTTTTATTATTCCTCGTACTTAAAAGTAAACAAAACTTAGTATATTAATAAAAATACTCAACATTAAATATCTAAAATTACGTACGTAACTGGTAAATCTAATTTTACCAACAACAAACAAATCATTTCAAAACTATAAAACATTACTAAAATATTAACTATTTAAACATGACATCATGCAGTCCTACACTACCTTTAAAAGGAAATATGTAACTAATAATTTACAAATCCAAATCATGACTAATTTGTTCTATAAGGAACTATATTAGATAATCTTTCCGACCATATAAATTACCTCTTCTAATTTTACTCGTACGATTTATGGTGAATTTCTAAAGTCACTACCATTGTTGTTTTTGGAAACAGTCTGTAGTCGTTTCTTCTGACTTTTACTCACTCAAAAATTAATATATCCAAATGTATAACTTGGAATCAATAACCATTTGTTTTAAATGAATCTAGACTTTTGTATGGCTATAAAAATATAAGTCTCGCTTCATGATTTATCTTGTAGAATTTTTGGTGATTTTTCAAAGTCACAGTTAAAATTGTTTTCTAAGAAATCTGCTGCCAAATTTGTATGACCTTTCAACATTCAAATATTCATATTTTTGAAAATACATATCGAAATCGATCACCGTGTATTTTAAACAAAACTAGACTGAATCAATTTTACAATGATGTAGAAACCACTTTCTAATTATTTTCATAGAATTTACAGAGAATTTTTAAACTTACTTCAGCCAGCTATACTTAGGTTATATGAAATTAGATTTTTGTTGAAAGTTGGGTAAATTATCCTTATGGCCATCCAACTTTGTAAAATACTGGGATCCTCACGGATATTTTTCAGGAATCTCCACGGTGATTTATACGGGTACGATTCGGTTATCCTTACGGTTCGAATGTAGCAATCCTCGTCCTCATCCCCATTTGAGCTTCGGTAATAAAATTTCCCCGTCCTCATCCCCATTTGAGCTTCGGTAATAAAACTTCCCCATCTTCGTCCCCGTTTCCATAAGTGAAAATTTTAATTATTTCGCATACTCGTCGGTTCAGATCCCTATAATTTTTTATTATTCTCCACCCAATTATCGCCCATACTTTCATTTTTTGAATGTGACCCATACTTTCATATTGATCGTGCTCGGAGGCATTGTATTTTACGATAGCCTTTTGTTTATGTATACTAATTAAATTTACATCAAAATATTTGTTATCATATTCATTCAAAATATCTGTTTTTCCACTTGGACCACTTGTTGGGTTCATATTTTTATTTCTTTAATATTCACTAGAGCTTAACATTTAATTAAATTTGTTTTAGAACTCAAGGGTAAAATTTTGATATACAGGTTGTGTTAAACTTAGTTTACACAAGTTTGCATATTTACACTATAAAATTTAAATTTTAAATTCTTATTTTTTAATACCCTAAATCTCTAACCCTTAAAACTAAACCCTAAACTCTAAATTAATACCTTAAATTTTAAATCCTAAAACCTAAAACTCTAAAACTAAAAGATTTGTGTAATGTTTACATAGTCTGTGCATCAAAGTTTTTTTCTGGAACTTAAACCAACAAATGGATTTGGCTTAGTAGTAGTTGGAGCTTTACCACCCATTTACACGTCCCTAGTTGAATGTTTTTGGAGCTAATATTTGATTTCATAAATTTTCATTAAATAAACTAAAATTAAGTAAAGACTTTGAGTGAATAAGGAGAACCAATTATATAAATTTTCGTTAACTGTTACGTCACCTTCTCCGTTAGGTGTTAACATGTGATTTAATTGATATCACTTAGATAACTAAGCGATCTAATTGACAAACTTAATAGATCAATACTTAAATTAGAATCGCCTTATAATCAAGAGATTATTTATATAATTTACCCAACAAATTAACTGGATCCCAACCATATATGCATGTATACAAGTTCAAAGAAGAGCTTTTCAAGCCCTTTCTATAAAACAAAACACAAAAAAGACTTTGGGTTCCATAAAATATCATTGTGCCACATTTGATGTATCTATTTGATAAAGACGTGTTGATTTGAGAAGAGAATGATGAAAAAACTAAACAAAACTAAAGCAAAATTTCAATAGGCCAAAGGTTTAATTTTGAGGGAGAAGAATCTTAGCTTTATGTGATTGATCATGATATATATATATATATATAGAATCTAAATGTGGGTCATTTTTTCCACTCTTTCATAGCTTCTTTCTGTTATAATTTTCTATTCACTTCTCAAAGCTTTGATTAGACAGTTGTGGGAACTTGGCTTCTCTCCATGATATAAAGTATACTTTGTCCCTACCTCAATTTGTAATACCCAATGAATAGATATATACATATGATATATTTTAGAAAAGGTTACATATGATTGGAAATTGATGAGTGGTTTAAGTGGAAAAGATGATTTTGTTCATTTTAAGAGAAACAAGTTTGAATAGTTTTGTCTGTAATATGTCTGTGTCTTATCAAAAGATTAAAAATAAAATATAATCAAATACTACATTGTATTCACCTTAAGACTATTAAAAAATTAAAATAATTTAAAGTTTAATTTGTGCATTTTTAAATTGTGACATTAAGCTATGTACTATTTTTAATTTGGAATCTCGACCTATTTCGTAACTTTTGTTAAATTTTATAGATAATTATTAATCTCTTAGCTATAAAAAGGCAAAATAACTTTTTTAACCTCTTACATTTATATTTTTTTATCAATTAGCCCTTAAAAATTATAAGTAGATGATTGAAAATTTGTATTGTTCTTTCCATCTATAAATCAAAAGAGACAGAGTACTTAAATATGCTCGATTCGTATTGCACCAATAACAATGTTGATCAAACTAAACTAAACTCAATCAATATATATATACGATTTTAGGGTTAGAGATTTAGACCTTATCGTGTTGTGTTCCGCATTATCATGTTGCACTCATTTCCTTCCATTTAGGTTTTATGAAGGTTTTTTAAGGAGACACATGGTAATACCACCCTTGTATGATTCCATCAATAAAATCATACATATTTTATATAAAAAAGTTGTGTATAAAAAAATTTAAAATAAAAGAGTTATATTTTGATAACAAGTTATGTAAAACAAATTATACAACTCTTTTCATTTAAACTAAAAAATTTAAAATTTAAATACCTAAATTTAATTTTAAATCTATACCCTAAACCCATAAAACTTCACAACTAAATCTTAAAATACATAAATTTATATAAATTAAAATTTATATGGTCTGCCTATGAAATATTTTCCCATATATATCAAACAATGGACCTCTAATCATTAATCCCTTTGAAGAAAAATAAAACAAAGTCTATTCATTAATCTTTTGTCGTTATCGTTTCATAACTTGGGAGATTCCTTTTCCTTTTAATTTAAACCATTTATTATATACCATCATTTCCATGTGATTTTAGTTCATGAACCTTGATTTTTTGCTAAGCATTATTTTTTTCTCATCCTTTTGCTAAGCACTACTTCGCACTACAAAAATATAGATTTTTAGTGACAAACTGAAAGTGATTGGGAATAATTTTGTCACAAATATTAACTTTTTGTGACAATTTTTTTTGTACGACACAATTAGTATAAGTAATTGTGACATATTTTTATTTAGTCACTGTAACAGTAGTAATTGTGACGATTGCATTTTTCACAAATGAATTCTCACTATAAGTATACAATTGTGACACAAAGTTCATTGTCACTAAAACTTTGACACATGATAGTGACAATATGTGAAGTGGTCACTATTATTTGATATTTGTTGTTACAATGAAATTACTTGTCACTTAAAATTTCACTTTTTGTTGTGATAAATTTTGTCACAAATAAAAAAAAAAGTAATGACAAATTAGACATTGTCACAATGATAAATTTATTTTTATAATTATAAAAATTAAGTTATTATAAACTAGTTTGTCAAAAGGTAAAATATTTCTGTAGTGTATACTATGTGTAAAATGTTGTTTTAGTCAATCTATTTTTGATCAACTTTAGTCCCTATATTTTTCAAATTTTCAAATTTTAATCCTAATCCTAACGAGACACCGGCAATATGACTAAATTACAAGGACTAAAAATGATCAAATTAAAGAAAAAAATTAAATAAGCAACTTATGTATAACAAATTAGCTAAAAAGAAAATTTTACTTAACATATTTAAATACGACCATTCATGTCAGGATAAAAAAAATCAAAATTTAAAAAGTATAAAAATTTAAAGTGGCCAAATTAGAGTACAAAGACTACCATGTGATTTTAGCATAATATATGATAGAATTTATTTTTTTGAAAATTTTAACAGATATATTCCATTTTGATTAGTTTTTTCTACAGAAAAAAAATCTAAATGATTTCTTCAACATACGTACTTCTTATAAGAAAACATAGAAAAATTAGTTAAATTATTATTATAATAATTAGTGTTATAATTAATAAATATTTTTAAAATAAATAAAATTAATTTCAATTACAATTAAACCTAAATATTATTTTTCTTTCAAAATAGTATAACATTTCTTGCCTAGCCTAGTGGATAAGTATTGTACTCTCGCTCTAAATATTCCAGGTTCGATCCTTCTTAAAGCCATGCATTGCATTTATTTACTAAAAATTGATATCTGAACATGCTACATTATCTATAATTAAATTTCAGTGATCTAATAAAAACTTAAAAGTTTGCTGACTAAAATGCAAAAGCTTCATTAAATTTCAGGGACAATTAGTGATTAGTTTAAACCTTAAATAAAATGGTTACAACTAAAAATATAATTAATTTTAAATTATTGACAGTGACGACATATTTTAGACACTATTTAAATATGTATTTGTGATAGAATGTGGTCATAAAAAACATAACTATTGTGACGAAATACATGAAAGTTGTCACTAATATAATAGTGACGGAGTTATTAGTGACGACAGGTGACGACTAAGAAAAATAGTCACTGTAAATTTCAGTGACTAAATTTAACACTTTTTGTGACTATTTTCAATGTCACTACAAATGCATTTTCTTGTAGTGTCGGGAAGCAAAATAATTCAAAGAAAAGTAATCAAAACATAACCACTTGAAAAGACAACTTAGGATAAATTAAATATTAAATTATCTGAACCCAACAAGTGGTTTTAATAAAAAAGAAGATGATGTTTATCTAGAAGACTCGACTTCAAGCCGCTTTGTCTACAAAGTGTTTGTGTATCGTCAAAGAGTTAATATATATGAATAAATACTACCTTGTAATCACCTTAAAATTATTCAAAAAAAATATTAGAGTATCTTTAAATTTTGTGTTTTAAAAAATTAATTTACTAACTCGAATTGATTTAGTAAGATGAGACATTAAATGAAGCAAACTGGATTATGAGAATTACCCTCGTAATCAAGGGCGAACACCCATCCCTAGTGGGAAGAATCCGCATCCCCAATTTTGAAAATATATGTTTAATTTGGTGCTATTTTTCTTCTCAAAAATTTAATTTTATAGTGTGTAAAGAAATTTTTTTGCATACCCATTTAAAAAAAGTCATTTGGACTCTATTCTTGAATTTCTTGATCCGTCACTACTTATAATAATCATCTACAACACTTAATTTAAATTAGCCGGTCAATAATTAGATATATGTGATTATACCGAAAAAATAATCTTAACTATGAAGAAATATATCCAAAAGTGTAAAAAATATCTAATGGAATTGAATACTAAACTAGTTTAAGTGATATGGGTTCTGCACAAACTTTAAAATGAATATTGTTTAGAATGTTATGCTAAACTTATTAATACTTTTATTAAAAATAAATAAAGGCATCCTTAACAATGTATATATTTTCCATTTTTTACGATGAAATTGAGAAAAGGCTTGCACATAAATATTATTTGGGTTGAACTTCAAAAAGTATAGATTAAATAAAAGTTCATCATCACCAGTTATCTTGTAAATATTTTATAAATAATTATCATTTAAAATTTGAAGTTGGGATCATCATTGTTTTACATATACATACATATGTAAATTTTGGTTTTAAATGGATGAAATTAGGTCTAAAATTAAGCTGTTCAATTTAATACGGGATGATAATAGAGCGGGTCGGACAAATATTGTTAAATCCGCAAATGTTTTATTGTTATTGTGTTGTGTTTCACTATTTATTTCACTGTAAATGTTTAAATTTAAAATTATTATAATTTCTACACGAACCAATTTGTCTCAGTAGTTAAGGGAATAGTTGTTGTTCTTAGATGTCACGGATTCGAGCACTAGCAGCTTAACAGGGTGATTGAGCATGCATTGTCAAATGGTTGAGAATATATTCAGAACAGATAATACTTGTAATCACCTTAGCTTTCAAAAAATAAATTTTACAATTTTCATAGATGTTGAATCACATCAATCCCTATTTGGTTCTGTGCCGTTATTGTCGACTCAATTTAATTTTATTTTAAAGAAATACAAGATACATGATTTTGTTATAAAAGCACATTATAATGAATAATTTATATTTAAAATAAATTAAACCATTTCACAAATGTGTTTGAATTGTTATTAAAACTAAATCATCCTTTGTTGATATAAATAAAACAATTTCAATAATTATGATTTATTTTATGATTTTATTTTACTTTTTTTACACTTTGAATAATTATATATATAAATAAAATGATAATTTTATATATGAGGATGGGCGAGGTGGAGCAAGAAAATAAGAAACCACTCCACCCACCTTCCAAGAAAAAAATCCACTCACTCGGCACGAATCAGTGTATAAACAGTCGGATGATTCAAGTTTTATCGTACATAATTTGATAGGATTAAGTTATTTACTTTAATAATAATTAAATATTATACATTCATTTAATTATTTGATTGACGTATCAAATTAAAAAGTTGATCTACAAATTGATCCACCTGATGTTATACATATTAAACTTATTAAATCATGATTTAAGAGTTCCTCTTTTTTCTTTTTCTTCAATATGATTCATAAGTTATAGCTTTAATAATTTTCTTCCCAATTATAACCTGAATTATTTTGGTATAACCAAAATCCTGATAGAGTATTATATATTGGGGTGTTAACTGAATTGAACGGTTTAAGCTTGACCCGGTTAACGTTTAACTCGAATTGATTCAATTTAAATTCGAGCTTGACTCGAGACCTGAACAAGTTAAGTCGAATAAGGTTCAACTCAACTCAATAAGCTCACGAGCAAATCACTAATTGTTTTAATATGCTAGTTTGGTATATTTGTGGTTTGTTACTTTGGAGTTGCTTCACACACTATTTTTTTGTTAATTTGTGTTTATATTAAGTTCTTTGTAGTATTACTAGATTTTACATATATTTAGAAAAATATATAAGATAAAAATTTTGACGAACTTTACGAGGAACGAGTCAAGTCGAGCAACGAATTTTATAATGAGCACGAGTCGAACAAAATTTTATCGAGTATAAGTTGAACAGTTTTCGAGTCGAGTCGAGCACTACTCAACCCGTGATCAACTCGCTCGATAAACACCCTTAATTACAGAAACTTATTATGAGGACGACTCTCTCAACTTTATTTGCTCTATTCACATCGTAGAATTCGAACCTTCGATCAAAAATAAAAGAAATTTGATATTGTTTTTCATTTTATGAGTGGATGACACAAATCCCCAGCAAAGCAAATGGGGATGAAATTAAAGGAGAGATTAGTGGGAGTGGGAAATGGGGGGTTTGGGCTTACAATTAGAGGAAAAGATGAAAAACAAAGATGGTAGTGCGCATATCCCACCATTGTCTAGATGGGATTGGATGTGAAAGGCAAAGGCTATTGCCAGTGGCCAAAGGCCAACAAATTCTAACCAAAATGTTGGTATTTTGAGTTTTGTTCTTCACATAATCACATGCAAAGCAAACTTCAAATCTTTACTTCACTTGCAATTTAGGTTAGATACTAAATATACTTAAATGTGCATGTTAACTGAAAAGTAAGAACCTACCGTATAGGAATAGAAATATTCTACCACTTCCCGTGTCTTTTTTTGTGTTTATATTTATGTTCTCATACTAAAAATAGAATTAGAGTTTATGATTAAGGTTTTTAGATATGGTATAGGATTATAGTTTAGGGGTTATGGGTAGATTGTATTTTTTTAAAAGTTTATAGTTTATAGTTTAAAATTTAGGGTTGAGACTTAGAATTTATTTGTTAGTGTTGAAGCATGAAAAGGGGCACCGCCAATGAGCAAATGATTTATTTTAACCGGATAGAAATTATATATCCTTTTTGGTGTCTCTATGTATGTTCTAATAGTAAAAAATAGGTATAGTGATTATCATTGAGGTTTATAATTAGTGTTTAAAGTTTAGAGTTTATAATTCAGGATTTATGGTTTAATTTTTAAGTTTTATGATTTAAAATGTTAGGTTAGATTGTAGGGTTTAACTTTTTAGTATTGGAAGATGGAAAATACATATGAACACATAAAAGGTACATATCATTTTTGTTCGAACCTACAAAGCTAAAATAACACTTTTAAGTTTTAACTGACCTAAAAAGGTACAATTATTGGGGTTTTAAAGACAAGGGTGGAAACGTGGAGTGATTAAGGTCCCTTGTTAGTATTTTATAGATCAAGAGTTTAAATATTGTTAATATATTTTTCTACTCAAATTTGACTTGAAAATTTAAACCCGTATTTAAATTTTTTATCCAATCAGATACTTAAATTTGATTTTTTAATTTAAATTGGTACATAAATTTAACTTTTTAGTTCATATAAATTAAATAAGTTGTTTATTGTAAGTATAAAATTTTGATGAAAAAGTTATGATCATGTACCAATTTAAATGAAGAAGTAAAGTTTAAATATCTAATTGGACAAAAAATTAAATACCAAAATATATATTTATCCCAAATAAAATAGCTATTTTTGGAAGAGTGCGATATAGTTTTAAATTTTCTTTTTTCTTTTTGTTTAAATATGTTAGGATTCTTGTACCATTTCAGAATTTTAAACTAAGTCAATATGCTTTATTTATTTATTTATTTTGAAAAATTGATTCCGTATACTATTTTTATTTTAAAATCTTGATTTTCTCTTAATTTTTGTTCAATTTTACATTTAAGTGTTCACCTAACAACTATAAAAAGGCAAAATAACTTTTTAATCCTTATTTTACCTTTTATAGTTGTTAGGTCACGAATTGACTATTAAATTAAATAAAAATTAAAAGTGAGACCAACAGTTTTAAATAAAAAATAGTGCATGATTCAATTCCAAAAAAAACATAACATAGGGAATAGCTTTTAAATTTTAAAGCAGTACAAAAACCCTAACATATCTTCTTTTGAATAAAAAAAAACCCTAACATATTTAAACTTTTTTTTCTTTTTTTTTAAACTTGTGAATAGTGATGCCCAAAAGAAAATTTTGGTGTTTTTCTTATTATAAAATGAGGCCTAATTCAGGCCTATGAACCACAGATTTGGGGAACATGGAAAGATACAATAGTTGGGTCAGGCCCCAAAAGCTAATGAACCTAATGGAGCGGTCCAAGTCACTTTCTCAAACACATGTAAACATGTTTTTGAAAGAAAAGTTGGGCCACCTAGTAAGAGTTTTTAAATTTTATACGTTTTTTATATAATTTGTTTACACAGTGTAAGTGTTTTGAAGTTTTGCATGTTTTTTGAATCGTTGGATGAGTGAAATGGATGGTCGAGATTAACACTAGGATATGTGAAGATATCACTTGGAAAAAAAGTGAGGAATTAATCTCAGACATCTATTTCACCATTTCAATGATCCAAAAAATGTATAAAACTCTGAGTTTTACATTGTGTGTAAGTGGATATGATCCTTTTACATTATGTACAATTTGAAATTTTTATATATTTTTGGACAGTTGGATGAAGGTAAATGGATAGTTGAGATTAATAACATGAAATGAAAATACTATCACAAGAAAATAAATAAGAAAATAATCTTAGTTATTTATTTACCTCATCCAATGGTTCAAAAAATGTGTAACAATAATTAAGTTTTACACTTTGTAACTAGATCATAACTAATACAACACACAAACATAGGGATATGATCCACTTACACAAATCGTAAAACTCATAGTTTTACACATTTCCTTACTTTTTGTTCCCAAGCGATAATCTTCACATAACCCACTATTAATCACAGTCATCTTTACTTTTATACCATTTTTGAACCGTTGGGTGAGAGCAACAAATGTCTAAGATTGTAACACCCTGATCCCACCAGATCCGAGACACTACATTCGAGTTACCTCTAACATAACCCATAAAATTTTGCCCGAATTAAAAACCTAAGTTTAGCCATAACCAACATTTTAAAACAAGTCATTTAAATAAAAGTCTCATAATAGTTTCAAATCCAAAATATGAATGGAGATCTGTACGGATTAAACATCGTATATCAAAGTAAAATAGAAATAGAGTTAGAGACCAACAACAGTAAGGTTCTATGGATACATTGCCCTACAACTAAAATCAAGGTATTGTACTCGATGTTGATTTTGTGCTGGGAAATACTCGCTGATGTGCTCCTTCCAAGAGAGTGATATGTCAACCTACGCACGGAAAACAACGCATCTGCACGCTGAGTTAAAAAAGCTCAGTGGTACATGACTACTATATAATAATTCATGGTGTTCATAAAAGTAAGCATGCAAAGGTAAACATAGAGTATAAGGCATGAAAACGAAAGAATTGACAAGTGACATCATAGTGGTTGTCAAATCTGGAACCACCTAAACCTCGCGTCCTTTCTTTAGCTACATACCCGGAAACACGTAGCCATCGGGTAGTAACATGGGTCATTTACTCAAAAACAAATAGCCATCGAGTAGAGGACAACGCATACTCGGAAACACATAGCCATCGAGTAAGGTTCATCGCCTAACGAATGTTTAGCACTCGGAAACACTTAACCATCGAGAGTTACTTTTGGGTATCTGAATCCCAGCGACCAAACACCCACATGTCACACAACATCATCACATAACAATACAATCCTATGGTTTCTATCAACAAACAAGTCATAGAAGACTTTTACCAAGTTCTTAAGTTTTATGCTCGAGTAGAATGCGATTTCTTAGTTTTACAACTCATTTTAGACCATTAGGGGTCTATTGGATCAAACAATATAATTTTTCAGCCTTCTAGGCGAAAATTGACATTTTTGGGCAGATTACCCAGTGGGTATCGATACCCAACAATATGTACCGATACGTCTCTCTGGGTCGATACTCAACTTCACAGGAGAGGGGGTTGACTGTTGACCCCGTACCGATACACGAGGATTGCGTATCGATACTCCCTCGGCACCGATACAACTCAAAGTGTACCGATACCATTTTTAGCTACTAGAATTTCAATAGAACAGGGGGTACCGATACGGCTCAAGCCTGTACCGATACTCCCTTTAAATTTTGCTTGTGTTCATCCCTTAGAACACAGGGTATCGGTACGGCTCCTCGCGTACTGATATCAAAGCCCAAAAATGGCTTCCAAGGCTTGAGAAATCACTTCCCAAGCTCCCAAAATGAAGCCTTAACACCTCCACTTGATTCTACATCTTATGTAAGATTATTAGGAAGGTTTACTATCATTTTATGGGGTTTTAACACAAAATCCGAGTTTCACCATTAACACTCATATCCAAGCTCTTAACACCCAAAAGCTTAAACAATGCAAGGCACTCACATTTATGAAAAACATGAAGCACATTAGAGTTAGAGATTTACAAACCTTGCTCAAAATCCCGGAATCCTCTCACCAACAAGGTCATCCTCACTTCTTTCCTTGGTCTTTGGTGTGAGAAGCTCCACCAACTTCTTTCACTAATCAACAAGTGTAAAAACGAGTTGTTACACTCTCTAAAGATTAGAAATGAGTTTTAAACAAATTTACAACATAAATCTGTCCTAGGTCACTCTCCAACTAAAACCCCTTCAAAACCCCATTTTTTTCTATCTTCTACAATTTTCAAGGATCTTTACCTCAAAATGTAGATCGTGATGAGGAAATTAACATATTTAAAACTAAAATCTCGGATGACATGATTGAAAGATAAAGTTGGGACCTTTACCTTGATTCTTCCTTGATGTTCTTACAAGAGAGAGAGAGAGCTTCTAGAGAAGATGAAGAGTAAATGAAGATGATGTAAATTGACAAAATTTTAGTCTCTAGGGGACAAGGAAAGGTGCTGCCACCAAAAGGGAAAATCACCCATCTAGTCCTTCATCTATCCCACTATGCCAAACAAGGTTTATTTCAAGCCCCAAAACCCATGACACATTCGGTTACTACCCACCTTCAACCTAAGGCCCAAGGCCCGGGTCAACGCTAACTCGTTGAATCGAAAATCTGGGTCGTTACAACTCTCCACTCCTGAAAGAAAATTTCATCCTCGAAATTTATATGATCTGAAGAGATGTGGGTACAATAGATCCATGTCGTCCTTGGTCTCCCAAGTAGCTTTTTCTACGCCATGGTTTCTCCATAGCATCTTGACCAATGGTATGCTCTTGTTGCGCAATTCCTTGACTCTTACATCAAGGATCTTTATAGGTTCCTCCCCATAGGTCAACTCGGCATTCACCTCGATTTCTTCAAGAATGATAACATAGGAGGGGTCGGAGCGATACCGTCAAAGCATCGAAGCATGAAATTGTAAACCCCTTGACCCGACCTAGACGTTAGGCCGAACCGAACGAGCTAAATTAGGTTTGCCGTAGTAAACCTGATATAATATCTCAAATTAGATCCATTTTTAAAATTTATTTTATCTAGATGCATCATTAGAACCTAGTATGTTCAAATTGGCAGCAGTTAAATTTGCATCTGTATTAGACATCGAATCGACATCCAATTGTACGAATTTGCAATTTTAGGACCAAATTGCAAATCTGGAAAATTATAAGGAATTAAATAGTTTTAGGTTTACCAACCCTTAATTAGTCATGTTTCATGCTCACAAGTTCAAATTTCAGCTAAAATGAATCGATTGAATACATTCAATTTGCATACATACGAAATAGGGACCAAAATAGAAGAATCTCAAACTTCAACAACCAAATAACTGACATAACAAGTTCGGTATCAGTATACAGGGTTTCGTATCGATACTAGGATTCATAACAAGGGTTGTACCGGTATAGATATAAGTGTACCGATACCAGGTCATATTACACATGGCCTATATTGATACAGCTAAAGGGCGTATCGGTGCCCAGACTTAATTGGCTAAAACTCAATTTCCAGTAGCCAAAGCCCGCATCGATTCACTTCCTTGAGTATCAGTACTTAGGACAAATTCCCACATCTCAGACATGATTCAGGTTCCTCGTATTGATACATGGAGTCATGTACTGATACCCAGAGGCCTGTAATTCCCATTTTAATTGGTTTTTGACCTCCAAACTGATACAAACTAGTTTCAAACATCCTAGCATGCATACTAAACATATTTAACATAAAAGGATAACATCCACAGCATACCAAACCATAAAATATGCATTTTTGGACACAAAAGAATACGACACGAATCTGCATAGGCCTTTTGTCCGTCAAGTGCCGCTTGCGATCTATCCTTAATTATCTTAACCTTTTCCTCGGTTTGCATAATCGAGTCTGAGCCCAATATACGCCTCTCGTTTAACTCAGTCCAAAACAACGGAGTACTACACTTACGTCCATATAATGCCTCAGGAGCCATATGTATGCTCGACTTGAAGCTCTTGTTGTAGTCGAATTCAACCAAAGGAAGATGTTTTTCCCAATTACCTTCAAAATCAATGATGCAACATTGAAACATATAAAATAGATTAATTAAGCACTCGTAAATCTCTATGCTCACTTAGCCAATCCATACCCAAGATGACATCAAAACCAGGGAACGACAACTCCATTAAATCAACAACAAACACATGGAGTTGAACCACCAATGGGCATCTCCTATACATCATTCTAACCATAACAGTCTCCCCAAGAGAACTAGTTACTAAGACACCCACATTCAAAATCTCAACAGGAATATCTAACAATTGTGCATGTTCACTCAGAATGTATGGATGCGTGGAGCCCGAATCAACCAAAGAAAATAATGACAAAGACTGCAAGGTAATCGTACCTACAATCATGTCGTTGTCATTACGGCCCTCGTGATGTGCATACACCCTTGTTTGCCCCATGTTCTCCGGTTGAATAGCCACGGTATGTGCAACAATCCTTTGACCCTCGTCACAACTCTGGAAATTACCCATGCCACGGCCTCGACCCCTAGTAGGCGCAACCAGAGCAACTGCTTGAATCGGTGCATCTCAAACCAATGTTGGACAATCACGCTTCTGATGCTCTCTCGAATCACATTCCCAACAAGCTCTAGGTGTTTTCCAACACTTCACTGAGTGGTGTCTTTCACAACACTCACAATCAACCGCAACAACCACAAAAGGTTGAGCATTCTGACCGCATCTACTACTACTACCACCTCGCTTGTGATCCAACTTGAAACGTTTGTCCCTTGACCTTTTGTTCTGACCACCAGAAAAGTCAGACTCAGCGACTCTCTTTCTCGAACTAACATTCCCTGACTCAGAAATTTGACACAAGGACTGCTCAATATCCTTGGCCCTATTGACCAATACGTTAAAATCAGTATAGTCATCCGCAAGCAAATATGTCTTGATGTCCTTCAATAGGCCATAGCGAAACCTATCACAACGCTAACGATCATCCGAAACCATTTCAGGAGCATACTGGCTCAAACAGAAAAATTTCACCTCATACTCGGCCACCAACATTCGACCCTGTAACAAAGTCGTGAACTCTCTCTTTTTTGCATCATGATACTGTGGACCAAGGTACTTTTTCTTGAAAGCCTTTAGAAAGAACTCCCAAGTAACATCAACATTCAGTACTCTAGCTATAGTGGTTAATCACCAATGATATGCATTACCATGCAACAGAGATGTAGAACTAATGTTTTGATATAATAATTGAAAAATGTTTTAGACTGATTTAAAAAGTATTTAAAACAATTTCCAAAGTCCAAATAACTTGAAACTATGTTTAGGGATGTTTTTAAAAGGTTTAACATGTTTTTCAAAGCCAAACCTCACAAAATTATCCAAGCGTTTCGATACGGGGGATTCCAGTAGCCAAAACGTTTTGATACAAGTATCGAAACGGGCTTTCCCTTGATGAGATTTTTGAGTAGCGTTTCGAAACGGGCTATGCCGTTTCGATACGCCTACGTGGCATCGACCACAACGGTCATAAACCCCAACGGCTCTTTCCCAACTAACATTTAAATGCAGGTCGTTTCGATACGGGACTCGGCGTTTTGATACGTATTCTGAAATGGCCAAGGGCGTTCCGATACGGGTGCCTCATCAGACTGCAACAACTCTTTCTACTTAAAGGGTGTTTCGAAACGGGCACATCTGTTTCGAAACAGGGAGCTGCAGAACTGCATTTATGGTAGGAATTAAAGTCCTCAACGGCTCCAATTCAATCCCAACGGCTAGTAACGGCCATAAACTCATCAAGGAGTATAAAAGGGACCTTCAAGCATCAAGATATGGTTAATGCTCATATTGTCAATCAAAAAATGATCAAATATTGTCTTAGTGCCTAAATTGTCAATTCTTGTATAGACAAACACTAGTGAGCCAAAATTGTCAAATTTGCTCAAGTGTTTTAGGTTTTGGGTGGGTGCTTTAATTGTGCAAATAGACACCTATTAGAGGGATTTGTGTTTGCTTTATTTATCTCTTTGTAAAAGAGGGTTTGATCAAGGCTTTGGGTAGAAAGCTTGATCCGTGTATAAGGGTTTCCTCCTAAGCCTAAAAATGGGGACGAATCAATAGTGGATTGATTGGAAATCCTTAGTGGAGAGCTAAAGTAGTGGATGTAGACCTTGGTTAGAAGGTTGAACCACTATAAATTATTGTGTCAATTATCTTTTTAGCTTCCACAACTCTTCCACCCAAAAATCCACCTCTCTACCACTTGGTGAGCCATATTGGTTGAACGAATCGAGCTCCTCTCAACTCAACAATTGGTATTAGAGCTTGGCTCAATTGAAGAGGATTCACATCCTATTGAGAAGATCCGGCAAGCTCGATCATCATTTCACACAACCGGCTCAATGGCGCAATCCATCGACAAATCGCCCTTCTTTGACATAACCCACTATGTCCATTGGAAGACAAAGATGAAGTTCTTCATCAAATCTAGAGATTAAAAGCTATGGGACATAGTTGAAGATGGTCCGTCCGTGCCTCAACGAAGCAAAGCGGAGTAGAGTGCCGACGATCGCAAGAAGATGAAGCTAAATTGCAAAGCCTTGCACATTCTCTTTTGTGCATTTGGCCCATCCATCTATGAGAATATGTCTTCTTGTGAGAGTGCAAATGAGGTATGTGACAAGCTTGAAGTCACATACGAGGGAACCAATGAAGTCAAGGAGACCAAGATTGGACTCCTAACCTTAGAGTATGCGAACTTCAAAATGGATCCGGAAGAGAACATCGAGAAGATGTTTGATAGGTTCTCCACTATCACCAATGGTCTCAAAGGCTATGGAGAAGTCATCCCAAAGGAAAAGCTTGTTCGAAAGCTCATCTACTCACTTCCCGAGTCTTGGGACTCAAAGAGGACCGCCATCATCGAAGCCAAGAATTTGAAGACTTTGAAGCTTGATGAACCCATGGGGGTCACTCTTTACTCATCAAATCATGAAGAAGAATAAAGAAGATGGGAAGAAGAGGGAAGAAATTAGAGCTATGAGAGAGAAGAAAATCAAAGGGCTAGGCATCAACGCAAGTGCCGCGGCTCTCAAATCCTTCACTTGCCATCACATTGATTCAAGTGAAGAGGAGGATGGAGAAGAAGAGATAGTTTATCTCTTCAAGAAGTGTGCCCCGTTCATGAAGAAAGCCTCAAGGGAGCTTGAACGAGAATCCAAGAAGATGGAGAGGGCAAGCACTTCAAGCCATAAGAAGAAGACACATGTGGCTACTTGGAGTGATGAGGACTCCACCAACGATGAACAAGCCAACCTTTGCCTTATGGCCATCGAAGAAGATTCAAGGGTAACTTCTAATTCATCTACTTCATGTTCTTACTCTTTTGATGAATTACAAGATGCCTATGGTGATTTGGTTTTAGACTTTAAAAATCACATTTTGAAAAATAATAAAGTGGTTTCAAAGTTGAAAATTCAAAATGATTTGATTTCTAAAACCAAACTTGAACTTGAAGCAAAACTCAAGGAGTTTGAACTAAAATGTTTTGATTTACAAAAATTGCTTCAAAAAGTTCAAGAAGAAAATGATTTGATTTCCAAAGAGCTTGAAAAGAAAAATAATTTTGGAAAATCAAATTTTTATGTAAGACAATCCAGTGCCCCTAGATTTGTAAAAGGAAAATGTTTTAGAAGTCTTTGGGTCCCAAAAGGACTTAATACTTCAATTAAAAAGGATGACATTGAAAAATGGATTCCTAAGGGGACTAAAATTTGTGCTACTAATGTTTATGGATCCAAAGCAATTTGGATACCAAATATTACTTGATTGTCTTTTGCTAGGTGTGATGGAGAGTGATCAACAAGTCAAACTTTGAGGGGGAGCTCCATGCACACAAGGAAGAACACTTGAAGAAGGAAGGCTTCACATCCTACCTTGAGTTCAAGTGTGATAAAATTTAGTTGCTTTAGATTTTATTTGTTTTATTTTCATTTATGTCAACTAGATGATCATATATGTTGGACAAACATTTTATTGATGCGTTGAGTAAGGGGGAGCCATTTTAAAAACCAAATTCTTATTTTTGTCAAATTTTTCCTCTCTAGTTATTTTGAACTCAATGTTTTAAATTCTTTTTGATATAACAAAAAAGGGGGAGAAATGGTTTGAAAAATTGAATTTTCAAAAGAATAAGGGGGAGCTTTATTTGATTTCAAATCTTTAATCTCTTATTCACATGTTTAAAGTTAAAGGGGGAGAATCCCAAACAATTTTTCAAGATAGTTTTATTATATCAAAAAGGGGGAGATTGTAGAACTAATGTTTTGATATAATAATTGAAAAATGTTTTGGACTGATTTAAAATGTATTTAAAACAATTTCCAAAGTCCAAATAACTTGAAACTATGTTTAGGGATGTTTTTAAAAGGTTTAACATGTTTTTCAAAGCCAAACTTCACAAAACTGTCCAGGCGTTTCGAAACACCTTAGGGCGTTTCGATACGGGGGATTCCAATAGCAAAAACATTTCGATACGAGTATCGAAACGGGCTTTCCCTGGATGAGATTTTTGAGTAGCGTTTCGAAATGGGCTATGCCGTTTCGATATGCCTACGTGGCATCGACCACAACGGTCATAAACCCCAACGGCTATTTCCCAACTAACATTTAAATGTAGGTCGTTTCGATACAGGACTAGGCGTTTCGATACGTGTTCCGAAACGGCCAAGGGCATTCCGATACGGGTGCCTCATCAGACAGCAACAGCTCTTTCTACTTAAAGGGTGTTTCGAAACGGCCACGACTGTTTCGAAATGGGGAGTTGTAGAACTGCATTTATGGTGGGAATTAAAGTCCTCAACGGCTCCAATTCAATCCCAGCGGCTAGTAATGACCATAAACTCATCAAGGAGTATAAAAGGGACCTCAAAGCATCAAGATATTGTTAATGCTCATATTGTCAATCAACAAATGGTCAAATATTGTCTTAGTGCCTAAATTGTCAATTCTTGTATAGACAAACACTAGTGAGCCAAAATTGTCAAATTTGCTCAAGTGTTTTAGGTTTTGGGTGAGTGCTTTAATTGTGCTAACAAACACCTATTAGGGGGATTTGTGTTTGCTTTATTTATCTCTTTGTAAAAGAGGGTTTGATCAAGGCTTTGGGTAGAAAGCTTGATCGGTGTATAAGGGTTTCCTCCTAAGCCTAGAAAAAAGGGACAAATCAATAGTGGATTGATTGGAAATCCTTAGTGGGGAGCTAAGGTAGTGGATGTAGACCTTGGTTAGAAGGTTGAACCACTATAAATCATTGTGTCAATTATCTTTTTAGCTTCCACAACCCTTCCACCCAAAAATCCACCATACGACTATAGGGCGTATCGATACTCATGCTTAATTGGACAAAACTCAATATCCAGTAGCCAAAAACTGTACTGATACACTTCCTCGAGTATCGGTACCAAGGCCAAATTCCTACTTCTCTGACCTGATTTAGATCCCTCATAGTGATACAGGGAGTCCTGTATCGATACCAGAGGCTTGTAATGCCCATTTTAATTGGTTTTTGACCTCCAATTTGATACAAACTAGTTCCAAACATCCTAGCATGCATACTAAACATATTTAACATAAAAGGATAACATTCACATCATAGCAAACCATCAAATATGCATTTTTGGACACAAAAGCGTAAACTATAGGCATGCTTCCTAAACAATTCAACCAACATACTTGAAATAGAAACAAAGCATAAAACTGACATCCCACATCACAAATTTAAACATCAATCCAACAACCAGCAAGATACAATCTTTGGAAGCCAAAGCAATCAAAATATAAATCTCCAAACTGGGGCAACATATTACCTTATTACCAAAAGCTTTAAGCTAAAACCATACTCAAAGTCAAATGATGTCTTAGGATCTCCTCGCTCTAATGCTCCCACAATCCTCAATTCTATGCAAAAAAGAATGAAAGCGTAAGCAAACATATGCTTATTGGTGCCACTCTTCCATATTCATCAATGCATAAAAACAAGAGTATAAGCCAACACCTTTGAAACCTTTTTCAAAACATGATATGCAATACAAGCATATGCAAATATAGTTTTCCACTTGTTTCTCATATATTGGCAAATATTGTGACATTAGATAAACCATTGTTTCATTAAAACCACATTGGATACACGAATTTCCTAGTAGACTCACCTCTACCAAATCATACCTTGACCCGGATAGGCTCACCTCTATCCTACCTCAAGGCATACTATCAACTTCGGTTGCCTAGTTAAACCGCAAGCCATGGGTGATAATACAACATCCCGAGTAGCCTAGTTAAACCAATTTCCTTGAGGACCATGGTGCGATCGGCTTCACATATTAAAGTACACTTTAAACCCTATGACATGTCAACTATATCCGATACTTTATTTTCATTTGTCACATAGCCAATATACACTTTTAAACATATTTACTTACTGATTTTCATATGCATTTAACAAAAATATGAAAAATCACACTGCTTAAGGCAAGAACCACATTCCATTTAAGAACCATTTATTAATGCTCTAAGCATTTATATACTTAATAAATCATTGCATATCATTTAATACATGCATAAAACAGTAAGTAAACCAATCCATGCTTTTAAACCAAAACATGTAATTCAAGTCGCATATCAAACTGATATTCAAATGCGAAATTAGGGAAAACTTACTTTCGAGTTTAGAAAAGCTTGTTAGGATTAATAAACTCTCAGCTCCTTATTCAAACCTTTAAGAGTGTCTGAAACACATTTACACTTACCGATACATAATAACTTTCTTGTCGTTGCGTTCTAAGCCTCCAAAACGAGCCAACTTCCACAAAATGAGATAGACTTGATTCTCCCCTATTTTCGCAACACAAAACTAGAGTAAAAATACATTAAAATGCATTATAACACCAGCCTACAATCATCCCCTACAATCTTTACGAAATTGCATCTAAACACCATTTGAAAACACTAAAAACTACTCCATACAACATTCAAACGATATCTAGCCACAACCTAACGATTCTAGCATCCTAACAACCTCAAAGGACAACAAAAAACATATCTCAACCATCCTTATACCTCCAGTAATCAATAATCTAACACAACAACCCCAAAACCACTCTTAAACTACCTTAGAAATTAATCAATTAAATAGTTTCGGGATTGATTATGAAAATATCATCACATTATATTTATATAATCAAAATGTGAATTAATCCAATAGAAATCTCCAACAATCATCTTGTAAAACAAGAATTTAAGAAAAATATCAAAATCATCAATTAATCTCACTTTCTTGAATTAAATTACAAAACTATGTTATAATCCATAAAACACAAGCCAATTACCAGGGAATATCAATAAAGAACCTTAGTTTTAAGAGAGAAAAAGAAATTTACCTTTGAAGAACCTTCCACCAAAATTGGTGTAAGTTTTCTCTTAGAAAATAAATGAGATCCTTATGAAATCTCAACAAGGTTTTGTTAGGAAATAGATGAGGAATCAAATGATGAAATATCCATTGACAAACAAGAAAAAAAATGAAATTCCTGTTTGAAAAAAAATGATAGAGAACGAGAGAAAATGAGAAGAGAAAATCCAAGAAAATTGATAGAATGGAAAAATGATTTGGAAAAACAATTAAACGTCAAAATCTTACTCAATTAAGGTGGAAAACATTTAATTAAAATATTTGAAAAAATAGATCTCTAAGGATTCTTAGTATTGGCCCAATTACACTTTAGTCATTAAAACAATTTTGCATTTATTACATTTTGGTCACTAAATCCAAAATGTCACCTCAATTAATTAAATCAATTTCCAATTCCAGCCCAAAACGCTTAATATAATTATTATATATTTTTAAAAGCTTTAGCCGAATTTGATCCCTTTGAAAATTCCATTTCAAAATATTTACTTTCCCGAAATGTATTTTAATTGCAAACTCGATTCCCGATCCGAACCTCAACTAGCTAAACCACCAAAACTCCTAAGCCCATTTTCGAGGCGTTATAGAAACACAATATGAATTCACTAAAACTCTGGAGGTAAAGCTAACCGATAAGCCATTGGTCCAAATTTCTCAACAATCTCGTATGGTCCAATGAATCTCGAACTCAATTTCCCTTTGCACACAAAACGTATGACTCGCTTCCACGGTGACACTTTAAGGAACACCTTGTCACCCACCTAATGCTCAATATGCCTACGACGTGAATCTGCATAGGCCTTTTGTTGTCAAATGTCGCTTTCAATTTTTCATTAATTATCTTAACATTTTCCTCGGTTTGCATGATCAAGTCTGAGCCCACAATATGACTTTCATTTAACTCAGTCCAACATAACGGAGTTCTACACTTGCGTCCATACAATGCCTCAAAATGAGCCATTTGTATGCTCGGCTGGAAGCTATTGTTGTAGGCGAATTCAACCAAAGGAAGATGCTCTTCGCAACTACCTTTAAAATCAATGATGCTACATCGAAACATATCCTAAAGAATCTATATAACCCTCTCAAACTGGCCATCATTCTGAGGGTGGAAAGCCATACTGAAATGGAGTTTGGTGCCCAACTCCTCATGCAACTTTTTCCAAAACCGAGAAGTAAACCTCAAATATCTACTTGAGATGATTGATAATGGAACATCGTGAAGTCTCACAACCTCCTTAATGTAAATCTTGGCTAACCTTTCCAAGGAGTAATCCATATATACCGGTAAGAAGTGAGTAGCCTTAGTTAACATGTCCACTATAACCCAAATCACATTATGTTTCTCTTTTGTCATTGGTAAACTGGTTACAAAATCTATCGTCACTTGATCTCACTTCGATTGTTGAATTTGAATCTACTGTAGCATTCCTGAAGGAACTTGACTTATTGACAAGCCAAGCACTTAGTCACGAACTCTGAAACGTCTCTTTTCATCCTTGGCCACCAATAGAATGGTCGCAAATCTTGATACTTCTTATTGCTACCTGGGTGAACAGAAAAGGACTACCATGAGCTTCTCTAAGAAACATATCCCTCAACTCATCAATGGTTGGTATACATGAACGGTCATGGAAGTATAAGATCCTATCTCGTACTCCAAACTCAGTCGTATCAACATGTTTCACCATTTCAATCTTGGCCACAAGATCTTAGTTTAACGCTCGTGTCTTCTTAATCTCTTGTAACAAGGCTAGTTCCACATGAAGCTCGGCTAGAAGGCCACCATCATTAGTCATCCTCAAACGAGCAAATATGTCACTAAAATCTGACATTGATTTACGGCTCAATGCGTCGGCAACCACATTAACCCTTCTCGAGTGATAATTAATCACGCAGTCGTAATCCTTGAGTAGCTTCATCCATCAGCGTTGTCTCAAATTCAACTTTTTTGCGTGAGCAGATACTTCAAGCTCTTGTGGTCGGTGTAGATGCAACACTTTTCACCATATAAGTAATGCCTCCAAATTTTTAAGGCGAGTATAATTGTTGCCAATTCCAAGTCGATAATTTCACTCATGAACTTTGAGTTGTGTCGAGGCGTAAGCCACAACTTTTCCTTCTTGCATAAGAACACAAGCCAGTCCATTCAAGGACGCATCGCTGAAGACCACAAAGTCTTTACTAGAATCCGATTGAATCAAAACTGGTGCTTCTGTTAGATTAGCCTTAAGCCGCGCAAAACTCTATTGTCTCTCCTCGTTCCACTTAAAAGGAGTTCCCTTCTAAATCAATTTGGTCATAGGAGCAACTATAATGGAGAATCCCTTAACAAAGAATCACCAAGATAAAGAAACTACAAACCTCTGATACATTCCTCGGTGGTTTCCACTCAACCACAACCTAAATCTTCTAAGGTTCTACACGGATCCCTTCTGTTGAAACAATGTGGCCCAAGAATGCCACTTCAGACAACCAAAACTCACACTTTCTGAACTTAGCAAACAATGAATTCTTCTGAAGGGTCTAAAGCACAATGCGAAGGTGAGAATCATGTTCCTTCTCTGAACTAGAGTATACCAAGATGTCATCAATGAAAACGACTATAAATTGATCCAAAAATGGTTGAAAGATCTTGTTCATCAAATCCATGAATGCCGACGGGGCATTTGTGAGACCAAATAACATCACTAGAAACTCGTAGTGGCCATAATGAGTTTGAAAGACAATCTTATGAACATCTTCATCTTTGACCTTCAACTGGTAATAACCGATCTCAAGTCGATCTTAGAAAACACGATAGTACCCTTCAACTGGTCAAACAAATCGTCAATCCTAGGAAGGGGATAACGATTCTTTATCGTTACCTTATCGAGTTGACAATAATCAATACATAGTCTCATGGACCCATCATTCTTTTCATGAACAGAACATGTGCACCCCAAGGTGAAATACTCAGTCGGATAAACCCTCACTCAAGTAACTTTTGAAGTTGATTCTTTAACTCTCTAAATTCAATCGGTGTCAAGCGATATGACGCAATGGACACCGGTGCTACCCCCGATAACACCTCGATCCTCAACTCTAGCTCTAGGGCAAAAGGCAGCCTTAGAAATTCCTCAAGAAAGACATCAATACATTCAAATACATTCTGAAGACTTTCAAGCGTGGGACAATGGATCTTCGTGTCCCCCACGTGAGCTAATAAAGCCTCACAACCTTGTAGTAGCATGTCTCAAGTCGAGCTGGTTGAGATCATATTGGAAAGGCAATGATTCCTTTCACTTTGCACAAGAAACCTTTCTCCACCTAATCCACGAAGTGTGAAACTCTTCGTCTGACACCTCAAGCTGGCATCATGATCAAATAACCAACCCATACCCAAGATTACATCAAACTCTTGAAAGGGTAACTACATTGAATCAGATGGGAACACTTGTCCTTGAATCTCAACCGGAAACTGGCGATACACCTTGTCTACAAAGACATCAAACCCCATGAGACTAGACACACAAAATACAATCTCTAAATTCTCAGATATAATCCCCCATCCTTGGTAGATCTCACTACGAATGTATGAATGAGTGGATCCAGATTCCACTAATGCAACAATAGGAAAAGATACTATGATGAAGATACCTGAAATCACATCTATAGCATCGCTATCATCCCTAGCCTTCACAGCATACTATCTCGCAAGAGCCCTAGTAGTGGACCTCTCGGTGCCTCTATTCCTTTGTCCCGACATAAATCCCGATCCTACTCTGTTGAAACCTCACCCCCTTTGTCCTGAATGATGAGACCTCTAAGACTGGGCTGGGGCGCTATAGCTAGCCTATGGGGCAATCCTTAACAAAGTGATATGGGGATCCGTATCATAACAAGTCTTAGTTGACTTATAGTATTCCTCCGAGTGGCGTTATCTGTACATATCGCACAAATGGAAGACTGGTGATCTAGACGAACATCCCTCACTCATCATAGACGAGGAAGTCAAATTCCCTCTATGTTACCCTAAACCAGACCTCTGATTTGACCTCTATGAATGATTTTTGTTGTTCCTCTTGGAATCTCAAGAATCTCTAGATCTCTTACCTAAACTATTAGACGAGCAACCAGTCTCATAGGTCCTCTACTGATTTTGGGACCCTCCAGCATGTCCTTGAATCAGACTCCCAACCTACTCGAGTGATCGGGAACTATTGGCTAACTTTGCAAACATTTTGTATGGGTCAACAATCACATACATCTGTAGCTTGGGTTTAGACCCTGATGGAACCCCTTGCATCTCAATTCCTCAGTCGCAACTAACTCATGAGCAAACCTACTCAGCCGTAAGAACTCTTGCTCATACTTGAACACCGAACTGTTTCCTTTTTCTAAGTTAGAGAACTGATCTCTCAATACATCCATCTGAGCTTCTCCAACGTACTTTCTCTTGAACTCCTTCAAGAAGTACTTATATGTGGGTGGTGCAGGATGCAATCTCATCTCAACGGTTTTCCACCACTCTCTGGCATTACCCTTTAGAAGAGAGGTAATGTAATCAAGCCTATCACTAGGTCTACACCGTATCTGCCTAGAGACCCACTGAACATCTTGTAGCCATTGGTCTGTATCAACTAGGTTGCAATCACTCATGCCACAGAAATCTTTGACCCCATATCGGTGGACCTCTCTACAAGAGTCTCTCGTGTCGCATTAGATGACCTATGTAAGGCCCTAACAAGGCGACGAATGAAGCCATTCAAATTCTGAAATTGGGCAACATCGTCCTCTTTGGCATCCTCCCCCTCCGTATTCGGGACGTACTCATCCTCATAGTCATCCCCAATTGGTGCATGACTCTCTTCACAACCATTGTTACCACGATCCACGCCATCTGACATTAGAGATGTAAAAACAGGTGATTGGATGGGTTTTAGGTCGGGTCTTGTCAGCTCGGATCATATTGGATACATGTCATTTCAGGTCGATTTGATGTTTCGACTTGATTCGAGTCGGGTGCGGGTTAGTTTCAGGTCTAGTTCATTTCAGGTCGGGTTCATTTCAGGTCGGATTCTTTTTAGGTCAGGTCAAAATGGTTTGCGTCCGAATCAGTTAATTGGCGGGTTAATTCGGGCTAGGGTAGACTTCAGGTCGAGTTCATTTCAAGTCGAGTTTGTTTCAAGTCGGGTTCTTTTCAGGTCGGGTAATTTCATGTCGGTTTCATTTTAGGTTGGGTTAACTTGGGTTTCAAATTCATATTAAGTTTGAGTTTAGAACAAATTGTCAATAGACTTTGGGTTGGGTCATTTCGAGTGAATTATATAACGCCCTTCACAAAAACGAATCACATTAAAAATAAATATTAGGCACTAGAATGAACAAAAATATCATCATTATTTAAAATATTGGAGTAAATTACAAAAATTATAAATAAATAAAGGTCAATTTCATCATATTAAAAATATTAGACTAAATTACAAAAATATAAAATAAATAGGGGTTAATTTTGGTTAAAAATAAAGTTTTAGGGACTAATATGGACAAAAATTTCATCATATTAAAAATATTGGACTAAACTATAAAAAATGAATAAGTCTCAATTTCGACTAAAATTAAATTTTAGGTACTAGAATAAACAAAAATATTATTGGACTAAATTTACAAGAATATAAATAAATACGGGTCAATTTTGACTAAAAATTAAATTATAGGGACTAGAATAAACAAAAATATTATTCCATTAAATTACCAAAAATTGAAATATATATGGGTCAATTTCGGCTAAGAATAAAGTTTTAGGGACTAGAATGACCAAAAATATCATCATATTAAAAACATTGGACTAGATTATAAAACATTAAAATAAAAAGGGGTCAATTTCGGTTAAAATATCTAATTGATCTAAATAAAAACCTAGAAGCATAAATTACATACATAATTAAAATAACTCTAACATTAAATGTCGAATCTCAATTAAATTAACATAAATTGGAACTCAATTGAATTAAACTAAAACCTAAAAGTAAACATTAAGTGCTTAAATGAAAAACACCTAATGTTGAAAGGGCTAAAAAATAATTACCCCAACCTAAAAATCTGGGCGGGTACTTTCCCTTCCACCCACCAATTTCAAATTAAAGTAAAAAAAATGGTTAAAAAAGATAAATGAATAGGGGTCAATTTAGACTGAAAATTGTCAAATTGGTCCCTAAATTTGGTTTATGGACTAAAAATCAAATTTCTCCACTTTCAAAAATGAATAAGGGTCTATTTGGACTAAAAAAATAAATTTTAGCTACTAGAATATACAAAAATATTATTGGACTAAATTGCCAAAAATATAAATAAATATGGGCAAATTTTGACTAAAAATTAAATTGTCGAGACTAGAATAAATAAAAATATTATTCGAATAAATTATCAAATATATATAGGTCAATTTCGGCTAAAAATAAAGTTTCAGGGACTATAATGAACAAAAATATCCTCATATTAAACATTGAACTAGATTAGAAAATTTTGAAATAATTAGGGGTCCATTCGGTTAAAAATTAGGGACTAATATGAACAAAAATAAACCCAAATCCCTAAACTAATCCCATTACCCCAAACATTCCGCTTAAAACATTTATCCTTAACCCCTAAATGTGAACCCCTAAATTTTACAATCATTATTCGCTAATAATTAAAAGTGCAAGCCTAATGCTCTATTCCCTAAACTAATTCCATAACCCCAAACACTCAACTAGACACATTTACCCCTAAACCCCAAACCTCAACCCCTAAATCTTAAAATCAAAAGTAATTAAAGTACAAGCATGTTCCATGAATTCCTAAACTAATCTCGTAACCCCAATTCCAAACACTCAATTTGAAACATGTATTGTTTATACCCCAAAACCTCAAACCTCAACCACTAAATCTTACAATCACTAAAATTGAAGTGCAAGCCTAATTCCCTAATCCCTAAACTAATCTCATACCCTCAAACACTCAACTTAACATGTTTACCCCTAAACCCCAAACCTCAACCCATAAATCTTACGATCACTAATAATTAAGGCACAAGCCTAATCCCTAAATCCCTTAATCCTTAAACTAATCTCATAACCCCAATTCCAAACACTCAACTTGAAACATGTATTAAACCTTAAACCTCATCCCATAAACCTTACAATCACTAATGATTAAAGTCCAAGCCTAATCCCCTAAACTAAAGACATACCCTCAAACACTCAACTTGACATGTTTACCCCTAAATCCCAAACCTCAACCCATAAGTCTTACAATCACTAATAATTAAGGTGCAAGCCTAATCCCTAAATCCCATAAGCCTTAAACTAATATCATAACCCCAATTCTAAACACTCAACTTGAAACGTGTAATAAACTCCAAACCTCATCCCATTAACCTTACAATCACTAATGATTAAAGTGCAAGCCTAATCCCTTAATCCCTAAACTAAAGCCATGACCCTAAACTTTCAACTTGAAACATATACCCTTAAACCTCAAATCTCAACCCGTGAATCTTACAATCATTGATAATTAAAGTGCAGGCCTAATCCCCTAAACCTTGAATCCCTAAACTAAACCCATAACCCTAAACATTTAACTTAAAACATATACCCTAACCCTAAATCTTGAAAATACTATTAAGTAAAGTATAAGCCTAATCCCCTAAACCCCAAATCCATAAACTAAATACATAGGCCATAACCCCAAACATGCAACTTGAAACATATACTCCTAAACTGCGAATCCATAAACTAAACACATAACACAATCAGTCAACTTAAAACATATACCCCTAAGGTCCAAACCCCAAACCTAAAACCACTAAACTAATATCATAAGTCATAACCCAAACTATAAATTTTATTTTTAATTTTAATTAAATATATTATAATTAAAATTACAATAATTTGAAAATTAAATTAAATATTAATTTAAATATATTAAAATTATTATTTTAATTAAATATAGAATCAAATATTAATTAAAATATTTATTTAAATTATAGTTTTTAATTAAATATTAATTTAAATTATGATTTTTATTTTTTTTAATTAAATATTCACGAATATATTATAATTATTAATTATAATATTAATTAAACATTAAATATTAATTTAAATATCAATTAAACATTAACTATAAATATTAATTAAATATTAAATATTAATTAATTTAATTTAAATATTAAGTAAACTCTAACTGTAAAGACCCATTTATAACAAAAACCCTAATTTATTTTGAGGGTTGCATTATTTTGAAGTTTTCTCTCTCAGACTCTCATCTCCCAACTTTTCAAAATCTCTCATTCATCTCTCTCGATCTGATCTAAAGCTTCATCTACGATCTCTTATTCATCTCTCTCGATCTAATTTAAAGCTTCATCTCTAATCTCTCAGTCTTTCTATTTTCACAGTTTTGAAGTTTTATCGTCTGGATTTTGGTTGCGATTTGCGAAAATAACAGAGTTTGTCTCTCAACTGCCTCATCTCTCAGAACCTAAGACTCATATTGGGTAAGTTAAGTAACACTCTCAGTTTCTTTTTTGATTTTTGCATTTTTATTTTGTTTGTGTTAACTTATTATTTTTGTTGACTGTTTTGTCTCTCTCATCTCTCAGGTATATCTCCGATCTCTCTCAGACTCTCAGTCTCCCAAGTCCCAACCATTTCTGTGTTGTGGTTGCATAACCTAATCTCTCAGCATCTCCATTTTCATCGTTTTAAAGTTTCATCGCCTGGGTTGTGGTTGCGATTTGCAAAAATAATAGTGTTTTAGTGTTATCATTTTGTTCATTTTTCTGTGTTGTGGTTGCATAACATAATCTCTCAGTCTTTCTATTTTCATCATTTTGAAGTTTCATCATTTTTGTTGACTGTATTATATCTCCCATCTCAGATTTGTTCGATCTCTACAAGGGTCGACTTTGTAAGTATATGCCTTTGATTATATACCTTCGATTATATTTGTTCTGTAAGTATGTGCCTTTTATTTATTCTGTAAGTATATAATATAAAGGATCTTGTGACTTAAACTTACTGGTTTTGTTGACTGTTTTGTATATTACTGCGAACTGATTTGTTCATCTTGTTGACTGTTTTTGTTAATTGTTTTGTATATTACTGTAAACTTTATTGTGACTTAAATTTACTGGTTTAATCCAAGTATATTGGATGGACATCTCATTCTACGAGACTATTAGTCTCAAAGGAGGTTTCTAAAGGACCTTGTGAACTGGTTTAACAATGTCGTGTACGAGGATTAAACTTAAACTTTACTGTGACTTAAACTTACTAGTTTATCATCTAATAATTTCTCACTTTTTTGTGTTGTCTCATGCTTGTGCTTTAGACTATAAAGCTTAAAATTTACTGTGACTTAAACTTCTGGGTTATCTCATGTTTGTGTTATATATTACATGCTTGGAGAAATCTTTCTTTATATGTTTAATTTTAAATGCATGGTTTAATGCTTATATTGTCTGTTCTGTGTCATGGTTTAATCCGAGTATATTGGCTGGACATCCCGTTCTACGAGGTTATTGGTCTCAAAGGAGGTTTCTAAAGGACCTTGTGAACTAGTTTAACAATGTCGTGTACGAGAATTAAATCTTTGTTCTCTGTTGCTTTGTATATATGTTGTTTGTTCTGTTTTTCTTTGTACATACAAGTTTAAATGTTTGGTTTATGGTTAATGTTCTATTTGTTTAATCTGAGTATATTGGCTAAAAATCCCATTCTGTGAGGCTACTGGTGTCAAAGAAGGTTTCTAAAGAACCTTGTGAACTAGTTGAACAATGCCACGTACAAGGGTTAAATCTTTGTTCTCTGTTGCTTTGTATATATGTTGTATGTTTTGTTTTTCTTTGTAGATACATGTTTAAATGTCTGGTTTATGGTTATATTTTCTCTGTTCTGTTGGTTTAATCCGAGTATATTGGCTAGACATCCTATTCTGTGAGGCTACTGGTGTCAAAGTAGGTTTCTAAAGAACCTCGTGAACTAATTTAACAATGCCACATACAAGGATTAAATATTTGTTCTCGGTTCTATTTTCCTTTGTACATACATGTTTCAATGTTTGGTTTATGGTTATATGTTCACTGTCCTTTTCAGTCTCTAACAACAAATAACAATGTTATCTTTTTAGTTTTTAGCACAGCTATGGATGAATTTTCTTATGAGTTGGACTATCCTAGTGAAAGATGTAATATCCCTAAACTGGGCCTAGGAGGATTTTATCATTTGATAGAACCCTCCTATGATGCAATAGAATAATTAATTTGAAACATAAGGATTAAAATGAATATGATAAAGAAGTAGAGTACATAGTACTAGTGACCAAACTGTTTGATAATTAAAATCAAATGGTTTCATTCCGAATTGGAAATCATCTAGGGGCGTAGACACTTGTAAACACAAAGTGTAGCCAAATGTGGGAAACATTCGGCCTTGGGAAGAAAATGGGAAGCTCACCTCACCTTCCTTGCTTCTTAAACTAGTAATTGTGGGTCAATCGTGAGTTAAGGAGGAGAGTAAATGAATTCATTCTTCCTTATTATTTCAAGAATTGGATTTGGAAAACATGTTTGTAAATCTTTTGCATGAATAGTTTACATTGTGAATTGTATGTTAAAAATCTTATCTTGAACCATCCTTGAATAATTGAGGAAATCATGAACTGTTTTAGATTAGTTGATCGTATATTATACAAGCTGCCTTGACATGATTAATTCTAGAAATGTATGAATTCGAATACATGTTTAAAGGCTGGATTTGAGAGGTTGACAGTCTAATAGAATGTTGTTAACAAGTACGTTTGACTAGACCTGGCAAACTTGACCCGAGACCCGAAACTCGAACCGAATTACCCGAATCGAAACCCGATTTTGACCCGAACATGATGATCCGAAGTTGACCCGAAACACGAAATAAACCGAACCGAACTGAATTTTTTTGTTGAACCGAAATGGACCTGAGCCGAAATGGACCCGAACTGAATGGACCCGAACCGATTTGACCCGAACCGAATGCTACCCGAACCGAAAGCTGAACCGAATATCGACCCGATTTTAACCCGATTTTGACCCGATTTTAACCCGAATATTTATTTTTAACAATATAATAAATAATAAAAAGAAGTATGTTTTATTATCTTTTTATACTATATCATGGAAGAGACTGTTCCTCTTGTCAAAGTTGTGGTATAATAACATTTTATGTTATTTTATGTTTCAATATTAATTAAATAAACTAATTTTTAAATTTAGAGTTTTAATGTACTATTTTCTCTCCCAATATTTAATTGCATCACTAGTCCATGCATTGAAAAAACTAGTTCCACACACACAAAACAAACATGACTCAAATGGTTTGATCAACATGATCCTATTAGATTACAAGCATTCTTACCCATATATGTTCGGTAAAATGATAAAGAGTTTGAAAAAACACAACTAACATAAGGCACAAGTCTTAAATAAAAAGTTCTCGTTCAAAAGTGACATTTAGCTGCAAATAAAGTTAAATATCTAAACTCAACTATTCCTACATATGAAACTCAATTACATTGAGTAGACACAAATAACACATGCATCAACGGGGAGGGGATTAAATCTTAGAAATTAAAATGAACAAAAATATCATTATATTAAATTAATAGACTAAATTACAAAGATTAGTTAATTTCGACTAAAAGTAAATTTTTAGAGACTAAATATCACTACAGGGAGGGGATTTCTATATCCAAAGTCTAAACCGTGGGGATACTTGTGACTAAATTAAATTAAACTAAAACTTAAAGTTGACTAAAATGTAACATTTTAAATGCAACGTGACCTAAAAGTAATTAATCTCTAGCTTAAAAAATTGGTGGCTTATTTCCCTCCAAAATTTTGTTTTTTCTCTCTCTATTTTTTCTAATTGTCTTTTTCTTTTTTTTTTCAATCTAGCTTAAAAAATTGGTGGCTTATTTCCCTCCAAATTTTTGTCTTTTCCCTTTTTATTTTTACCAATTGTCTTTCTCTTTTTTTAAAAAAAATTAATTGAGTTTTAATTTAGATTAATTTAATTGAAATTTCACATTTAGTTTTAAAATTATTTTAATTATTTCCGTGATTTATGCTTTTAGATTTTAGTTAGCTCAATTAGATCTTGAGTTTAATAAATTAATTCATTTCAGAAATTATTATTATTATTATTATTATTATTATTATTATTATTATTATTATTATTATTATTATTACATATAATAAACTTTGATTTAATATAATTATACAAAAAAAATTTGATATGGGTACATGAAGCTTTGATTTAAATATTTAATCAAATTCAAATGCATAGATTAACAAGTTGAATCAGAATTAATCTCATACATCAATAACTTTAAACTAAACCATAAATACTAAACCTCAAAACTTTAACCCAACTCAAATCGAATTGACCCGAAAATTTAAATGTTGACCCGACCCGAAATCGACCCGATTTTGACCCGACCCGAAAGCTACCCGAACGACCCGATTTTGACCCGAACCGAAAGCGACCGATCCGATTTTGACCCGATCCGAAAACAATCGATCCGATTTTGACCCGATCCAATACCCGAACCGAATCCGACTCAACACAAACCCGAATTAGACTCGAAACCGAACCGAACTGACCCGAACCGAATCTAAACCGATTCTAGATAGACCCGAAATGACCCAAACCGAAATGACCCGAACCGAACCCGAACCGAATGACCCGATTGCCACCTCTACGTTTGACTTGTATAGGGGTCGGAACTGATTTGTTATAAAGAAAAGGGTGTTTGGAAATGTATATTTTGAATCAAAGTTGGTTAACAAGATTTAGGGGCTGTTTTAAGTGTCTTAAAGGCTGGGGGTAATCCGTTTAAAATTGTTATGAGGTAATGTTGGATGTGTTTAAGTAAAATGGAACTTGATTATTGATGTATTGATTGAAATATAAATGTTTCGGCTAGCTAAAAGAACTGGTAAATTAAGTCTACGTTTTGAATGTTTGAATGGTAAAGTTTGGTATGCTTGTGAGATTAGAATGTTTGCTTACACGGGGAAATGTCTTGAAATATACATATATAGTTGTTAATGATAAGTGACTAAATTTCAATGGTTAGATTCTGGTTGAATTTGGAAATAGTTACAACACTTATTAAGAGTAATAAAAGGACTGTTTTGTTGAACATGCATAATTAGGGACTGTTTTTACAGTTTTGGAGGACTGTTTTTGTACCATTGAAAGTATAAGTGGGCTATTTTAGGTACATATGTGATCTTATGAAAGTTTGGTTGCTTTGTATAACTATAAGTAGTATGGGCTAAATTAATTATGTGCTTAAAACTAACATGGAATGTTTGGTGTATAAACATGCATGTATGAGTTGTAGACTGTTTTGTTTAACTAAAAACATTAAGAAATCAGATTTTATGTGTATTCATAAAGGCAAATGTGTGCAATAGAGTTATTGATAAATAGATTGAGTTGATTTTGACGAATTGTTATTTCAATTAGAGGTACATTCCATGATGAAAGATTGAGTATTGACATGAAGGCTAGATAAGAAAGCAAATAGGAGTATAAAGGAGTGGGAGGAATTAGGTGTCCCGTAACTTTGGGGTAACAGGTGAGAGTAGTTTAAAATTTCGGGTTAGAAGAAATCAATCCCGAGTTCCTTAATTACTCTAATTTACTTACTTGTTAAATAAGTTATGAAACATTGTGTAATTAAGCTTGGAGATTTGAGGTAAGTACTTTTAATAAAAGTACCTTGTGATATAAATGAGTGAATTGATGGTATTGTAGGTGCTTGCACTTTAGATTCAATCATGAATTGAAAGAGATTTGTTACCTTTGATAAAGGTCTTGATGTTAAACTAAAGAACCTGAATATTTTGATACTCTTCCTAGTTTTGAAAAGTTAAAAAAAAAATAATTGATCTGTGTAGCTTATAATAAAGCTTGAATACATTTTAGGTCAAATGATCTAACCTGAAAGAACCTAAGGTCAATTATAGTGTCATTCGAATACTTTTGAATGGAAGAAATGAATGATACTTATAAGATAAAGTGTATAAGAAGTATGGCTTGATTCATGAAATGACCAGTTAACAGTTAAGCCTTAGTGGCCTTGTTAATAAAAATGTGAGCAATGCTCACCTTGAATGGAAAATTCACATAAGGTGAATCTTGCTTATATTGAAAAGTAATGTAATGTGATATGATGTTGATGAGAAGCTATGTGTTGAATGTTTTAATCAGATAAGTAAATGAGACAAATTTTGGTTTCGAGTCAGTCGTAGGTACAATTGGCATGTCATAGTCCGTCGAGCTCGCTAGTCCGGACTACGGTCCGCTTGTTATTAAAGATCAAAAGGTCTATCTGGTACTATCTGTGTACATATGTTCTCGTATTCTTTGTATACCCCTATTTCGGTACTTGGTGTACCACCTGTTTGATATTGAATTTAGAGGATTCGTGTATCTAGGTTGTTACTTCAGTCTCAAGACTGGGTTAAAAGAAGCATAATTGTGTATAAATTACCGAAAGGTTTAACTTGCTATGATTGAAATAAAAGAAGCCATAACTATTATGGATGATTTCTTGTTTGGATGCTATTTGGACATGTTAAGATATATGCTAGATCAATACTTTCATGTAGTTAAGGATATGATTAGATACAAGTTAACCGAAGATGTCTTGCCATGGATTGAACTTAAGTGGGTTGTTTTGTTGTGATTAAATGTTTATACATGCTTAATGAAGCTATCATGGCATGAAATGAACTTATATGGACAAATTTGACCAGAGTAAATCATACTATGAACTGTTTTGAATGATTTAAGCATGACTTGGATTGTCTTGTAAAAATTAAATTACGTCATTAGAAAAGGAGATTAATGTTTAAGTTGAATTAATAAGAAGACACAAATTTGGTAATGTTTGAGTGCAAGATTGTCTTGTAAATTAAATTGTTTTAATAAGCTCTTGGGGAATTATGGACTAACCGGTCCAATCCAATTAAGTAGAATTAAAGTTATTCTGTTTGAATTTAAATCTTATGAGTCCTTAAGAATGACATGAAGGAATTATAGTTCATTAAGGGGTTGTTAAAAATGCCAAACTATAAGATGAATAAATGATTTGTTAAAAAGAATTAACTGGAGGAATAAATTGTTTCTAAAGTTAGCTTAGGGACTACCTGGATATAATCTAGAACTTAAAAAGAACTAGATATGATCACTATGGTAGGTTAAAATTCTATAAAGATTTTCATGAAACTAGAGAATACTCTTGGCTATGGATAGTAAGAAAGCATTCAGGGTTAGAAAATCCATTGATCCATGAATCAAAGAACTATGGGGTTATTAGCTAAGACAAAAGAACCCAAGAAAGTTTATAAGCCTAATAACAATTCTTTATATTGGTAAATGGCAAGATAAATGAGATTGTGATAATTTCTAGTAAATGAATTATAGTTTATAAATTCATTGCTTTGTTAGAATAATTGATACAAATATGGAAATGACCTATCGGATTATAATTGTAAAGGACAACTATTTTGTAACCGGCATACGACTGCGTTCGATGGGAATTTTTGGACCATATTCTATGTTCGATGGGGTTCAGTGAGACTTGGCGACGTTGGATTACGGAGTGTATCAGCACAGTCTGGTTGTCAGTTCTGTTAAACGGTAGTGTTGCTAAAGAATTTGGAATGGGGCGTGGTCTACGGCAAGGCTGCCCGATGTCACCTTTGATGTTTTTTGTTGTGGCGGAAGCTTTGCATAGGATGTTCGTTCAAGCGGAAGAGTTGGGGCTCATCCGTGGGGTATCGTTGGCTTCGGGGGTGTCGTTATCGCATCTTCAGTTTGTCGACGACACTATTCTTTTCTTTGAAGCATCAGTTGAAAGTGCCACGAATATTCGCAGGTTATTATGTTGTTTTCAAGTATGTTCTGGTCTGAAAATTAATTTCAACAAGTCCTCTCTTTATTCAATTGGCGTGGATGAGGAGTTGCTTGATTCCATTGTGGATGTCTTGTGTTGTCAAAAAGGCGACTTGTCGTTTGTATATCTGGGGTTGCCGTTAGGGGTGAATCCTCGTAACATTGTCGTGTGGGAACCTGTTATTGCCTCGGTTCGACGGAAGCTCGCTGGTTGGAAACGGACATCACTATCTTTTGCTGCTCGCGTCACTCTGGTAAATTTTGTTTTGTCTTCACTTCTTGTTTATTATATGGGCTTGTTTCGAGTGCCGAAAGGTGTTGTCGCAGCAATAGAATAAGGTGAGGCGAGCGTTCCTCTGGGGTGGGGTGAGTTTACAGCGGAAAATGTGTTGGGTAAGCTGGAGTATGGTGTGTCGGCCTGGACACCTTGGAGGGTTGGGGTGGCGGATTTGGAGGTTCGGAATAGAGCATTGTTGGCGAAATGGTCTTGGCGGTATGCTAAGGATGAATCATCTTTGTGGAGAGCCATCACCGTGGCCAAATATGGCGAGGCAGCTCAGTGGTGGCGTTTTAACTCCACCTACAGGGGTTCGATGTCAATTATTTGGAAGCAGATTGTCCAAACGGTGAGCTCGGATAGCATCCAAAATTTATGGGAGAGCCTAGTTTTGTTTGGAAGGTTGGAGCTGGTTCGCGAGTTTTGTTTTGGTTTGACGCATGGTGCGTTGAGAAACCGTTGAAGGATATATTCCCTCGGTTGTTTTCGATTGTGGTAAATCGCCTAGCTTTGGTTGCTGACCTTTTCGTTGGGGGTAGTTTCCAGCATGACCGATGGGAGAGCTTTTTTCACCGTGGTTTGCGTTCATTTGAGTTTCGCCAACTTCGGGAGCTCAGTTCGCTTTTGTGTCATGTGAGGTTGCGGCAAGGGGTTGTTGATATGTTAGTATAGACACCAGATACACATGGGACCTTTTCAGTTAAGACTTTGTCACAATTGCTTATGCTGGACAAAGTGGGTGGGAGCGAGTTTGGTGAATGTTTTGCGTGGAAAGTCCTTGTACCTCCCAAGGTCCAGGTGTTTTGTGGTTCATTTGGCTGCGCCAGTTACCTACCTTTGATTTTTTGAAGATTCGTGGCATCGTGTTGGATGAGCAGCAAGGTTTATGTGTTTGGTGTCGCGAGAGGGAGGAGGAGATTGATCACTTGTTTTTCCTTTGCACGTTTGCCCAAGGATTGTGGGATTGGTTCAGATGCTGGTGAGGGTATCGTTGCCGATGCCGAAGACCTTTTCAGATTTTTTCATTCCTGGATTTCATTGTTCATTCACGGGTACCTTAAAGCTTTTGTGGGTGTCGAGCATTGCTGCTTTGTTATGGTCCCTATAGCTTGCGCGAAACGGGTGTGTTTTTAATGGTAAATGTATACCGGCTTCAGAGATTGGTTTCTTGGTTAAACTGCACTCATTTTACTAGGTGAAGACATTAAAAGAGGGGATGTCCGTTAGCGAGTCTTTATGGTGGGATTGTCCGAGCTCGTTCAGTGAAGGTGTAAGTTATAAGGCTTGTCATGTGGGGGTACGTTGGGAGCCTCCTATCGGGGACACGCTAAAGTTCTCGGTTGATGGTTCAGCTCTTGGTAAGCCGGGGCCTGCGGGTTTTGGGGGGTGTTGCGTGATGTACAGGGTCGCATTCTTGCACTCTTCTCGGGTCCTCTTGGTTCTCTTGACTCAAATGTAGCGGAGATACGTGCAATCGCCTTTGCGTTGGATTTTTTTGCAGCTTCTAAATGGGTATCTCGTCCCCTCGTTGTGGAGTCGGATTCCAAAGTTGCTCTCGGTTGGGTGTTGCAGTTGGAACGTCGACCTTGGCGTTTGTGGGAGATTTTTGGTTTGATTGATCACGCATGCCTCACTTTGGGGTCTGTTTGCTTTACCCACATTTTCCGTGAGGCGAATGGGCTAGCTGATGCGCTAGCAAAGGAAGGGGTGACACGGGTATCTTTATTTCAGGCCTCTGTTTGACTGTTTTCTTTTGTGAGGGGTCTATGTTCCTTTGTTCGATTGTATTCTTTTAGTCCACGTGTCGTACTCTTTTCCTTCGTTAGGCTTAGGGAGGTTTTTAATGAGGCGCACATGTGACTCACGTTGTATATTTTCCCTTTAATATACATCGTTTTGCCGATAAAAAAAACTATTTTGTAACCTTGAAATTTGGTCTCCCTAATTGTTAAATTCGTTTATGCTGATGGCTAAGGAATTGAATCCTTCTTATTGAATTAGATGAATAAAGAGTTAAGGAATTGAATCTTTCTTGTTGATTTGGTTCGAAAGAATGGCTAAGGAATTAAGTCCTTTTTGTTAAATTAGCTCGATTATATGGTTAAAGAATTTAACTCTTTTTGGTTGAAGTTGACTTGGCTATGATCTTAAGGTTGATTATCGATACATGTGTATGGATGAGAATTCGATTAGTATGATTGATTAAAAGTATTCGAATATGTAATCTAGTAATCAAATTGGTTCTTTGAAAATGTTTGAATGAAAAGTCTTGTTTTGATAGTGTTATTTATTTATGTAAACTACCTCACTAAGCTAGTGCTTATGGTGTATGTTCTAATCACCTTACAGGTTTTGTGAGTCTTCGAGTTGTTTCCAAGCTAATCTAGTGTTGGGAATCTCGTATGGCTCAGATCAACATCTTACTTACTCCTAGGATGGTGGCACCTAGTTAGTCTTGCATAAGCATATAGATTTCGTGTGGCTTGTATATATGTATATAAAGCTCTAAGGAGTATTAAGTTGTAAAGGGGGGGGGGCATTATTATTCTTTTCTGATTGCTCATTTTGATTGATTAATTAGCATGATTATATGCCTCATGTTACATGCCTATAATGAATAGCATGTCTTGAATGATCTCATTGTTACTTGTGATTAGGATCATAGAATATCTTGAATTTGCACGTGATTGTGAAGTAACTAAAATATGGGCATGTCATTCTAATAAATAGATAATTGGTTAGATTAATTAATAACCAATCGGTTAGATAGAAGATGTGAGTATGCGCAAGAGTTAATGAACTAATGATAATGATATAGGTTAAGTGGTACTAGTTTTATAATGACATGAGTTTCTTAATGATCTTATACATTGTATTTTACTAGTGGTTATTCTCATGAATATGATTGCTGATTATTGGAAGTAGGTGATTACTAGATAATGATTTCTATCATTCTGGATGATATTATTTCTAATAAATTGTTTGAATGATTGTTGCTTACATAGTTAGCAGTTGATTCGAGGGTTTAAGATTAGTTACCTTTATAAGAGACCTTAAGTTAACAAGGATAGTAATAATATGGTTTATGTTGAAGGTCGTAATAGTCTATCCAAGTATCTTTGTTGGGTCACAAATTGTTTAAGATGGTTGTGAATATTCTCATGTCTAAGTTTAGTTAAAAAGTTTTAAATTTTCCCTGAATTCTCCTTGTGTAATTGTTACAAAAAGGCTAAGTTTATCATGATTGCTTGCTCGTTTGTCAGTAACATGTCCTAACTCAGTTCATCTTCTAGATCGGGTTAGGGGATGTTACAAAAGAGGTAATTATTTAGTGATTTATTTGTTTTTTTGTTTATATTGTTATATAATTTCTAACTAATCTTGTAACTTATTTTGTCATGTATTGTGTAGCTGCAACAGACCTACTAAGAGGCCAAAATGACCAACAATCTGATAGAGGTATATTCCTCTCCTTTTTTAATTTCAGAATTTTTATTTGTATTATTTTTGTCAATCACTAATACATGTTTGGTTGTTTGAAGGGGGTGTAAATGATCAAATGTCCGAAACAGTTCATAGCTTTAAGAGAAGGGCTACAATTGCAAATTCAAGGGACTTTGGGAGAAGTACTTCTCCTATTTGGGATCATTATACATTCATTAAGCTTCTTGAAGGTGTTTTGCTCAATGTAAGTATGATAAAACACAAAGCTATAAAGCAGATTCTTATGTTGGTACATCTAACTCTAAAAGGCATACTAAAAAATATCAATCTTACAAAGATTTTCTTGCTACTAATCTCAATAGTAGTATGGAAAGTTCTTTTGATCACAAAAGATATTGTGAATTATTTGTTGAGGCTATTATGTGTCATGGTTATGCTTTGAGTGTGGTTGAGCATGAAAAACTTAGAGCTTGGCATCAATATCTAAATCCTAATATGAATGATATTTCGAGGTATACTATTACTAAGCATTGCATGTTAAAGCATGATAAACATAAAAAATTACTACTTCATTCAATGCATTGTGTTTCAAGTCGTATCTATTTTACATGTGATGGATGGTCTGCTTGCACTTCACGTTCTTATTTTACTTTGAATGCACATTATGTTGATAATAACTGGAAACTTCAATCTAAAATTCTGAATTTTCGTCGTTTTCCCCCACCTCATGATGGTGAGTTTATTTATAAGTTTTTGAAAAAAAAAAGGTTATATCTCTAGGGTCTTGAAAATAGTTTTTACCATAACTTTTGATAATACTTCTGCAAATGAGAGAATGGTTAAGCGACTCAAAGATGATTTGCATGTCACTTCTCCCCTTCCATGCAATGATAAGTATTTTCACATAAGGTGTGCTACCCATATTTTGAACTTGATAGTTCAAAAAGGTTTGAAGGTAATTGACTCTTCTGTTATTAAATTGCATAAAATAGTTAAGTTTATTTATTTTTCTGATGCTAGACTTCGTAGCTTTGAATTAGCTGTTAAAGATTGTGGTTCTTCTTTTTGTAGTAAGTTGATATTGGATGTTCCTACTCGCTGGAACTCTACTTACTCAATGCTTCGTAGGGAAATTGATGCTAAATTAGCTATTAACTTGTTTGTTAATAGGGAAAATGACTTGAATAAAATTAGTGAGGATGAGTGAGAAACTGCTCAATTAAACTATGATTTCATTGACCTATTTTTTGAAATTACTACTTTGTTCTCGAAATTTAAGTATCTCACTTTTAACTTGTACTTCGGCTAATGTTGTTGTCATTAAGAAGTTGTTGTGTGATGCTCACAATGATCCTTGTGAGGGCATTTCTGCAATGGCAGGACTCATGCTTGAATTATATGAGAAATATTGGTCTGATCATTCAATGATTCTCTCATTTGTTGTTTTGCTTGATCCTCAATATAAATTACAACTTTTGAAGGAGTTGTACAATGTCCTATATGTTGAGGATGAGATTGAAAGGAGGGTAAGTGTTGTTTACAATGAGTTTGTTAATTTATATATATATATATATATATATATATATATATATATATATATATATATTATTCAAAATTTGTTTTTTGTTCTTCTTCTAATTCTTTTGTCCAAAGTAACTCCTCTCAAAGTATAAGTGTGTCAAGTTTCAATCGGCCTCGAACATTTATAAAATTCAATTTATTTCATGTCAGTTTTTATTTTCTTAAAGTTTACTTAAGTTTCTGTTTTTACAGTTTATTGATTTTTGTTGCAAATTACAATTTATTATTTAATTGTTTATCTTGTTTCATGTTAGAAATTTGATGCCAATTTAGTTGCTTTTAGGAGTGGAAATTTGATGTTGGCTCTTACATTAATTTACTCCTTCTCCCTCGTACTGAAGATGCTGATTTGATATTTTAGAGTATTAGAAAGCATAAATTGTTTATTTTCTCGTACTTTCGCACATGTTGAGATATATTTTAGTCATTCCAATTACTTCAGTTACTACCGATCTTCATTTAGCATGGGGTTGGATTTTGAACAAGTTAAGGGCTAAACTCTTGCCTAAAATGTTGAAATGTTTGTAACAATTTGTAATTGGTTCTATGGTTTTGAATCGGAGAAAAGGGATGAAGATTATCTTATTGTGGTGAAAGATTCTTCAGTCTCTAATCTTGGCGAAGATTTACTTCCCGCTTAAGGTAAAACATTTAAATTAATTTTCTAATTTTTAATGTTTATTATTTTTCAAAGTGGTTTGTGATTATGTTTTCTTTTGTAGGGTTCCTTCACAATAAGCAAGCACATTAATGCTTAGGGGTCAGTTAAGTGGTGAATTATGATGTAAAAATGGGTATTCTTCTTTTCTATTCTTTAAATTTAACTATGTTAATTTTTATTTTTCTATTCATGTTTTCTTCATTTGCTTAACTTTGGACTATTTCTATTCATGTTATAAGATGTTTTATCATATATCTATAGACTGTTTCTATTAATGCTTATGGTATATGTTAACTTTATGTGGATTGAATTTAAGTTGTCTATTTCTATTAATATTTCTATTCATTTGCTTATGGTATAAGTTAACTTTATATGTTAATACTTATACCATGGTTAAATTTGGACTGAATTTAAGTTGTTTTATTCTATATCTATGGATTGTTTATTCTGGATGAATAGTGGTCATTGTTTTATTCATTTTTAGGGACTGAACTTTTTGTTAATATGGGTTACTGACTTAATGTTGCTATTGTTGTTGATTGTTGATTTCTGCCTGATGTTGGTTGTTGGTTGTTGATGATTGTTGATTGACTTATAGTTTTTTTTCTTATCTAAGTAGTTGTCCTTAGTTATATTATGTTGGCCTCTTAACTGAGAAGTTACCCATAATTTAACCATGATGGTAGCATTTAGATCTTTTGAGAGTTCGATGAGGAAATTTTTGGTAGCAAAGTCGAGCATTTAGCCTCGTAAAATGTTTGTTATAAGATATGAGAGCTTAAATTGTTGTAATCAATTCAGTATTATCTTGTTTCTTAATTTTAGTTTGTACATTTGTTATCTAATACATATGTTAAATTTTCATAATTTTAGTTTATACATTTGTAAGTTTATTAAGTTGTAATACATTTTTAAGTTGTAACAAACTTTTTTTATTCGTTTTTAAGTTTACTTATATTTGGTTCTTATCACATCAAGTAACTAATAAAAAGTTTTCAATCTTCCCCAATAAATTTTGGTCAAGTTAATCAATAAAATTTGGTCAAGTTAATAAAAAAAAAAGACAAATCCATTCAAGTTATGGTGTACTTTACCCAAAAGACAATTAAAAATGGTTATGTCTTTTATGTGTAAACATAGAAGCATAATATAACATGTCATTAAAAAAGAATTTAATTAGGTTAGTTCTTATTAACTTGACAAATAATTTAATTGAATGAGTTAGTGTACTAAGCATATTGAATTATTACTAAACACTGAATTATTTAACAAAATTTTAAATTTAGTAGTGTCAAATGAATATCTAAATCCAATCTTTCTGTTTTTATATTTTTAATTGATTATATATGTATATATAACAAAAAGATTATTTAACACTTTAAATTGATTTAAAAAACTAATAGTTTACATGTATCAACACTTAATACTTTACATTTATCAACACTTTAAATTCATTAAATCATAGACTTCTTTAATTACATGTCAGGTAAATATCAAGCCATGTCAATATCAGTTCAGGTCAACAACAAGTCGGGTCAATTAACAGGTCGAATTCAAAACATGTCGGGTTCAAAACAGGTCGGGTAAAATCAGATCTCGAGTCGAATCAATCGAGTAATATCGGTTATCTGCCAGGTCAATCTCGGGTTCAGGTTCGTTTCAGTCGGGTGCAGGTCGGCTTTTGGGTCCATAATAACAGGTTCAATTTGGGTTCGAGTCGTTCTCGGTTGGATGTAGGTTGGGTTTGGTTACTATAGTAACAGGTCCAACTCGGGTTCGGATCAACAACAGTCGGTTACTACAGTAACATATTGGTTTTGGGTCATCGCATCCTCGGGTCAAACTAGGTTCTGACTCGAGCAAGTTTCAATTGGGTTTTCGGGTTGGGTCAGCTTTTTACATCTCTATTTGGCATAGCGAGTTCTGAAAACAAATGAAAACATAAGAAACACATCATATTCCTAGTTTTTGAAGAGTACAATCTTAACTTTAAGGGCATGTATCCACTAGACACCTTACGAAAACTCCCATATACCCCGGGGATTTCTTAGAACCGACTAAACTTAGGCTCTAATACCACTAAATGTAACACCCTGATTCCACCAGAACCACATCAACCTCTGGTCCTTTCATTAGCTACATACTCGAAAACATGTAGCCATCGGATAGTAACATGGGTCCTCGACTCGGAAACACATAGCAATCGAGTGGAGTACAACACATACTCGAAACCATATAACCATCGAGTAAGGTTCATCGCATACTTGGAAACACATAGCCATTAAGTAGTGAAAATCTCATATTCGAAAACACATAGCCATCGAATAAAAAATTTCTAGCACTTGAAAACACTTAGCCATCGAGTGTTACTTTTGGGTATCCGAATCCCAACGACCAAGCACCCAAATGGCACACAACATCACATAACCATACCATCCTATGGTTGCTATCAACAAACAAGTCATACAAGACTTTTACCAAGTTCTTAAGTTTTATGCTCGAGTAGAATGAGATTTATCAGTTTCTAAGTTTTAAAACTCATTTTATACAATTAAGGGTCTATTAGATTGAACAATATAATTTTTCAGCATTCCGGGCAATAAATGACATTTTTTGGCAGATTACCCAGTGGGTATCTATACCCAACAATGTGTACCGATACGCCTCTCTAGGTATCGATACCCAACCTATGTGTACTTATACTCAGCTTCACATGAGAGGGGGTTGACCTTTGACCCTGTATCGGTACATAAGGATTGTGTACTGATACTCCCTTGGTATCGATACAACTCAATGCGTACCGATACCATTTTAGCTACTAAAATTTCAATGGAATAGGGCGTACCGATACGGTCGAGCCTGTACTGATACTCTCTTTAAATTTTACATGTGTTCATCCCTCAAAACACAAGGTATCGGTACGGCTCCTCGTGTATTGATACTAAAGCCTATAAATGACTTCCAAGGCTCGAAAATCACTTTCCAAGCCCCCAAAACGAAACCTTAACCCTTCAACTTGATCCTACATCTTATGCAATATTATTAGGAAGGCTATCATTTTTACGTGTTTTTAACATAAAATCTGAGTTTCACCATTAACATCCATATCCAAGCTCTTAACACCCAAAAGCGTAAACAATGCAAGGCACCCACATTTATGAAAAACATGAAGCACATTGGAGTTAGAGATGTACAAACCTTGCTCAAAATCTCGGAATCCTCTCACCAACAAGGTCATCCTCACTTATTTCATTGGTTTTTGGTGTGGGGTGCTTCACCAACTTCTTTCACTAATCAACAAGTGTAAAAACGATTTGTTACACTCTCTAAAGATTAGAAATGAGTTTTAAACGAATTTACAACTTGAAATTCGTCATAGGTCACCTCCAACAAAACCTCTTCAAAAGCCCATTTTTCCATCTTCCACAATTTTTAAGGATCTTTACCTCAAAATGTAGAACGTGATGAAGAGATTAACATATTCAAAACTTTAATCTCGGATGGCATGATTAAAAGACAAAGTTAGGACATTTACCTTGATTCTTCCTTGATGTTCTTACAAGAGAGAGAGTTTGCAGAGAAGATGAAGAGTAAATGAAAATGATATGAATGGACAGATTTTGGTCTCAAGGGGACAAGGAAAGGTGTTGCCGCCAAAAGGGAAAATCACCCCTCAAGTCCCTCATCTATCCCACTATGCCAAACAAGGTTTATTTCAAGCCCAAAAATCCAAAATCCAAGGATCGTTCGGTTATTACCCACCTCCAACCTAAGGCCCAAGGCCCGAGTCAACGCTATCTCGTTGAATTGGAAATCCATGTCATTACAAAGATTATTTTCTTATCTTTTTTCTTATGATAATCTTAATATTTTTTATCGTTAATCTCAACTATTTATTTACCTTCATCCAAATGTCCAAAAAATGTTGAAAAATTTACACCTTTTGAATTGTTGGATATATATATATATATATATATTGAACCCTTATACAATGGAAAACTTAAAAAATTTACACCTTTTGAATTGTTGGATAATAGGTTAACTGGTGGCTGAAATTAATAGTAAGAAATGAGCAAATTATCATAGGGAAAAAAAGGTAAGTAAATAATATTAACCATTTATTTACCATCATCCAACAGTTAAAAATGTGTACAAGTAATTGAATTTATATAGTGTAAGTTGATCCTAACCCTATAATTAAAAGTTTGATATTTTTTTTACATATCCAATTTCGAAATATTAGTTTCAGCGGTTCAAAAATATCAAAAGAAAAAAATGGTTTGCCTACTCTGTCCAAAAAAGTGAGGAATGCATATTTGCTTAAAAGAGTTCCTAAATGATTGTTGTACGCCTTTCGATATGCATAAAACCTTTTATTACGTGGCGACGAAAATCTGATTATTGTGAATAGTATATCAAAACTACTTCGTCCCTTTGATAATTGGAACTAAATATATTATTATTATTATTATTATTATTATTATAAACGAGACAGTCATAAAATTTCCTCAATTCTCATCAATTTTCCTAACCATGAAAACCAAAATGTGGCAGATGATTGTTGCCACTTGCCATGTTCGGACAGTAAAATCTTGGTCTCAGAAAAATACGGCTGTTGTTGTTGGATCTTGAAAGAAGAAACCAGAAAATAAAAATGTCAGAAGTGGGATTTGAACCCACGCCCTCGTTAGAGGACCAGAACTTGAGTCTGGCGCCTTAGACCACTCGGCCACCCTGACAATTTGTGCATTGTTCCACCAAATTATATAATCATTCAAAACCTGTAATATGTAACACATCACCACATTACTATAACTTAATAGTGGGTTAAGACTCACTAATCCATGTCCTTAATTTTTTGTCTGTTGTTTTTTTTAATAAATTGATGACTATCAAAACTATACCTATGGCAGTTATTAAATTTATATTGGTTAATGAAATCCTTTACTTGATTGAGTGGTTAAAAATGTTCGTCTAATTGTACTTTGTGTGAATTTGAATTATAATATTTACATTGAAGTATTAGTATCGCTCTATTGTATCAGAAATTATACTAATTAATAAAAAAATTTACCGATTTTATATTTGAATACCAATTGTGAGTTTCACACTTAAATTTTTGAAAAGACTATTGCAAAATAAATGTTCAAAATATATTATATCAGCATTGGATGTCTAAACTTTTTGATAAAAATATGTGACTAATATTTTATTATGTACTTATTTCTCCAGGTCTCTCGTCAAAAAAATTTGCTCAATAAGTGTATGGTAATTGGTACGTGAGCTTTAGTAATCTTCTTCTTCCCCTTAGATTGGAAAAAACAGAAAAATTAAAGGGAAATTCAAATGTTGATTTATTTTATTTTTTGAAAAGTCGAACATTCTTAAGTCCTAAATACTTTAATTTTGAGAACTCATTTATTCTCGTACATCAATTTCGATTTATAAGTCTTCATTTTTATTTTTTGTGAAAAAAATTAAGTCCTAAAAATATCCCAAAACACTTTGATTGCGCAGAATTCATTCATGCGAAAATAAAATCATGACTCTCATAGATTAATCTCAGAACACTTCCAGATTTTTTGAAATGGCGAGCCGAGTAAAAAAGAAAGAAAATTATTGTTGGAAGAACTCATCAGTAGAGGATATCAGCTTTTCTAACTATCGGCCTGAAAATAATTACGAAATAAATATTAGACATTTAATTTGACCAAAAAAAAATTTAGGCACGTAAAAACACAAAATACAATATAATTTAAGCACATATTTTATAATAAAGTCTTTCAAAATTAAAATTAATTTTGAAATTAATCAGATTAGAATACAAAGACTAACTTTATAACTTGCGCGCATTACAAATACTTGTGTTAATGCTGAAAATCACTATGTAGTTTTCTTTGGGATCCTCTCCTTTGGACTTGTGCATGAGATTTTTGTAGTATGCAATAGCCGGCTTGCTTGCCATTGTTTGAGGATATACTAAACCTCAACATTTTTCCCGTCCTCATTAGTTTTCTTCCTCCTAATATCTCTTCATTAATAAACGAAGTAGCCAGTTCGCTCTCCGATCCGATCAGAGATGCAATGGCGGAAAACGGGTTGTCGCATTCACTAATACCGTTATGTTTCCGAAGACGACCAACCGGTGAAATAAAGAACAATTTGACTTCCATCTCGAGTAGCTTGTTACCGGCGTTCGGAGCTGTTATTGATGATGCACACTTGCACCTCAAGAAAAATGTTATTGCTCCTTATGATCGTAGATACCGGTGAGTGAATTAGAATTTTAAAATTGCATTTTGACCCCTCACAAATAATAAAATTCCATTTTAATCATTTTAAAATATTCTAAACCTATAAAGTAAAACTAAAGGTGAACATTTGTTCGAGCTGAGTCGAGTAAACAATTTTTGAGTTAGTCGAATTGATGAGTCGTATTTTATAACTCAAACTTTATTTGAAATTTTTTCGAGTTGTTCGAGTTTCTGTTCAAATTTAACTACAAATACTTATATTGTCATGTTATTAATTAGTTCTAATTTAAACAGCTTTTTATTAATATATACGATATACATATATATTTCTTCATATGTGATATACATATCAAACAATTCTAGCAATGGTCCTTAAATTATAAACCCTATAACCCTAGACCCTAAACTAAATTCTTAAATCCTAAAATTATGACGCTTGAGAAAACAAAAAATTTCCACCACCCGTCAGTGCATAAAATATTTTCCCGTCAAATTTTACCTATCTCTAATTAATTTAATCTTTTTAAAATTGATAATTTAGTTCTATCCAAAATAATTTCCAACTTCTCCCTTGCAGGTGGTGGCAAACGTTTTTGGTGGTGCTGGTGATATACTCCGCTTGGGCATCTACGTTGGAGTTGGCTTTCGAGAAAACAGCAGACGGGCCGCTCATGTTCATTGATTTGGTGGTCGATGCCTTCTTCGCCGTTGATATCCTTCTAACTTTCTTCGTTGCTTATTTTGATACTTCAACTTTTCTTCTCGTTGATGATCCCCGGAAAATTACGTCGCGGTATTTCTGTTCATCTACCGATAATTTTAAAGTTCTAAACTCTAATTTTTTAAAACATAAGAAACAATGGCATTCTAATATTTGATAGAAATGTGAATTTTCAGGTATGTGATCAAATTCTGGTTCTTTATGGATGTAGCATCAACACTACCATTTGAGTTGATAAATAAAATTTTCACCGGTGAATGGCAGACAAATAAAGTCTTTGGTATTCTTAATTTGCTTCGTCTTTGGCGTCTTCGTCGTGTTACTGATCTTTTCAAAAGGTTCGACTGAATTATGTCTAATTGTTGGTACTAAAAAGAAGTATACCTCACATTAACCGGATATAAATATCAAAAAAATAAACTGAGTTGAAAGAGTCACTCTCATAATAGACTTTTACATTATCGTTGCAGATTAGTTCGTTAATAGGTCGGATATTAATAATTATACAATAAAAAAAAAATAGGGGATAATGTTTAAGTGAAATAGAATTGGGTTCCATATAGGTAAATATTCCAACTAATATTAATAATTTTTTATATATTTTGGCATAATGTAAAAAAAGTGCCTCTAAAGTTCGACTGAATAGTCATTTTGGTCTCTATTCTTTTTTTTTTAAGCACTTTAACCCTTAAAATTTCATTTTGAATTGAAATGACCTATTTGTGGATGAAAAGTGTTAGTCAACTAACGATAAACAATTTGAAATGACTTTTGATAGAATAACAAGTCAACAAACAAATTATATTTTATATAATTTTATAAAATTGTTTTTTGACTTATGTGTTATTTTGTAAGTGTGTGTTGATATATAGGTTTGTCACATTATTTCAAGTTATTTAACGTTAATTGTCTAACAGTTTCAATCTCTGAAATGAAACGTTGAGTTAAAGTGCTTAAAAAAATAAGGACCAAAATAACTATTCATTCAAATGTTATGAGTTTTTTTATTATGCCTATATTCTTTTATTAATTTAACACTTTTTAATAGGTTAGAAAAGGATATACGCTTTAGTTATTTTTGGACAAGGCTCCTTAAACTATCATATGTAAGTATTATTTATTATTTTCTACTTAATCCAATCTCCCATTTCTAACCAAACATTTAGAATTAAACTTCATTTATACTCAAATGGCAGGTTACCTTATTTGCAGTGCACTCAGCTGGTTGCTTCTATTACTGGCTGGCTGCACACCATGAACCACCAGAAGATACATGGATTGGAAAACATATAGGAGATTTTAAGCAGAAAAGCGTCTGGCACGGTTACACATGTTCCATTTACTGGTCGATCGGCACGCTCACTACAGTCGGCTATGGAGACTTCTTCTCCATGAACCAAGGAGAGAAGATATTCAACAGTATATATATGCTATTCAACATTGGCCTCACTGCCTACATAATCGGTAACATGACGAACCTCGTCGTCAATGCCGCATTCAAAACCTTTGTCATGGTGATTCTCTCTTCATCTCCATTTTCATTTATGAAGTAAGAGCATCTTCCATCTCAGAGCTTACAAGAGTAGCAACACATAAAGCACTCGATGAACTAGGAAACAGATCGATTGTCATATTAATGTTCTTTATACCGATATGATTCTGTCAAATAGACTATAACCGGATCGTGTCTCGACAGAGGGATGGAATCAATGAGGTATTGCTATATGCAAGCAAGAATAGACTACCGGAAGGGATGAGAGAACAAATGCTGGCACACATGCAACTTAAGTTCAAGACCGCCGAGTTGCAGCAAGAAGAAGTGCTGAAAACCCTGCCCAAGGCAATAAGATCCACCATTGCCCAACAACTCTTCCGGAAAACCGTTGAAAAGACCTACCTATTCCGAGGAGTCTCCAAAGTCCTTGTTTCTCAGTTGGTACCAATACTTCCATTTCTTACAAAATACTAACAAAATCACATTCCAATATATCATTGAATTTTCACATACCAATACTATGTTAGAACAAAAACAGAGCTTTAACTGCTATAAATAGCTGTAATACATCAGTGTCTTATGGTATTTTCTTACAGGTATCAGAGATGAAAGCAGAATACTTTCCTCCGAAGGTTGAAATCATTTTACAGAATGAGATACCCACAGAGTTCTACATTCTAGTATCGGGAGCAGTGGTACAGCATCGTTCAATAAGCGTTTTTGCATTTTTTTAACATCATAAGCTAAGTTTAAACTCTTTAAAACTGCAGGATGTGGTGACATATAAGAACGCTACGGAGCAGGTATTATCTTTTTTTTCTACAATAATATATTTCAGAATGATTGGAGAACTTAAATGTAAAAACATAGATATGCTGTTGATCAAAGATGAAGCAGACAAAGATGCCTTATTTTATTAGCAAACTGAAACTAGAAATGATGAGAGTGTTGTAAAAACATAGACCTTCACTATATATCAAACAAAGAGTCCGAAAGATAGTGTCTCGGGCTAGTGATAGGTTCAGAAGTAAACTGCTCCCTTTGGCCATGATTTCTCTAAGATGACGGATTTGGCTCTTTACCTGCAACAAAATTCTGCTGTAAGTAGGAAATTATTAATCTTACAAAGGCATACCAAGTCTAGGAAGAGATATTAATAAGTTAACCAGAAGCTTAATTATCGACATCTTTTACTTCTAATCTAAAGAAAGCACGTGAAGAGTTGCTGCGCATGCCAAAGACTCGAAAGACAATATATGACCATGACCATTGATCAAGAGACCCGAATGCATATCATACCAGTAATTTAAACTAAAGCATCTTTCTTTCAATTTGTCTTAAACTAAGTTCCAGTCTTTCCTTTTTCAAGTTTTTGTCAAAGCTAGAATCTGCAGATATGGCAGGAGAAATTGGAGTGATTTTCAATATTCCCCAACCTTTCACAGTGAGAACTAAGAGGCTCTCACAGGTTATCCGAATAAGTCATCACCATTTCAAACAAATGGTGCAATCAGGAAGTGAAGATGGGAAGATTATTATTGCAAACTTCATACAGGTAGGTGAACTTTTATCATGTAAACAAATAGGCAGTCTACAGTCAGTTCTATGCTATAAGGGGGTGGAAAGATGTGATTTATAATGGGAAAATTCATCCACATGGGACGTAAAGCTGTTAAAAATAATTTAGATCAGGGCATGTAACCGAGAATTAAATTTGAATAAGCAGTTCCATCGATGGTGTAGGGAAAATGAACAATGAAACCTCACAATCAATTCATTGACAACACAATCTTCATCCATAAAAGTTTAAACCAAAAATTTAAGGGCACTTTTTTACTCCAACTCCTTTATTCTCAGTACGTGAAAGGCTTAGGGAAAGACATGCTACAGGAACTACCTTTCCTAAGAGAGTTGTTGGTGTACCAGAATATACAGGTATGTTTCCATCCTAAAGTTGAAACAATCAATGTGGGATAGAATATGTTTTTAAGTAAGACAAAGAATAAAGATAACACTTATGATCCTGTTTCTTTGCAGCCTACGGCACAAAATGAGGAGAAACAAAACAGAGAAACATTGGATTCCACGGATGCAAATCCAAAAGGTAAATTGCTTCTTCATTAATGATATCTCATGGACTACTAACTTTTAAGCATATGCCATCAGATCTTAAGAATGCTCCCATAAGCCCATACAAAGCGTGGATGCACAACCAGAGAACTATACCTTGAATAGATAATTGCTAAAACTTATAGTAGCAGAGCAACCGGTTATTATCATATGATAAACTATTTTAATCGAAACATTCACTTGTTTTCCCTATATCATGTCAGTTCTTGACTAGCATCTAATTTTGTTTTGACATGTGACATATTTGAGCATATGGGGCAAATCCTTTGTTTTTATGGAGGGGAAAGGGCAAATCTATCATCTATCTTGGATGGAAGAAACTCTATATCCAGAAATTACGGTCTTATGGCGATGATAAAATTAGATTTCTAGTGCATGGATTACACAGTATTGATGCTATGCCTATACCAAATGATTTGTCAAATAAATCCAGATATATGTTCTCATAATAAAGTGCATAATATTCTCTAGATATTTGCAAATGATTGATTGAACCATTTTGTAGGAACACCAGAACCAGACACTTCCAGTCCTTCACTAAGTACAGGTACCATTAGGGTGATAATCTATGGGTATCATCCATCCGAGGAAACAGTGTCTAGTGATGGATTGGGGAAGCTTATAAATTTGCCCGACTCAATTGAAGAGCTCTTCAGTCTAGCAGGTATCACAGAACTATAATCTCCTCAAAAAGCAAATATTTGTTTTTAACTTCCCCATGGCATGCTAAAAGACAGAAGGAATGGGCAAAACTGCAACCAAACCAACATACAAACAGAAAGATATAACCCAACTAAAACTCATTACTAGGTGAAGGTTCTCAAGTGCAAGGCTTCATGTTGAAAATTTTGATCTTGAGACCTCAAGCATGAAGCTTAGCCTATTAAATCAATAGAGGAGATATTTTTCATTTCTCATCACACAAAAAATATAGAAAGCAGTTAACATATCGGTTAACTCTTCACTAGAAAATGATTGGAAAGTTAGTAAACTTACTTACGAGGGAAACAATATACTCTCTAAGCTATGCTAATATACACTTAATGATTGAAAAATAAAAAGGAAGGATAAGTGAGCATCAATGGAGGACGATGAATTTGGTTACATCTGGCTAATGCAGAAAAGAAACTTGGAAAGAGAGGCAGCACTATTCTTATGGCAGATGGCTCAGAAGTTGAAGAACTTAATGCTTTGAGAGAGAATGATCACTTATTCATTGTTTAAATGTTAAAATAATATTTATCGGTTATCCATTAGTTGATCTGTTTAAGTGATTATTACTCTAAATACGTAAGAAGTTACTGCGCATACCATTTCTAAAGAAAGAAATATTTGCAATACAGTTGCATGTGTATATGAATGGATATGTGTAAGTCCACTGTTTGTGACAGAGGCAATCAATATTAACTCATCGTGCTATAGGGTGCATTGATTTATTCCCAATATTAAGCCGTCTTCAGTTATTAGGTTTAGGAATGTGGTGATGGAAATTATAGAGCTTACAGCTTTCATTCTCTGTTATTCAGCATTTCCAAAACAGTGTATGCAGCTTTCTGGAACTGTTCCTTCTCGTCCTCCAAACTTTTCTGCCTTTCAAGAGCAGAGTCTTTGCACTTCTCTACCTCTTCCATTATTGTTAAAGTGTTTTGATCAATTTCACTGCAGAAATTTATTTAAAAGGTAAACATAACATAATGTTAGGAGAAATATGGTGTCTGCAACAAGCTAATGATTTCTTATACCCATCTCCCCTCTTAAAAGAATGTCTAAGGAAAGAGTGAGGCGATACAGAAATGTCGGATCCCAAAAATAAAGAATGAGCAGTTCTGGAGAAGGATAACATTGCCTGTCTGTGCTTAACAAATTCATTTTCCCTGCTATAAACTTATTGCAGCACTATATGTAAATAAAAAACCACGGGAAGCGTGATGTCAAAGTCATAACTGGTGAATTTGTTAGCAGCGCATAGTAATTAAGAAAGAGAGAAAACATAACTAAAAACGGCAACAAAGAAACAAGTTATGAATTCTCAAATTTTCAGTTTGTGTAAACAAAATGTATGGATATGCATGAGAATACATTAACTATTTATTTGTGTAATTTTCACAAGAAGGCTTAAAACTAATTAACAAATATTGGGGGGGGGGGGGGGGGGGGGGGGGAAGTTTCACATCGCCATTATTTACCGATGAAGTAACGAAGAGCGATTCACTTACTTTATCATCTTAAGCATATGCTCCATTGCCGAATGAACTTGTTGTGACAAATCTGTGTTAATTAAATCGAAGTTACCGACTATTATTGTGTGAGATAAACAAATATAAGGAAAATAACATGATCGGAGAAAATAAAATTGCAAAAGCTTTACAAGGAGGTATTCATAATAGTGAAATTTGTCTGTTCAGCTTATCATCCTTAAAAATGTCCAGAAATCACAAAAACTACGAGGAAACAAGCGATTTCAAGAAATTAACAACGAATCATGCAATTTCAAAATGATTCAAGCCAAGATCTTCGCGTTTCACACCGTTTCTTAGACAATTTGAATTACGTAGGTAATAATGACGAAAAGCATTTGTTCAACGTGAACTTCTATAACATGCGATCATTGTAGCAAAAGAGAATACCGAATGTAGTTTGAAATTGTAAGCGAAATGAAAGTAACTCGCCATTCCTTCTTGCTTTCGAGAAAATAAAATAAGATGGGGAAGAGAATTAACCGTAAACGAGAGAAGAGAGGAGAGATTCAGATTCTTCTGGCGCGCGCGGAGGAAGAGACTGAGCATCAACCTGCTGAGATGATGAAGTCGCCATTTCTTCTTGCTTTCGAGATTCCAAGAGTGTTTTGGGTTTGATTCAGTATGGAGATTCTGATTTGTTTGGAAGGCGCAATTTAAAATACTTAGCGGCAATGTGTTCGCTTTGCGCCTTTTCGATTATAATAAATTCTTTTTTATGTTTAAAAAAATAAGGTATAAAATAAAAATAAGGAAAAACTACATCACTGACCACCAAACAAATTGAGGATACTAATTTAGACCATCGAACTATAGAAATCGTCAATAAGACCACCCAACTTATAAAATCAACCTATTTTGACCACCGCCGTTAAAAACTTAACGGTAGAGTGACAGAACTGCCACGTGGCAATTGACGGAAAAATTTAAAAATTACACATTTAGTCCTTGTTATTTACACATTCTTTCAATTTAGTTTTAATTTTAAATTAATAAAATAATAAATTATCTAATTAAGTGGTGACACGTGTCAACACCTTATTGGAAGACTTTAATTATTTATATTTGATTTTATTAATTTATTTCCCCCAATTAGGTGGTGACAATTTAGAGGAGAAAAATAAAATTTTCTTCACCTACGCTAAGCAAGATTCAAATTTGGGTCTTTCAAGTGTAAAGCAAATAGCTTTGCCACTGCACCAAGCACAACTTTGCACTATAATTCTCCAGATATAATATATACTTCTTATTATTTTTACATTTATAAGCCAAAAGCTCAAACCCTGAACACTAATTTCATATATATATAAATCCTAAATCCTAAACCCTAAACCCTAAACTCTAACCCTAAATATTTTAAATTAATTTCACATAAATATTTCAAATTAAACCTCAAACCCTAAACATTTCAAATTAATTCCACGCTAAAAAATTTAAATTAAACCCCAAACCCTAAAAGTTTCACATTAATTTCACGCTAAATATTTTAAATTAAACCATAAACCCTAAATATTTCAAATTAATTTTGCATTAAATATTTCAAATTAAACCCCAAACCCTAAACCCTAAATATTTCAAATTAATTCCATGCTAAATATTTTAAATTAAACCTTAAATCCTATTTTAGGGTTTAAGGTTTAATTTGAAATATTTAGCGTGGAATTAATTTAAATTTTTAATGTTTAGGGTTTAATTTGAAATATTTAGCGTGAAATTAATTTGAAATATTTAGGATTTAGAGTTTAATTTAAAATATTTAGCGTGGATTTAATTTGAAATTTTTAGGGTTTAGGGTTTAATTTGAAATATTTAGTATGAAATTAATTTAAAATATTTAGGGTTTAGGGTTTAATTTAAAATATTTAGTGTGAAATTAATTTGAAATTGTTAATGTTTAGGGTTTAGGGTTTAATTTAAAATATTTAGCGTGGAATTAATTTGAAATGTTTAAGGTTTGGGGTTTTGAGTTTAATTTGGAATATTTAGCGTGAAATTAATTTGAAATATTTAGGGTTTAGGGTTTATATATGTGAAATTACTGTTTAGAGTTTGAGCTTTTGGCTTATAAATGTAGAAACTTATAAGAGGTATATATTATATCTGAAGAATTATGATACAAAGTTGTGCTTGATGCAGCGGCAAAGCCATTTGCTTTACACTTGAAATACCTAAGTTCAAGTCCTGCTTAGCGTAAGTGAAGAAAAATTTATTTTTCTCCTCTAAATTGGTGTTGACACGCGTCACCACTTAATTAAATAATTTATTATTTTATTAATTTAAAATTAGGATTAAATTGAAAGAATGTGTAAATAACAGGGACAAAATATGTAATTTTAAAATTTTTCCGCCAATTGCCACGTGGCAGTTCCGTCACTCCACCGTTAAGTTTTTAACGAAGGTGATCAAAATAGGTTGATTTTATAAGTTCGGTGGTCTGATTGACGATTTCTATAATTCGGTGGTCCAAATAGGTATCCCAACTTATTTGGTAGTCAGTGGGGTGGTTTTCCCTAAAAATAATCATAGGATTTAATATAAGCTTAAGAGTACTATAAGCCTTCAACTTTTTGAAGAAAAAATAATAATTTATCTCCTGAATTTTTTTATCCAATTAAATTTTATATTATGAGATTTTATTAATTCATTTTTATTGATATTGATTGTTAAATTTAACTGTTAAACCTTAAAACAATTCAAAAATATTATTTTTTATGTTCGTTTACAATCTATGTTTAAAATTCATAGTTGTCTCAAGGTTCAAACTTTTTATATTTGTGTTAATAAATCAACAGGTTTAGTGTAAAAGATATCTCGTGTCATTCAATTATTAGTTTAATTATAAATAACTATCTTCTTAAAAATACAATTTAATTACTCAATTAAAATTTTATTATGACTAGAACATTAAATATTAAATTTAGTAACTATGTGGTCTGATACAACAAATCTAGTCCTAAAATTTATAGTATATTTTATTGATTTGATTCTGATTTAAAATAATTTAATAATTTTAAATATTCAAATTTAAAATTTTATCAACTCATCTCATGATGGGATCATACACTGTTACGGATGTATTTTTGTATGGTCACAACTCGAGCTTGTTCAACCATATAATTGGTTATTATTCATTCATAGGAAATTTTTATCAATATCACAAAAACGACTAAATTATAAAAAAATAATATCAAAAATTAAATTTATTAAATAACTTCGACCGAATGTACAAATTTGAAAACTAAAGCCATTATAAATGAAGCTATGTTTTGGGGATGGTAATGATCAGGTTTTGGTGCAAAAGTCGATGGCCTGGTTCCTTCACTAACGTGCTAGATTTCATTAGGAATCCACAAATATGTTTACAAATATGTGGATGCACCGGTTAAGGGAAGCTATAGAGATGCTGGTATTAGAGGGATTTTACGGAATCATGCAGGTATTGCGTTTTTAAAGTTTGGAATAATTGCCAATGTTTTATTGTTAAAACTTTTAATACTTCACACCATATCAAAGTGATTATCGGCGGTACACATAGAAAACTGAAAACCCACTAAATTTCTAGACCTATGAAACACATCATATTTCAATCTTGTTCGAAACTAAGAGTTTGGAACAGTTTACACATTCTAACCTTAAGCATTGTAGAAAAAAGAACAATACGAAACCTAATTCCCTCCTCCCAATCGGCCGGAGAGAAAAGAAAGTACCGGTGCTCTGGTACAGTGATTCTTCTACTCTTTTTTCCTTGGCGTGCACTCAATATTCTTCCTCTTGAAATAAAAATACAGAGGGAGAATATGATGTCGATCCGGATGCGATGCCAAATCCAGCTTTTAATCACCGATGCAACAATCACGGCGATGCCTTGGCGGTTCTTCCCAAAAAACCAGGGAACGGAAGCGAACTAGGCGGTGGCGAAACAAAAGAAGCACCACCGGAATGAAAACCACCGATCTTGAATTCCTTCAGCATAACTTGCTTCTGCATCGTTTCCGGATCTGGACCCAAACGATTCGTCGATCCCAAGGCCAAATCAAGCTCCTCTTCAACTCTCGATCCATCGATCCTTCCGAGATCGGTCTTCTTCTCCGCGGCGGTGGTCAAGGTTTCGCCGCGTTTCAAGATCTTGACCTGGCCCATAACTAGATTCTTCCCGGGAGATTTGGCCACCATTGATTCGGATTGCCTTCTGTTATTCGACTGAAACCCTAGGGGAGGACTCCCCTTTCTGTTCATCCTAGGGTTAGGATTTCCACGGCATCTAAAAGGACAGTCTAAGTCCAAGGTTTCACGGCGGAAACGGTTGCGGAGACAGCCTTCGGTGCGGAGGACGGCGGTTGCCATTCGATCTTTACAGAGGAAACGAAGAAATCAAAAAGGGTAAAGATGAAAGAATTCGCAGTAGAATAATTTCTGGGAAATTAACCATACGATGAGGGGTATTTATAGGTAGTTGGTCCGGTCCGGTCGGGTTAGGATTTCCTTGGAAACAAGTAAGTCTCACGTGACACCGCCTGTGGGTAATGATTGGGTCACGCGCACAGGTTACACTCTGGCCTCTGCGTACGTCGACCTGCTTAAATCAAATTCAATCCTTATATTTTATAGGTTTAAATATGTCAAAAGTCCTTTTACCATTTCGGAAATTACAATTTAGTCCTTATATTTTAATTTTGTGACGTGAGTTCATGTATTATTTTATTCGAAAATCTTGATCATATACTAAATTTTATTTAATTTTTATTGTTAATTGCTAAACTAAAACTTGTAAAAACTAAAAAAAAAATTCAACAAGTCGTCTCAATAAAAAAATATTCATCTTAACAGGGCTGATCTTGAGTTTTTGGAGGCCCGGGGCGAACTTAAAAAATGGGCCTTAAATTAAGGATTTAAATTGTAATTATAGTTAGTCATATTTTCGGTTGTGTTGTGTTTATCATGATTGTGGATATAATAGATGTTATTTTGTTTATTGCGAGTATCGCGGTTATGAAATTTTTTAGTAACATATGCTATTGTGGACGTAATGGTTCCATATATGGCGGTTTTAAATAATGCTACTACCGTCATATAACGATCGTTGTTGTGGTTGCATGTCGCTATTTAAATCTTTGTCCCTAATAGCAAGTAATAAAAGAAATCAAAATTTTAAGAGTTGGTCCATCGTAACAAGTATTGAAAAAATTGGTCCCTTAATAACAAATATTGAAAAAATTAAATTTTAAAACTATTAAAAAAAACTTTGATACACAATGTCGTGTAAACTTTAGTTTACATGTACCTTTTAGTTTTAGGGGTTAGGGTTTTAGTTTAGGGTTAAAAGTGTAGGGGTTTATGTTGTAGGGTTTAGAATTTAAGATTAGTGTTGAGAATTTAGGGTACAAGGTTTATGGTTTATGGTTTAGTTTTTTAGGGTTAGGGTTAGAATTTAGGATTTGAGTTTTATAATGTAAATATGCAGGCTTGTGTAAAATTAGTTTTACCAGCATGTATATCAAAATTTTACCTTAAAATTATGCCCATAATAACAAATATTGGAAAAAGCTAGAGCCCTAGTAACAAGTACTAGAAAAAAATTGAATATTAAGAGTAGATCTCTAATAATAAATATCGGAAAAAACTCAGCCCCTAATAACAAGTATTAAAAAATGGGCCCTTAATAATAAGTATTAAAAATTTTGAATATTAAGAGTATACCACTACTAATAAATATTTAAAAAAACTCAACATCTATTAACAAATATAAAAAAATAGGCCCCTAATAACAAGTATTAGAAAAAATAAATATTAAGAGTAAATCTTTAATAATAAATATTGGAAAAATCTAAACCCCTATTAACAAATATTAAAAAATAGGCCATAATAATAAATATTAAAACAAACTAAATCTTTAAATATAATTCAAAAATATACCATATTTAATTTTCCTGAGCAATGAGCCCTGGGCGGGCGCCCTTGCTGCCACTGCCCAGGGCCGGCCCTGCATCTTAAGAGACCTAGATTCGAGCAGTTTTGCATGCAAGATGTGTGCGCTTTACCGAAAGATTAAGATAAAATAAGAACATATACGTCCTTTTAACCACTGTTAATGTTTCACTCATCTAACAATCTGAAAAACGTGTAAAACTTAAAAAAAAAGTACAATGTGTAACTGAATCTTATATTTGGAAAAAAAACTAATGCATAAAATAGAAACTATAGATTTATAAGGTTATAATATTAATTTAATTTTTTGTATTAGTAGTAATTGTTTTTAAATATGGATTAAATTGTTTTTATAATATAATTGTTTTATTAAATTTTTATCAATATTTATAAGGTTATAATTGTTTTATTATATATGTGGTTTTATTCCCATTTAAGCCATTGCATCGCAGTGTTTTTGTTTTAATATAGTAGTGCTAGTCGTTTGATCGAGTCGAGCTAAAAAAAATTGTGTTATTCGAGTTTACAAGTCCTATTTTAAGGTTCAAACTTTACTTGAAATTTTGTTGAACCGAGTTTATGAAATTCGAGTCAAGTTTTTAAGTATCTGTACAAATTCAATTGTACATATGTATTTCTATATGCATATACGTCGCGGTGCATATACTTAGGGCTGGGCGATGCACATATTGATTCTATTTTTAACTGATTTCTATATGCATATATGATATACATTTATATTTTTTCATTTTTTTTCACATGTGATATTAGGCCTGTAAACGAACTGAACGAACACGAATGATGGTATGCTCATGTTCGTTCGTTTAATTTTAACCGAACTAAGGAACTAACACGAACATCTAAACGAACATAATTTCTTGTTCGTGTTTGTTTGTTAAGGAATGTAGCTTGTTCGTGTTCGTTCATGTTCATTCGTTTAAATGATAAACGAACGTAAACGAACACAAACGAACGAACATAAAAGGAAATATGTGAATAAATTTAAACGAACATAAACAAGCGAGCATATATGAATAAATTTATTTTTTATATAAAAATATAACACTTTTGTTATGGAAAGTAATAATATAAAGGGTAAACTATACTAATGACCACCGAACTATGGGGTTGGTGTCGATTTGACCACTATATTTTCAATTGTGTTAAATATACCACATAACTATTTAATTGATTCCAATATAGCCACCTGCCGTTAAAAAAACGAAAAAGTTAACGGGACTGTTAAAATAATTGGTATAATTACACATTTAGTTCTAATTTTAATCTAATAAAATAAATTAATTATTCAATTAGGTGGTGACACGTGTCACCACCAATTGGAGTAAGAAAAATGAAATAATGGAAAATGGCCCCAAGGAGAATTGATCCTGAGTTCTTAGGGAAAGAGAGCAACACTCTTGTCACTAGGCCAAGTTTGTTTCTGTTACATGGAATACCAAATATAATATATGTAGTATGAATAATAATACAAGAAACAAGCTTGATAAATGAAAAAACTCGGCTATATAGTGGGCATTACTTCCAGAACAGTTTGCTAAATACACAGTTGCTAGTGTGCAAACTGCAAAAAGGCTATTATATAATATACATGAAATTCAAACATTCTCAAAGTGCAAAAGTTCAAGCATACTGTTGAATCTATCTTTGTATCTTACACAACAATCCGCTAATGTTTACCAAGACCATTATGTTTCTTGCCCTTATCTATGTTCTCCGACCCTGAGAATAATGCCGTTTCGTTTCCCTCTTCTGTCTCCACTATTTCATTTTTTAACATGCTTAATAATTCAAAATTTGGGGAAGATTCGCTATATTATAATGAGCCCAAAATTTAAATCCTTACCTTATTTTCTCTTCCAAGTTCAGCAGCTCAGCAATTCCAGATTGACGTTAAGATGGCGACGAAATTAATGGAGGGAAACGAAACAAGCTTGGGGCCGTTTTCCACCAATCAAATAAGATATATATTATATTTGGTATTATATACACTAAAATCAAGCTTGGCCTGGTGGCAAAAGCATTGCTTTCTTTCTCTAAAGACCTAGGTTCAATTCTCCTTGGGCTATTTTCCACCATTTCATTTTTCTTACTCCAATTGGTGGTGACACGTGTCACCACCTAATTGAATAATTAATTTATTTTATTAGATTAAAATTAGGACTAAATTGAATGATTGTATAAATAAAGGGGACTAAATGTGTAATTATACCAATTATTTTAACAGTCCCGTTAACTTTTTGTTTTTTTTTAACGGCAGGTGGCTACATTGGAACCAATTAAATAGTTATGTGGTATATTTAACAAAATTGAAAATATAGTGGTCAAATCGACACCAACCCCATAGTTCGGTGGTTATTAGTATAGTTTACCCTAATATAAATTGATATATGTGAATAAATTTAAATGAACAAAAATGAACGGATTATCGAACGTTCACAAACGTAAATGAACAAACAACTCATTTGTTCGTATTCGTTCATTTAATTAAACAAACAATAAATTTTGTTCATGTTCGTTTGTTTAATAAATAAACGAACATAAACGAACTTCCCGCCGAACGGTTCATAAACACGACTCAAATATGAAAACTGATCAACTAATAACTAAAAATTTCGAGTTATTCAATTTTATATTTCATAACTCCAAATTTATTTTAAAAAAATCCGAGTCAAGTCAAAACGAATCAATTTTTTTTACCTCGAGTTGAGTTTTGTCCACCTCTATAATTTAGTGCATGCCAACATTGTAATGCAATGTTTGCAATTAATTGTTTACGTTATAAACTTCTTTGAACCAAAAGAAACCAATGTAAATAACTTGGGTTAAATTGAAAACCGATCAAATTAATTAAAATTAGCTTGGTTCGATTAGCTGTTAAGAAATTGTAATGCCTTAACCCAAGGCTAGAAGGTAATACTTAACTGAGTAGAAAACTAATTTGTCTAACAAGCTAGTGTTCGAACAAGGCAAGGTTACACCATCAAGATCCTTGAAGATCAAGCATTCTTATCCCAAGGCTAGAAGGTAATCCTTAACCCAAGGCTAGAAGGTAATACTTTAATTACTAATTTTAACTTAGGCGTTAAACTTAGGATGGTTCGAATGGTTAGGTCATATTGATCTATACAACTCATTACAAGCTAGCCATGCCGAATTAAGCATCTTAAAATCATTTAATAACTATTGAGATCCAAGCTCGTGTTCATTCGAACAGGGAAAAAGTGGGTTGACTTCGAAAAACTATCCACGACCACCCAAATTGCATCGTTCTTCTTCGGTGACAAGGCAAGCCACAAACAAAATCCATTGTTATTTGTTCTCATTTTTATTGTAGTATTTCGATAGGTTGTAACAATCTCGATGGAACTTGATGTTCGGCTTTTACCTTCTAACAAACCAAACATTTGGACATAAAGTCTATAATGACGGTTTTCATCCCGGACCACCAATAAAGATCCTTCAAATCTTTGTACATCTTCACCGATCCAGGGTGTATTGAGAATGGGCTATTGTGAGTTTCTTGTAGAATTTTTCTTCTCAAGTTGGAATCATTAGAAACACATACTTTATTTCGAAAATAGAGCAACTCATCTTCCTTTAGAACAAAATTTGATTCGGCACCTCCTTCAGGCTTGAGCAAAATCTCTTGCAATTCAAGATCAGATTGTTTTTAAAAAAAAAAATCAGTTAATTCAGTTTCATTACAGTTGAACCGATCATTTGAACACCTCTAAATATTCCAATTCAGATCCATTATCTGCGAAAATTAAACGAATTCAAATATGGATATCCAAGAGTTGATGTCCACATTTGCTCTCAATCTAGTGCAGATAGTAATTAAAATATTCAAAGCCTCGATATAGAAATCTACATGAAGTTGAATACCTGTAAATATTCGAATCCGCAATATCCATTGTCATCATCCCTAGTTGAATATTTGATACATTTCTGGGTTCATTCGCATGCATCGGCAATAGGCATTTCTAAACAAATCTGATAAAACAGTTGGACATTAAAATATGATTGTATAGTGCAATAAAATATGATTGTCCAGCAATCATTTGTTCCAAGATTTCGAAAGAATCGAATGGACTCTTTTTAAGTCTTGGAAAGTTCTTGGCTACGATTAGCGGCGGCCACAACTGCATTCATCAGTGTTCCCCGGAAGCCGTTCTTCTCTAGCTCATGAATGCCGGCGATTGTAGTGCCACCAGGCGACGTAACATCGTCTTTCAGCTGACCAGGGTGCTTCCCAGATTGAACAGCCATGGAAGCTGCTCCCAAAACCTGCAAAAAGAATGAACCTAGTTATCATCTTAACATAAAAACAGGGCCATAGACTAGTTATTGCTAGCATTATAATCACCGATTAAAACGAGATGCTCTGCTCAAGAATCAAGTTACTTTAACCATTAGCCTAATTTGAAAGATAATGAGAGAATTAAATAATCATTTCAACTTTGATCATGGGAGTAGCCTCTACGTTTCCCCCATTTTTCTTCATTCATGAACCTACAACTACCAAGTACTCTGCAATTGAAGTAAAGCAATTTACTACTACCACGTGACAAAGCATTTCCGTCATCGTAGCTGAGATGCTCAATGATCCCTCTTTGAATGAGAGACCTATGTTGATTTTGCAGCATATTTGGACCATTTTGAGACGCAAATGGGAGGTTAAGATAGTGCATATCTTTCTGGAAGGTAATAGACTAGCTGATGGCATATGGCTAAATTAGCTTGGCAATACCCGTTTGACTATCATGGTTTTCATAGTCCACCTGATATGGTCTTGAACATTCTGCACGATGATTGTAACACCTAAGGGTAGTCTTCTTGTTGTAATGGCCTAAGGGCATACTCTCTTTCGAATAAAAAAATGGGTTTCGGGTAAGCACACATGATGAAATTATTTTTCCTATTGTCAGGGTTGGAAGGGAGGGGAATAATGAAATATACATGATAGAATTAAATCTTGGATCTATGTTAAACACCACAGTACGGAATCAACAAACTTTTATGTACAAGCCAAAGGACAAACTCGATTAAAATTCAGGGTAAAATTGTGCCAAGAGTTATAAAGGGGAATTGACTCACAGTCTGAGAAGCCAGTCCCAATGCTAGTTCTCGTGGAAGACCAGCAGCCACTCCGCCATCAGCCAAAGCTTCAATCGCTAAATATATATATGCTGGACCACTGCCACTGGATGTTTTCAGGAAACATATATCTAGTTAATCTAACTTTGGTGGATAATCGAAGATAAATGACGGGGCTAAGAAAAAGGAAACGACAGTGGAATGGAATTGCATTCAGATTGTAGCATGCAGGGACTATCGAGGCATGTTACAGGTAATCAGTTTGTTTCATCTGCCATCAAAACAACATGATACCTAAGACCAGTGACAGCATCAAACAGTTTCTCATCAGCTTTCCATATCTTGCCAACTGATCCAAATAATTTACCAACCAATTCCCCATCCTGTTCTGTTGCAGATCCTCCCAAGCTCATAACTGTACATTATGGAAAAAGATTAGACATTTGTATGGCCACGCAGTGGTCACTAAAATGATATACAATAACAGATTGCAAAAAGATGACGATTTATCTTATAGCTCATCTTTTTTTTTTAATATTACATATTAATACTCCATTAAATTCTATAGATGAAACGATAAACTTATTGTGTTTTATGATGCCTATAAGGACAGGATCTCTACTGCTACCATTTGTACCAAACAAGATATAGAACCCATGTATAGAAGACGAAGATACCAGTTATTAGACCACAATCCTCTAGAATCTGATGATGGCCTTTAATTACTAATGCTGTAGTTGTACAACGACAAGCTAATGTGAAAATGCACAAAGTAACCATGTCCATGAGTGTGAAGCAAGATCAAAGGAAGGAGTTGAGTTCTTTTAAAAAAAATTGATAAGGGGGGTAGAGTCAAATACTAGAACATTTAGGGATACAATTAAAAAAACTTACAAAGGAATGAAAATCACGGAAGAAGAAAATATTGATTTGCTCATATGTATTTAACGGGGAAAAGGTTATACCTGATGCTGCCATACCAACAGCAGATGGTGTGTTAGGCATCACCCGGATAAATCGGCCATGGCCGGCCCATTCCTGAACAAAATAAAATATTATTTTATTGAAATAATGACTAATAGCTGATGCTACAATTGCGCATGAAGACAATGAGAGTCTCAAGGAGTACAAAGTATAAGAATTAAGAGAAACTGATGACCAGAAAAGTGTTGCCAATTATATCATAGCAATTGGTTTCTTTTACAAAGTGGTCTAGTATGGTCATTTTGGTTAAATCTTCCTGATAGAAATAAGGACAAGGAGAAAAAGGAATTTATATAGTCCCTTAGTTGGTTCTTTCACCATCAAGCAAGGAGAAAGGACTATTTTGCATCGGTTTGCTTTGAGAAAAGAAAGACAAGATTGGTTTAAAAGAATACACTGGTGCTTCATCTGAAAACATGAATCTTGGACTGAAAATTCAGAACTTGCTTATATACAAGTCAGAATGAATGTACACATCACATAGAAATTACAAAAGATTAAAACTACCCATGTATTTGAGAAAGAATGAGGGGTGGATAAATTTCATTTTGTCATCAAGTATTTCTGATTCACTAATTTATCAAAATCATGGATTTAAGTGTAATAATGGATATAATAGAGTTCTATTGCATAAATTTATTCTGGATTTGAGTACAAACCTTTTATTCAAATTTAAGTTAGCAAAACCTGAAGGTTTAATTTGGTCAAGGATATTATGGCTTTCTATCCCTTCCTTCTAATGTGTTTCCTTCTCTTTGTTTTTCTTTGCTGAAACATTTTTAACCTACCATTCAGCTGCAACTACCCCATTCATTTTAGAACAATTATCCATAAATCTAAAACTAATGCACTCATCTAAAACCAATAATTTAAACCCTTACTCTAGCACTAATAATCATGAAACCCAAGTATTTTTTAACTTTCCAAGATATATGGTAATCGGTAAGTCTATACTTTGACAAAGGTTTAAAGCTTGCATTCTATGACCAATGATGCACCAAACTGGAAGGCAGAAACTTCTAATCCTGCTTAAAGAAATTACTGGCAGAAATCAGATGTATTTACCAGCGCAGAAAGAACCAAATGCCAGGTGTTACGTGTGAAGTCAAGGAGTGTGTCTAATTTTATTTTAGGATCAGTTTATTATTATTTTATTATGAGAATTATTAGGAGCAAGTTTATTATTATTAGGGATTCTATTTATAGTATTTTATATTCTTAGAAACCTTGCCTTAATAGGATTGCTTGCTTAGTAGGTCTTCTATTTTCACAATGTATGTAACCTCTATTTAAAGAGGCTGATTTGCAGGATTCTCCAACAAGTCTAAGGTCTGGAATTCCCTTCAATGAGTTTCACTTGATAACCATAGGTCATGATCGTGGAAGAAATAAGAATCAGGGAAAGAGCCCTGTGAAACACCACCCAGTGACTCGATCCATTAGCTGGGACCGTAGCACAAGAACATCTCTATGTGCTGTTCTCTCCATACTATAAATTTTGTTAAGAACTGTAAGTGTTTAGTAAATAATACTCAAGCAAAAATTAAGACAAAAAATTAATAACTATGAAGTATGAACCACCAAAATTATCACATAAAGAACAAGAAATAAACAAAATATCCATTTGTGTTTGTTTCCACACTTCAAAACTAAATCTATTCCTTTCTAAACCAACTAACAAAACTTAATTACCGTCCTGTACCAAAAATGTCAAGAAAGGTTATCCACCATAAGCTCAGAATTTTTAGTTGATGCAACCCATTTCTTGCTGAAGATCAACAGGGAGAAGCTTAGGAGGGAAGTTAACCTAATGCCTTCTTATAAATCGTAAAATTTCTTGAAAGAACTTGCCAAGTAAAAGATAACTTATCAACAATTGAGCTAGAAGAGTTTATTATATTTTTCTCATGCACTCTATTATATGAATAAAACCTTTGAAAATACAATTCCTACTTAAAATCAGATTCTAACCCCAAAAGAATTAATCTAGTCTCTTGACAGTTTGCAGTAACATTAAGAGTTGAAAAGATAAAATAACTCATAACACAATGACCCAAATTGGCATTTTGCTACTTAAAGACTCAATACTCTCACATTGGCACCGTGAAGGTAAGTTGCATCTCTATTTTATCTTTTCTTTTTTCCGCAAACACCCATAAAACTGAAACACCGATGTCAAGGTTTCATAAAGTCGTGAAAAAGTATTCGTGGAATGAAATGAAATTCTTTTAGATCACAATATGTTACTCTTATGTGAATAACATGGTAATGCACAATTTATACTATCACCATTTCTTTTATGCTTTTCTAAAGGTAAAGAGCTTAAAAGGACATACCTCCAGATCCTTAAGTTTTACTCCTGCAGCAATTGAAACCAAAAGCTTTTTCTTTGAAAGTAACGGCCTCAGCTGCAAGACCACATTTTTAACTGCAAACTCCCAAGGAAATGTTTTAGACTAAAAACAGAAGCCTGAAAATGCACCTGAAGATGTTCTGCATGCATACCTTTTGTTCTGTTTCTCTGGTATGATATCTCTCTTTATTTAAGTACAAATATTTCATTATGGAACTAGTAAAATGCGAACTTCCAAGTTCCAAAACCATAGCGCTCTATGCGTGATGTCTTTACAAGAAGTGGACTGTGTATAAATGTGCTTGAGATAAAAGCAAAATATACAGGGCCATGCTTTACTACATTTGTTAAACTGCCATACTATATTAAATTATTCTCTTTTCTATAATGAAGGTAAAACAGCAGAGACATTAAAGCATCATTCACATTTCTCTCCTACTAGACACACCTAAAATATAATAAGGTGAGAAGAAAGAAAACAGAAAACTATTTTTCAACTCCTGCTGACAAAAACAAATACTCCAAGCTGGAAAGAAAATTGGAGAGCAAAACGAGAAAGAACGTCGAGCATTACATAATTACAAGATTATCCATCATATTTGGGTTTCTTTCTTTTCCTTTTTCAACCATACCAAATAATAGATGGAAGAAAAACTTTTCCATCTTCCTACAGAACTTTTCTATCTTTACCAATATACTTGATAAAAAAAAGTACCTACTGCAAGAATGGAATTGCCAGCTCTAGAACTTCAAAAACAAAAAGGGTAAGAGCGCAGAGGCGACGAAAGAGGAAGCACTCAGGCTAATAGCATTACCTACTTGGGGTTTCACAGAAAAAATAATCACATCACTAGCATCCACCACCTGTGTTCATATATATTCATAAGTTGGATCAGAAACAAAACAAAAACTCCCAAAAGTATAATAAACATAAGTGTATATAAACAGTCACCAAGGGATGGACGGAGGGTACTGAGGGGGCAGTCGCATACCCCCTAAAAAATTTAAATTCCCTTATAATTTAAATATTTACTTTGTATTTTGTATGGCAATCTAATTTCTCCCCCTTAAACTTTTGTAATTTCACACACCACCATTTCTAATAGTCATAAAATCTTATTTCCAATCATTCAACATAGTAAAATCAACAACGAACCCAGTTTTTTTTCCTTTTTTCCAATAAACAAAATGAGAAATAGTAAAGAGAGGGAGGAAAAGAAGCAAGCATACGTCGTTGTTATGATCATAAACAGGAATGCTGAGTGATTGGAAGGCAAGACCCCGACTGGGATTTGAGTGGATTGCTGTGGAAATACGTTGCGGAGGCAAAAGACCGGATTGCACCACTCCTCTGGCAATGCTCTCGGCCATTTTCCCGGCTCCGATGAAGCCAAGCTTGAAGCTTTCAGTGTGTATAGGCACTGCCTCCATGGAGAATCAGTAGTTTTCTTAAGATGACAACGGAGAGGGAAAATCTAAGTAATTTGGGTTTGGCTTTTCGGTTTTTATCTTTTAGTTTTTATATCTATAATCTAATAGAAGAGTGACAACGGGGGAAGATTGAAATGGACAAATAATTGAAGAAATTGACATGATAGATGAATCCAAATCAATTTTACTATCGATTAATATTTAGAATAAAGTACAAATATGGTCACTAAATTATACCTGGAAAAATAAAATAGTAACTAAAATTTTAAAAATAATAATTAAATTTTATGTTCTGTTACAAAATGATAATTGTGTCATTAACCTCCGTTAAAACAGTGACATAGCTGTTAAATTTTTTGTATAATAGCACATTTAGTCTTCAATAGTTATACATTCAATTAATCTAATCATAATTCGAAGAAATTCAATAAATTTAAGGCTTAAATGAAAAATAAGTGCCTAAAGTATACTTTTTTGAACTTTAGGTGTCTAAAGTATTTTTTTTGTAAAAATAGGTGCCTAAAGTTTCAACTGTTACAATTTTAGGTGCCTCAGTGTTAATGGCCGTTAAAAAACTTGTTAGCCAATTATAATGTGACATGTGGCATGTTTTTATTTTTTATTTTTAAATTATTTTTAAAAAATTAAAAAATTGAAATTTTCAATAAATTCCAAAAAAGCCCAAATTTCATAAATTCCTAAATCCAGAAATACCTAAATCCCTCGATCCGGCCACTCCCGCCGCCGTTGGCCACGATTCCGAGGACGGAATGGAGCGTACTCCCCTCTCCCAAGCACTCATGCACCAATCGTCGTCGTTCAGTCACCGCTCGTCGCAAATTGTCCGAATGAATTTTTTGAATATTTCAGCCTTCGTCGGGCATTTTACACAACTTCGGCCTATTTCCGGCGACGGGGTGGTATGGTAAACGACCGTGGTAGTCCGGCGACGTATGTGGCAGGCGAGGCGTGGCTATTGACGATGGAATCGATTCAAATCGTTATTTGAATTTTGGTGAGTTAGGAATTTCGAATTTGGGGGCTATTTTGTGAATTTTGGAAATTTAGAGATTTTTAAAAAATAAGTTTAAAAATAAAATAAAAAAATTATTTTAAAAAAAGTTAATGGTAGTTAACACGAGGCATCTAAAATTATAACGGTTGAAACTTTGGGCACCTATTTTTACAAAAAAAAAAACCTTTAGGCACCTAAAATTCAAAAGTGGTGTTGTTTAGGCACCTATTTTTCATTTAAGCCTAAATTTAACCTTCAATTTTTACACATTATTATAATTTAGTCTTAATTCTACAAAATTTATAACTAAGAACAACGTTAAATTTATAACAAAGTGTAAAAATTGAGGGTTAAATTTAGTCCAAATTACACATCTGTTAGTGTGTTCTTAGCTATAATTTTTTTAGAATTAGGACTCAATTATAACAAAGTGTAAAAATTGAGGGTTAAATTTCTTCGAATTATGACTAAATTGATTGAAAGTGTAACTATGAAAGACTAAATGTGCTATTATACAAAAAAATTTAACAGCCATGTCAATTCTTTAACGAACCATTTTGTAACAAAACATAAAATTTAATTTCCATTTTGTCATTTTTAAAAGTTTGGTTACCATTTTAATTTTTCGAGTATAGTTTAGTGACCGTATGTGTACTTTACCCTAATATTTAAGTATGGTCATAGTTTGAATATGATTTTATGAATATAGCAAGTTAAATCAGAAAGTCTCGTAATAAAATTTTAGAGTTATTTAAGTAAGGTTATGATTTGAATTTGGAATTATAAATAAAACAATTCAAGTTAAAAATTTGTCTCTATAAATATTTATCGTACTTAATTCGAATTAATTAATTAATAAATTTTACATCGGTATTATATAAAAAACCACATGAATTATCCAAGTTATAAATTAATCTAATATTTAAATATTGAAGTTAATTTCAGAAAGCAAATATGGTCGAGTGACCAGAGCTTCTCATTAGCTCTCTGCATCTCTCCCCCTTCCCTTTTGTCGAAAAAATGAAAATTTATTTAGAATGAAGATAAAAATAAATAAATTTGATATTATGCCAATTGTATTAACTATAAAAATAAATTCTCTATTGAAAAAACTTTGACATACAAATTTGTGTAAATTTTACCTTTTAATTTTAGAGGTTATGGGCACATTGTTAATACCCTAATTTTCTCAAGCTTTGTTTCTCTCCAGCGCCGCCACTTTTTTCATTCTTGTTTAGTTTTTATGGCCGGCGGCGACACCAGCCTTAATGTTGGTTGTCGACCACCGGTCACCCATTTTTTATTTATTTACTTCGTTCTTTTTTTAGTTCTTTTAATTCAATAAAATGTCTTTCTTTACCTTTTTGGTACGTATTGTGTGCTTCTTATCATGCTTTTCTGCCTCTTGGCACGTTTTTTTTTGTTTTTTGTTTTTCTGTCATGGTTGGATTTGATGTCGCCACGACTGATCAAGACGACGCTCTTTGATTATCATATTGATCTCCTTATTTTGGACCCTCGATCCTGATCTAGATGCAAGTTTAGTCACTGCTCTTGTTCGCGATTGAGTTGTGGTAATAATCGTGTTGTCAACGTGCCTCGATTATGTTGTAGTCACCAGATCTAGATGCATTTTTTTGTGTTGTTTGTTGATGGTTTTTACCTTTATCGTCGAGCTTTGGTGATGTTTTGTATCTACTTTGTTTCGAGTCTTTAAATTAGTTTTTTTACCTTTTTTTCTTTGGTCCAGTTTATGATCTAGAGACGTTAGTTTTTCGTGTGTTTAGGAATATGTCCGGATCATGTTCGTTTACCTGCATTGTAGACTTTCATCTTGGATTATTCCTTGGGTTAATTACCCCATTCATACATGAACTATACTGAATTCTCACTTTCATACATTTACTTTTTTGTTCTCCCTTTCATACATGAACTTTGTTGCCGTCAACAGGTTTACCCTTTTCTATCACGGAAGCTGACGTGTCCCGGTTGACTCGTACATATTCTGACACGTGACAATTTAAAAAAAAATTCCCCCTTTCTCTTTTTTCCACGTGTTAATTACAAACATTCTTTTATTATTATACCCTTCCCTCTTTTCATTAAATTGAAAATTGCAGGTGTACAAACTCAAATTACATCGTCGAGGTTTTAGGGGAAGAAAATTGCAAGTCTGCAGAGAGTTTGAATGAAACATTGCAGCTATTTTAGCTTCATTTAGGGTTTGATTTAATTTTTTTGTTTAATTTTAGGGTTTTGTTTCAATTTCTTTGAGTTGCAGTCGAAATATATTCAAACTCAATAGACAATGTCGTTGTTTTCCTCAAACTCAAGAAGGGGTAATTCGAACTTCGAAATTGAATGTGATTGCGGGTAAAGGGTTGAAATTCAAACTTTGAAAAAGGAATTAACCAAGGCCAAAGATTCTTTGGTGGTTTGAGGTAAATGAGTTCGTTTATATATATATATATATATATATATATATATATTCTTTCGAATGTGTTAAATTTCGAAAAAAGAATTAACCAAATGTCACTAATATGAATGGATTAAATTTACTGTAATTATTTGATGTATATTTTCAGAAGGATGGATGTAATTTTTTCGTTGGGTTGATGACAACGATGAAGATACACATGAAAAGAATATGCTTTTGGAGGCGATTAGTGAAAATAACATGTTGCTGAGGGAGAATCGAAAATTAAAGATTGCCCAAGTATTAATAAAGTATAAAAAAGATTGTTGTGTTAGGGACATAGATTGTTCAAAATTGTTGGAGGTAGAAGAAAAATCGAAAAAAAGGCAAAATGTGAAGTTTTTATGTGCAAAATTACCTATTTTGCTTCATTTTTAGTGTAATGTACTATATTAGTAATGGTTAGAAAAATATAGAGTTAGGAAACAATTTACATTTTGTAATGGTTAGCTTGTGTTGGAAATTTTTATTTGGTTTGTAATGGTTAATCAATGTTAAAATTTTACATTTAGCTGGTTAATCTATATTCAAACTTTACATTTTATGTAATGATTTACATTCAGTAGGTTTGTATCCTTTGAAGAATGAACAAATACATTGCAAAGCTTTGCAATATTTTATTGATGTATAAGTAAAATTTTGTATATTTTATTGATATATAAATGCATACATATAACACATTTACCCCAGTATAAATTCTTCTTAACTACAATTATCTAACTATGACTAACTTACACCGGTGTAAATTATACTGAGCTACAGCTAACTAAATAACTATGGCTAACTTACACCGGTGTAAATTTTACTGAACTACAGCTTACTAACTATGGCTAACTTACACCGGTGTAAATAAACCTCAAATCTTCTGATTCAGAAGATTTACCAGTCTGAACCTCAACAACAACCTTTAGTCTCTCCCACAAAAGCATCTGTAGGCTCACCCTCAAAACCAATTTTACCCTCACCTTTTGCAGCCTCAAAATCAGTTTTACACCCTCATAAGTTGTTGTTTTCTCACCCTCTAAAGCAGTTTCACCAGCCTCAAAAGCAGTGGATCTTTCACCTTCAACAATATCTTCCTCACCCTCAAAAGCAACCTTAAATTATGTCTCTCCCAAATTTACATTACATAAACTCAAGCTCTCATTCAACTCTTGGGACCCACCAACATTTGATGTCTCACCAACCCCACTACCTCTTGGACCACCACGTGACTCACTCTTTTGGTCTACATAATGTGAAATATCAACCTTATTGTAACGAGACGCGATCCCATAACCGAGCAAGCTGCACACCAATGGGCTTGCGCTAGCACACTATGTGCCTCACCCAACCGAGAGGCCTATTTCCGCACCTTGCACACGCACCATAGGGCCGAGACAAGCACCCCCATATGCTGCCCACAAGAGAAGGACTTGAGGGAGCACTTCCATCACACCTAAAGAGGCCCAGTCGAGCACCCTCCATGCTGCCCATGCCATGGAGCCCAGTCAGCACCCAACGTGCATGCCAAGGAGCCCATATGAGCCCCATCCGAGTTACCCACATGCCTAGGGCCAAAAATAGCACCAAGCAAGCTGTCACGAAGGTTTTGGACGAGAGGATCGGGCCAAGCCAAGCCCAATCCGCCCAAGAGTCAAAGACATTAGAGAGATATCATCCTTGGACCAGCACACAAGGAAAGAAAGCATCTTTTAACCAACAATTATGGCAAGAGATCATCCTTTGAGCCATACTTTGGGAAAGTATCCTTTGCCAACCCATGTACGATGTCATAGCCTTTGTAATCTAGACAACATTGTATTTGAGTGATATTATTGCCTTGATTAGGAGATAGCAATCTTAAGGATTCATCTATAGCCCTTGGATCGAATCATTTATAACCGTTAGATTCAGAGAGCCAAGCCTATAAATAGAGACCTTCCTTCACCATTGTAATTCATTCCACACTTCTCACATTTCTTGAGTTCTTGAGTAAAAGAATTACTTTCTTTTCATCTTTCTATTGTCCTTGTTTTCCTTGTTGTCTTGCCTATATAGCTTCTGTCATTCTAGGTTCTAAGCATTCTTGCTTAGTGATTTTAAAGGCTGACTTAGTCTTCGACTAAGATCTTCGACTAAGGCCGCACAGATCGACTAGTCAGACTCTAGCTCTGTGACAAGTGGTATCGTAGCCATTTTTCGCATCCAAATCAAGTAGAGATGGCAGAATGAAGAAAGATCGTTGCAACAAAGATAGAAGTGGAAGGACCGAGCAATGTGCTTGAGGCCGATGAGTCGACTTTGAGAGTTGGCGATGAGAAGCCATCGAACAACAAGACGTTGTGGTTTGTCAGGCCATTGGAGAGAAATCTAATGAAGTGTTTCCATTGTGATGGACCACACTAAATAAAATTCAGCACATACATGATTAAGTCGTCCAAGGTATAGGACAAGCCCGATGAGACCGATGCTTTGAAGCTTGATTCATTGTGTAAAAAGCCACCAATGGGTACGGTGGGTGAGATATCGGACTTCAAGGATGAAGAAGCGTCGATGTGTGAGAAGTTGTCAGAGGGCATCGAGTCCACAAAACCGTGGGAGGATAACAGATCTGTAGAGTATGATGGACCGACGAGTGTCATGCTTGCTGCCATCTATGGACACAATAGGGCAGAAGAGTTCAAGCTTGGTTCAAACGTAAGCTCACTTCAAGCCAAGAGTGGCCATGAGAAGAAGGAGCCTATATTTGTGGACATTGTGTTTCCCGACATAAAGTTGAGTGCACTAGTGGATCCAAGTACATCTGAGTTGTTCGTGTCCGAGCGAGTTGCCGAGTGGTTAAACCTTCAAGTTGAGAAGGTAAAAGGGTGGATCGAAACCGTCAATTTCAAGGAAGATCCAATTGCGAGAGTTGCAAATGAAGTGGATCTTCAAATTGGAGATTGGCACGGTACCACAAACATCAAGGTATTACCTCTCGAGTCTTTTGATTCTCATGAAGTTATTATTGGATTATCTTGTCTAATACAAATTAACGCACTTGTCTTGCCAAAAGCCGATGTTATTTGTACTCTAGATCCGCGCCGACAAGGCACTAAACCATTGGGCTATGATGAGGGCAAGAAGGACTAAACCTTGTCAACAATATATTCTCACAAAAGAGTGCACGAGACAAAGATATCCATGATGATGAGACCATGGAAGTCCCCGAGGTAGTGGTACAATTTCTTGAAGAGTTCAAGGACGTGAAACCATTTGAGATCTATATCAAAGCTTTCGACGTTGCCATCGGAGGAATCCTTATGCGAGAAGGAATTCCGGTTGATTGTGAGAGTCGAAAGCTCAATGAGTCCAAGAAGAGGTACTTAGTTCAAGAGAAAGAAATGATCGTTGTTGTGCATTGTTTACATGCATGGAGACACCATCTACTTGGGTTCAGGTTTATCATTTGTACCAAGAATGTTTCAAATAATTATTTTCTAACCCAAGAGAAGTTGTCGTGTAAGTAGATTCGTTGGTGAGAAATTCTTGCAAAATTCGACTTCTCTTTAGAGTGCAAACCAGGAAAGGTGAACTCCATAACCGATGCCTTAAGCTGAAGGTACAATATGGAGAATGTTAGCCCGCCACCAAAGAGGAAGGTAGACCGTGAGATCGAGCACTATCCGAGTGTTGTGCCACCACCCAAAGCTCAACATCAGATAGTACCATCCGAGTTTTGAGAAGTAGATCAAGCCAAGGAGGGCGAGCTAGAGTTGTTGCCAAATCCTATCAAACCATCCGAAGTACCACATCAGATGGCACCACCAAAGCTTGATGAGTTGAAGCAAGCCGAGGTGTATAAGCTAGAGGCGGTGCTACAAGATTGCACCAAACCGGTTGAGTCCAACAATGAGGCATTGGACCTTTCCATCGAAGAGTTGTTGATGCAAGTAGAGTATCCAATCGCTTTCGGGAGTAGAAAGCCGAACAAAGTCAAGGAGCGAGACGCCATCCAAGAGAAGGAGGTGATCGCAAGAGCTACACGGCGAGAGCATGTTGCCGAGTTTGATGAGCCCATGAAATCTAAACCAAGCACCAGGGTGGATGGAGCAAATCGAGAGTCTCAAACCAAAGCCATCATCCAACCCGAGGGAGTAGTGCTTGAGAGCATCGAAGATGGGCCAATCCATGACCTTTATGCCGACAACACTTGCCTTGAGTATCGACAAGGCATAGTGGACCAAGTCGACAAGGACATTGCATCCAAGGTAAGTGATTCTCTATTTGAAGAATCAAGCCTTACACATGGCCATTCGGTTGTTTGCAGGTTGCCTGCAAGACTGTATGAGGGATCAGACCAAGTGAAGGAGAAAGTAGGCGAGGAGGCCTACAAAGCGGAGTTACCACCAGACGTACGAGTAGACCACGCAAGCTTGCCTAAGATGTTGGACAAAGATGTCGTTGGTCGAGAGTGGAGCATGCTAAGCCAAGCACCACGAGGAGTGAAGGACCCATACGAGAATGAGGCACCAACCATCCCAACGGATTGAGAACCGGATACTAGCCCAAGACACGAAGGCCTTGCACTTTGGACGAGACATCCCAAAGCTGAGGGTGATCGAGGACTTACCAGAGAGTTACAATCGCTCGAGCGCGAGACTGCAGAGCTACATCATCGCCTAGCGACGAGGGCGTTACTAGATCCAGTGGGAGAGAATGTCATGGGCTACCACCCCATTACCGAGCAAGCCGCACACCAAGGGGCTTGCACTAGCACACTATGTGCCTCACTCAACCGAGGGACCTATGTTTGTACCTTGCACGCGCACCACGAGGCCGAGACAAGCACCCCATGTGCTGCCCACGAGAGAGGGGCCCAAGGGAGTACTTCCATCGCACCCAAAGAGGCCTAGCCGAGCACCCTCCATGCTGCCCAAGCCATGTAGCCACAGTCAGCACTCGACGTGCATGCCAAGGAGCCCAGACGAGCCCCATACGAGTTGCCCACATGCCTAGGGCCCAAAACAGCACCAATCAAGCTGCCACAGAGGTTTTGGACGAGAGGATCGAGCCATGCCGAGCCCAGTCCGCCTAGGAGTTAAATACATTGGAGAGATATCATCCTTGGACCAACACACAAGGAAAGAAAGCATCTTTTGACCAATAGTTATAGCAAGAGATCATTCTTTGAGCCATACTTTGGGAAAGTATCCTTTTTCCAACCAATGTATGATGTCATAACCTTTGTAATCTAGGCAACATTGTATTTGAGTGATATTATTGCCTTGATTAGGATATAGAAATCTTGAGGATTCATCCATAGCCCTTGAATCGAATCATCTATAACCGTTAGATTCAGGGAGCCAAGCCTATAAATAGAGGCCTTTCCCCACCATTGTAATTCATTCCACACTTTTTACATTTCTTGAGTTCTTAAGTAAAAGAGTTACTTTTCTCTTCATCTTTGTATTGTCCTTGTTTTCCTTGTTGTCTTGCCTATAAAGCTTCCGTTATTCTAAGTTCTAAACATTCTTGCTTAGTGATTTTGAAGGCTGACTTAGTCTTCGACTAAGATCGTCGACTAAGGCCACACAGATCAGCTAGTCAGACTCTAGTCCCGTGACATTATGCTCTACATAAACATGCAACAGTCCCTTCTTACTATGTTCAATCATATTCCTAAATGATTCATCCTCCCAAGTAATTCGTATGCCATCCTTTAATGTTTCACTTGGTGCTAAATAACTAAACTACATAATTGTCCTATAATCAACATCTCTTACCATGTCAAGTAAAATTTAGTAACTTAATCTATCCGGATCAATACACCATTTAAACTCATCTCCACCGATATACTGTGAATCAGGGTTCCGAACAAAATTTCCCCCATATGTATTACTATTGTTATTTTTCCAACCATTACACTTTTTTGTTTCGTACCTATCACATATAAATTCCAACATGAATGAGACAAAAAATCATATAATATTTTCAAAACAACAATTAAAATATAAGAAGGGAGGAGTACTTACCCTGTTAAAAAAATCTTTTAGACAAGCTCAGTAACTTTGTCAAGATTTCCACCAGGTTCAAATCTCTAAAAGAAAAGAAAAAAATAGTTAGTGGCAGAGAAACTCAAACCTACAAGAGAAAGCCTTGAAATCCCTAAATTTGAAAATCCTAGCAATAATCGCAGCCTTGATTTCACTTAGATATAACAAAACCCAGAGAGTTGAAATCCCTATTTGAAAACACAGATGAATCCCTATTTGAAAACTCAGATAAAAACAAGAAGGATTATGAAAATACGAACTCACGTGATCGATTACCTTTAATCTCGGTTGAAATCCTTATTTTGAGTCGTTAAAATCTAGTTAAAATTATGAAATTTCTAATTTCAAACCGTTGAAATCCCTAAAACTTTTTTTTGAATCGTGTTAATTATGAAAGAATAAATCAGAGAGTTAATTTGTGACGGAAAAGGGTAAATTCGTTGACGGAAAATGATTTTTCTAATTAACACGTGGAAAAGAAAAGAAAAAAGAGAGGGGAAATTTTTTTAAAAAAATGTCATGTGTCAGAATATGTATGGGCCAACCAGGACACATCATCTTTCATGACGGAAAGGGGTAAACTCGTTGATGGCAATAAAGTTCATGTATGAAAGAGAGAACAAAAAAAATAAATGTATGAAAGTGAGAATTCGGTATAGTTCATGTATGAATGGGGTAATTAAACCTTTATTCCTTTATTAAAAAAACTAACGCACTTATATTCAAAAAAATGTTTTAAGGGTTATGTGTTTAGTTTTAGTGTTTAGAATTTAAGGTTAGCATTTAAAATTTAGGGTATATACTTTAGAGTTTAGTTTTTTAGGATTTAGGGTTAAAAATCTAAATTTTATAGTGTAAATATACGTACTTGCATAAAATAAAATTTACACAGTCTATGTATCAAAATTTTACCCAAAAATTAACCTTATGCAATCATTTTGTAATTTTAAATACCTAGACTAATTAGTTTGCCGCATTTTTTTAAATAATTCCTACTTAGGAGGAGGGGAAAGGAAAAATTTACTTCTACTGAGTCTAAAATCTACAACTTAAGAGAGGAATCAATCGTGAACTTTTAACCACTTACTCTAAAAATTGTTGACTAATTTGCCGTATTTTAAACTCAAATACAAACGGCCTAAGGCGTTTCGAAACAGTTTTGAAACTGTGAACCTGTGTTTCGAAACAGGTATCGAAACGATTTCAACACTGCCAACCTGTGTTTCGAAACAAGTTTCGAAACGGCTTTAGAACATAGAGAAACCATATCGAAATGACATTCAGTGTTTCGAAACGGTTCTTCATTTGATTTGAAAAATATGACCGTTACAAGTTTTTAACTGATTTTTAACAAACCGTTAAGGCGTATCGAAACGATTTCAAGCCGTTTCGATACGACCCTTGACAGTGGCAAAAGTGTTTCGAAACAAATTTCGAAACGGCTTTTAGCGTATCGAAACAGGTCAGACCGTTTCGATACGGGCTCTTTAATGCACCCCCAACGGCTCTTTCTATTTTGGTCTGTTTCGAAACAGGGTCGGGCGTTTCGAAACGGTTGGTTGCAGACTACATTTATGGAGGTGAGATAACACCCCCAACGGCTCTATTGATGAATGCAACAACCACAACGGCTAGAAATTAATGAGAAGGTATAAATGGGACCTCTAAAAGCTCCAACAACAACTATTGATCCTAAAGCAAACATCCAAACATCAAATCCAAGCATTTGTGCCTAAATCCCAATATTGTCTAGAAACCCCAATTGTATTTTTCATTCTTATCATTTCAATTGGGTTGAGTGCTTGTAATTGGGCTACAATTTGTATTGAGAGATACTTTCTTAGCCAACAAATTCTTTGTTTTATTTGTGTGAGGATTGGGTTAAATTTTGGGTAGAAAATTTAACCGAAAATTGTAAGGGTTACCTCCTCAGCCTAGAAAAGGGGAAGATCAATTTGTGGAATTGTTGCAAATCCTTAGTGAAGCTAAGGTAGTGGATGTAGAGTTCATTTGGAACTTGAACCACTCTAAAATTCCTTGTCTATCTTTTTAATTTGCAATTTCCACCACCTAGACCTTTAAAAATCCAATTCACCCCCTCTTGGTTCATTTTGATCATTCGATCCACTCAACAATTGGTATCAGAGCCTACCTCTTTGAGGATTAACAACCACAAGAGGAGTTTCTAAGAATAGGGATGGGTACGAGTCGGGCCGGGTTTTTGGCCCACCCGAACCCGACCCGAAAATATAAACCCTAAACCTGAACCCGACCCGACCCGATCATATCTTTTAAAAAACCCAACCTGATCCGACCCGAAAATAAATACCTTAAACCTGACTCCGACCCGACCCGACCTATATAAAAAAAACAATTTTAAGGACTAAATTGTAAAAAATAATTTTAAGATACTTAATTGTAAAAAATAATAAATTTAAGGACTAAATTGGAAATAAAAAATCAATTTTAAGGACCTAATTATAAAATATATATATAAAGGGGTATTATTACAAATATCCCTAAAAATTTAGGGGAAAATTACACTATTAGTCCCGGGTCGTGTCGGGTCGGATTTTTTCACCTTAAAACCCGAACCCGACCCGACCCGACCTCACCCTACTCAAAAACCCGACCCGAACCTGATTTTTTTCATAAAAATACCCGACCCGATCGGGCCGGGTCGGGTCGGAACCCGTCGGGTCCGGGTTCCGTGCCCATCCCTACCTAAGAAGAGTGTGATCATCCAAAAATCAAGAGATGGCTTCTACCTCCGGTTCGGACATGTATGAGTCTCAATCCACTACAAAACCTCCCTTCTTCAATGGTGACAACTATCCATTTTGGAAGAATATAATGCGTCTCTTCATCAAGTCCAATGACTACTTGGTTTGGGGTGTAATTGAAGATGGCCCCTATATTCCATTGAAGCAGGATAGTGAAGGGAAGATGGTTTTGAAGAAAAAGGTGGAGATGAGTGAAGAAGAAAGGAGAAAGATTCAAATAAATGACAAAGCTCTCCACATGCTCTTTTGTTCATTCGGTCCGGACATCTACTCCAAAGTATCATCCATTGAGAGTGCCAAATAAGTGTGGGACACTCTTTAGACTACCTATGAGGGAACCAATGATGTCAAGGAAACTAAGATTGGAATTCTCAATCTTAGTTATGAAAATTTCAATATGGAGCCTGATGAGACGGTGCCCAAGATGTTTGATCGTTTCTCCACCATAGTCAATGGGCTCAAAGGATTTGGAGAGACAATACCGGAAGACAAGCTTGTCCGGAAGCTACTTTATTCACTTCCCGAATTGTGGGATGGGAAGAGAACTGCCATCATAGAAGCTAAAAATTTGAAGACTTTAAAGCTTGATGAGCTAGTGGGTTCTCTCCTTACTCGTGAGATTATGAAGCAAGGAAGGGAAGAAGAGAAGAAGAAAGAAGAGAATAGAGTAGAAAAACTAAAGGTTGAAAAGAAGAAGAAGATGAGAATAGCTCTCAAAGCTTCATTACTTGAGGAGAGCTCTTCTAGTGAGCATGATGAGCTAGAAGAATTGGCTATGACAGCCAAACGATTCTCACGCTTTATGAGGTCCAACCGGGGAAGAAAAATTCAAAGGAAGATGGACTTCAAAGGTAATAACAAAGAAGAAGCAAGGGATCAAATTATTTTCTTCGAGTGCAATAAACCTGGCCACATACATTTGGAGTGCCCTCAACTCAAGAAGAAGGGCTTTGAGAAGAAGAATAAGCTCAAAGCCAAGCTTGCTACTTGGAGTGATGAGGAGTCATCCGAGGATGACGAACAAGAAGTGGCCAACCTTTGCTTCATGGCACTTGAGGAAGATTCCTCCATGGTAACCTCTAACTCATCATCTTTAGAGTTTACATATGATGAATTAAATGATGCATATGATAAGTTACAAAGAGGTCTATGATGAATTAGTTGAGAAATACAAGGAGTCGGTCATTAGGAATAAGAAAATTATTTTGGAACTAAATGATAAAAATGACTCACTCTCTCAAGCTAATTTAAAATTTGAGAAAAAGATATTAGGGTTGAAAGATGAACTAAATTTTTTTCAAGATGAAAATGTTAACTTTAATAATCTTTTATCTCAATGTAATAGTGAACACCAAAAGGTGTTAGATGAGCTAAATAACCTCAAAGAGTCTTTTAAAAATGTTGGTAGTGTCAAGCATGAAATAGGTGAATCTTCAAAATCAAACCAACCTAAGAAAAAGACTAACTACTACAAACAAGGTAGCTTTCCTAGACATAGTAGAACTAAAAGAATTAGAAGTGTATGGGTTCCTAAGGAACCTGTAAAATCTAATAACATTATTGCTATGTCATCTTGGATTCCTAAGGGAACCAAGGTTTTGGGAGCTAACACTCATGGACCCAAAATGATTTGGGTACCAAAAACAAAAGCTTAATATCTTTGTTTGTATGGGGAGCATTGCTACAAGGCCAAAGCATAAAGTCAAAACTCATGGTACCTTGATAGTGGATGCTCAAGGCATATGACCGGAGACAAGAGTAGATTCATGGATCTAAAGCCAAAAAGTGGAGGAGTGGTGACATTTGGTGACAACTCCAAAGGCCACATTAAAGGTATTGACTCCATAGGTAATCACTCTAATATCCTCATTGAAAATGTCTTGTATGTCGATGGTCTTAAACATAACTTATTGAGCATAAGTCAATTGTGTGATAAAGGATTTAATGTTTTATTTGATAAAAATGGATGCAAAATTGTTGACATTAAATCTAATAATATTATGCTCATAGGTCATCGCATAAGGAACATATACATGGTGCATCTAGATGACATACATACATCCCATACATGCTTAGTAGCACAAAATGAAAATGATGCATGGTTGTGGCATAGGAAACTAGGACATGCTAGCATTAGTGTTTTAGAAAAACTAGTTTCCCTTGATCTAGTTAGAGGTTTACCCAATATTAAATTCTCAAACGATAAAATTTTGATGCATGCTCTAAGGGTAAACAACATAAGTCTTCCTTTAAATCCATTAATGATGTTTCTACAAGTAGATGTTTACAACTTATCCATATGGATTTATTTGGGCCAATTATGACTATGAGCTTGGGTGGTAAATCTTATGCATTTGTACTTGTTGATGATTTTTCTAGATTTACTTGGATTCTATTTTTAAGTACTAAAGATGAGGCTTTAGAAAAATTCATCACATTTTAAAAACTAACCCAAAATGATCTTGAACTTAGAATTTCACATATTAGAAGTGATCATGGAATCGAGTTTCAAAATTTAGGGTTTGAAGATTTTTTGAATGAAAATGGTATTAGCCACAATTTTTCGGCTCCTCGAACTCCTCAACAAAATGGGGTAGTTGAGAGGAAAAATAGAACTTTACAAGAAATGGCTAGAAGCATGCTTTGTGAAAATAATTTACCTAAATATTTTTGGGCGGAAGCCACAAACACCGCTTGCTATATTGTTAATCGAGTAATGATTAGGCCAATTTTAAAGAAAACACCTTACGAGATTTTAAAATCTAAAAAGCCTAACATTAGCTATTTTCACCCTTTTGGTTGCAAGTGTTTTGTTTTAAATAATGGAAAAGACAACTTAGGTAAATTTGATACAAAAAGTGATGAAGCTATTTTCATAGGATACTCTTTAACCTCTAAAGCCTATCGAGTATTTAACAAGAGAACTTTAGTAGTAGAAGAATCTATACATGTTGTATTCGATGATAACCTCCTTCCAAGGAAGGATTCTTGTGATGATGATGATGTAGGAATCATAAATGCCTTTGATGGAGGACAAACTTCAAAGGAGGATGAGATTCCAACAACAAAAGAAGAGGACACACAAGATCCTCCTCTTGAAGCCTTGAAGGACTTGGCTCTTGAGGAAAAGGAAGTGAGCTCCCCAAGGGAGTTCAACTATGTCAAAGATGGTGAAATCTTGGGTGATCCATCCAAGGGGGTAACCACTCGATCTTCTCTTAGATTAATGAATCATGTTGCATTTATCTCATACATAGAGCCTAAGAATATAAAAGAAGCATTGAAAGATGATTTTTGGATTATGGCTATGCAAGAAGAGTTAAATCAATTTGAGAGAAGTAACGTTTGGACATTAGTTGATAGGCCTAGTAATCAATCTACCATAGGAACTAAATGGGTCTTTAGGAACAAGCTAGATGAGAGTGGTAACATTGTGAGAAATAAAGCTAGACTAGTAGCACAAGGTTACACTCAAGAAGAGGGAATAGATTTTGATGAAACCTATGCACCCGTAGCTAGAATGGAAGCCATTAGGATGTTGCTTGCATATGCATGTTATCATGATTTCAAGCTTTTTCAAATGGATGTTAAAAGCGCGTTTTTAAATGGTTTTATAAATGAAGAAGTGTATGTGGAACAACCACCGGGTTTTGAAGACTCAAAATTTCCAAATTATGTTTTCAAACTCACTAAAGCTCTTTATGGTTTAAAACAAGCTCCTAGAGCTTGGTATGAAAGACTTTTAAACTTTTTAATTGAAAAAGGTTTTGAAAAAGGTAAGGTGGACATTACACTTTTTATAAAAATGACATCTTAGTAGTTCAAATTTATGTTGATGATATTATTTTTGGTTCTACTAACGAATGTTATTGCAAAGAGTTTGCTAAGCTAATGCAAGGTGAATTCGAGATGAGCATGATGGGGGGCTCTCATTCTTTTTGGGACTCCAAATCAAGCAAAAGAAGGATGGCACCTTTATTAATCAAGCAAAGTACATAAAGGATATGCTCAAGAAGTTTGGCTTGCTGAATGCAAAGCCTCAAGCCACACCTATGAGCTCATCTACAAAGCTTGACAAAGATGAAGGAGGTAAGTGTGTTGACTCTAAGCTTTATCGTTCTATGATTGGATCTTTGCTTTACCTTACCGCAAGTAGACCGGATATCTTGTTTAGTGTTTGCTTGTGTGCTAGGTTTCAAGCTAGTCCTAGAGAGTCTCACCTTATAGCCGTTAAGAGAATCTTTAGGTATCTTAGAGATACTCCTTGTTTAGGTCTTTGGTACACTAGAGACTCCACCTTCAACCTTCATGCTTATTCGGATGCAGATTATGGGGGATGAAAAATCGATGGGAAGAGTACTTCGGGAACTTGTCAATTCCTAGGTAGTATGCTCATATCTTCGTTCTCTAAGAAACAAAATAGTGTAGCCTTATCTACCACCGAAGTCGAGTACATATCGTTAGGGAGTTGTTGTACTCAAGTCCTTTGGATGAAGCAACAACTCTTAGATTATGGTATTAAAGTTGAAACCATACCCCTAAAATATGACAACACTAGTGTTATATGTTTAACAAAAAATCCCATCCAACACTCTAGAACCAAACACATAGAAATAAGGCATCATTTCATTAGAGATCATGTCCTTAAAGAAGATGTGGTTATAGAGTATGTAGACACCTTAAATCAATTAGCGGACATATTTACAAAACCTTTAGACAAAGAGCGTTTTTGGTCCCTTAGTAGAGAGTTAGGTCTAGCTAGCTTATCTTGACCTTTTAGGACCTCTTTTGTGCTTAAAATTGCTTGATCTTGTGAAATGCCATGTTTATATGTTTTTACTCCTAATTTCATCCATGCCTATAGCTAGGGGGAGTATGTTTATGTTTGCATATGTTTTTCCTGCTCATTCATGTCATTCATTCAAGTTAGGCCTTAGAAAAATTCATTTTTCTGCACTTCCAGGCCCAGATGTATCGAAACGGGTCAACCTGTTTCGATACAAATGCTTTAAATTCCTATATGAGAGAAGGGCGTTTCGAAACGCCTTAACAGGGTTTCGAAACGTTTTGGCTACTGCCAAGGGGTGTATCGAAACAAGTTTCGATACGAGTCAACGGGGCTTCGATACAGTCAAAGCCGTATCGAAACGGTCAACTGAAGTTGAAAAGTCGGTCAATCTTTCATGCCTGCGTTTCGGAACGGTCTTGACCGTTCCGAAACGGATTCGCGAACTGCTTTAAAGGGGCTTTTAATGATAAAGTTTAACACAAACTAAAACTCTCCCAAACCCTAAAAACCCTATACTCGAATTTTTCCTATAAAAACCCTCTAAACCTCTTTGTTTTTCACCAAATCTTGAGGGGTTTTCTCTTAAACACAAGTCTAAGCAAGCTTCAACAATATTGTGCAAGGATTTTCATCCATTCATCCAAAATCCCAATTTAAGGTATTTTTCATCTTTTTCTTTTTCCTTCAATTTGTATTCGAATCTTAGGTTAGAAAATTTTATTTTTGTATAGTTTATATGTTTTGATACTTGGGTTTTCCAAATCTTGTAAAAAATTTCAAAATCTTCAATTTTTTGATTCGAATATATAATTTTTCTCTCGTATTTTTATTTACTGTGTTTCTCTTAAAAAAAATTTGTTTTGTTTTGCTTTGTTTATTTGATTTTAAAAACTTGTTTTTAAACTTAAGTGAGATTTATCATTGGATTGAATTATGAAATCTCATGCGTACACTTAAATCTTTTTTTGCTTGCTTAATGTTTTTAGGATGGCTACGGACAATGTTAGAAAAAAGCGTAAGACCAGTCAAGTTAGTGACTCGAGTATTCGTCCAAATCTCACCTTGTTCTTTCAAAAATCTCTTCGAACTCAAGAGATGAAGGATCGCTTCAAGTATGTCAAGGAGTATGAAGTTCGTCGTGAGCGTGTTATTGATCTCAACTTCCTTGACTCCGAGCGCTTTCTTTTCCGTTACCTCGAGCGTTTAAGAGAATGGGATTTCCTTGTCTTGTTGAGCATCCCGGACATTTGCTACAAACACATGATACTTCTATTTTACTCCAATGCTCAACTTATCAATGATGAAGACAACTCCGAAGTTGTTGGGATTGAGTCTTTTATTTTGGGGAAAAAGATTATCATTAATGTCCCTCTCTTGGAGTCTACGTTTTCTCTTAAGGATGAAGGAATTGAGAATGAGAGTCATTTTGGTTCTCACACCGGTGCGGTGCTTACTTTGGATGCGCACGATCGTTTCCTCCATTTGATGGTCTCATGGTTCCTTCGCCCCTCCGGAGGTAAATATTCTCACATCCGTCAAGTAAACTATTTTTTGGCTTGAGTGTTTTCGTCGTGATGAGCGCCCTAATCTAGTTAAGATCATATTTGCCGAAATGGTTAACAATGTTAAGCTTCGTGACACTGATGCACTGAAATCCTTCACTTATGGAACGGTTTTAAGTCACATCTTTAGCAAGCTTAATCTTGATTGCACCTACGACTCTCCAGAACCTCGCAAGTCAAAAATTGGTGAGTCCTCTCTTCGTAAGTCTAGTTTTCGCTATGTAAACGATGGAAATTGGGAATGTGTTGATAGGGAAGCAACTCCTCCTCCTCCTCCCGTTGAACCTCAACCACAAGCTCAAGTTGCAAACAATTAAGCTCTCACGACTTTCCTTACCGAGCGGTTTAATGCCATGGACACTAACATGGCTTCAGGCTTTGGTGCTATCAATACTCGTTTGCAAAATGTAGAGGATCGACTCCAATCCCTTCAGAATCAACACTCGGCCATGGATATGTCCTTCTCTACCTTTTATGGCCAATGAATGAAGTTTCGTCAATCTCAAGTCAAGAGTGATGATGAGACCTCAGATGATGATGGTGACGACGAGGCCTAGGATATTCATGACATATCATATTAGCTATGCATTTTAGGATTAAGTTTGCATCTTTATTTCCATTATGTTTTACGAACCTATGCTTTTGATTTTATTTGGGATTATGCTTTGAACTTATTGTTGAAGATTTATGTTTTGAATATTTTAATTTTATGAATTAATATTATTGTTGCTTATTGCTTATTGCTTAAATGCTTATTGCTACTAACCCTATCTCTTCTCTATGAGCCTTGTTTATTATTTTTGATCTAACAAAAAGAGGAGAAGAAATCTAAGAGCCAAAAATTCGTTTTAAATGTTTTAAAGTGTTTTTAAGTTTTAAACCTTGAATTTCAAAGTTAAATCTTTTTAAAACTTTAAAAACCAATCTTAAATTGAGGGGGAGTTAGAATGTATTCAAAATTTTCAAAACTCTTAAAAATTCTAACTTTGGTTTTGTTATATCAAAAAGGGGGATATTGTGAAACCGATATTTTAATTTTGATATAACTAAAGAACCTAAGGACTAAATTGAAAATGTGAAAACGAATTTTTAAGTCCTCAAACATCCTTATATGATTTAAAGAATATGCCTAAGTTAAAAACTAAGTTTTCCAAATATTTTCTAAGTGTTCTTAAAGCTAAAACAGTAATTTTCGAGTCACCGTTTCGAAATGGCCTAAGGCGTTTCAAAACAGTTTTGAAACTGTGAACATGTGTTTCGAAACGGGTATCGAAACGATTTCAACAATGCCAACCTGTGTTTCGAAACAGGTTTCGAAACAGCTTTAGAACATAGAGAAACCGTATAGAAACGACATTCAGTGTTTCGAAACGGTTCTTCATTTGATTTGAAAAATATGATCGTTGCAAGTTTTTAACTGATTTTTAACAAACTGTTAAGGCGTATTGAAACGATTTCAAGCCGTTTCGATACGACTCTTGACAGTGGAAAAAGTGTCTCGAAACAAGTTTTGAAACGGCTCTTAGCGTATCGAAACAGGTCAGACCGTTTCGATATGGGCTCTTTAATGCACCCCAACGGCTCTTTTTATTTTGGTCTGTTTCGAAACAGGGTCGGGCGTTTCGAAACGGTTGGTTGCAAACTACATTTATGGAGGTGAGATAACACCCCAACGGCTCTATTGATGAATGCAACAACCACAACGGCTAGAAATCAATGAGAAGGTATAAAAGAGACCTCTAAAAGCTCCAGCAACAACTATTGATCCTAAAGCAAACATCCAAACATCAAATCCAAGCTTTTGTGCCTAAATCCCAATATTGTCTAGAAACCCCAATTGTATTTTTCATTCTTATCATTTCAATTGGGTTGAGTGCTTGTAATTGGGCTACAATTTGTATTGAGAGATACTTTCTTAGCCAACAAATTCTTTGTTTTATTTGTGTGAGGATTGGGTTAAATTTTGGGTAGAAAATTTAACCAAAAATTGTAAGGGTTACCTCCTTAGCCTAGAAAAGGGGAAGAGCAATTAGTGGAATTGTTGCAAATCCTTAGTGAAGCTAAGGTAGTGGATGTAGAGTTCATTTGGAACTTGAACCACTCTAAAATTCATTGTCTATCTTTTTAATTTGCAATTTCCACCACCTAGACCTTTAAAAATCCAATTCACCCCCCTCTTGGTTCATTTCAATCATTCGATCCACTCAACATAACACTTCGTGAATCACTTTCCAGCAACACTTGCATGCAACCTAAATCCGAAGTAAACTGCAACTCGTCCAAGATAGCCTAAGCTTCCGCGGCAAAAGGAGAGGGTATGCTCGTCCACAGACGGATACAAGAACCCAGAACATTTCCTTCGGAATCCCTCACAACCACACCAGAACAAGATTTCTGAGTATGAGAAACGTAGGCGGCGTCAACATTCACCTTAACCAGAGGATCAACGAGTGGAACCCATCTCTCCGAAGCAACCAGCCGAGGTAGGGGAAGCGACACAGAGACTTTATCTAATTCCCTCAGGTAACTTCTACAAAAGGTGAGTAAATCAACTGCCCTTTGTATAATTTGTTCGTGTACAAATTTGTTTATGGCGTACCATAAAGCCCATAGAACTGCCATTATTTCCTTTCGTGTATGTGCTGATGCATTCGAGAAAATCCAACAGAACCAATCGAAGAAACTCTCATGGTTTAGACTAGGGGGTCATACAAAGCCCGATAGAGACCAAACATCCCTTGCATAAGCACAATCCCTAGAAAAATGCTCAATAGTTTCATTAGCCTGATTAATCTAGGATAGACAGCAAATTGAGTAACACGCTTGATATACAGATTCTGAAATGTTGGGATATAATTCTTTAAGAACCGCCAAATTATAATTTGGATTTTTGCAGGGCAGGGGGTATTCCACAATAGCTTATAAATGGGTAATGGGGTGTTTGCAATATCATTAGGTGCTAACAAGAGACGGTAACCGCTTCTAACTGTGTAAACGCCTCTCGATTCACCACCCCAAACAAGGATGTCCCTTTGATCCAGATTGGATAAAGGAATGCTTGAAATTAAACGAACATTATTCTGCATAAAAAACTCACTTAGGAGTTGTAGATTCAAACGTCTCAGGTTATGAAGAATAAGATCCGAGACTTGATTTAAGCCTTGCACTAGAGGGGTCTGCACAAGGCGAGGAGGATAGCTTAGCAACCAGAAAGAATTCCAGATTGAAACATTCGCCATTGTACCAATTCGCCAACAAAGTCCCTTCACAAGTAACGCCCGAGATGACCAAATACTATGCCATATATAGCTTGGATTAGAACCGAGTGTGGCAGAGAGGAAGGAGCCATGAGGATAGTACTTCGCACGAATATTTCGAGCTAAGAGAGACTCCGGGTTATTAATCAAACACCATCTTTGTTTAGCTAACAGCGTAACATTGAATTTTGCCAGATCCCGAAATCCCAAACCACCATCTTCTTTTGAAACACAAAGGGATTGCCATGAACACCAATGAATTCCTCTCTTTGCTGTCGATTTTTACCACCAAAAACAACTTAAGATACTTTCCAATTTTCTACAAAAAGTAATGGGAAGAAGGAAACATGATATAGCATAAATCGGCATTGCTTGTAAGACCGATTTTATAAAAACTTCCTTACCACCAGCTGAAAGAATACGGGTGCTTAAGTGATTGCTGCATTTAAGGACCTTCCCATACAGCTCTGTAAAAGCAGCTCTCTTATTTCGACCAACAATGGGAGGGAGACCTAAATATCGTTCAAGGTTGCTGGTCCCATTAACATTTAAAATCCGACAGACATCAGCTATGTTGTAATCAATCACATTAGCACTGAAATAAACCCCAGATTTATCAAGGTTAATAAGTTGACTAGACGCTGACGAATAGGAAGATAATATATCTCTTAAAATAGAAGCTCTAGCAGCTGTAGCATCCCCGAATAGCATACAATCGTCTGCAAAAAGTAAATGGGTTATCAAAGGAGCATTTTTAGCAATCGTCGCACCCTTAAGCTGACCCAATTATACCCTTGATCGTAACAAAGCGGACAAACCCTCACTGCATATAAGGAAAAGATATGGGCTAAGCGGATCCCCTTGACGGAGACCCCTTGACGGTAAAAAAAATGTTTCCCAATACGCCATTCATCACAACCGCGTATGAAACAGTGGACACACATCTCATGAGGAGTTCAATCCAATCTGTCGCAAAACCCAAACGTTGAAGGATAGAGGTAAGCAAACCCCACTCAACTCTGTCGTATGCTTTACTCATGTCCAATTTTAAAGAAAAAAAAAACCTTTCTTTCCTCTCCTCCTGTTCTTAAAGGCATGTAGAACCTCATAAGCTGTTAACACATTATCAGAAATTAGGCGACCCGGGACGAAAGCACTTTGTGCTTCATCAATACACAAAGGGAGAACTTCCTGGAATCGATTAACAATCATTTTAGCAACTATTTTATAGATAATATTGCACAAACTTATAGGCCTAAACTAATTCATGCGAGACGGCTTACTGACCTTTGGAACTAGCACAATTCGAGTGGAATTTATTTCTTCCATGGGAGACTCACCCTTGACAAGGGAAATGCAGTAGTGATATACATCCTCTATCACCACATTCCAGAATTTTTGGAAAAAACTGCCCCAAAATTGTTTTCCCCGCAGGCCTTTAACGGTTGCATGCTCTGAAGAGCATTCCACACTTCATTCTTTGTGAACGACTGCAAGAGTGAGTAATTCATATCATGGGAAATAACAGGTTGAATATGATCGATAATTTCGCGCACCTCAGTTGAGTCCTAAGTTGTAAAGAGGTCCACAAAATAATTTGTGGCTAGATCGAAGAGATCATTTTCTGATGAAACGAGACTGCCCTCCTCGTTAACAAGACTGTCAATCCTATTAAATTTCCGTCGTTGAGATGCTTGCCGATGGAAGAACGGGGTATCATGATCCCCATTTTTTAACCAATTTACCCGTGCCCGCTGCTCTCAAAACAATTCTTCCTTATCAACCTCAAGGTTGATATCAGCTTTAATGCCCAGAATCTCACCTAAGACCTCATCAGAAACTAGTTCTTCATACAGTTATTCAAGCCATTTTTGCAGAGACTTCAACTGGGCTTTTTTTACCCGACAAATGCCTTGGTACCACTTCGAAAGACCACCTGCCACTTTTAACAGTTTGCTTGGTAACGGGCCATCTATGGAAGCCCACAAATGACAAACAGTTTACGCACAAGAATCCTCGAATAGCCAGGCAGCCTCAAAACGAAACTTTCTTTGGGTACTTGTCAAGTTTGAAACTGAGGTAGATAATAACAAAGGGCAATGGTCCGAAAAAGATCGCACAAGGTGCTCAAGCTTATATTGCTGAAAGAGGGTTAACCAATCCTCGGTTGCCACCCCTCTATCCAACCGCTCTCCGATATTAGTCAATGCAAACCGACCCTTTTCCCATATGAACCAAGAACCTGAGTATCCCAGATCCTCTAAAGCACAACCAGCCAGAGCCTTTTGAAAACCATCCATCTGACACTCACTTCGTGGAAGACCCCCTGCTTCTCAAAAGAATATAAAATTTCATTGAAATCGCCTAAAACCAACCAAGGCAAGTTATTCAAAGAACTAAGATGACGTAATAAATTCCATGCCTCAACCCGATTCCGTTCCTCGGGAGCCCCATAAAAACCAGTAAAGCGCCACTTGAAACCCCTCTCAACATCATCAATCTCCACATCGATATGCCTCACAGAAAAAGACTGAAGGCTGACAGATACATCACTTTTCCAGCCCAAAGAGAGGCCCCCACTGCGGCCTCTTGCACTAACCTCGATGCCATTAGGATATCCACAACAATGTCTTACTTTAGCCATTTTATATTATGGTAGCTTTGTTTCAATGAGAAAAACTACCGATGGGCTTAAGTCTCGCAGCACACGCCGGAGACGACCAACTGTCCGAGGTTGCCCCAGACCTCGAACATTCCAACTTAAAAGCTTCATAGTGATCGGTCAGCCCGCTGAACATGGGCCGCCGATAAATTATTAGTGTCCTGGCTTGAATCCCCATGGTTAGAAGAAACTCCCAAGTTTGTGGAAAAGAGACGTTGACGTTTTAAACTGTCTGCCTGTTCAATAGGAACATCTTCTACCTCACATGTATCTATTGCCTCCATATGGCCCATCTTTAATAATTGAGATCCGGTTGGACCCAAAACAGGCCCAATGCCACAAAATAAATCGGGACTCAGATTCGTAGATCTTCCAATCTTTCCAGTTGTGCAATTTCCTTTTTCCAAACTTGAATTCTTTGACTGAGCACCAATTAAGGGATTTGCATAATTTTGAGATTCTGGACCAAATAAATCAGTGCGCAAATTTCTAGCATTCCCTGAAAAGTCGCTATTAGAATCAATGCTCTGTTGAAGACCCGAGATTGTGTCTTCGACCAACCACATGCTGGTTGGAACCGAATTCCTTCTGGTCGGAGCACGTAGTGAGGCGTCCCATTCAAAGATCAGATCTTTCTTCTCTTGCAGCACACGGATTGGGCAGAAAGATTCAGCATGGCTCAGACGACCACACAAGAAATAGAACAACTTGAGCTTTTCATACTGAAACCAAACATAGACCACAGAACCTAATTTTAACGCTAATATTTTCCTCCTCCGCAAAGGTTGTCGAACATCTAGGCAAACTCGAATATGCATTGAGCCTTTGTACCCCCGGAGAAATTGCCTTATTGTCGTAATCCAAATACTCCCTATGAAATTACCTAGTTGTTTGGCCACGTTAACCGTCACACAGCCCGGAGGGAGATCGTGGATCAGAACCCAAAAACCAGTATGTGTCAAGGGGACCAACATTGGATTATCTCCTGATTTCAAATGATGAAGGACCAAGAGATGAGCGTTGAAATACCATGGACCTTCCGCCTCGATTCAATCTACATCAATAACGTGGTAAAGCTGAAACAAGAATCGACCAGAACCTAAATCAGAGACTGATATCCCACCGATCGGATGCCAAACATTGGCCAAATTGGTCCTTATGGACTGAAAATGAACCGTAGATGTGGAAAGGAATGAACCCACAAAGCAAAGGTCATAAGAGACAACCGAAACCACATCATCATCCTGAAGTAAGATTTCCTCATCCTCCGCTTCTCCCAGAGAGAGTCCCGCTAAAGATTCATCCACATCCTCTATGGTAGAATAAAACAGATGCTGTCAGAAAATAGAGAAAACTGCCAAGAGCAGAGATGACTGCCAAAAACAGAGAGAAATCTGCCAAGGGCAGAGAAAGATTTTTAAATTTTAAAAATAACAAATCTAAATAATTAAACAAATAATAAATGTATAATCTTTGTATTTTCCTAGTGACAAAGTGATATGAATTTATTCCAACATCTCTTCCCTTTACCGTGAAAAAAGTCTTATAACCAACCATCCGTTGGTCTTGTAGTATGAAATGAATTAGATGGAAGAGTAGTCTTTATAATGGATATTTACGATACTTAATTTGAATTAATCAGTTAATAAATTAGATAATGATAATTAAAAAAATATTCAATGATATATTCTTCCACCTTTCAACTATTTTATTGGTTTCTAAAGAGGGCATAAGTTGGCCACAAGTTTTAAAGCTACTTCATGCCCAGAGCGAGAATCGAACATTTGACCACTTATTAAGGTAAGAGAAACTTATGTCATCTCAGCTGAACTTCGTGGTTAACCTTTGAACTATTTTTTTATACAGAAAAATTCGTGTAATTGGAGTAATAAAGCGACTCTAAATTTGTGGCTCAATAATTTTGTTGCTTAACCACCAAATAAGTGTCTAAACTATGTCATTTTTTTCCAGTTAAATGCCTAAACTATTTTTTGGGCTAAATATGTGCCTAACGTTTCATTTCGTGGCTCACTTAAGGCTTTTCTGTCAATGACTGTTAAAAAATTTCGTCAGCCAATCAAAACATAACATGTAGCCTGTTTTTTTTAATTTCTGAATTTCTTTAGAAATATGAATATCTTTAAAAATCCCTAAGTTTTAAATTCTTTTCAATCAAACCCCCAAATCACATCTCCCTCACCGTCCGACATCCCTCACACGTCGGTGGTTCACCGCTCAAGTGTTGGGTACCTTGCTGTTTGGCATTCCCCACCTTCTAGTCGTCGATTGGAACCCAATCGACCTATTTTTTCCTTCATTGTTGCGTGTTCATCGACAACAAAATCATCGGTTCATTCATCGATTTTTTACAATGAGATAATGTGTCTTTCGGTAGATAGGGTTCGATGAAGACAGTGGTAGCCAATGGAGGTTGAATCGGTGGTCGGTGTGGAGGAATTTAAGGTTAGGGTTGGGTTTTTTTTTAAAGAAATTAAAGATTGTTGGGTTAATTAATATATGGGAAAACTACACCAGTGACCACCGAAGATATTGGGGATACCTATTTGAACCACCGAACTAAAAAAAAACGTCAATCACACCACCAAACTTATTAAATCAACCTATTTTGACCACCGCCGTTAAAAAATTAACGGAGGGGTGACGGAAGTGCCACGTGGCAGTTAACAGGATATTTTCAAAATTACACATTTGGTCCTTGTTATTTATACATTCTTTCAATTTAGTCCTAATTTTCAATTAATAAAATAATAAATTATTTAATTAAGTGGTGACACGTGTCAAAACCTTATTGGAGGATTTTAATTATTTATATTTAATTTTATTAATTTATTTTCCCCCTCCAATCAGGTGGTGACACGTGTCACCACCAATTTAGAGGAGAAAAACGTTTTTTTCCCTCATTGCGTGCAGCAGGATTCGAACCTGGGAGACCCAGGAGTAAAAGCAACAACTCTACCACTGCACCAAGCACATCTTTGTGCTATAATTCTCCACATATAATATATATCTCTTATTAGTTTCTACATTTATAAACCAAAAGCTCAAACCCTAAACACTAATTTCACATATATAAATCTTAAACCCTAAACTCTAACCCTGAATATTTCAAATTAATTTCACACTAAATATTTCAAATTAAACCTCAAACCCTAAAATTTTTAAATTAATTCCACGCTAAATATTTTAAATTAAACCCTAGACTCAAACCCTAAAATTTTCAAATTAATTCCACATTAAATATTTTAAATTAAGCCTTAAACCCTAAACCCTAAACCCTAAATATTTCAAATTAAACCTCAAACCCCAAACCCTAAACTCTAAATTTCAAATTAATTTCACGCTAAATATTTCATTTGAAATATTTAGGGTTTAATTTGAAATATTTCAAATTAATTTGAAATTTAGGGTTTAGGGTTTGGGGTTTGGGGTTTAATTTGAAATATTTAGGGTTTATGGTTTAGGGTTTAAGGCTTAATTTAAAATATTTAATGTGGAATTAATTTGAAAATTTTAGGGTTTGAGTTTAGGGTTTAATTTAAAATATTTAGCGTGAAATTAATTTGAAAATTTTAGGGTTTGAGGTTTAATTTGAAATATTTAGTGTGAAATTAATTTGAAATATTCAGGGTTAGAGTTTAGGGTTTAAGATTTATATATGTGAAATTAGTGTTTAGGGTTTGAGCTTTTGGTTTATAAATGTAGAAACTAATAAGAGATTTATATTATATGTGGAGAATTATAGCACAAAGATGTGCTTGGTGCAGTGGTAGAGCTGTTGCCTTTACTCCTAGGTCTCCCAGGTTTGAATCCTGCTGCACGCAATGAGGGAAAAAAACGTTTTTCTCCTCCAAATTGGTGGTGACACGTGTCACCACCTGATTGGAGGGGGAAAATAAATTAATAAAATTAAATATAAATAATTAAAATCCTCCAAAAGGTTTTGACACGTGTCACCACTTAATTAAATAATTTATTATTTTATTAATTGAAAATTAGGACTAAATTGAAAGAATGTGTAAATAACAAGGACCAAATGTGTAATTTTAAAAATATCCTGTTAACTGCCACGTGGCACTTCCGTCACCCCTCCGTTAATTTTTTAACGGCGGTGGTCAAAATAGGTTGATTTAATAAGTTTGGTGGTGTGATTGACGTTTTTTTTAGTTCGGTGGTTCAAATAGGTATCCCCAATATCTTCGGTGGTCACTGGTGTAGTTTTCCCTTAATATATTTTATTTTTCTATTTTTCAAATTTTAATTTCAAAAAATGATAAAATCATGCCACATGTTCAAATTTAATTGGATAGGAAAACCTTAAATAAGTCACAGAATAAAACGTTAAGCATTTATTTGGCCCAAAAAATAGATTGGGCACCTAACTAGAAAAAAATGTATAACTTAGACACTTATTTAACGATTAAGCCTAATTTTGTTAGGGTAGGTCCACCTACTGCCCAACTAATTCGGTACCAAACTGACAAATGTATAATAGATGTTGCACAATCGCATAATTTAGCAATGCAACTCATAAACTCCAATTTATTCTAGTAACTACACAAATAGTCACTAAATTATGAAAATTTATTATTTTAGTTATTTACGTTTAAAAATTATTAAATAATTATTAAATTTATCTTAAATTTTATTGAAGTAATAAAAATGATCATTAAATTAACTAGATTGTTACACTGATTTATGATTGTTACCCCCAAATTCCGTCGAGATAATTGATTACCTTTGTTAGTGAAAGATGTAGGTCTCATTCTTAGGGATGGTTATAGGTTGGTTTAGTTTTTGGTCAACCTGCACCCAACCTAAAAATTCAAAGGCTCCACCAAAATCTGACTCAACCTAAAGCTTGATGATGTTGCACCCGACTTAAATTCAGCTCGAACTTCAAGATAAAAATTCAACTATGACCCAACCCAACACAAATATTTTTTTTTATTTAAAAAACAAAGAGATAATTAAAGAACAAATAGAGAGAGCATTATAATAATTATCTATTTTTTATTTGACAAAATAGAGAGATAATTGAAAAATATAGATATATGAGCATTATAACAACCATCCCCAAGTATTTAGAATAAAAATACTTATATCAAAATGGATTGAATATTTCAACTCTAAACTCGACCCGACCAAATTTATTTTTAGATCATATATGGTTGGGTCGGAAACTTTAGAGTCCAGGCCAAAATGACCATCTCTACTCATGCCCCTACCTCTATTCAGCATTCTGTAACAATTGGGTTAATTTATTGATCATTTTGTAGGTTTTGAAAGGTCAATGATCAAAACTATCATTTTTTATAGTTTAATGACTATTGGTGCAATTTACCCTTTTGATATTATATTTTCAATATAAACAATCGGACTAATGAAAGGTCAGTAGCTTGACACGTAAGATAAAAATGAATGGCTGTTCATAACATAATTATTAGTATTTTTTTTGGAATTTTGGAAGTTTTCAATATGATAAATAATTTTCCAATTTGTCAATGATGCTTGGATATTATTATTTTATATGATTTAATATTTATTTCTACCCTTATATTATACATAGATTTTCAATTCGACACTCTATAAATTTATTTTTCATTTTTATACATGAATTTTCATTTCGTCCATCCCCGTGATATCTCACAATTTTTCATCATGTTAGAAATAACTTTTTTTGAAAAAATTGACAATAATTTAATACTAGTAATTTTGTAGGATATCTACCATGTGGGTAAAAAAATATTTGATGGTAATTTTGTCATTGTAATAACTCCTTGGATTGCATCAATTTCAATCGTTAAAATAACTAACAATGTATAATGTGATAAAACAATTAATGTGATTTGTTTAAATATGTAATTTTGAAATGAATATTTAATTTTTAAACCTTCTATTGTTACTACCACGCAGGGACGGAGCCCTATAGACAGTGGGAGGGGCTCTTGCTGCTCAACACAAATTTTTTTACCCGATACATCTTATTAAAAATGAATTAATTATGAATTTAACCCTTATTTCTAGACACTTATATTTTCCCTTAACCCCTAATTTCGGTTATGTCTCTACTACCACGTAATCAAAATTGACTCGCTGCCATCGATATCTTGCAAACTATGATGCTTGAATTTAGATCACTTAAAAAAAAAAAAACATCATCATGGACCACTGGAACTAATCAATGGTGTTATTGTAAAAAAAATAGCTTAAGGGTGTAAGAAGCCCTTGAACTTTTGGGGAAAAAAACACAATCATGTTCCTAATATTTTTTTGCACCCAATTATGTTCCTAGAATTTTTTTATACCCAATTATGCCATTGAATCAAGAAATTGAATCGATTAAGCCCTTAGACCAATTTTGACCATTAAATATTGACAACTTTTTTCAACATGATATACTACAGTTTTATTATGTTACATTTTTTAAAAAATATCAATTTTATAAGTCTTTTAGATTCTTTTAGAACTTTTAAATAAAATAAACAAATTATGAAAATGTCAAGTGGATTACTATGATACGGAATGCACCAATATATTCTCAAAAAAATGTTAATATGTTTAATGGTTAAAATTGATAAATAATTTAATTGATTCAATTCATTGATTCGATAACTTAATTGAGTCTAAAAATAATTCATAAACTTAATTAATTGTTTTGCCAAAGTTAAAAAACTTCTTACACCTTAAGCCAACAGAATTTAACATCATAGGTTATTAACGTTATTAGAATTTAAATTACCAAAAAATAAATAAATTATTTTATATGTACTTTTTCTTTTGACAAACTACTTAAATTCTTCGTATAAGGTTGACTGACTAGAAAAGTTTATGGTCAGTCATAAATAAATAAATGTACAATCTGCTGACACTTTTTATCACGCGTAAAAGTTTGAATAGTTTCTTAATTCAAACTATTTTCCTTTTTTATTTTTGTTATAACGACTATTTTTTTGTATTTATTTAAACTCGCCAATATTTAAATTTATAGATTGATTAATCTAGGTCGAGTACAACAATTCAACTTATTTTGTTTATTTTTTTATAATTTTAAACATGATCTCGTTAGTATTTATTCAGTTTTCAACCTTATAAAAACTCATATAGGTTTTGCGAACAAAATTATTCGAACTCGAATCTTGTTAGTAAAAACAATATCCCCTTTTCTACTTGAAATATTCATCGGATTCAAATTTTTTATAGGGTAAAGTACGCAAATAGTCACTAAACTATTCCTAAAATTACAACATGGTCACCTAACTTTCAAAAGTTACATAATAGGCATTAAACTTTAGTTTTTGTTACAAAATGGTCATTAAGCCGTTAACCATCGTTAGCTGGGAGACGTCACAGTAACGAAAATTTGTTTAATAACATATTTAATCATTAATATTTACACATTCAATCAATTTAGACATCAATGATGAAGGTTAAATTAAGAATAAATTGATTGAATGTGTCAATATATATGATTAAATGTTCTATTATTCAAATTTCTACAACTGTCACGTCACCCACTGAACGACGATTAACAACTCAGCGACCATTTTGTAACAAAAGCTAAAGTTTAATGCCCATTATATAACTTTTGAAAGTTTGATGACCGTTTTATATTTTAGGAGATAGTTTAGTGATCATTTATGTACTTTACTCTTCTTCATATCAACGAGTGAGTTTAAGATGGGTTAATTGTCTTCTTTAATTGTTTTTTATTTTCAAGATATAATTTAAGAATAGTTTACACTTTTTTAAATACATTCTTATTTTTTTTATAAAAATTATTGATAATAGAAATTTGAATTTTAAAATTTATTTTTTTATAATCCATTAATTGTATTAATTTATAAAAATATACTTAACAAAATATAAAAAAATACGCACAATGAGTTGAGCAGCTCGCAAACAGCTCAGTCAAAACTCCATTAATGTTCGACTCGATAAGTTTGTGAGCACCTCGTTATTTTTCTTTTATAATTTTTTAATGATTTTTGGTGCTACCCTAAAAAATTATGTTTTAAGAAGTTTAAATACTAGTTGAAACTGTTCAGTGACTTGCTAGGTAATTTAACAATAAAATATTTAGTTTTAATTTTCAAAACATTTTGTATTTACCAAAAAATTCAAAAGTTAATTAGTATTAATAAGAAATTAAATTATAATAATAATAATTAGTCTTCCCTTCTTTTTTAAAGTGGTAATGTTTGGTAATCAGAAGTTTGAGTCAAAATTAGAGGTTTGAGCTAAAATTAGAGGTTTGACCAGTTAAATCCGCTAATTAGGATGTTTGGTAAAGAGCGGATTGAAATAGCGGATGTGGGTAAAACCTCTAATTTTGAAAACACTGCTAATAGGAGCTTTTTGAAATTAGAGGTTTTGACTTAATAGTTATAAAGACCATTTTACCCTTATCAATTATCAAAAATCTCCAAATAACCTAAATTTAACCATTTTTATTTTAATTCTTCAAGTTTATGTATTTACATTGTGACATTTGTAAACTAATATTTTTTGTTTTTTCTTTTTATTCTCACATTTATATTTGTGTTTAAGTTTAATAATTAATTAAATTATATTAAAAATAATTATATAAATAATAAATTAATATATAGATCCTTCAAATATGCTTAATAATGTTATATTAAAAATTATTTTTCATAATCTAATTAATATTAATAGATACAAAATATTGATAATTAATAAACTATTCATAAGTATCGAATATAATCATGCCATTATATGTCATTTTGCTTATTTAAATAATCAAACAACTATCAGCTACCAATTAATTTCACCAAACACTTTTATACAATCAGTTAATACAATCCGCTAATCAAATAAGCTAATGCAATCGTCTATCAGCTATCCGCTAATGTAATCCGCCATCCGCTAATGTAACCCGCTATCAGCTAATTGCCAAACATGGCTAGTGTTTTTTATGATTATTTTTTTATAAAAGTAGAAAAGAGAAAAAGTCTTTAGTTCTCATGTAAAAATACGATCAGAATTCAAAACACCGAAATCCCTAAGGCTTTCTCTCATTTTTTGTTCATCGAAGATTGTTGAGAAATTAAAAAGAGTCTCAAACTTGAATATTGACTTCATCTCTACCTAAGCCATGACATTTTCTTTTGTTTATCTGCTCAGTCACGTTTCCCCCTGAATTTGTATGTTTATATTAAGCTATAATAATATCACTAGATTTTACCTATATTTTAAAAAATAAGGTAAAAATCTTGGCGAGCTTAACGAGCAATGAGTCGAGTCGAGCAACGAGAATTTTTTAACGAGCAAGAGTCGAACAAAAATTTAGCGAGTAACAAATTTTTTTAACGAGCACGAGTCGAGCACTACTCAACTCGCGATCGACTCGCTCGATAAACACCCCTAGGTTGATCTATTAGGGAGAGGTGCTAGTTCCTTAAGTAAAGTCAACAGTTGAAATTCTGACAACGTGAACAAAATAAACTAAATTATCCCATAATAAAATTTTAGAATATTTTATTTAAATTTGTAAATCAGTAAATGACTATAAAAAATCATAAAGTATATTATATATTTGGGTAAACTACTGTAGGGGTCACTCTCGTTTTCCGTTTGTACAGATTTAGTCACCACTTTTGAAAAGTGCCAATTAGTAGTCCTCTACGTTTTCGATGTGTAAAGACTTGGTCACTCCGACATTATACTCCGTTAATCCCCTAACGGATTGCCGATGTGGCTGGATTAATTAAATTGTAATATCCACATGTATTCCCACGTGGATAATAACATGGAACGTCGGCTTGAATTTCGAAATACGACGTTTGAGTTAATCACTATTAACCCTAATAGACGTTCTATCTAAAAACACTTTGCTTAATGTTCTAAGGTTCTCTCTAGGGGAAAATATCAAATTGGTTTGGGTGAAATCAAATCTGTTCGATTTTTGATGTGTTAGGGTTGTTATTTTAGGGGAAATCAAATTAGGAAAGGGTTGGATACTTCGTTTCCGACCGTGTTTACGTTGCTGAGATTGTTTAGAATCGTTTCTGAGAAGAAGCGAAGGGTAAGTTTGTGTTTTTATTTAATTTTTTATTGCTTATTGAGAAATGAAATGAAGAGTTGAAGATGTTAATTCTTTTTTAAATCATTTTTCCTGACAAGAATCGAAAGATTTGAATATTGTGGTATTTCTATTTTTAGGGTTTATATTTGTTGTTGATTGGTTGTTGTTTTCGTTTTAAGATTGGAAGATTTGAATATTTTTAAGGTTTACGATTCTGATATTTGTTTTCTTGTTTTCGTAGGTGTAACAGTAAAGATGATTGGAGGGAAGCTCCGCCGGGAGGGAGATTTGGCAGTGCAGTATGGTATGTATTGCTGACTTGAGTTTAGGGTTAGGAAAATGTCTGTTCGTATGCTTTTGGTTGCATGTTCTGAATATTGCTGCATGAAATTTGGAATGTTTGTTTTGTATGTTTATGCTTGTCATATTCATTAAAATAGTGGTAATGTGGTCCAAGCATTAGATTTTGTTTGTTGAAATGGGTACAAACCAGAAATAGGCACAATAAAAAACCAAAAAAATTATGAATACAAACAAAAATTGTAGTGTACAAACTTTAGAATAGAAAGCAGAAATAAGATCAATAATTTAATACATTAAATAGGCAGAACAAAAAACAAAAAACTTTTAGAATACAGATAAAAAACTTTAGAGTACAAACATTAGAGTACATACTTTAGGGTGTAGGCCAGAAATAGGATAAAAAATATAGTAATGTTACCTTATAACATAATAATGTTAAAAAACATTAAAATAGTAATGTTAAAAACAGTAATGTAACTTTAAAAAACATTAAAATAGTAATGTTACCTTAAAAAACAGTAATGTTACCTTAAAAAATATTAAAATAGCAATGTTAGAAAACATTAAAATAGTAATGTTAAAAACAGTAAGGTAACTTTAAAAAACATTAAAATAGTAATGTTATCAAAATCTAATGTTAAAAACTGTAATGTAACTTTAAAAAACAGTAATGCAACCAAAATCTAATGTTAAAAACAATAATGTAACTTTAAAAAACATTAAAATAGTAATGTTACCAAAATCTAATGTTAAAAACTGTAATATAACTTTAAAAAACAGTAATGCAACCAAAATCTAATGTTAAAAACAGTAATATAACTTTAAAAAACATTAATGTTACCTTAAAAACAGTAATGTTACCTTAAAAAAAATTAAAATAGCAATGTTAAAAAACATTAAAATAGTAATGTTACCTTATAAAACAGTAATGTTACATTTCAAAACATTACAATAGCTATGTTAAAAACATTAAAATAGTAATATTAAAAAACATTAAAACAGTAATGTAAGAATAATATGAACCAAAGTTAATGAGATTTTTTTTTCTACTTTACAACTCTTGACTCAGAAATGTTCACTTGTGTAATGCAGTACAACTCTGGTGTTGTTGCATATTTTAACTATGTTGATTGTGATAGTTTCTCAATGTTTGAAGTATGTGGCATGGTTGAAAGGTTACAATTAATGGGTGCATACAGCTTGTACTGGAGAGTAACAGAGTCTGATTTATCTATGGCATCTGTTTTTCCTTTGAAAACTGACTTTGATTGCTTGGCATTAGTGAATAGCTTACCTAAGAATAGATACATCAATGTATATATTGAGGAAAAGTCAGATATTGTTGTGAATGAAGTAGAATTTGAGGATGAAGTAGAGTTTGAGGATGAAGTAGTTGATGAAGTAGATGATGATTTAGATGATGAAGTAGAAGTTGAGGATGATGTAGGTGATGAAGTAGAGGATGATGTAGATGATGGAGTAGAAGTTGAGGATGATGTAGATGAAAAAGGTTCATACTAACGGTTTAGCCCAGATATTCAGGAGGTGATACATCATGATCTTTGAGAGTTTAGACGCATCATTATTTATTTAGTCATTTAAGCCTACAAAGGCATTATGGTCATTTCGACGTTCATGGACATTCTGGTAATTATACCAACATTTCATAAACAGTCGTTCAGGAAATTCTATCTGCTCATCAGGCTCCCAAACAGGAATTCATAGATTTCTATGACAAGATCTTTCACGACATCAGATACATTCGGGGATATTTTGATTACTTTTGGCCAACGAGGGCATTTTGGTCTTTTAACAATCATGGGTGATTTTGTAATTTATCTCCATCATGAGAAAATTATGATTTACAATATTTAAGATTTCCAGAAGTTTATTGAGCCTCCAAAACCATTCGAACTAACATATCCCAACCTTGCATTACTAACCAACCCTTCTAATGTATCTGGTTGTATCGTATATCTGAACGGTTGCTTTCATATTTCACCACCAGACTTGCCGCGGAGTAGTCGAACTTATATTCTGTGCGGAAAAACTTCCAACCTTATTTTAATATCAAGAGTGATAATCATACACGAGTGTGCTTTCTAACATTTAGGGGAGCTTTAGCCCTTAAAGTCTTATTAGAAATCTCAAAATTTCATCAAATGCATAACTGCATATTTAACTCAAGAGGGCTTTTCAGTCATTTTGGAAATTGGGATAAATCCACCATTTTCGTCAAATTTTACTATTTAGCACCTCCATCGTTTACGTACCTGATAGAGATTAAGTCGTCCTAACTCTCCGCCCCTTTACAGACGATTCATTCTTTACAGAACTTGAGGGTATAACGTCATTCAAATTAATTAGACATTTCGGTGCTCGAGGGTATAACCGTCTTTATGGTCATTACGATCATTCTCATTTAATTCACATATTACTGTCATAAGGGTCGACTTAGGATTTCAACAATATTTCCAGAAAATTCTCATTCATGTGTTATACAGAGTTTGAGGGATTATCCAAGTTTGTATCACACGTATTGCATAATGATGCTGAAGTCTTTCCATTAAAACATACATCTTGGGGTAGTGTAAATTTCATAATTAGGTCGAATGTAGATTTTAGGTATTTTCCTTTATTAGAGGGGTAGTTTAGTCATACTTATGCTCCAAGGGCATTATCGTAATTTCATAATTAATATCTCTAACTCCGTATCTTGGGCCTCGATTCTTACACATTGTTGATTGAGTTACGGATTAACTGAATTTAACTATTAGAACTTCTAATAATGTTAGCCCATTAGTAATCTTATTCGGATAATTTGGTCTTATTAATATCCATACTTATTGCTCGAATCTAATTTAATTTAAGCAGAATTTACAGTATACGTCATCATAAGCATGCATACGTTAACCGGATATCGACGTGTACATAAAGCATACAAGGGGTAGTAGTGTATTACCTTAACTTCGAGATATATTTGTCGATTCATGAAACCTCATTCAATCGCAATCGAACTCGAATTCGATGTCCATCAACAATTCGCATTCAAGGAACTAAGAGTACCTTCAATCACACAATATCCCATTTTAGTCCTTATTCATAGAGCTCTTAACTAATAATTAAGTACGTAAACAAGTTCAGGCTCAAGGTAAGATTTGGAGGCTTTCGGATCAGAATTTTGCAAAACGGGCTTCAAAAACGGACTCAGGACGTCGAAAAACATAAAATAGGAGTTTTCGAAAAATTTGACTTTTTGGTCAACGGTCAAAGTCGACGCTGACGTCAGCAGGTCAATGCTGACGTCAGCAGGTCAACAGTCAACGGGATCAGAGTCAATGCTGACGTCACTGGTCAACTGGTTTGACTCATTGAGTCAACTCGGGTGAGCTGACTCACTGAGTCAACTCGAGCGAGCTGACTCACTGAGTCGACTCGGGCAGACGGGTCGGGTCAGACAGGTCGGACAGATGGGTCGGGTCAAGCAGATGGGTTTGGGCTCAGTTTGGACCGGGTTGTTCACTGAACCGGTTTACTTACCAATTCGAAAGCCTGCCGGAACTTCGCCGCGAAATCACACCAGAATGTCGCCGGAGACTCCCAACAGCCTCGATTTCACCGGAAAAACAGAGAGAAAGGCATGTTAAATCAACCCATACCATACGTGGCGAAATAAAGCTGGAATCGAGCCGAAATTTGCCTAGAACGAAGGTGAACGGTCAGAAAACGCGTTGCTCCGATGAGGAGTTTGCCGACGTCGGACGAGCAAGCGGTCGACTGGGTTTTGCATAGCTTGACGCGGTGAACTCAGCCGTACCAACGACAACACGAGGCGACGGCGGCATCGACGGAAAATTAAAGGAGACAGAGATGGCGATTAGGGTTTGTTATATCAAACCTTCAAACAAGTTTTCGTCGGCGATGGGCAGCTCTACAGCGCGCGTGACAGGCGGTTAAAGGGTCGGCGTGCGACGGTGCACCAACTGGTGGTGACGGTGACTTCCACCGGCGACGAAGATGGACGGATCTGGGAAAGAAATATAGAGGGGTCAGCCTTGGGTTCTTCACGAACCTTTAAGGCCTTCTCCACGACGGGCAACGACGTCTCACCGCGAGTGGCTGGTGGCCATGGGTTTGCTGCATGACGACGAGCACGCCGGCGGCGGCGGTGCACAGTACGACGCGACGGTGACAGAGATATGAGGGGTGGCCAGAACTAGGGTTGGGGAAAGCTTGAGAGGTTTCTAACATTATTTCCATTACCACCATTCGAATGGTATCCAGGCGGTAGGTGAGGAGTCAAATCTGAATAAATCTCAATGTAGCCACTGATTAAAGGGTATTATTAAACTAGGGTAATTCAGGACTAATAATAGTCCTAGCTTAGATGGCTAAGACAAAATCCTAGCATGCCAAGGGGAATGGGTTTGAGTCCCCTAGGCTGCAGAACCTCACCAACATTATTCATTTTTTTACCTTAAAACTTGGGGTGTTACAACTCTCTCCCTCTTAAAAGAAATTTTGTCCTCGAAATTTACCAGAGTCAGAGGAATAGAGAGATTGCTCTTTCATCTATTTTTTGTACTAAAACTTTTCCATCAGAGCATCATTGTTTCTCGGGACGCTCAGATGGTCACGGATCAATTTGGTATCGTTCCGGTCACTCGGACTGACATTAGACCCAAAACCATCACATGACGCATCTTAACTCAATTGATTAAAGTGAAATACATGAATCCATACAGAACTTCATACGGAACCACACAAAACTGGTCTCGTAACTGTTATTATTACGGCATACTCAGCCAAGACTACAAAACATTCTTGTTACCACAGAAGTCGATCATACAGTCCAAAGTACATCTTTCAGAATCTGAATTACTCTACTAGGTTGACCATCAATTTACAGACGAACGACTGTGCGTGAAATTCATACGAGTACTCAAAGCCTCAACCAGGGTCCTCCAGAACCAGGATGTAAACATCAGATTTAGTAAGTAGGATACATATGACGGTACATTGTGTCATTTTTCCCCCAAGATGTCTTTCTTCATATCGATCAAGCATAACAAAGGTTTTAAACGGATATCACTTACCTTCAGCGTAATACTCTGATAATTGTTTCTTTCGTGCATAATAGAGTCACCATATAATTTATACATTCACCAATCTCACGAACACCTTTCCTTTAAATTCGTAATACATTTATCAAATTTTCGTCAGAATATTCTCAAATACAATCATTATCATGGAGCTACTTCTTATGTAATCTTATATCGATTACCTCATTTGATCAAACATTTATTCTTAACCTGATTCAAATCTTCAATTTCACATGCATAGACCATCTCAAGTTCTCTATCCAGATTCAAATTCATTAAGTTAATCCAATTCACAGACGAATATTACAGACATTCCTTGTCATTACGAGTCGAGATACAGTAGACAGAAAGCTTAGATTCAGTTATTTCAGAAAAGGGATTCGACATCAGAGTCCCGGCTTGGTGGAGTACGGTCTGGATCTAGGGGCATGCACATACCAGACACCCTATGACAGACGATCGACCGATCTACCCAGAAAGACGCAACTCTAAGCTCTGATACCACTAAATGTAATCCCCTAGACCCGCCTATGCATTACAACGGATCCTAGGAAGTCACATTAGGGTCACAAGAGCAACCCACAGTAAAAATACACATAAAAGCATTTTTATTTCTTCAAAACACTTATTAAATTGTAAAACCATCTTCTGTTTAAAATATCATTTCGGGATGTCATTTAAACACATAATAAAAACTTCAGAAAATATTTTACAAACACTGCCATAAAATAATACATGACATACATGCCCACTAACTATACAGTACCGTACTCTAGAGGCAACGCCGAGGGAACTCCGAACACTGATGTCAAACATTACCATGCTATAATCTTTTAACCTGCGATGGTAAAAACAACGTGAGCTTGGAAAAGCTCAATAATACAGAACTACCAAAAGATGCTATAAGCTCATACAAATATATGGTTGACATAACATTTTCATGATGTTCCGCGCAGTAACGACCTCCATTTCTGTTCTACTATTCCGAGGTTGCATCATACTCAAGAATAACGGTATTTATTCTTTAATTAGACCTTGAGAATTAGACAGGAATTATATAGGCTGGTAACATACGAGGTAGGAATCAGAGAGTTTGGTGTCTAGTGTGTCCCAAAAGGTGCATATCAAATAGGCATAAATGCATATCAATCATATCATGAGAACGCATAACAATTCAACGCAAATGTTCAATACATACAAAGGTTTACTAGTAACTACCCTCCAACCTTACACCAATATGTAGTCCCCCAGAACTGCATCCATAAGGACTTACCCTATGCCCGATGGGCATAGGTGCCACCTAAGGGGATGCCTTAGGTCCATAAGGACTTACCCTAGGCTCTATGGGCATAGGTGCCACCTAAGGGGATGCCTTAGGTCCATAAGGACTTACCCTAGGCCCGATGGGCATAGGTGCCACTCAAGGGGAGACCTTGAGTCCATAAGGATTTACCAGCTTGAACAGGGTTGTACCAACAGAGACTTCATAACATAACCCAACAGTATACCCCAGATAGTAATCAGTGTTCAGATTCCAAACATGGGTAACAGAATACATGTGATAGATGTATTTTATTCAGAACATCAGAAACAAAAGAATTCATGCTTTTGACAGATAAATGGGCATACTATTAAGTAGAGCAAACATTTTCAGCATTCATCATGCAAACAGATTGTACCATCATAGGTCAAACTAACAGATCATGCTAACAAATTCATCAAACTGTCAGACAATACCATCACAGATCAAACGATCACATACCAAGTATACAGATTGAGCAGACATACATCAGATAGGCAGAGAATGTCAGCATATATCAAGTTCATCAACATAATATTATTCATGATTAAATAATTATACCATTCATTCAACATAATATATCACACATGGAACACACTAGGTTGGACAGATCTTTTCTTGGAGATACTTGACATTTAGGGAATGGGACATATTAAACTTTTGACGATTTGAACGGATTTATGAGAAGTGATCCATATAAAAAAAGGTTCATACTAACGGTTTAGCCCAGATATTCAGGAGGTGATACATCATGATCTTTGAGAGTATAGACGCATCATAAGTTGTTTAGTCATTTAAGCCTACAAAGGCATTATGGTCATTTCGACGTTCATGGACATTTTGGTAATTATACCAACATTTCATAAACAGTCGTTCAGGAAATTCTATTTGCTCATCAGGCTCCCAATCATGCATTCAGAGATTTCTATGTCAAGATCTTTCACGACATCAGATACATTCGGGGCTATTTTGATTACTTTTAGCCAACGGGGGCATTTTGGTCTTTTAAAAATCATGGGTGATTTTGTAATTTAGCCCCATCATGAGAAAATTATGATTTACAATATTTAAGATTTCCAGAAGTTTATCGAGCCTCCAAAATCATTCAAACTAACATATCCCAACCTTGCATAACTAACCAACCCTTCTAATGTATCCGGCTGTATCATATATCTGAACGGTTGCTTTCATATTTCACCACCAGACTTGCCGCAGAGTAGTCGAACTTATATTCTATGCGGAAAAACTTCCAACCTTATTTTAATATCAGAAGTGATTATCATACACGAGTGTGCTTTCTAACATTTAGGGGCGCTTTAGCCCTTAAAGTCTTATTAGAAATCTCAAAATTTCATCAAATGCATAACTGCATATTTAACTCAAGAGGGCTTTTCAGTCATTTTGGAAATTGGGATAAATCCACCATTTTCGTCAAATTTTACTATTTAGCACCTCCATCGTTTACGTACCCGATAGAGATTAAGTCGTCCTAACTCTCCGCCCCTTTACAGACGATTCATTCTTTACAGAACTTGAGGGTATAACGTCATTCAAATTAATCAGACATTTCGGTGCTCGAGGGCATTCCCGTCTTTATGGTCATTACGATCATTCTCATTTAATTCACGCATTACTGTCATAAGGGTCGACTTAGGATTTCAACAATATTTCCAGAAAATTCTCATTCATGTGTTATACAGAGTTTGAGGGATTATCCAAGTTTGTATCACACGTATTGCATAATGATGCCGAAGTCTTTCCATTAAAACATACATCTTGGGGTAGTGTAAATTTCATAATTAGGTCGAATGTAGATTTTAGGTCTTTTCCTTTATTAGAGGGGTAGTTTAGTCATACTTATGCTCCAAGGGCATTATCATAATTTCATAATTAATATCTCTAACTCCGTATCTTGGGCCTCGATTCTTACACATTGTTGATTGAGTTGCGGATTAACTGAATTTAACTATTAGAACTTTTGATACTGTTAGCCCATTAGTAATCTTATTCGGATAATTTGGTCTTATTAATATCCATACTTATTGCTCGAATCTGATTCAATTTAAGCAGAATTTACAGCATACGTCATCATAAGTATGCATACGTTAACCGGATATCGACGTGTACATAAAGCATACAAGGGGTAGTCAGTGACGGAGCCACAGCTCCCATGGGTGGGGCTGTGCCCCCCCCCCGGTAGGGGGAAATTTTTTTTTTACCCTTTGATTTTTTATATTTTTCTGGAAAAAATTGGGATAATTGTGAATTTGCCCCCCCTCCCCCCACCTTTCAAAATTTATGTTTTGCCCCCCCCCCCCAACTTCAAATCCTAGCTCCGTCCCTGGGGGTAGTAGTGTATTACCTTAACTTCGAGCTATATTTGTCGATTCATGAAACCTCATTCAATCGCAATCGAACTCGAAAACGTAGAGGACTACTAATTGACACTTTTCAAAAGTGGTGACTAAATCTGTACAAATGAAAAACGAAAGTGACCCCTGCAGTAGTTTACCCTATATATTTTTGACATAGTTGTTATAACCGGATTCATAAAAAAATTATATTGTTAAAAATTGGAAAAAAGTGATATCGTAATTGACTCATTGTTGATTTCATTAATAATTAAAAATTAAATGGAATATAGAGAAGAAAACGAAACGATAGTTGAAAAGCTAGCAAAAATACTCTCCGTGTCATGGGCGTGTGGGTCCTACCCCGATGCCGATAGAACAAAGCATCTAATCACATTTCGCCACGTCACGTGTAAAACAATCGTATTGTCCACTAACGACCATTTTTGAAATAATAAATAAATCACAAATCACTTATTCATAGATTTGGCAGTAAATATGTGAATTTTTTTCTACTAAAATTAAAATTTAGTTATTCAATTAAATTTTTGTAACAAATAAGTTATTTTTTATTAAAATTAAAATAAATAATTTGATATAATAATAATTTTAGTCCCAACAATGTATACATTATATTATTTTGGTTCTAATTTTAAATAATTTATTAAATTTAACCTTTCATGTTTTTAAAATTTCATTAGTGAGATATTTGTGTCTACTAACAAACAACGTTAAGGCTATAATGAGTATGTTCTATAAGTCTATCAATTATCGAGTAGTGAAATGACTGCGTTTGTCGAGCTATCACATGTATCTATTATCAAGATGAGAGATATTAGCATAAAATACAACAAGTTCGGTGATATGTCAGGAGGAGCAATGTTAAAATTTGTAAAAATAAAACGTTAAATTCATTGAATTAGAATTAAATTGATAAAATATATAAATTTTATGATCAAATTGTTATTATATCATATTATATTTCAATTTTAATAATTGAGTTATTTCAATTTTAACAATTGAGTACCATGTTTATCACAAAAATTTTAATTAAATGATTAATTTATTAGTTTCAGAATTAAATGACTTGTTATCAAACATATAATTGACTTGTGTTTTATTTTAGCGCTTTGAGAATATATATATATATATATAGTATTAATATCCTATACACTGTCGGTGGAAATTTTTTGTTTCCACAGGCGCTTCAATTATAGGGGTTTAAGGTTAGGGTTTAGGATTTAGAGTTTATGGGTTTTAGTGTAAAAGTTTAGAATTTAGAGTTCATGTTTAGATTTTAGGATTTAGTGTTAGAATTTAGGGTTTAAGGTTAGGGTTTAGTTTTAGGGTAATATGGGTAGGGATTTAGGTTTTAACCTATAAACCCTAAAATTTAACCATAAACTCAAAATTCTATCAACAATCCCTAAATTCAAAACTACTACACTTATACCCCTAAACTTTAAACCCTAGACGGAGTCTCTAACCCCTAAAACTAAGACGCTTGTATAAAAAAGTTTACACAAGCGCTTGTGTATAGAACAATTACCCATATATATATATATATATATATTTTGCGGCCTTTTCTCGAATTTACCCCCAAATCAAAACAAGTTGACCCCACTGCCAAAAACATCTATAAATCAAAAGATTTAAAAATAAATAATTTAAAAACCCCAATAATAATAATAATAAAAACACTCCCTTCCTTCTTCATCTCTTCTTTCTCTCCTCTTCAGCTTAATAATTCCGTCCCTCAGATCCGCCATCGATCCATCAAAAACCAACTTCATTTTTTGAAATTATTTTTTCTAAAAATTGTTTCCGATTGAATCAAGATCAATTTGATTTTTGGTTCCCCATTGGAGCGGAGTTTTTTTTTGAATATGGAAAAGACGACGGCGTGTAAAAAGGAGGAAGGCGACGGAGGACAGGAGAGAGAAGTATTGTTGGAAGGCGGAAGCAATGGAAGCAACGGCAACGTCAACGGAAACGGTGACGGCGATCATAAACATAGGCATAGACCTTCAGCCAGCTTTGGTGGGGACGAGAAGGGGATTTTTGAGTTTTTCGGTTGGGTGTATCATATTGGAGTCAACTCGATCGGCCACGAGTATTGTCATCTTCGCTTCCTCTTTATAAAGGGGAAATACGTTATGATGTACAAAAGAGATCCTCATGAGAACCCCGGGATTGTACGTAACGTCACCTTTCCTTTCGTTTTCTCTTTTGGACTTAATGGTGCTTTTTTGACTACGTATATGTCTGTCATGTAGTTTTTAAGTTATGCTGAAATTTTGATTTTTTCATTTTATGGATTCTTGAGCTGTTGAAGGATATTAGTTATGTACAATTAGGGTGTTCCAGTGAATGGATCGAGATTGAGAGTTGAGATTGTGTTTGGGGGGGGGGGGGATATTTGATATATTTCAAAGACTTTGTTGAATTAGTAGAATGAGTTCATAGTATAAAAGGCTGCCTTTAGATACTTCAGCTTAAGCATGGGGAAAAGTTAAATGAGGGAGAATTTGCAACCTTTTATCTGCAGCTAATTTATTTGCTTCTAGGAGGGCACCCTTAAGAAGAAAATGCAACTCTTAGAAGGTTAGATATGCTTTGGAGCTTGCAGAGAGAGCTGATTAAAGTTAATATAACAATGTGATAATCAACAAGACGCTGCAAGTCTATCAAAAGAGAAAAGAATAGCCTATGTTCTTGTTCTTGTTAATATGTGGCCTCTTATGTACATGATTTAACATATGAATTTCAGTTCTTTATAGAATTTAATTTGCTTTTACATGGTTATCAAAAGTGTCTCTAAACGCTTCTTACTCAACTCTGAGGCCTTGGATAGAGTAGAGCAAGTGACAACTCATGTAGGCCTCCAATTACAAAGTTCAAATTCAAGGCTGTTTTTCTGTAATCACATTTAATAGGAGACTCTTTGTTATTCACTTATTATGAATTTATGATGGTGGTATATGAGAGATCTCTTCGGAAATTGTTTTCAGTTCTCTTGTTTGTTTTTCATTGTTATCTCTTGCCAATGTTCTTGAAGAAATAATTACTTAATCTATGCGGCTCAGACCATTCTTCCAATATAATCGTTTATGAATTCTTGGTTTCTAATATGTTATCTTTTCCAGATACCTATTAGGAAGGGTGTTATTGGACCTACAATGATGGTGGAGGAGTTAGGACGGCGGAAAGTCAATGATGGGGTAAGTCTGTAGTAATCATTGTTTGCTTTGTTCATTGTTATCATTCACTGTCATTTTTCTTTCAACAACATGCTCTTAGATTGTTCTTATTCTTCTTTTCCAGTTTTCTTTTTCTCACTTGCTCTTTCTGGTGGTTGATTGTTTAAGCTTTTTTTTTGTTTGAACTTGAATCACTTCATGATTTGATTTTTGAATGGCCATTTTGATGGTTTTATGGTCAATCAATCGTGTTGGACTTGACAGTTTTTTTTTGTTAACCATTTGTAGGATCTCTATGTTATACAATTTTACAATCGGTTGGATGAGTCCAAGAAAGGAGAAGTAAGTTTGTTTCACAAATTGAATTAATAATGGTTGCTAGATATTGGCTTTTATTGTGCATTAGTCATATGGTATTCTGTTGGTATGTTTAATCTTTGAGTTTATCGAGTTATTGGATTTGGAAGTTTACAAGTTATTATACAAATGTTTTGGGTGATAGCATGCTTACCTTGGTTCATATTTCAACCTCTCCATAAAATTATTTTAGAATCATGTCAAAAGATATTAAATCTTGTGGTTGGGTTCAATAACTGATTGAGAAGGTTTATAAGTATTTCCTCTTGTCTAGTATGTAATATAAAAGGGAAGATGCAATTATTGACAAGATAATACCTGATTGACTCATCAGGCCTACTATTTCTATTGACAGTTGGCACCCCAGTAATATAATACCTTATTGGTTGGCTTTATTTATTTTTATTTCAAGTGCAACTCAATCACTAGGATAGTTTTTTGTTACGAGTTAAAGCTGACTAGCAGAACCACTTTGTTCTTTTTCAACTTCAATGCCTATTGGGTGCCACAATAATCCATCTTTGAACTAAGCTACTCAGAAAGAGATCAACAACCTTGGAGAAACCTCTTGTACCTGTCTATGAGAATATAGTTTGTTCTTAAATTTTGATTACCTTGCTCTCATAAATGTGATTGGTTCAGTAATCAAAACCATATTTTTATTTTTCCTTTAAATTATGGCTGAGTCCTTCATGTCTTATAGTGAAGCCATAGTGCATTTTGTTGGTTCCTCTGGTGATGCTAAATTGCTAATGCATATCATAGGACCAGGGAAATGTCAACTTTTACTTTTCTCCGCTGATAATTAGCTCTTTAAATTACTTTTGTTTCTTATTAATGGTTAGATTCTCTTGTGTGCTGTAGCGGCTCATGACTAACTTAGTGTTTTTTGGCTTCAAGATTGCTTGTCCAACTGCCGGAGAAGCGCGGAAATGGATGGAGGCATTTGACCATGCCAAGCAACAGGTACTTGGAAGTCAGTTAAAATGATTTCATTCATATATGTGGTTTCTTTCTTAGAAGAGATGAATTTGTTTTCCACATGATTTTGCTTATGTATTCACATAACTTGCTATCTATTAAATAGGCTGAATATGAGCTTTCAAGAGGAGGAAGTACCAGAAACAAGTTAAACATAGAGGCTGAGTAAGCCATTTTTCCTTGACTATCTTGCTATAGTAACCTACTTGAGTTTGCTAATAATTAAAGACTGATTTTAGAAAACTTTTATGGATACTGTATTTCTTAAGATTGAGGGGGCATTCCATTAGTAGATTTCAATTTATAGGTTGAGTAGATGCTAAGAACAGAAGGTACTTATCTGTGAAAGTAATGAAATGCAGTATAACTAGATAGATCTTTGATGTTTACTTGAGGCTAAAATTTTGGTTTTGGTATTCATTTCAACATATGTGTTTATTTTGACTATGTTGCTGAAATATAAGGTATACTAGCTAGTAGCCACCTGTAACAAAATCAAAATTTCTGCATGCTTCTACATATTATACTTTGTTTTACCTACATTCTTTTCTGGAAGAAATATCAATTTCTCTGCCTGTTTTCTTCTGAAGTATTGATTTGGAACATCGACCACGAGTAAAGCGGTATGCACACGGACTAAAGAAACTTATAAGAATTGGAAAAGGTGAGTTGATATTTGTCATGATTATGTTTTTACGCCATTGTACCTTTTAATATTCACAAAAGATTCTACTATGTTTTGTGGTATAAAATAACCTCTTAGTGTATCATAGTTAGCATGCTTCCTCATGTAAAATATTATGGAAACCTGTTTCAAATGCTGTTTATTATGTGCAGCTATTAGATATTACTGATAAAATTATAGTTGACATGGTAAGCAAATGCTTCATGCATCAATCTTCAGATAAAGAAAATGCTTCATCCCAGGGCCTACATTCTACAAAGCCTATTTGGTTTTGTATCGGCTGTCTGGCTAAAATTACCAAATCTTAAATGAAGGTGATAAAAGTTAAGTGTGCATCCCAAGTTAGTTTGGCAACTTCAGTTGGACAATTCCAACAAAGTTGACTTGCTGGATATTGAAGTCAAGATAACGGCTTCTTAAATTTGAACATAAGTTGGAGTTAGAAATTTAAGTATTTCAGGCGTGCACTTCTTGTCATGTAAAGCATAGAGAAAATACTTGAATAAATATTTTGTGGAAAAATTTATGATTTGGAGAGATTGGAAAGGCATTACTGTGTCATATTCAAGCAGGAAACTGTTCGAGGAAGTGAGAAGTTAAATTTAGGAATTAATCTGTATGAAGGTCCTGTTTTTATTTATTTTAAATTTAAAGAAAACAACTCTTTATGTTTCTAATATGTATGTCTTAATGTTTTTCAACTTTTTATAATTATTTTATAGTGCCGAGTAAAAATTGTAGTTTTCTTTTATTTTTGCTGCTCATAGGTCCAGAGATGCTTTTGCGGCAAACCTCAAACTTGAGTGGTTATGGTGCATCAGATGGATACTTTGAAGGGCAGTTCGGAGATGCAATTGAAGCACATGAATGGAAATGTGTTCGTACGATCAATGGTACAAAATGCATTAATCCAAAAGAAAAAAAAGCAAGATATTAAAGTGTAACAACAAATACTGATAGGTTTAAACTTGTTGGGTTGGAGCAATGATATATAAAAGCACTGTAGACAATAACCCATGCAGAACTGGAAAAATGGTTTACTGCAATCAACCATGTCCTTTAAACAATTCTATTTTGTCAGAGCTTCTCTAGCTTTATCATGTGATCTGCCTGATTCCCGACATGTTGACAGAAGAATTAAAAATTTATTCTCATTAAGATTGGCGAATGAAAGATTTGACTATTTGTATTTTACTTTGAGTCTCTCAACATGCTAAGAAAATGGAATGGTCCTAATAGAGAAACAACTTTTGTATAACCATCTAAAAATTTGCTTTCTGATTGGTTTCAGGTATTAGAATCCTTGAGGATGTGGCTGATTCTAAGGTATTTATAGCATCATACTTATATTCCCCCCCCCCCCCCCCCCCCCCCCCCCCCTTTAATTTATTTAGGTCAAGCATCGTGACAGATTTTCCCACATGCTTTTTGGAAGTTTGGAACTTTAGCCTCACTCCATATTGAGAAAAATTGTACATGAACATCTATGATAAATCAACTTTAATTATTGGCTTCGCAGTTAATACTTAGTGCCAATCTTGCAGATTATGGATACTGCTAATTGAACTTCTGGATCCAAATTTCTCAGTGCCCGTGTTTTGTTTCAGCAGTTATATTTTGTGTTAAAATGATAATTGATCAATTAGCCTTATGTTCCTAAACAATATCGAAATTTTAAATTTCTCTTTGTCAGATGAATGACTCAAATCTCTTCTTTAAATGATCTTTATGTATTTATAGAATGGAAAAGGTGCCCTTGTAAAGGCTGTTGCTCTTGTAGATGCAAGTGCAGATACAGTTTTTGAAGTAATCTTAAATCTGGACCGCCGTAAGAGATATGAGTAAGTTGTTCCACTTCCATCTATGTTCCTTGATTTCATATTCCCGGTACCCAAGTTTAGCTTCTCTGCTATCTTCACAGGTGGGATACGGTGACTGCTGACTTGGAGCTGATAGATTCTTATGATGGACACTATGATGTTGTTTATGGTACATATGATCCAAAATATCTTACTCGGTAAGTTTTTCCAGGACACTACTTTTTTGAAGAACCATTCCTCCAAAGTGTAGTGCACTTGTAAACATATCAAGTGGTTTTCATCAAGCCAATCCAGAGTTTGCACTTATGATTGGTTGATGTATCCTCAATTTTTTGTTTCTCTTTAAAACAAATAGTGAAACAAATTTTATTTTTCTCTTTGAAACAGATAGTTGTAATTAGAGGTTGAACAATATTAATTCCCTTGGTTAATATTGAGCTAATCAAATTGGCATGAATCTATCTTGTATCTTCTGTCATAGGCTTGCATTTATTTGTCATGTTACATGTTATCCAGATGGAAATCCAAGAAAGATTTTGTCTTCTCTAGGCAATGGTTTCGAGGGCAAGATGGAACATACAGTAAGAGAGAATATGCTGATAATATTTTTAGTTTACTAACTTGCCTCTTTTTTGTTTATGTATGCTATATGTTTGTTTTGGCAGCAATTTTGCAACGTCCAGCTGTACATAAGAAGAAGCCTCCTAGGTCTGGATATCGGCGTACAACAATTAATCGTAAGAATCTGTATTTGTAGTTGGAAAATTATTTTCTATCTGAAGCGTATATTGATCTCTATTGCATGAGTACATTGTGCATTTAATACAAGAGGAAGTGCTGTATTTCTTCTTTGCATCTCTCTTCTTTCTCTAGATACTTAAAATTTAGGAGGAATTGATTGACCAGATAAATGTGATTATTTTGTATGCTTAGAAAATGCTGCTTGTAGAATTCTGGTTTCCAGTTTGTGGCAATTCAATTGTTCATATGGTAGTGCTAGGGCTGTGGAGCACTGTGAGATGTTTTTTTTTATGGTTTTCATTAGTAAAGAAACCTCGTGCTATAAATCTTGCTTATATCCCTCTTCATAATATATATCTATTTATTTGTTGATGGCAGCATCTACATGGGAGATTAGAAGCATAAATCTACCCATGGGTTCAAACACTGCAAAATGTCTCATAACGCATATGTTGGAGTTTCATACTGTTGGATGGCTTCGATGGAAGAAAAATAGCAGTTCGAAGTTTGAAAATACCATCCCATATGCTTTATTATCCCAAGTGGCAGGTTGAGTTATCTAATCAAGTTCTTACTATCTGGCTTATGATCTCATACTAGTAAGTAATGTCTTAGGAAATCATGTCTGATATCTCTATTTGACAGCCAGGCTTTAGAATTCTTTTGCATTTTAGAGACATGATCAGCTAAGAAAACCTAACTACACTGATCTTCAAATACGAACTATTTTTCAAATATGAAATGTTCTTTTATAGCTTTATCATGTGTGTACATTATTTGAATTTTTTGACAATGTGACATGAAAGGAATACATTTCTTTCCTAACATTACACAGAGATGGGTTGCTGGCAACAACAAGAGCATGAATGACAAAATTTAAAGAGTTATTGTAAAAACACAACATCCAAAAGCCGAGTCAAAACCTGCAGGATCTTGTGGCTGATATCATTTATGCCTCTGCTTCTGTAGTGTGGTTATGTGTTATAGTAAATATGTTTCAGGGTTAAAGGAATATATTGGAGCAAATCCAGCACTGAGTTTTGAATCTTCCATCATGGTTGTCCAGTCAAAACTTTCTGATGTTTCGACTTCCAACAGCGACTTTGAGGACTCAGATGTGCAGGATGAATTCTATGATGCGATTGCTGGTGGTTCTTCTTCATCTTCAGAAGATGAAGAGATCGAGGATGATCCAGACAAGAAGGTAATTCCATTGTGCCTCATTGAAAAACACAAGTGCCTCGCCTCATTCCAACGAAGAGTTAAAATATTTGTTGTAGTATTTGATCTAACCGAAATATTAGTAATTGTTTTCTTAAAAAACCTGTATCATTGATAGCTTGCTCTCAACTTTATCAGGAAAGGAAAATTAAACTGAAGAATGTATCTTGGGCTATTTCAAGCTTAGCTTTGAAGCGAGCTTCAGGTTCTTTCTTGTCTTAAATTTTGTATTGGAAAAGATCAGTCTGGTTTTACTTTTTACTCTTATTTTAAAGGGACAATTTATTGATGAAATCTTTTGCTACTGAGTTATGCACTCTGTTTTAATTTTTGGCTTGTCAGTAACAAATAATTATAACTTATTAGCTTAAACAATATCTTGTCCTTAATTCCATTTTGAGCTATTAAGTATACTAAGGTAACTTCATATGCAGCTCCTGATGTAAATAAGGAATTGGATCCTAGTGTACCTCCTATCCATTTTGATCCAAGCCAATTCAATGGTTCCCTCCATAGAGGAAAAGATGAGACTGACTCAAATTGTTGGACTGCTCCTAGTGGTAGGGGATTTATGATAAGAGGAAAGACTTACTTAAAAGACAGTGCCAAGGTGTGTTTGTTTTCTTCTAAATCATTTGCCTTGTTTTATTTGTTTTGAGTTCCTTCATCTATTTATTTTATATCATCAAAGCATGGATATTGATTTCCAGAGTTTGATCTTTGGTCATTGGAACTAAGAATCCAACAATCTACCAACAAACCACATGCTTGTTGGCAAAAGATTGAAGCTTGACTTTCTGTTATATTATTATGGCAAATGTGATGGAAATTGGAATGACAACCGATTTAAGTTTGGTTGTAGTGCTACACTCATTCATTCTGGTCTTTTTCCAAGTTGAAAAGTTTGCTTCTCTTTGCCAGCCATTAATTCTGTTTATGATGGGTCATGGATTGGTTTAGTTTCCTTTAAATGTTTGGTTTCTAAGATGACTAACTGAAATTAGCTTTACACGTGTATAAGCTAGTGGTATTTGCTGTCTCACTGCTGTACTCTTCATTTGAGTTAAAAGTTGTGGCCCTCTGGTTTAATTCAGCCGTTTTACGTGCTTTGTTTGAACTGTTACTACATTTTGGTTCATTTATTATTTTTAGTTTTCATATTTTTCGAGTTCTTGCTCTCTTGGCTTAATGGGTTTTCTGTGGCATAATGTGCATCTTTTTATGCCAATGAGAAACTATGGCTTTTTGTACGATGAAAAAAACTCTTTTTGTTTCGTATCTGACAGGGACGGTCCTCCTCCTTTGGGTTTAGTATGATGGAAAATGATTCTTTTTGTTTCATATCTGACAGAGGGGCAGCCCTCCTCCTTTGGGTTTAGTATATCTGTGTTGTGTGCCTCACATTCCTTGGTCTTGCTGAGATACTATTTGTTCTTCAGAGAATCAATTAACATTGTTAACCTTTTTGCAGATCATGGGTTCAGATCCCCTTCTCAAGCTAATAGCTGTTGACTGGTTCAAAGTTGATACGGCCACAGACAAAATTGCATTGCATCCTAGGTGTTTAGTTCAGGTATTATACTAGGCTTCATACTGTGCTCCCCTTTCTTTGCAGTTGTGTTTTAACATTGTGTAGAAATGATTCATTCTAAGCAAATTTGCTGCATTTGTGGTTTTTATCTTCTTTTTTTCATTTACTTTGACGATAATTGTGTAGGAAAGTCTTACTAGTGTAGTTCGATATTATTCTTCTAGATCTGTTCATCTCACATTCTCAAAATTTAATGCTAAAATCTGTAAAAGGGAACAGTAGTATTCCACAATTGTTCTTGCTATGAAGCATTTGTTCCTATGCTAAAGGAATACTTTTCATTCTGAGCAGAGTTTTATAAATTTTGAGGTTTTGCTTGTAGGGTATATATTTAGCTTTCTTCTGTAGATAAATAAATGAATGAACCAGGACTAATCTAGCAGAAAATCAAATTTGGTATGCTTGTTACTATTTTTTATATTTACTTTGACATTGCTGAGCTGGAACAAGATGGTTGCCTTCAGATGAGGTTTTTCTAAATTTGATTTACCTTTCAGACTGGATGAAATCATTTTGACTGACAATGACAAGCTTCAAAGCTTTCAGTTTTAATGGTGTTCTGTAGTATTTGTTTCTTCTATTTATATCTCTGGTTAACAATAATAATAAAAAAGCCCTTTCCCGCTTCTATGGTTTCACTTAACCCCAAGCTTTTTGAAATAATATGTTTCTTGTCTTATCATTTCTTGGACACTCATTCGGCCTTTTGCAGCATCGTCATCACAACTACACTAATTTTCTCTGTATTATGAAAGACTTGGCTAAACAGCTAACTATCAAAATGCCAGGTAGATTTGCAATTGTTAAGATTTTTGTTTCAGGTTGGAGATTTTCTAATTTGAAGATCATTGCACTGACCGTTTATACTTGGATTATATCCAGTGGCAAATAGTTTGCTATTCCTACAGATTATTAGAGACTGTATAAATTTGTTTTTGGAACTGTCAAACTATCTATTCTTCCACCTTCATATTCCTAGTGTATGGGAGCATTTCTGTTCTACAGATAAACAACACCTTTGTGATATTCTCTATCGCACCGGACACCAAGAGTTCCTTTCCTTCTGGAACAAGCTAATTTTGCAAATATTTTAGCTCTTGTGTATGAAATTGTATAATTGAAAAACAGCTTATGAGTTATGACCTAATTGCTATTTTTCATTTTCAGTCAGATGCTGGGAAAAAGCTTCCATTTATCCTTGTGATTAATCTAGAGGTATGTATGTAGATGCATCTTAACCTCTTTTCTTGGTGCATGCTCTTGAACAGAATATCTATCATATACTGTGAATTTTCATTAAACCCTTTCATTAGTATGAAGACTGTTCCATGTTAAAGATGACAGCAGAAAACTAACGATTAAAAGATGGAAGTTTTTGCTTGGGACATATAAGTTTGCAATTCTGATGCTTAGGCCACAATTTCAAAAATGAATATATGACGAGTTCATTTGAAGAAATATAATCAATAAATAGGCATGCATGTACTAGTGGATGATATGACAGTGGAAATTTTTGAACAATTTTTACTACTGTTGGTGGTCGACTAAGATCACTCTCTGGCCTTCCTACATTCCCTTCTAGCATCCACTTTTCTCCAAAGAATACCGACTTTTGAGGATGAAAATGGCAAGAATGGTAGCTTGGGGAGAATTTTAATGTAATGTATTTTTTTTTTCTGTTTGCAACTAGTTCCATTTTGGTCTTTCAAAGAGGATATGTATGTTTTGCCCTCATTCTTTCAGGTCCCTGCGAAGCCAAACTATAGTTTGGTCCTTTACTATGCTGCTGATAGGCCTTTGAATAAAAATTCTTTATTGGGAAGATTTGTGGATGGAACAGATATGTTTCGTGATGCAAGATTTAAACTAATACCAAGTATTGTTGAGGTATGGAATGCTATATTGTAGACATTTCAAGTGTCATTTATCTATTTTATTGCAATGCAATTGAAATGCATATTTGCTTTCAAATGCACAGGGCTATTGGATGGTCAAGCGTGCAGTTGGAACAAAAGCTTGCCTACTTGGGAAAGCTGTTACCTGCAAGTATTTCAGACAGGACAACTTTCTAGAGGTAATGCAACCTCGGTTTTGCTAATTTTCTTGCCTCAATAGGCTGCTAGTGATTTATGCATCTACATTTTATTTTGGTCAAATTATGATTTCTCTACTATGCTGAACTTTTGGATTTAGTCCTTGTTCTTTAAGTTGGTATAATTTGGTGCCTCTACTTTTAAGATGTAATTAGTTAGTCCTAATAGCTAACACCATTAACTATTTTGGGTAAAATGCTGATGTTGGGTTTTTCTTAAAAAAAATCCCTTCCAACACAAGAAAAAAAATCCATGTTAGCATGATGAGTTGAAAGTATAGAGACTAAATCCCAAATTTGAGCACAATAGTGGAACCAAAACCATAACTTGACCATTTATTTTAGTTGTTAAATTAATGCATTTCATCTAAAAATGTATACTACAAATAATATGCAAAACATGAATTAACTGCATGGATCAAGTGGGAACTTAAGAATCTGCATTTTGTTTTAGGTATGAAGTTGATGTACTTTATCCTGAAACTACAAATAATATGAAAAAACATATATCATGTTTAAAGCATGCGTTAACTGCATGAAGTCAAGCGGGAACTTTGGGACTCATATTTTCTGACTTACCCCGGAGACCAAGTCTGTAGATGTTATAATCCTACAGTCTAGGTTATTTCAGGACCAGAAGTTTTTTTAGATATCTCTACAAATCTTAGAAGTTCCGCTGCAGAGATATACACTGCAATTATCTCTTTCAATATATTGAGAATTTAATGCCTACCTGGCATCGAACTAGCTTGAACTTGATGATACTGTTGCTGAATCTTCTCTTATGCAGATTGACGTGGATATTGGGTCCTCATCTGTAGCTAGAAGTGTCATTGGCCTAGTCCTTGGATATGTCACAAGCTTAGTAGTAGATCTTGCAATATTAATTGAGGTTTGTGCCTTTCTTCTACTGTTGATTTTAAAACTACCCTGTTCTAATGTCGCTTTTCGTTTTTGGCCTAGACCAGAGCTTTGTTGATGGATGGGATGTCTTATGGTTAATTATCATACAACGTTGAGTGATTTTTTTTTGTTTTTTGCTTTTGCCGTTTGAATCATCTGTGAAACTTTGTGGCATGCTTCAGAATACTGAAAAATTCTGTTCCCAGACTACGGGAACTTTTTGCAATTTGTGTCTGAGAACAAAATCAGAAAAGGAAAAGCAACTCTAGTACTTTACTTTTGCACTTTTTGCTTGTCTATCTCGAGATTGTAGGAGTTCTTCAAGCATTTTATCTCTGGGCGTTTTTTTTTAAATTTTATTTTATTTATAGCCTACTATTTGATCAATCTGGTTCTTTTTCCATGCTACAGTTTGTGTTTTTTCAGTTGGGTCCTTGTTGCAGCTGCAACATGTGCATGGAATGAACAATTTTAGCATATATAGTTTTATACCTGTAGTAGCTTCATATAAAACCAGTTAAGAAGAGAACTCTCAAGTTTTGGCTGCTCATTAGAAATATGATTAGGTTTTGGAAATCCTTATTTTTGCTCGGAAATTTCACCATGTTCTTTGAGCAATATCCTCTGTTGACATTTTGAAATTCGGAATCGTGGTGAAGTATAGAAATGCACACTGGATAACCATAGGTGCTGTGCAAAATTGAATTGTTCCTACTTCATACGTTTAAAGTTATACATTGTATTGACACTTGCTCCTTCTGCAGGCAAAGGAAGAGTCAGAATTGCCTGAGTACATTTTGGGCACCGTTCGACTAAATCGTGTTAAGCCTGAATCTGCTGTACTACTTAACGGTTGAAGTTAACCACTTTGTCATAAGCTGATCTCTTTAAGCATCCCGCGTGGTCGTTGCATTGAGTAGGGTCCGACCATAAACGTTTCCTTTTGGTATACTAGTATTAGATCACTGTTGAGTTATCTTCTTCCAAACATTAGTGCCATTTGCAGTTCACTTGATTTGAGAAATACTAGAGTTGGGTTCATAGTTGATCTGTCATATTGGGCAATTTCAGCACGTGATGAAATTGCATTTTTACATACTTGGACATGATCATATTGGTTGAAGAAACAAATGGTCTGTTTTTGTACATTAAAGTTCCCACAAAATTTGGGACAACGTTGGTTGAAGAAAGAAATGGTGTATTATGTCTGCCACTTGGGACATCTTTTGAAGGATAGTGTGTTTACAAGTGATGCAAGCTCAATTATTCGTAAATAAAATGGGGCGTTTTATTGTGTTAGACTCTACTTGAAACTACGTCGTTTATGTAAAACCTTGCTTTTGGCTTGTTGCAAGTTAACGAATGAATTGGAATGAAAAATTGTTCTCTTGTATTTTTTCAAATTCTCTATTCTGTCGTCTCCCTCTGTTCTTTCTACTCTCCCCATCTCCTTTAATTATTCTTCTTAGTTTTGTGTTGCAACAACAAGCATTTGTTAAGAGACAGGCATGGTTATTTCTTTACATTTAATTTTAGGATTTGTATTCAATACATTGGCTTTCATTTTTCACAAATGTTTTAGTTTTAGGGTTTATGGATTCAATTTAGGGTTTATGTGTTTAAGTGTAGGTGTTTAGAATTTAGGGATGATGATTAGAATTTAGGAATGATGATTAGAATTTAGGGTTTTATTTTTAAGGTAATATGATTAGAATTTGGGTTTTAATCAATAAACGCTAAATTCCAACTACCATCTTTAAATCTAAACCCTTAAACCATAAACCTTAAATTAGATCCCTAAACTCTAAAACTAAGGTGCTTATAAACATTTAATTTTCACCCCAGTTTATAGAATAATTACCTTTAATTTTATTGTTTAATTTTTTTTCTTTAATACATAAAAATCTCACCTGTGTATGGAATTAACACACTTCATATCTCTCAAAATCTCACCCGAAATTTGAGCCTAAAATTCGAGCCTACACATTTGTAAATGACTATTTGGATTTGTGAAATACAAAATTAAAGTAGAAATTTCAAAATCGTTATTATATAGTTGGCTAACAAATTCAAATGTTTCAAAAAATGATCATTGTTACATATATAATATTTTATTACTTAATTTATACTATTTTAAAATTCAAATATAATTCCGCAAATATTATCTTTTAATTATTTTAATATGAAATGATTTAAGATCAATCATTTCTCCCTCAATATTTCGCTTTCTTCATGAAAGTATTAAAAGAAAGGATCAAATTCATTCAACTCGGTCCTCATCAAAACTCTTAACTAGTAACCATGGAGATGACTCATAGTATTATAATTAATGTTACAAAAAAAATCAGACTAATTTGCTAGTAAGAACCAAAATTAGAACACAAATCGTTATTTAAACAAATGTTATTCGATAGAGTAATCATTTTTTCTATTAAATATAGAAGTAATTACATTCTGTCAAATGTCGAAATTTGAACTCAATAAGATAATACAACATAAATATCCTTCACAACTTGGTATGCACGAAATATTATTGGAATGTAAAACGGGTTTTCAAAATTTATATACTAATGGGGTTTTTAGTCTTGCTGGATTTTACCGTTAGCATTTTCCGATTGAGATTATATGAAGCAGTTTAAAAATTACTATTCACATTGTTTAAGTGAAATGATAAGAGTATTTTTTTTTACTTTAACTAGTGATTGAAAGTTCAATCCTCGTTATGGGTAACAAACAATTTTAAAATTTGTAACCAACGTTTATCTTTATATGAGCCAACAAAACGCGAATGATTAGTTATTAGGCTTAAATACCTTAAAAAAATAAAAGTTACTAAGTAATAACAAGTTCTCGGTGGCAAGATTAGTTAGTTGATGACAGTGACAGAGTCAGGATTAAACAGTAAAAAATGATAAAATTATCTAATTTTAAAATTTAATAGAAATATGAGGGAGGGACAATTTAATTTGACAAAATTCAAACTAATGAAGACTAAAATTACTATTAGAAAAAATAAAAGATGGCCTTCCTGTATTCTTAATAGCTTTGTCTCTTATTGATTGGTCGATTTGTTATTCTTTCAAAGTTCATCACTTATTGATCAATAAGGGATTGTTTGTATTACTCAGAGCCGAAAGATAATGAAGAGTTTCGCAATCAAGATTTCTTAATTGCTCATTCACCAAGAATCCACGCGATTGAAGCTGCAAACACCATTAAAAAAACACAGGACTGAAATATTAATTAATCATATCAGGAGTGAGAATTCGATCGAGTTGAGTTAAAAAAATTTATAGTAGTCGAGTTGACACATCTTATTTTATAATTCAACTTTTTTGAGATTTTTTCGAGTTGAGTTGTTCAAGTTTCTGTTCAAGTTTAATTGTAAATTTTTTCAATGTTATGATACTTATTGGTTCAAATTTAAGCAGTTTTCTATAATCATATATGATTTACATGTATATTTCTTCATATTTTTCCTATGCAATATACTATTAGATAGAGTTAAAGGATTCATCTTGAACAAAAAAATCGATCTACTAATTATTAAAAATTTCGAGTTATTTGAGTCTAATTTTTATAACTAAGACTTTATTCGTTTTTTTTTCAAATAGAGTTTTTTTAACCATCAGTATCCGACTCATTAACCGGTGAATCTATATTGAGTTTTGCAGAGGCCTAACATAAGGAAGACCCTCCCAACTCAGTTTTCTCCATTCACAACGTCATGATCCAAACATATGACATTGCTTAAAGGATCTAGTGCTTCATATCACTAAACCAACTGGTTGTTAGTTTAAGTAGAGTTTTTTAAATTTCGATTCGAGTTAAAAAAATCAATTTTTTTCCATATTAAGCAGGGACGACATGAACTTCATGTCATGAAGGGGGTTAGATGGGCGAATTTCACTTCTAGTCCCTATCAACTTTAATATTTCAATTCAATCACTAAAAAAAGGTAAAATGTCGGTAATACCTTGTCTAGAGATTCTCCACTCGCTATCGGAACCAAGAGCCCAAAAGAAATACCCACGGATTCCGAGCCCCTGAGCGAACCGGATTTTCAACGTCGTCGATATAGCATCATCGTACCCGATCCAAACCGACCCGACATACGAATACGTGGAAACAGTATCCATGTCGTGTTCTATTTTAGCACCATTCTTCTTATTGAACTCCTCAATCTGCACATACGTCAGCACCCCGTCGTCTCCCGGCCCGACAGCAACCGCACCCGACCCGATCTCATGAGAATTCGGATCCTTCAGCACCCATGTCTTCCCATAGAGCGGCAGTCCCATTACCAGCTTGCTCTTAAGCAGACCGGCTTTGATCCATGACCGGAGGCCGTAACTTGTGCTTATATTACTGTTCCGGTCATAAAGTGCGGCGTGAGCTCCGGTCCGTGAAGTGTCCCAACTTCCATGGTAATCGTAACACATTGCGTTGATCCAGTCCAAGTTTTGATTGATCGACCAAACCGGGAATTTTCTGTAGGTTTCGTCGAGGAAGAAGTCGACCGAGAAGTAAACCGCCGCCGTGAGGAGTAGCGGAGCGCGGCGGGTTGTTCTCGCCTCGTGGACGATAGCCCGTCGCCATTCCGTGAACAAAACGCCCAAATTCTGCATGTCCGTCGGGTTTTCCGGGAACTCCCAATCCAAATCCATCCCGTCGAAGCCGAACCGCCGGGCGGTTTGTATAGAGGAAGTTATGAAAGCTTGACGTGATTTCCAGTTCGAAGCCATACGAGCGAAGAGGTGAGAATCGGTGCCTCCGCCGCCGATGGAGTAAAGGGTTTTCAGCGGCGGGTTTTTCCGGCGGAGGGTGGTGGTGAAATTGGACAGGTGTTGGGCTGTTGAGGCTGGGATTTGGAATTCGTAAGTGCTAGTTGGCATGAGAAAAGCGTAGAGGACATGAGTAAACAAGGTGGTGTCTATGGCTGATGGCGGGAAATTTGTCAACCATGATGGCCAATAAGCTGCTTTGACAGGCGGCGGCGACGCCGTTACAACTGGTGTAGATATAATAGGAATAGTTAAGGATAGAACAAGAATTTTAAGGAGTTCAAAATGTGTGGCAGAGGCTGCCATTATTGCAATTTGCAAGAGGATCGTATAATCTTTCTCAACATTCTCCTACATATATCACTAGGTAGCTAATGGTCAAAACAAAAATTTTAGTTGAAATTGTTGACTCTAATTCCACCAAGGTAAAAAATTCAAGGGAAAACTACACCGGTGGTCCCCTAATTATTATCGTTTTTATTTTAGTCTCAAATTTTTTTTTTCTGCAAAACCATCCATTCTATTACACAATTTTTCTGTTTTGGTTCCCGACGTTAAATAGCTAACGGTTTTGCTGACATGACATTTTTAAAATATTTTTTAATATTTTTTAATAATTTCTCTCTTCTTTCCCTTCTTCTTCATCTATTTTATTTTACTCACCATTTTCAGTTCTCCTAGAGCCAGCTCAACTCGGTTCAACAATTCTCCAGATTCCGGCTCAGTTCTATCTCCAAACCAACCAACCTAGCTACCTTTTCAGGTAACAACCGAAAGCTCAACCTCGAAGCCCACCTCTACATCAGAGAAATAGTAAAGATGGTGGCAGTTCAAACAGGAGAAAGCACAACAATGATAGCCAGTGGTATCGCCCCTACTAATTGCTTTTATTAGGTTATTTTCATGGTAGAAGAGATTATTTACTCATTCCCCAGCAGTGATCATCGACTGTTATAAACTAAACTGTTACCAACATGATTGTCCAAGAAACATATCTATTCCATTTGATTATGCTTTCATGTTCATATCCTCATTAATGATTATAGCACGAACATTTTAGCCTTGGTTATTGTGTATTTGTTTTCTTTTTCTTGCTCAAAGATTTGGGTTTTGATTTCCCATATTTTGTTTGCTGAAAAAAAATAAGAGTTCCAATCCAACTATAAAATAAAATCCATTAAAGTTAGTTAAGAGCCTAAAATACATAAATTTCAAAACAAGACCAAGAAAAAAAAGGACCAGATGAGATTACAATTCCCAGTTTAACAACAATATTATTACTCACTTTCATGATTATCTTCTTCTTGCTTTTCTTTATCATTATCTTGTTGGTTGGTTTGGAAATAAAACTGAGCCGAAATCTAGGGAATTGTTGAATCGGGTTGAACTGGGAGAACTGAAAATGATGGGTAAAACAAAGAAGAAGAAGAAGAAGAGAGAGAAATAATTAAAAAATATTTAAAAAATGTTACGTCAGCAAAATCATTAGCTATTTAATGCCGAGGACCAAAACATGAAAACTATGTAATAGAAGGGACGGTTTTGTCAAAAAAATAATTTTGAGACCAAAATAAGAAGATGGTAACAGTTAGGGGACTGCCAGTGTAATTTTCTCAAAATTTAATTTACAGTTCTAAAATTTAAATTTAAAGTTTAAGATTTAGATTTTATGGTGTGGAGTTAAAATAGACATGTATGTGCATCAAAATATTAACCCTTATTTTATGAATAAAAATCATATGTTCTATTTTCGTGCCTTCTTTTATACCTCTCACTAAAAATATAGATTTAGGGTTTAAGGTTAAGGTTAAGTTTAGGGTTTAGATAATCAGGGGCAGTGTAATTTTAGGGTTTAAAGTTTATAGTTTATAATTTATAATTTATAATTTAGAGTTGAGAGTTAAATTTTATTTTTTAGTATTTGAGCATAAAATGCACTGAAAATAAACATAGAATTTTTATCATTTTTTTCATATAAAAAAATACTCCACAAATGAATCTATTTGAAAGTCATGAACCCTTATTTAATTTCCTAAATCTTAACTCTTAAACTACAAAGTTTAAACTCTAATTTTTAAATCTAAACCTCACGTCTTGAATTAGAGGTGGCAACTGGGTCGTTCGGATCAAGTTCAGGTCTTTCATTTCGGATTAAGTTATTTTTTATTTAAATTATTTCGTTTTAAGTTCTATTTGAGTCTAGTTTGATTCGAGTTGTTTTCTATTGTTTACAGTCTACGAAAGATACCAGCGCACAACACCAACCTGAAAAACATCAATTCATAAAATTGTTTATCTTTCGGAATAAATTTGAATCACGACTCTAACGATTTGGCTATTTCCCATCCGAAATAATAATTAAAACAAGACACTGATTTTGTGGTTTGACCTTGGACAATGGAGTTTTGTGGTTGGCAGGGCAGTGGTGTTTGCTAGCGGAGAAGGCATGAAAAAGACAAGTGGGAGTCCCATTTATTGCACTATAAGTTAGGTCAAGTATAAGTAATAAGGATGAGACCACATTCAACCAACTTGTCTCTTTTTTGATTTTTCAATACCCTAAAAATATCTCATTAGTGCCAAGACAAGAGTGTAATTCAACTTTCGACTTGTTCTTATTTTGATCATTTTAATGTTAAATTTGTAATAAAAAATAATATAATGAACGAAAATTTTCTAATCTTTTTTGGTGCCTATATCTATGCCTCAACATTAAAAAAAATTAAACCCTACACTTTAACCTTAATTTTAAATCCCAACCCTAAGTTATAAACCCTACCCCTTAAATCATAATCCCAACTCTAAACTTCAATTCTCCAACCCTAAACCTTATTTTTTAATGTTAGAACAAAGATAGGGCCCAAAAAAGATAGATGCTTTTTATTTGAAATGATAGTCATACTTTATCCACGTCATTTTTTTAGGAAAACTACACTGATGGTCACCAAACTATCACAATTTTTCTGTGTTGGTTACCCAACTAATTTCAAATAAAAAATAGACATCTTTCATGGTCCCCCGCTAAAAATCTAACAAAATTGTTGATTTGGCAATTTTTTATTTATTTTCCACATCATCGTTTCTCTCCTTGTAAATAGTGTTTTTCATTCGACCAATGTCATCTCCTGATTTAGGTAAATCAGAGTAAAAAATAGTCTGGACGATGTTCTTGGGTGGATTCGAACTTAAGACCCTTTGCATAAGGGGTGTAACACCTAACCTCTAAGTTAGGCTTAAAATTTGGATATGATTTATTCAAATTAATATTTAACTTGTACCTTCTTAATCTCAAAAATAAACAAAATGCCTCTATGGAGATTTGAACCAGGAACACCTTACAATGTTTAACCATTAAGCTAAGTTGAAAACTTATTATATATCCACGAAATATTATCTTTAATTTAAGATGTATTATCACCTCAAAATTTAATCAAAATACTATTATAATCAATTCTTTTAGTAATTATTTATTTTTATAAAATTGTATTAGATCATTATAAACATTTATAATATAATATTTATTTATGGTAGAATATAAATTTTGAATTATTTGAAATTAACTATTTAGATTTAAATTAATTATTTTAATTTAAAAAAACTTTTTAGATTGAAATGTAATTAAAATTAAAGATGAAACTAAAATTATTTTTTCATTTCGTTTTGAAATAAAAATAATAATTAAATAATTATTTATTTTATAAAATTAATATTAAAAAATTCTAAGATTTAAATTGATAATATTTGTTTTATATAAAATATAATTTATATTTAATAACATTTAATTCGTTGACATGCAATATAAACACATTATTTTATATTCAATTAATTTTTATAATGATATAATTCATTTTATAAAAATAAATAATTAGTTTTTTTTATTCTCAAATGAATTGGAAAAATAATTTTAGATTAAGTTTAGTAGTATTTTGATTTAATTTTGAGGTGACAATGTAGATTGGAGGTGTTTAAAATAGATAAATTATCTTTTGTATATCTTATCTCTTAGATGTTTTATCTCTAGCCTAACTCTTATCCTAAAGTGTAGATAAAGATAAAGATTTAGAGATAGCCTAGCTAAGGTAAAACACTTGTACATAGGCCTTTATAAAGGCCAAGTTTTCTGTAAATAAAGATTAAGAAAATCAGAGTAAGAATTGCCTCTGCTCAAATACTTCTTGTTTACATGGTATCAGTTTAGGTTTTAGATCCTAGAAATTTTTTTCCAAATATTGCGAGATTGCTGAAACTTATTCCACACCTGTTATTGGTTCTGGGTCTAATCAATTCGTGAGACAGCAGAAGGAAAATTCTGCTCATGTAGCTGCAACTGCAACTAAGGTTTGTTTCAGTAATCAGCAAATTGAAGACTTTCAGAAACTACTTAGCCGAATGACTACCCAAAGTGACTCGCCTAGTGCTAATACAGTCCTAAGAGGTAGTGCAGTTTTTGCTAATTTTGCAGACAATGGTACTTGTCAATCTTGGATTGTGGATTCAGGGGCATCGGACCATATGACAGGCGATCTGTCCCTATTCCAGACTTTTCAGCCCTTGCAATATTCTTCTCATATAAGAACTGCTGATGGATCCTTATCATCTATTGAAGGGAGTGGTTCTATTCAGATTTCTGGAAATTTTATACTGCCAAATGTGCTCTATGTTCCTAAATTGGCCTGCAATCTTATATCTGTCAGTAAATTATCAACTGATTTACGATGCACATCTAAATTTTCTCCGAATGTTTGTGAATTTCAGGCTATGGACTCGGGGACGGTGATTGGCAGTGCTAGGTTGTGTGGTGGCCTATACATTCTTCAAGGGCAAAAATCTCTGCATAAACAAGCCTAATCAACTTGTTCATCTCTGATTCCTTGTTTTCCTACTATTTCAAATTCATCCCATAATGTTTTGTTATGGCATTATAGATTAGGACACCCTAATTTTCATTACCTTGCAAAAATGTTTCCAAGTTTGTTTCTTAATAAAAATCCCAATATTTTTACTTGTGACATTTGTCCACTCGCTAAACACAAGAAAACCTCATACCCTCCATCAACACATAAAACATCCTCTCCTTTTTCCCTTGTGCATAGTGACATTTGGGGCCCTTCGAAAGTAAAAAACATAGACGGTTCTAGGTGGTTTATTACCTTCATCGATGACCATACTAGGCTTACTTGGACTTTCTTAATGAAAGAGAAATCTGAAACTGAGGCAGTTTTTAAAAAATTTCACCATCTTATAGAAACCCAATTTAATAGTCACATTCGTATGTTACACTCTGATGATGGTAGTGAATACTTTACTCGAACTCTAGGGTCCTATTTTCAAGAAAATGGAATTATTCATATTACTTCTTGTGCTAATTCTCCTCAACAAAATGGAATTGCTGAGAGAAAAAATAGACATTTATTAGAAGTGGCTCGGTCTTTGTTATTTACTACTAATGTTCCTAAATTTTAGAGTTCCTAGGAACTTCTTTCTTTCTTATTTTCCTGATTTTAAGCCACTTTCTTCAAATCTGCCAGTCAAGGTTTTTGGGTGCACTGTCTTTGTTCATATTTATCCTCATTCTAGGACTAAACTCGATCCTAGAGCCATTAAGTGCATATTTTTAGGGTATTCTTCTACTAAGAAGGGCTACAAGTGTTACTCTCCTATCACTAAGAAAACATACACCTCGATGGATGTTACTTTTCATGAACATAAACCCTTTTATCCCCAAACCGAAATTCAGGGGGAGAGTTTAAGGGAATTTCAGCTTGATGATAATTTTTATCCTTGTTTACCTTTACCTACTGTTTTACCTTCAGAACCAGCATCTTTTTCAAAACCTGCAGATTTTTTAGAACCAGTAAATTCTTCAAAACCAACAAAATTTTTGGAACCTGCTGTTTTACCTTGTTTGAACTCTCCTAATACACCAAAGACTCCTAAAAAAACCCCGCCCGAACAACTTGAACAAAGGGAGCTCAGTGTTTACAAAAGAAGAAGGAAGCCTGCTAAAGAGACCACCATACAACCAGCAGACTGTCGAGAGCTGGAATTTAGTCCTATAGCCTTGGAACACTTGGAAGGTATGGAAACTTATCAGAATAATGCTCATATTCCTATTGTCAATACTGATGACTTACCTATTGCTCAAAGAAAGGGGGTAAGAAAATGCACATCTCATCCTATCCAGAGATTTGTAGCATATGGGAATCTAAATGCTTCATTTAAAGCTTTTACTGCAAATGTAGACAGCATTGTTATTCCAAAAACAGTAGAGGAAGCTATACAAAATCCTAAGTGGAAGATGGCAGTAGAAGAAGAGATAAGGGCACTGGAAAACAACAAAACTTGGACACTTGTAGATTTACCACCGGGAAAGAAACCAGTTGGCTGCAAATGGGTCTTTACAGTTAAGTATAACTCTGATGGTAGTGTTGAGAGGTTTAAGGCAAGGTTGGTAGCCAAAGGATTCACACAATCCTATGGGATAGACTACCAAGAAACGTTTGCCCCAGTAGCCAAGTTAAACACGATAAGAGTGTTATTATCCTTAGCTGCTAATAAGGATTGTGAACTTCACCAACTAGACATCAAGAATGCTTTCTTAAATGGAAGTCTAGAAGAGGAAGTTTACATGCAAATTCCTCCAGGAATGCAACAAGAAAAAGATGGTAAAACAGTGTGCAAGTTGGAGAAATCATTGTATGGCTTGAAGCAATCCCCTAGGGCTTGGTTTGAAAGGTTTACTAAGGCTATGTTAAAAATTGGCTATAAACAATGTCAGGCTGATCATACACTGTTTGTGAGACAACCTTAGGTAAAAAGTCAATTTTAATCGTTTATGTTGATGATATTATTATTACAGGTGATGATGTTGTTGAAATACAAAATTTGAAGAAAATATTATCAACAAAATTCGAAACTAAGGAGTTGGGAAGCCTTAGATATTTCTTGGGGATGGAAGTAGCACGGTCTAAAGCAGGTATTGTCATAAATCAGAGAAAGTATATTCTTGATTTACTTTCAGAAACAGGGATGTTAGGATGCAAACCAGCCGAAACACCAATGGAAGTTAATTTAAAATTGAGAAGAGAGGAAATAGGCAGCCCTGTTAACAAAGATCAGTACCAAAGACTTGTTGGGAAGCTTATTTATTTATCCCACACTCGACCAGACATAGCATACTCAGTAAGTATTGTGAGCCAACACATGAGTGATCCTAGGGAGGAACACCTTGAGGCTGTTACCAGAATACTAAGATATTTGAAGATGACTCATGGACATGGTCTAATCTTCAAGAAAAGTGAAGACAGGTCAGTAAAATTATTTACAGATTCTAGTTGGGCTGGTGAATTAACTGACAGGAGGTCTACTAGTGGCTATTGTTCATTTGTGTGGGGAAATCTAGTGACATGGAGGAGCAAGAAGCAACCAGTAGTGGCTAGAAGCAGTGCAGAGGCTGAATATAGAGCTATGGCTTTGGGAATCTGTGAAGGAATATGGCTGCAAAGGTTGCTGGCAGAATTGGGGCTAAAGCAGTTTGAAGAATTCAAATTGCAAAGTGATAGTCAATCAGCTATCAGCATTGCAAGAAATCCAGTCCAACATGATAGAACTAAGCATGTGGAAATTGATCGACATTTTATTGCCGAGAAGGTCAATGGTGGACAAGTTAAATTGCATTTTATCCCTACAAAGGACCAGCTGGCAGATATTCTTACTAAAGCACTACCTAGAGAGACTTTTGATAAGTTTACATCCAAGCTGAGACTTTACAATATATACTCTCCAGCTTGAGGGGGAGTGTAGATTGGAGGTGTTTAAAATAGATAAATTATCTTTTGTATATCTTATCTCTTAGATGTTTTATCTCTAGCCTAACTCTTATCCTAAAGTGTAGATAAAGATAAAGATTTAGAGATAGCCTAGCTAAGGTAAAACACTTGTACATAGGCCTTTATAAAGGCCAAGTTTTCTGTAAATAAAGATTAAGAAAATCAGAGTAAGAATTGCCTCTGCTCAAATACTTCTTGTTTACAGACAATACATCTTACATTAAAGATTAAATTTTGTAGATATAAAATAAGTTCTCAACTTAGCTTAATGGTTACACATTGATGTAATGTGTTCTTGGTTCAAATCTCCATTGAGGCATTTTGCTTATTTTTGAGGTTAGGAAAGTATAAGTTAAATATTAATTTGGATAAATCTTAACCAAATTCTAAGCTTAGCTTAGTGGTCCCAAGATTGAATATGCCGAAGAACAGTGCCCAGACCATTTTTTACTTTTATTTGTTCAGAATCAGGAGGTGATACGTGTCAGCTCATGGTTGGTCTAATAAAAAACACTATTTAACCTACTGGCAAAGAGAGAGACGTTGACGTGGAATATAATTTTTTACCAAGTCAGCAATTCTGTTAGATTTTTAATAAGGGGGACCAAAATAGGAAAGATATCTAACGAGATGAACGATTTCGACGAAAAAATTAGTTCGGTGACCAAAATAGAAAAAGGATGATAGTTAGTGACCACTAGTATAGTTTTCCTTTTTTTTTTCTTTTATTCATTTCTTTTTTATTTTATCATCTTCCCCGAATATGAATATTTTACGACTTGATATATTATTATAAGAACATATTAAAAATGTGAAAAATATACTATGTGATAGGTTACCCATCACCCAGGAACCTGTGACTCCTTGGGTCATGTCCGAACCCAAGTCCATACCACAATCAGATTCGGAAGCCTTTCCCAAATTATTTGAGGAAGTCCACTCCTCAATCAAAATCTTATCCCCCAAGATTTTTTTTTACCAATATACTTCTAAACTTCCATTAAAAAAGAACATTACAACATGGATGAAAGTTTTGAAGGAAGAGAAGAATATAGCCATATAAAGGATAACCCAATCAGCTACTCGATTACAAGCACGCGACATAAAAGAGAAAACACAGGAAGAGAAGAATATAGCCATATAAAGGATATCTTCTTCAACACCCGCAGACTCTCAAGTAGAAAGGGAGCCTGAAAAAAGCATGTCAATGACCCCTTTGCAATTAGATTCCACAATGACATGATCGTAACATGATCGCAAAGCCAAGATGACCCCAAGCCTGATCGCAAATGCCTCAGCTGATAAAGCAGATGAGGCTAAAAGGGTCGTCGAATCGCCATTGAGGAGAAAACCGAAAAAATCACAGGCAATAGCAGCCACAACTGCTTTCCCAGTCACCTTATCAAAAGCCGCATCACAATTGACTTTGATAGTTCCAAATGGTGAGGGGTCCAAGTCGAGGGCTCAGAAGATGGCTTAGGGGCAGTCAGGTGATTCCTCATTTGGGCCTTTGAGAATTCTGCGAAGGCACTTTCCGCTCGAGTCCATACCTCCTACAGTGCTTCAACCATTCCCTCAAAGACAAAATCATTCCAAGATTTCCACATAGCCTATAAAAGAAATGCAATAAGAGCACACCCTTCCTCATAATGACCAAACCTGGAGAGGCCGATGATTTTTCCCCACCATTTTGCAAAATCGAGAAAACCATGGAGGTGCTCCACATGGGAAAAAGAATAACTGAAACTAGAGGCTCTCCACATGGCTTGAACGAAAGGATAGAAAAGCAGGAGGTGCTCAACGCTTTCAGTAGCATTTCCACAGTGAGGACAACAATCCGATCCTTGGAAGGACCCATGGAAACAAGCAGCTAAGATACCCTTAGTAGGAAAAATATTATGGCAGAGCTTCCAGACGAAGAGTCGAATCTTTGTGGGTGCTTTCAAACTCCAGATGAACTTCCAAACTGCTTGTTTTTGGTCAAGGGCTTCACTAGAGGAAGGTTTGCAAACCAGATCGTGCTTTTCTTCGAGAAAATGATATCCAGAACGGACGGAGTACATCCCATCTTTGGAAGCAGCCCAGACCAGAGAATCTTTGGTCGTCAGGCCTTCAATGAGAATAGTCATAATAGCTTCAACTTCTTCAGCGAAAAAAAGACTCTCAAGTTTACCTCGATCCCAGGACTTGCGATCATCTCCCATAAGGTTGAAAATCGTGAGAACATTGCATCCGGGGGGGGGGGGGGAGGGCTTAGTGATCCACTTGTCATATCAGATAGAGATACTTCTACCATTTCCGACCTTCCAAAGTGAGCCCTCTTGAATGACTTTAATTCCTTCTCGAATACCAATCCAAGCCCAAGAAGAATTTGAGCATTTCCGAGCATTGAACAAGTTTCCATTTGGGAAATAAATCCCTCTAAGAGTTTGTGCAAGAACAAATTCTGGATCCTTTAGAATTCTCCACATAGTCTTGGAAACAAGGGCACGGTTGAAGGTTTTGAGGTCCCTAAACCCTAGGCCTCCCTTGTTCTTTGGAAGACACAATTGCTTCCATTTAATCTAGTGGATACCTCTTTCTTTGGCATTAGAGTTGTTCCACCAAAAGCGTCCCTCCAGTGAACATAATTCATCATAGAATGTGGTAGGAAGAAAAGAAACATTTCATGACATACAACAGCTTTAATCAAAACCTCTTTACCCGCTTGGTTCAGAAAGTGATATTTCCATCCTTTAAGTTTATTACGAACGCGCTCCCTAATAAACTGGAGAGCCTCCTTTTTTATTCTTCCCCAAAAGGAGGGAAGGCCAAGATACTTACCGTCCTCTTCTATAGAACTAAAGCCAAGAAAAGAGGAGAGTTGTTATTTGAGGTTTCCACTTATGTTAGGAGAGAAAAACACCAAAGACTTGGAAAAGTTCACAATTTGCCCTGTCATAGTTTGGAACTTGATTAAGATTCTCAAGACCGAAGCACAATTCCCATTATTTGCTCGTGAGAAAAGAAGGCAGTCATCAGCAAACATCAAATGCGTCAGAGTCAAACACCTTCTCTTAATCTTAAAGCCATCAAAGCAAGATGATTCAACTTCTCTAGCAATGAGTCAAGAAAAGATATTTGAAACAAACATGAATAAGAAAGGTGAGAGAGGATCCCCTTGTCGTAGTTGTAGGGCGTGTAGGTGTTCCATTTTTGTGAGAGCGCAAGTGCACACTCCTGCCAAGTTATAGTATAAAAGATTTCGAATCCCACGAGGATTGGTCAGCTTGGTTCGATTTGTAGTTCCTGCACAAGGAAAAGTAAAAACACAAATAAGTTGATTGTTGAGATGAAGAGTAAAATAACATAAAACACAAATGACAAAAAAGGTGATTCAGGTTGATAAAGCAGGCATGGTTATGCTGCCACTTAGTGTGAAACTGCGTTGTAAAGGTTAAGTTGTTTTGTGCTGCCACGATATGCTGCCTCGGCGGGTAATGGACAGCAGCTACGAACCTGTCACGCGGCTGCAACGGGTCTCTGCCCCTGCAACTTTCGCTGTCTCAGCAGGTGGAATGGAAATAAGTCATGGCGGCAAGTCTGGCAGTTACTCTAAGTTCGACAGAGCAATTCTTAAGTGATCCTTCCTATGTCTAGCCAAGGATTCTGTCACCACATGATGTAGGCAATACTTAGCAATCTCAGCGTAAACTTAACACAGACAGTCGACGTTTGGTTGCTTCTTTTAGCCGCTTAAACTCGAACTTATGTCTAAGCCGAATTAGTCAACACCTCGACATGATGAGACCGTACTTAATTCTTTCGCGAGCCTTACACTTTCGTGCCCGAAAAATGAATTTCTTCAACTGGACTTTTGGAACTAATTGAAGAAGTGAAGACCATGAATTAAGTAAACTTGGAATATTTTATTGAAACAACTAAAAAACATAATATAACCATCTCACAACTAATTTACAACATAACCCTAAACCCTAGAGAAGTTTAGAACATGGCGACGACAAAGAACACTTTAGCTATGTCTATAGAAAACCTAAGATCTCCCCTATGATTTGCTAAATACATGAGGTTTATATAGGCAAAGATCTAGTCTAAGTTCTTCTTGGAGTAGAAGTCCTTGTTGGAGTAGAAGTCCTCAAAAGGCTGTATAAAATGCAACTTTAAATTTGACTTCTTTGAGTTGAATATGGACTTCTTTTCCCTTTGCCTTGTTTCATAAGTAAGCTCGTTCTTCTCCTCCAGCGGCTTTGTCTGCTGCTCCAGACGTTAGAAAATTGAGTGGATAACATCGTTAGAATCAGGATTTTCTGCTCTACCAATCACACTCCAATTTACCAACTCCTCACTTTGCTTCCCTAGGCAGTAGGATGGGCGGCGGAAGCTACTCGGCAGCTGTTGTTTCTGTCTGAAATTGCATCAGTACAGCTCCTTGGTCTGCTGCCTCAGCATCATGTCCTCAGCTCCTCTTTCCACTATCAGCCTTTAGCACCTAAAACCAAAAATACACTAAAATAGTACCTTTCTTCACAAATTCCAAGATAATCTATAAAAAGGTAAATTAAAGAAACACTGTAAAATGCAATGCATGATCCTAATTATGCCTAAAATGAGCTCAAGAACATCAATAATATGAGCAGGAATGTGCAGATAAAATAGAACTTCTAGACACTTTACACCCCCCCAAACTCGAACTATTGCTTGTCCTCAAGCAATGCAACCTAACTAGTAAACCTGCCCTGGTACGTAAGTAAAAAAGAAAACCTAGTTTTTAACTTGATTCCATACCTAAAGGCCGTGGCACCTATAAGAAGTTTGTGAGAGGGAATAACATGAAATAACTTAGAATTTAAATTTTAGTGCCAGTGCAGTGTGTGCAGGTCTGTGTACATGCTGATTATGCCGAGTATGCTAAGTAAACAGAGAATGCTGAATAAAATAAAAAAAGGATATAAGATTTCCGCCTAGGCGACACCTTTTAGCACTTCTTCCTCTCTTTTTTCTGATCATGACAGTGAGGGCTTCAGCTTATCGCAACTACTCTTATGGCTTGAATTTAGGATAGGAGAAAACTACAGAACTCCGAACCCATTGAGTAGAGTCATTGTAACCCCCTTAGCCCGGCCTAGGCGGTTGACCCGAACTACGAAGATTACACGGGGAAAATCAAAGTCAACCCGAAAGTCAACCTTGATTAACGACCCTTTTTTTCTTTTTAAACTTGTCTAGATGCACATTAACCCTAAGCATACTCTTGAGAAACTCATACGTGAAAAACACAACGATCAAATTATAATAAGGGACCCAATTGCAAAAATCACAAATATTAGGGACCAAAATGTAAAATCTGGAAATTTGAAGGCCTTAACTGATTTTTGAGTTACCAATATCAAATTAATCATATTACATGCTTCTCTGCCAAATTTCACCTTAATCAGACATCTCAAACTCATGCAATTGCAAATACAAATTTTAGGACTAAAACGTAAAGCTTACAAACCTCAAAACCATTCAAATCAGTGCCCAACGGTCACCTGTTTCGAAACGGTGTTGACCGTTCCGAAACTTGGGTTCGTTTCGAGACCTGTTTCGAAATAGGGCCTTCTAGTGGCCAAATCATTTCGGAACGACCTCTATCCGTTTCGATACACGAAGGCCATTATAGGTCCCCGGCAGCGTGGTCTCCAGTTCTACATGATCGTTCAACATGTAGTCACGACATGACCGTCGTCCTCCTGCCGCAGGCGGGTCACCGACAGGCGGGATGTCTTCACCGGCAGGCTGATTACGGGCCATCTGCTCTAGCTGTTCTTCAAGGTACTCGTTCCGATCTAAAAGGTAGCGAATCTGTTTCTTGAGATTGAAGGAACGTTCGATCTCCGGATCTAATTTATACTCAGGATCTTCGCCTCTTTTCGATCTGCGCATAAACAAGAAAACCTTGTGAAAAGCAAGAGTTTAAAACGCGAAAGAAAATAAAAATAAAAACAAAAACAAAAACGAAAATAGAAACAAAAAGTGCAAGGAAAGAAAGGTGTAGTTATGTTGCCAATCCCCGGCAACGGCGCCAAAAACTTGTTGCGTGTAAAATAGTCTTTCGCAATTGTAGTGCAAGTATACACGACGCAAGTAGTAAAGTGATACAAAGTATCGGATATCGTCTCCACAGGGATTGGGCTAATAGCTTCACCTAAATTCACTGCACGAAAATAAAGGAAATAATTAAGAATTGTCACGAGAATAATAAAGTGAAAACGTAATTAAAAGGAATTGAGATATCAAGGTAGAGAGAATGGGCTGGTATTGAGTTGCTCAGTAGTGTAGGTATTGAATTGCTTAGGATCTCCAGTTCTGTCGTCGCACCCGTCGTCGACAGCACCTGTCGCGGCGTCTGTCCGTTAGCTGTCGCGGCAGCAAACACTAACTCCGTACTTCAAGCTTGGCAAGAATCCCAGATCTGCCTTGCCCTATCCCTAGGCACAAGTCTGTCGATGATCACGTCTTTGATGATACCTCCCGGCGTGAATCGAAGGATGAACACCGATGTGTATGAATTCTTCCTTAGCCACTTAACCTCGCCTTATCCCTAAGCACGAGATGGTTCAACTATAAACTAGAGAACGCGCTTTTATCTCTTTCGTATACTTAACTCTCCCGATGCTAAGTAAATGGATAACCTCACAATGCTCTCCCGATGCTCTTGCAAGATATTAAAACCAAGATAAAAGAACTTGAAGTTTATTTTATTGAACTTGAAAAATCCTAAAACAAAGCAACCCTTGCAACTACTTTACAAAACAACCCGTAGCCCTAGGGGGAATTTAGAACATATCGGTGACAGGTAATCGGCAGGGTTTTGGTTTCGGTTATGGGGTAGTCGGCTATACCCTAGGTTTAATTTATGTCCTTTATATAAGCTTTGGGCTCAAGTTATCTAAGGTAACAAGGATTACAACTTTAATTAAAAGTAAGATTCTAATAAAGACTAAATCTCTAAGGATTCCTACTTTTCAGCCGCCTCCTTGTTTCATGGGAATTCTTCTCCTTGAGCTTTGGCTTGACATCTCTTTTGATCCGGGGCTTGGAAAAATATTCGGCTTCCACACGACAGACGAGCAGATTTTTCTCTATCTATCGAGGTCCACTTCACTTTTCCTCTTCTTGAATCTGCTGTCATCACACTGTCACGACAGGTCCGTGACATGTTCGTCTTCTTCAGCTGCTTGTCCAGTTCAGCTCTCCTGCTTATCTGCCCTGCGCCTGCCTTCGACATCTACTGTGATAGTTACCTGCAAAAATAGCCATCTTTCAGTAGAATCCGTGCCTTTTATATAATTGTGATGTTTTATTGAAAACTAACCTAAATGCAATGCAATGATGCTTGAATGCAGCAGAAATGTGGGTTTAAAAAGGTGTAAATGATAGAACTTTTACACACTCAACAGTATCGAAACGATGTTGCTCAAATTTGAATATGCCAAAATGCGTATCGAAACACCTAAGAGGTGTTTCAAAACAGGTAACAAATTTTCAAATATTTTAGATTCCAATAACTGTCAAGTAACGACTATATCATTAAATGCTCAAATTTGAAAAAACTTAACCCTCGTACCAATACGATAAAGGCCGTATCGAAACATTGTTAAAAAATTAAATGCCCAAATGAAGGTCGTATCGAAACGGGCAAAGCCGTATCGAAACAGAAATTTCCAGTAAGCTCTTAAGTTCAAGCCGTATCGAAATTCCTGGGGGCGTATCGAAATGCTTGGGAGATTTTGTGAAATTTGACTTTAAGACACTTAGAAAATTTTATAGGGTTTAAGTTTTGACTTTAAAACATTTTAAGTCTAAAATTTACTTGTCAATTGTGAGTCTTTTGAGTGCTTAAAAATTTATTTACTTTGCAATTTGGTCCTTAGACTATTTGTTATATAAAAATCAAACATTGGTTTTACAATCTCCCCCTTTTTGATATAGCAAAACCAAAATAAATTTTTAAGTAAACTCCCCCTAAGTTTAAGCTAGGTTTTGTAAGAGTTTGGAAAAATTTAGCTTAACCCTTCTCCCCCTTTTTGTTAGATCAAAATCATAATAATTCAATGAGGAAATAAGCAATATAAAGCAAACACTTTAAATTTCATTAAGCATAAAATCATAATAGTTCAAAGCAAATATGAATCCAAACTTAAATCCTAAAAACATAATTCAAAAACAAGAAATCAAAGCATAGGTCCAAAAAGGAAATAACATAGATAGGTGCATAAAAGGAAATCCTAAATGAGATGATATGCAATGAGATGCAAAGGGCCACGACTCGTCGCCATCTTCATCTTCATCGGTGCTCATTCTAAATTGCCTCCACCTCCACTCTCCATAAAAGCCGATAAAGGAGATGTCCATCGATGTTTTTTGAGTTTCAACCGAAGTGAGGCGATTCTCAACACCAAGAAATCGCTCCTCCAAGGATGTGAAATGAGTGTTAATGGCGGCAAAATCAGAGGTCACGGAATTATCCAACGAAACAATGTTGGCTTGCAAGCTAGTGAATTGCTCGGTGAGAAAAGCCATGAGAGCTTCATTGTTAGACTGAGCAACTTGAGCTTGAGGTGCCACTTGAGGTTCGGGGGCCGCGATTGGAGGAGGATTCTCAAGACGAACCCATTCTCCATTAATGTAGTGAACTTTTTAACGGCCAAGAGTTCTCTCATCAATGGGATCATTGAGAGGTTCCAGAAAATCAAGAGAGTAATCGATCACCAATTTTGAGAACATATAGCTCAACGCGGTTCCATACGTGAATGAAGAGACAAGATCCAAGCTATAATTTTGGACAAGATACACCATCTCGGCAAAGATTTGGTTGAATTTCTTCGCGAAAGCACCGAAGCCAAAAGTTGTCGACTTGACAGATGTGGGAGAACTTTCCTCTAGATGGATGAAACCACTAAGAGATCATGAGGTGAAGAATACGATCATGTGCATCAAGAATCGTAACGGAGCCACCAAGAGTATGTCCTAATGAGATTTCATCCGAAATACCATCATCTTCAAACCTAAAAACATTGACCAAAACTTGAGGATCAATCTGAATCTTCTTCCCCATTATGTATGATTCTATAGCAATCACTTGAGAGCGACCGACATTGGAAATACATCGGGCATTGACATAAAAAGAAGGACCATGTTGCGGTACAAAATCCCGGGTATGCTCAAAAGGTCATGAAATTCCAACGCCTTGATAAATGAAGATAACAAAATTTAAAACGTCCAGAATCTAAAAAGGCATAGAAGTGACACGCTCATGTCGGATTTGATGATTTTGGTAAAGTTTGAAGTTGTTGTGGACGTCATTGGTTCTAAGACTCTTTTGAAAAAGGAGGGTGAGGTTAGGACGAGCTTCTTCTTCATTGATGTTTGAACTCTCACCAGCTTTCTCTGTTCTTGCCCTCTTCCTAGGACCCATATTCAAAATCTGAAAGCAAATCAAGGTACAAAACACATGTAAGCATAAATCAACCAAATTGAATCCAATAGGAAATCCAATGTTCAAGGTATTGATAAAAAGCTATACAATATAGTTTAAAAACATATACAAATATAAAAATAATTTTTGGTAAAAAGAGTTGTATACCTTGAGATGTGATTATGGATGAATGAATGGATGATAATACACCAAATTGATGAACTTGTTTAGACTTTATTTGACAATCAAAAGCCCTTAAAGATTTGCTTGAAAAACAAAGGGATTTGATGGGTATTCATAGGAGAAAATTATACGGTTAGGGTTTTTGAAAGAGTTTGAATTTAATTAAAAGTTGTTTTAATTTGGAAACCCTTTTAATGACTCATTAAAAGCTGTTGCGGCCACACGTATCGATACGCCATGTAGCGTATCGAAATAGGTGTACCGATACGCTTCAAAACTGTGCCAAAACACGAGTCCATATCGGTACATGTATAAACCGTATCGAAACATGATCGATACCCGTATCGAAACGCTTCCTAGCCGTTTCAATACTGATTTCGGTAGAAACAAGTTTAGGTTTCTTTCTAAAAGCCCGTATCGAAACACCTTTACACATTTCAATACGCCCTAGCTAGAATATGCATTCTGGGCATGGAATGAAGAACCCGTATCGAAACGCCTTCAGCCGTTTTGATACACATGTGCCAGAAAATTTATTTTGGGCAACAAGGAGCTCAAAAATTCGATTTTAATTGAATCTAAATGCATATGTATGATGTATGAGCAACATGTATGGACTAAAAACGGATACATACTCCCCTTAGCAACAAGCATAGATGCATCAAGGAGCAAAATCACATAAGCGTGACAATCACATAAATTCAAGCAAATTTTTGACCTTAAGAGGCTCTAAAGGGTCAAGGAAGGCTGGTTAGACCTAACTCTCTCCTAAGAGTCCAAAAACGATCTTTGTCTAGAGGTTTGGTAAAGATGTCTGCTAATTGGTTCAATATGTTAACATACTCTAGAACTACTTCTTTCTTCAAGACATGATCCCTAATGAAATGATGTCTTATTTATATGTGTTTGGTTCTAGAATGTTGGATGAGATTCTTAGTGAGACATATGGCACTAGTGTTGTCGCACTTAAAGGGTATGGTACCTACGTCAACTCCATAGTCTAAAAGTTGTTGCTTCATCCAAAGGACTTGAGCACAATAACTTCCCGTCGATATGTATTCTGCTTCGGTGGTAGATAAGGCTACACTATTTTGTTTCTTATAGAACTAAGATATGAGCATACTACCTAGGAATTGACATGTTCCAAAGGTACTTTTTCTATCTATCTTACATCCCCCATAATCTACATTGAAGAAGGCATGTAAGTCAAAGGATGAGTCTCTAGGATACCATAGACCTAAACAAGGTGTGTCTCTAAGGTATCTAAAGATTCTCTTAACGAATATAATGCGTGATTCTCTAGGACTAGCTTGGAACCTAGCACACAAGCAAACACTAAACATAATGTCGGGTCTACTTGCAGTAAGGTAAAGCAAAGATCCAATCATAGAACGATAAAGCTTTAAATCAACACACTTACATCCTTCATCTTTGTCAAGCTTAATAGAAGAACTCATTTGAGTGGCTTGATGTTTCACATTCTCCAAGATAAACTTATTGAGCATGTTCTTGATGTACTTAGCTTGATTGATGAAGATTCCATCCTTCCTTTGTTTTATTTGGAGTCCCAAAAAGAATGAGAGCTCCCCCATCATGCTCATCTCAAACTCACCTTGCATTAACTTAGCAAACTCTTAAAAAAATAACTCATTAGTAGAACCAAAGATAATATCATCAATATAAATTTGAATTACTAAGATGTCTTTGACATTTGTTTTAATGAAAAGTGTAGTGTCCACATTACCTTTTTCAAATCATTTTCAACCAAAAAGTTTGAAAGCCTTTCATACCAAGCTCTAGGAGCTTGTTTCAAACCATATAAAGCTTTAGTTAGTTTAAAACATGGTTTGGAAAATTTAGATCTTCAATACCGGGTGATTGTTCAACATATACTTCATTTATAAAACCATTTAAAAACGCGCTTTTGACATCCATTTGAAAAATCTTGAATTCGTTAAAGCATGCAAATGCAAGAAGCATCCTAATAGCTTCCATTCTAGCTACGTGTGCATAGGTTTCATCAAAATCAATTTCATCTTCTTGAGTGTAACCTTGAGCAACAAACCTAGCCTTGTTCCTCACCATGGTACCACTCTCATCTAGTTTGTTTCTAAAAACCCATTTAGTCCCTATAGTAGATTTATTACTAGGCATATCAACTAATGTCCAAACTTTACCCCTCTCAAATTGATTTATTCTTCTTGCATGGCCAATATCCAAAAATAATCTTTTAATGTTTCTTTAATATTTTTAGGCTTAATGCATGAAATGAATGCAACATTGTTCATAAGTCTAAGAGAGGATCTAGTGGTTACCCCTTTGGATGGATCACCCAAAATTTCACCACCATTGACATAGTTGAACTCTCTTGGGTAGCTCACTTCCTTTTCCTCTAGAGTCGTGTCCTTCAAAGCTTCTAGAGGTGGATCTTCTGTTTCTTCCTCTTTGCTTGGAACCTCGTCCACTTTTGATGATTGTCCACCATCATTAGCTTCAATGATTCCTACATCATCATCATCACAGGAATCCTTCCTTGGAAGGAGGTTATCACCGAAAACCACATGTATTGACTCTTCTACAACTAAAGTTCTTTTGTTAAACACTTGATAGGCTTTAGAATTTAAAGAGTAACCTAAGAAAATAGCTCCATCATTTTTTGCATCAAATTTACCTAAATTATATTTTCCATTATTTAAAACAAAACACTTACATCCAAAAGGATGAAAATAGCTAATGTTAGGCTTTTTTGATTTTAAAATCTCATAAGGAGTTTTCTTTAAAACTGACCTAATCATTACTCGATTTATAATATAGCAAGAAGTGTTTGTGGCTTCCGCCAAAAAATACTTAGGTAAATTGTTTTCACAAAACATGATTCTAGCCATTTCTTCTAAAGTTCGATTTTTCCTCTCAACTACCCTATATTGTTGAGGAGTGCGAGGTGCGGAAAAGTTATGGCTTATACCATTTGTGTCACAAAAATCCTCAAATCCTAAATTTTGAAATTCGGTTCCATGGTCACTTCTAATGTGTGAAATTTATTGACCAAGGTCATTTTGAGTGATTTTTAAAAATGTGATGAACTTTTTTAAAGCCACATCCTTAGCACTTAAAAAGCGAACCCAAGTGTATCTAGAGAAATCATCAACTAAAACAAATGCATATGATTTCCACCCAAGCTTATAGTCATAATTGGCCCAAAGAGATCCATATGGATCAATTGTAATACCCTACTAGTTGAAACATCATTAATAGGTTTAAATGAGGTTCTTTTGTTTTTACCCTTAGCACAACCATCACAAATTTTATCTAAAGAAAATTTTATCTTGGGTAAACCTCTTACTAGATTTTGGGTAACTAATTTCTCTAAAACACTCATGCTAGCATGTTCTAGTTTCCTATTCCATAACCATTCATCATGTTCATCTTTAGCTACAAAACATGCATTGGAAACATGTATGTCATCTAAATGCACCATATATATATATATTACCTATGTGATGAACTATGAGCATTATCTTATTAGTTTCAATGTTCATAATTTTGCACCAATTAGCATAAAAAAGAACATTAAAACCTTTATTGCATAATTGACCAATGCTCATCAAATTATGTTTTAGACCGTTGGCATATAATACATTTTCAATGAGTATGGAAGAGTGATTACCAATGGAGCCTATTCCTTCAGTATAACCTTTGGAGTTGTCACCTGTGATAAGGTTTTTTTAGAAGGAAAGGACAAACCTTGAAGTGTCCTCACGTTTTTAGAAAATTCGATTAAAAAAAGGGAACTTCTTTTGAAAATTTCAGATTTCGAAAAAAACCTTAAAATCTTTTTTGGAGTCGCCACCGGCCACTGAGGTAGCCGGACACCATAAAAACTACAACCAGAGATTCGTTTGAAAGGGTTCGGGAGTTGGTTACGTGTGGGGAAGGGTTAGCACCCCCATCATGCCCAGAAATCGGTACCAAAACAATTGTTGCTTTTAAATCGATGGAAATTGTTTGAAATTTAAAATGAGTTTAATTAGGGGTTCTTAATCGAAAATTAAACTTTAATCGTACGAGCCTTATCAAATTGGCGGTTTCGAATTAATTAGACATTTAATTAAAAAGGATGACTGTACACCGGACCAAAGACTAAACCGACATCATATAAGTCTGACTGACGTGGTAGTTCAGGGTTCGGATCCCGTACGTCACCTTCATGCATGATGCAAGAAGATAAAATATGGTGTCATGGTCTTATTCGTTTTAATTACGAATTTTACCTTTAGACGATGCGAATTAATCCGAATATTCGAGGAATATCCAATAAGCTAGGATATTTCGACTCGAATACGCGAATTAATAAGTATCTCCTTTTTATGATTAGAATTAATTATTATGCGAACAAAATATTCGAGAAACATAAAAAACTAAGCTCTGCGGGCATTTAAACCATAAATTGCATACATATTAAAACAATATCATACACTTAAAACCATATATCATATCAAAAACAATGTAATAATCATCATAATAAAATTAAAGCCAACATGTATAAAATAAATAAATAAAATAGGGATTGAAATTTAATAAATGTAAATACGAGGCACAAAAAAAGAAAATGCATAATGTAGGGACCAAAATAGTAAATTACCCACTAAAAAAACTAATTAAAACGCGAAACGAGACCAAATTAAAAAGAAACAGAACCTAGAAAGGATCAAAATGGGAATTAACCCACTCGAAAATCAACCAAACACAAAACATGGACGGAATTAAAAGATTTTGAAAAGCTGAAGGGACTGGGGAAAGGATTTTAAAACGTAGAAGCCCATTGGGCGCGATTAAAGCGACACTAAGGCCCTTAAAACGCAATTAAACCCATTTTAAAACCTTAAAACACTATAAAACGACGTCTTAAAACACTTTAACCTCTTTTGCCTAACCCTAATCCTTCAAACTCTCTCCACACTCTCGTTCGAAAATCCGAGAGCCTAAACGTCGCTCCGGTTGCCGTTAACCGGTACCGGAGACCTAAAAAGAAAGCATTTCGTCCCTTTTCCGAGATCTTTCGAAACCAAAAAACCAAAAAACCTTTTGTTTCGCGAAAACAAAACCAGAAAAATCTTTTCTTTGTTATCTTTCAAAAACCGAAACCCCAAAACAGTTTTAAACACCCTTTCCGGCGTTAGCTTTCTTGCCGATTCACCTCGTCGCTCCAGAAGGGAAGCATGGGCTTATCACCAGTGAACGAAAAGATGAAGAAGCCGAAACGACGAAGGTAAAAAAAGACGAAACCCTAAAATTCTTTTTTATTTTTTATGCTTCGAAATGAAAAATGGGAAGACGATGTACCTCTGGAAACTTTGAGGTTTTTGCTTCTATTGATCTCTGAAAAATCTCCCCTTTTTTACTTAGGGATTACAGTGCGGTTTCAGGTTTTATAGCCCGAAAAATTACATTTTTTTAATTACATGTAATTGAATGGAAAATCCCTATTGGTTGCCCATTTTCTTGTTTGTATTCATCTGATTTTTGGTTTGTTGCCTCTGAAATTTCTGGTATTTTTGTTGTTGCGCGTTTTTTTCCTTATGACATTTTGTTTGTTTTTGCTGCATGTGAGGCCGGCTGTGAGGAGGGGACCAGAGGAGGGTGCTACGGGACGTGGACGGTCGTGCGTGAACTGGAGCATATCTGGACGGCCTGAGGACTCGAAGAGGCGGGCGTGCGATGCACGCAAGAGTGAGGGAGACAGGCATACACGACTTGGGAGTCGAGGAGCCGTGCGTAGACGCGTGGGGATTCTGGAGACTTCCCTGCTTCGATCCTGGCCGTTGATGGTGATCTTCATCCAACGGCCCAAGAGTTGGCACCGCGGAGCAATGGTTAGGGCACCCTAGGGCTTTCATTCGAGGCTTGATCTGGGCTGTCAGATTTGGATTAGATCTGACGGTGGAGGATTGGCTGCGCGAAACAAAGAGACTTATCAGATTAGGTTTTTTTTGGTTAGGTTGGCCCAAACGGGCCTTGTAATTTATTATTTTTTGGGCTTAAAATATATGTAAATGGACTTTTATTATTAATAAACTTTGGGCTTATATTATTTAATGTATATTGGGCTTCACTTTGGTTTAATTATAATAATATTAAATAATAATAATAATAATAATAGATAGATAATAATAATAATCATAATCATAAGAACAATAATAATAATAGTAATAATATTGGTAATAATGATAAATAATAATAATAGCAAAAACAATGTTTAATAATAATAGATAACAATAACAATAGTAGTAGATAATGATAATAATATAAATAATAATAATAATATCAATAATGGTATTTAGTAATAATAATAGTAATAGATAATGATAATGATAATAGAGTTGGTAGTAATAATAGTAGTAATAATTATAATAACATAATATTGGTGACAATATAAATATTATAATACTAATAATATATTTTTTTATTTTATTTTTTCATCATATGATACGTAATTAATTAAAACTGAAGCCCATTATTTAAAAAATAAAAAAACGGGTTTACACCCCAGACAAAATATGTGATTACAGCTGCCCCCTTTGCTTATATTTGTGGAACAAGAATAAAGCAAATGCCATAAGCACCAATTTTGTCCAACTTCCCTGTTTGGATCCTGAGTCAACATGCACTTGAACTACTGGCGGTTCGGAAATCGATATGGGAAAATGCAACGGTTGTAGAGGCTTGAAGATGTCCTTCTCATTTCGACATTCTTTAACCCTTCGAGGTCTGAACTGATAGACCATTAGTGGGAAATAAAAGCTCCATTCTCAAAGTGCCCGAACGGATAGGCAGACCCCATTCTCTTCAAGCCCGAACGGATAGCCGGGTTCCATTCTCCTCATACTTGAACGGATAGGTGGGTTCCATTCTCAAAATGCCCGAACGAATAGGCGGGTTCCATTCTCCTCATGCCTGAATAGATAGGCGGGTTCCATTCTCCTCATGCCTGAACGGATAGGCGGATTCCATTCTCCTCATGCCCGAACGGATAGGTGGGTTCCATTCTCCTCATGCCCGAACGGATAGGCGGGTTTCATTCTTAAAATGCCCGAACGGATAGACGGATTCCATTCTCAAAATGCCCAAACGGATAGGCAGATTCCATTCTCAAAATGCCCGAACGGATAGGTTGATTCCATTCTCAAAATGCCCAAACAGATAGGCGGGTTCCATTCTCCTCATGCCCGAACGGATAGGCGAGTTCCATCCTCAAAATGCCCGAACGGATAGGCGGGTTCCATTCTCCTCATGCCTGAACGGATAGACGGGTCTCCATTCTCAAAATACCCGAACGGATAGGCGGATTCCATTCTCCTCATGCCTGAACGGATAGGCGAATTTCCATTCTCAAATTGCTCGAACGGATAGGCAGATTCCATTCTCCAAATGCCTGAACTGATAGGCGGATTCCATTCCCAATATGCCCGAACGGATAGGCGGACTTCCATTATGGAAAAGCTTTAATATACCTGTCAAAAATAGGAAAAAATGATATGGTGATGTGAGTTAGCATGCCCCTAATCCTAGGGATGCCTAACTATAAATGATGCATGAATTATGACATCAAAATTGCTCAGACGCTTTCGTCTTCCGGATTGGTCAACCTCGACCCTCTTCTTGTTTTCTTCTTTTTCTCAATCTCTCCGGGCTTTCTCATCCTTGCCAAATCTCCCTTTTTGTCTCTTCTTGAAAGATTACTGTTGACTTCCACTGGTCAGAATAGACATAACACTTCTCGTAGTGCTCGTTCTCAAAACATTGCCCCTATTCAAGTTGGGTGCTCAACCATTCTCTCCGTCTTAACTTAATACGACGACTTCTCTCTTATCAACACATTGGAGGAAGGCACATGCCCCCAATTCCTTGAACTTTCCTCCTAAGTTTATTGAGGTCCATTTCATTTTCTGAAGCAATCAAAGCATTTCAACAGAAACTCGCTTCAAGTCCCTGAACTATAGCATGTACAATTTTACTATTGTCCTTACTATGGCCACTGACGAGCCATCATTTTCATTCATGACCTTGCATTCTAAACTTTATCCCTGAAGCAATGGAAGGAATATTTTTTGTGTTCACTAAAAAAATTAGATTATATCTTCTAATTTCAAAATGAGATGCATTTTCAAAAACTAGGCTTTCTTTTCAAATTATGAATATATCAAGCTAGATTAAATACCCCGAATATCAAGTGCATGAACGACACTACTATGGCTTACCACGGATTGCCTCAAGCATCATGTGTATAGGAGACCTCGAAAGATAAGCTGATGTCTGAAGATGTGAAATTCTCTCCAAGCTATTTCAGCTTTTTAATCAATTAGACCTATCTTCTATAGGATTCGCCTTTATCATTAATGGGTTGTCTCATTTCTTTATGGTTTTGGGAAGTCAACTCATCGCATTCCCTTGGCTCGAAATAAATGATGGAGCAAACAACAAAACCCCGAGCTACTCGACATTGTAATGATTTGAAAATATTACCATCACTCATGAAGCCAAGGTTTTTGATTCGAATGGTGCATAGCAACCTTATTGGTCTTTTTGCTGCAGCGGAGTGCCCCAAAAATTCCACACTCTTATCCGAAAACGCCTATTACCAGGCTTCGAACATTGGAGTGCTTTTGTTATGCTTTTATTATTCTCTCTCTTTTGTCTTTTTTTCTTCTCTTTTTTTTCTTTTTTCTTCCTCTTTTTTTTCTTCTCCTTCTCTTTTTCTTATTCTTTTTTCTTCCTTTTTTTAGCACGGAAGATTCCTGGTTGTTCTCCTGAAAGCCCTAATGCTACGTGTACTTAATTAGATGACCAAATTAACTTGGAGTGTAAGCCACATATTCATCATCTTCACATCTTTCGATTTCCACTAGACAAAGGCTACTCGAAATCAACCTTTGGGGTCAAGGTCAATGTCCCTTGTGCAATTGATATACGGGGACTCAACAGACAAATATATATACACAAAATGAAGAGATAATTGAAACACAAAACACAATGCATCCTTTCATTGAAATTTAAAAAATATGCAATCTTAGGCCCTTACAAAAAGATCTTTGCTACCTTCGGGCAAAGGGTAGCAAAGTTGATTCCACACATTACTTCAAGAAAAAGATTAAAATGCAATGAAATGAAGACAAGCAAACTGAGCACAAAGCAAATTCGGATGCATTAAAACTCTTGACCATCACTAGACTGACCATTCATCACAACCCTTAAGCTTCCTCAAGGAACTCAATCTCCTTATTGTCCATCAGTTCTTGAACCAACTCTTTGAATTCTAGACAACTCTGGATCTCATGACTCGTAGTCTGATGGTATTCACAAAATGATTCATGGCCATCATATACTCCATCCGTACCCTTCTCAATCAAGCTCGCCGTGTACAACTGCTCGAACACCCAACTCAGAGGGGACCTAACTTCCGACACCTCCATCCTCACTTTCTTCGCATCTACCTCTTTGAGGGCATTCACGCCTCGTGCTCTATGGTTCGGAAGCGGGTTGGTCGCCACATTGGGCCCCTCTAATTTGACGACCCTGGTGTTGATCATGTTTTGCACGAGCTTCTTGAACGCCATGCAATTTTCTATCGTGTGCCCCGGTACTCCATCGTGGTACTCAAAATGTTCTTTCTCGTCATACCATGGAGGGTAAGGCGGCTGGAAGGGAGTAACATGATATGGGTGAACCAGATCAGCCTCGTATAGGTGTTTGTACACCTCTTTGTATGTCATGGGTAGAGGGGTGAAGGACATATTCTCTTGTTCCTTCTTGGGAGCCCTACTTTCTCTTCAGTTTGAGCTTTGTGCATTCCCGATTGCGGCTTGAGGCGGTGAGATTGTGAGGTGCTTAGGAGCCTCGTAGGTACTGGTGTTGTTCACCTCATGATCTTTCTTCTTAAATTGCTTCCGAGCATTTTCCCCTCCATCGATCCTACCACTCTTGATAGCTGCCTCGATACGTTCACCGGTCATAACCATATATGAGAAATTACCGATAGGGTTGCTAATCACGCGATCATAAAGGGTTCTCTTCCAATTATCAACAAACATAAGGGAGATCTCATTTTTGCGAAGTGGAGGTTGGACCTGTGCTGCCACATCTCGCCAACACTGGGCGTATTCACAAAGGCATTCATTGTGCCTTTGCTCCAAACCTTGTAGCATGAGTCGGTTTGGGACCATATCGGTTATGTGCCTATACTGATCTGTGAAAGCCTTGGCCAAATCCTTCCACGACCTAATCTGAGCACGAGTCAACTGAATGTACCACCTCACCGCGGGCCCCGCTAAGTTGTCTTAAAAGCAATGAATTGGCAACTTCTCATTGTCGATGAAACCCGTCATCTTTCTACAGAACATGGTTATGTTGGCGGTAGGGCAAGTTGTTCTGTCAAACTTTTCAAACTTCGGCGTCTTGAACTTAGGCGGGATTACCAAGTCTGGAACCAAACTGAGATCTCTAGTGTTCATCGCATATGCCCCTTCTTCTTCCTCCTTTGTACAGAATTTCTCCTCGAGGTCCTTCCGGGTCTCTTCTAGTTGCTTTGAGAATTCCGCCTTGACCTTGTTCAAATTCTCAATCTCATCCAAATTTGGGACACTATCCCTTACATTCTCCACATGATTAAAAACCAGACCTGACGGGGCATGGGTAGAGGCGCCTGCCTGATGTGATGTTGCCCCATCTCCTTGAGTAGCCGCTTCTTGCTAGGGCTTAGGGGTATCAGTGACAAAACCAGGGGAAAGCGAGGGGTCCCCCCTCTCCTGACTAGGGTTTCCAACAACACCCTTTCCTCTTAGATTGGCTTGTAGCAACTGAGATATCTCTTTCATCATATATTGTTGGGACTTGATGATGGTGTCCCTCAATTCTTACTGAGCTCACTCCAACTGACCCCTTAAATCAGCTTCCAACTTAGAAAAACTCTCCTCCATTTGCTTCCTTTGATGGCGAGTAAAGTGTGGATGTGGAATCTTCAATAGTCACGAATGCTACCATGACCCCGAACAATTAATCTCATGACTTTATGATTTAATTCATGCATGACAAAATCATATGGTTAAAGGTAATAAATTAAAAACACGATCGAATGCAAAGAAGTGTTGATTCGACGAACATCCTCATCAAACAACTTTTCATAACGGAGATCAAGTCTTGTTACAACGTGGCAAGAAAATAAATACATAGGGTACAGTTTTCAATAAATTTGCTCACCCCCTTAGCGCGCTCCGGAAACTCCGTTGCCATGGACTCTTTCTTCCGTTATGGAAGTTTTCAACTTTAGACTGTTATCGAATCAACACCTCGTATGAAAATGCTATGAATATGTGCAAAAAATAAACAAAACAAGACAAAAGCATCTGGATTAGTAACAACAATAAAGAACACTGAATACAATAAACGAAAGGAAACACATCAAAGCAGATTAACAATGCCAGACCTATTAGCATGAATTTTAATTCTACGGTTATCCGCATGGCTCTAATAGGGTGGGCTTCTTAAATTCTCACACATGTGGGTTCGGTTCTAATAAAGGGTACCCGAACCTATCTTATCACCTACTAAGGTAACAAGAACTCCAATTTTGGCCCATTACAAGCTTGAGAATTGGTTTTAGTTCAAGAGAAAGCACGACCTAGTGACGTGGAGGGCTTCTCACGTGTCAAAGGCGTGGATTCCGGAAGTGAATTACCGTCCCGTGAAGGGATGCTCACGTGGGTATGGGCGTTTCACTCCCACTTAAGGGACGAAGCTCGGGTATAGAGCTTAATGATCATGGTGCAACACATGTCGATGATTCCTTTGAAATTAAATGAAGAATTAATCCGAAGGCTACCAATGATTAAAGCTCGTATAATTTAAGTAATATTTTCAAAGAAGAACCGTCTCATTAAAGTCAAATTAATTTTAAAAAATTTCCATCATTAAAAGCAACAATTATTTTTTGGCCTAACTCTCCTTTTGTTTCGTAAAAAAAATTGTTGTGCACTTGTTCAATAGTTGTTACTGCAACTTTAATGGCTTGCTTTTATACCCCTTCATTGAATTCTAGCCATTTGGGTGGTTTGCATCATCAATAGAGTCATTGGGCTCTCTCTTTCCCACCATAAATGTAATTCTGCAACACCCCGTATCGGTACACTCGAGCCCATATCGATATTTGTCTCAAAATAGAAAGATTCGTTGTGTGTAATAAAGAGGCTGTATCGAAATGCGGAAAGGCGTATCGAAATGGTTAGAGGTCGTATCGAAAAGGCTATAGGCCATATCGAAATAGTGTTGCTCACATTTGAATCTATCAAAATGCGTATCAAAACACCTAAGGGGAGTATCGAAATGGGTAACAAATTTTCAAATATTTCTGTAAAACCTAATTTGATTTTGATATAACAAATTTGCCTAAGGACTTATTTGCAAATATAAATAAATTTTTAAGTATTTCAAAGTCTCACAAAATTGACAAGCAATTTGAACCAAAACTTATTTTAAGTCAAAACATTCAAACCAAACAAAAATTTCTAATTGTTTTCAAGCCTAGTTTAACAATTACGCTAAGGCGTATCGATACAGTTTTACGTTACTGGAATTTTTATCGACAAAAGCGTACCGATACGGTTATACCCGTATCCATACAATATTCAACATGGGCTTAATTTTATGCTTTAGCGTACCGATACGGTTAACCCCGTATCGATACGGTTTGGTTAGATTTGAGAAATCTTTGCATTTAAGTTTTCGACCGTTGCTTGTCAGTTATGAAATCATCAAATTTTCAAACGGTCATTGGACCGTATTGATTCGCCCTTATAGCGTATCGATACACTTTTTGCCTAAGTTTTACTCAGGATTCCAGTGAGCAAAATCCGTATCGATACGGTCTTTGAGTATTGATACACCCCTTATTTTACATTATATCAGCACCAATACGCTTATACGCGTATCGATACACCCCTCTTAAATGTACACAACGACTCTTTCTGTTTTGAGACAGGTATCGATACGGTTGTTCGTGTATCGATACAGTAGGTTGCATAAGTGCGTTTATTGCGGGAAAAATAGAGCCCAACGACTCTATTGATGATCTCAACCACCAGAACGGCTAGAAATCAATGCAAGGGTATAACAACAAGCCTCCAAAGCTACAACAACAACAACTATTAAACATATTTGCAACATCCAAGCATACATCCAAACCCTTTGAGCTTAAAGAGTCAAAATTTTGTAACCCCCACTTGTGCAATTTTCATTTATCATTTTCTTTCAAGTTTGGGGAGTGATTACTTGTAATTGGACAATATATCAACCTTGTGAGAGGTATTTTTTAGATTGACATTCCTTTTTTGTATTGAGAGAGTCTTAGTTAATCTTTGGGTAGAAATATTAACCGATTTGTAAAGGTTACCTCCTAAGCCTAGAAAAGAGGAAGAATATCTAGTGGATATTGTTACAAATCCTTAGTGAGAGCTAAGGTAGTGGATGTAGAGTTTTTTCGAAGCTTGAACCACTATAAATTGCCTTGTTTTCAATTTTTACATTTTCAATTTTCTCCCTTCCACTTTAAAAAGCCAATTCACCCCTCTTGGCCAATTTCGATTCGATTGGTCCACTCAACAATTGGTACCAAAGCCTAACTCTTTGAGGGACTCACATCCATAAGACAAGATCCTAGAAGAAGATCAATCGACTACAAATCAAAGCCATGTCGACTACCTCTAGCCAAAACCTCTTCGAGTCACAATCGATTACCAAGCCGCCTTATTTCAATGGGGATAACTATCCTTATTAGTAGAATATAATGAAGCTCTTCATTAAGTCAAATGACTACATCCTTTGGGATGTGGTGGAAGATGGACCAATCATTCTGAAGACAAGAGCGGAGATGACCGATGAAGATCGTGTGAGGCTTCAAGTCAATGACAAGGCCTTACACATCATCTTTTGTGCACTTGAACCTGACATGTATGCGAAGATGTCATCATGCATAAGTGCGAAGGAGGTGTGGGACAAGCTAGAGGGCACCTATGAGGGCACCAACAATGTAAAGGAGACCAAGATTGGGATCCTTAATTTGAGTTATGAGAACTTCAAGATGGAGCCATATGAGAGCATTTCCAAAATGTTTGATCGGTTCTCCGTCATAGTAAATGGTCTCAAGAGATTTGGTGAGATCATTCCCGAAGACAAGCTAGTCTGGAAGCTCCTCTACTCTCTTCCTGAATCATGAGATGGGAAGAGAACCGCAATCATCGTGGCCAAGAATTTGAAGACATTAAAGCTCGATGAGTTGGTGAGATCTCTCCTTACTCATTAGATCATGAAACAAGGAATGGAAGAAGAAAAGACGAAAGAAGAGAGAAGATTGGAGAAGCAAGAGGTAGAAAAGAGGAAGCAAGGAATTGCTCTTAAGGCTTCTCAAGAGGAAAGTAATTTTAGTGAAGATGAATTTGAGGAATTGGCTATGATAACTAAGAGATTCTATCGGTTCATGAAGTCCAACCGAGGAAGAAAATTTCAAAGAAGAAGAGACTTCAAGAACAAGAACAAAGAAGATGAGAAGGATCAACTCATTTGTTATGAGTGCAAGAAGTCGGGGCACATAAGACCGGATTTCCCTCAACTCAAGAAGAAAGGCTTCGATAAGAAGAAGAAGCTCAAATCCCACGTTGCTACTTGGAGTGATGAAGAATCATTATCCGATGAAGATGAGCATGAAGTGGCTAATCTTTGCCTCATGGCTATTGATGATGATCCTAAGGTAAACCCTAACTCGTGTAATTTTAATTTCACTTTTGATGAGCTTCAAGATGCATATGATGAGTTGCAAGAGGTTTATGATGAGTTGGTGGAAAAGTACAAGGAATCGATTTTAAAAAACAAGAAAATGATTTTCGATTTAAAAACCCAAAACAATTCCTTTTCCAAAACCAACTCGGAACTTGAAAAGATGATTTTGGTTTTACAAGATGATCTAAAATATTTTCAAAATGAAAATGTTGATTTGAACAATCTTCTTTCAAAAGTTCATGATGATCACCACAAAGTGGTGATTGAGCTTAAAGTTTCTCTTAATGTAGTTGGGAAACAAGATTTTGAAAAATCAAGTTCTTCAAAACCCAACTATGTGAAGAGGAACTTTATTGGCTACAAACAAAGAAGCTCTCAAAGGCATCCTAAAGGTAAAAGAGTTAGAAATGTATGGGTTCCTAAGGAACTAGTAGTTTCTAATAATATTCATGCTATTGCTTCTTGGATTCCTAAGGGAACCAAGTGTTTGGGAGCTAACTCACATGGACCCAAAATGATTTGGGTACTAAAAATCAAGAACTAATCTTTGTTTGTAGGGGGAGCATTGCTACAAGGCCAAAGATTCAAGTCAAAACACTTGGTACCTTGATAGTGGATGCTCAAGACACATGACCGGCGACAAGAGTAGATTCATGGAGCTAAAGCTAAAGAGTGGTAGAGTGATGATATTTGGTGACAACTCCAAAGGCCACATTGAGGGTATAGGTTCCATTGGTAATCTCTCTTCTATTCTCATTGAAGATGTTTTATATGTCAATGGTCTTAAACATAATTTGTTGAGCATTAGTCAATTGTGTGATAAGGATTTTAATGTTCTTTTTGATATTAATGGTTGCAAAATTGTGGATATTAAAACAAACAAAATAATGTTCATTGGTCATCGCATATGTAACATATATATGAGGCGTTTAGATGACATTCATACATCTCATGCATGTTTGATTGCTCAAAATGAAAATGGTGCATGGTTATGGCATAGGAAACTAGGGCATGCTAGCATAAGTGTTTTAGAGAAATTGGTTTCCCAAAATCTAGTTAGAGGTTTACCTAAGCTAAAATTTTCCTTAGATAAAATTTGTGGTGCTTGTGCTAAGCGTAAACAAAAACGAACTTCATTTAAATCCATTAATGATGTTTCAACTAGTAGGGTATTACAATTGATTTATATGGATCTCTTTGGGCCTATTAGAACAACTATCTTGGGTGGAAAATCATATGCATATGTTTTAGTTTATGACTTCTCTAGATACACTTGTGTTTTCTTTTTAAGTACAAAAGATGAGGCCTTAGAAAAATTCATCACATTTTCCAAAATTACTCAAAATGGCCTTGGTCAAAATATTTCTCATATTACAAGTGAACATGGAACGAAATTTCAAAATCTAGGTTTTGAGGATTTTTGTAACACTAATGGTATTAGCCACAATTTTCCGCACCTCGCACTCCTCAACAAAATGGGGTAGTTGAGAGGAAAAATCGTACTTTAGAAGAAATAGCTATAACCATGCTTTGTGAAAACAATTTACCTAAGTATTTTTTGACAGAAGCCACAAACACCGCTTGTTATATCATAAATCGAGTAATGATTAGGCCAATTTTAAAGAAAACTCCTTACTAGATTTTAAAATCAGAGAAGCCTAACATTAGTTATTTTCATCCTTTTGGATGCAAGTGTTTTATTTTAAACAATGGAAAAGATCATTTAGGTAAATTTGATGCAAAAAGTGATGAAGATATTTTCTTAGGTTACTCTTTAAACTCTAAAGCCTATCAAGATTTTAACAAAAAAACCTCAGTTGTAGAAGAGTCTATACATGTGGTTTTCGATGATAACCTCTTTTGATGATGATGATGTATGGATCATTGAAGCCAATGATGGTGGAAAATCATTAAAGGTGAATGAGGTTCCAATCAAAGAAGAAGAAGCACAAGATCCTCCCATAGAATCCTTGAAGGAAATGAATCTTGGTGAAAAGAAAGTGAGCTTCCCAAGGGAACTCAACTTTTTCAAAGATGGTGAAATCTTGGGTGATCCATCCAAAATGAATTTTCTAAGCTAATGCAAGGTGAGTTTGAGATGAGCGTGATGGGTGAGCTCTCATTTTTCTTGGGGATCCAAATCAAGCAAAGGAATGATGAAATCTTCATCAATCAAGCTAAGTACATCAAGGATATGCTCAAGAAGTTTGGCTTGGAGAATGTGAAGCCTCAATCCACTCCAATGAGCTCATCAATTAAGCTTGACAAAGATGAATGGTGTAAGTGTGTTGATTCTAAGCTTTATCATTCAATGATTGGTTCTTTGCTTTACCTTACCGCAAGTAGACCCGACATTATGTTTAGTGTTTGCTTGTGTGCTAGGTTCCAAGCTAGCCCTAGAGAATCACACCTTATAGCCATTAAGAGAATCTTTAGATACGTTAGAGACACACCTTGTTTAGGCCTTTAGTATCCTAGAGACTCTTCCTTTAACCTACATGCTTACTCCGATGCGAATTATGGGGTTGTAAGATAGATAGAAAAAGTACCTCCGGCACTTTCCAATTCCTATGTAGTATGCTCATATCATGGTTCTCTAATAAACAAAATAGTGTAGCTCTATCTACCACCGAAGTGGAATATATATCGGCCAGAAGTTGTTGTGCTCAAGTCCTTTGGATGAAGCAACAACTTCTAGACTATGGAATTGATGTAGGTACCATACCTCTTAAGTGTGACAACACTAGTGCCATACGTCTCACTAAGAATCTCATCCAACATTCTAGAACCAAGAACATAGAGATAAGACGTCATTTCATTAGGAATCATGTCTTAAAGAATGATGTTGTTCTAGAGTATGTTGATACCTCAAACCAACTAGCGGATATCTTTACTAAACCATTGGACAAAGAATGTTTTTGGACTCTTAGAAGAGAGTTAGGTCTAACTAGCCTATCTTGACCTTTTAGAGCCCTTAAGTGTCAAAAATTTGCTTGAATTTGAATGATGATCATGTTTATGTAATTTTGCTTCTTGATGCATCTATGCTTGATGCTAGGGGGAGTATGTATCTGTTTTAGTCCATAAACTTTGCTCATTCATCATACACATGCATTTAGGATCGATTAAAATCCAATTTTTGAACTCCATTCAGTTCAAAAAGGTATTTCTGGCAAAAAGGTATTGATTCGGGTAACATCGTATCGATACGGGTTGCTAAATGAGCTTCGATACAGTCTTAATTGTATTGATACATTTACGCGTATCGATACAGTATTCATACCGTATCGATACAGTGGATCGATACGCCACGCTAGCATATTGATACGGTATGCCGCTGGAGCTTTAAATAGGCATTAAAAAAGGATTTCACTTAAATTAAAACTCAAATATCTTTTTCTCTCAAACCCTAGGCCGATTTTCACTATAAAAACCCCTCTATTCTACTTGATTTTTCACACCAAACTCAAAATCTCTTGAGGGTTTTTACTCTACACATCAAGGCTAAGCTTTGCTATCAATTTGGTGCATTCTTCATCCTTCATTCATCCAATTTCATAACTCAAGGTATAAAACCCCTTTTATTTTCTTTTTAATTTTTGTTTGATTTTATTTACTATTTTCAATCATTTTTTTCTACATAGATAGTTATAGTATGAGTTTTAAAGTTTTTGCAAAAGCTCTTTGAAATCTAAATTTTTTTATTCGAATATAATAATATACCATATATTTTAGTACATCGTTTTCAAAAATCTTCTTACCAAAATTTAGTTTTATACTTGTATATATTTTTAACCTATAAAATATAGTGTTTTTCATAATACCTTGAATTATTGGAATATTTATTGGATCAAATGTGATGATAATTGCATACATTGTTTTCGAATTGTTTTGATGTTTCCAAGTTTATCATGGGACTTAAAAAGAGACCAAGAAAAGAATTGCCTAGTTCATCAAATCCCAATATGGAAAATGAGGGTATTACTAAACTGAATCTTAGTTATATTATTCAACATAGTTTCCAATCCCCCTCGGTTTTGGCCATTACAAACAATATCAAGCCTTTTTTATCCGGCATGAGAGAGTTGTTTCAATTCCTTTGCTAAACTCCGAACGTTTTAAATTCAAATATTTTGGGTTGTTACAACAATGGAAATACATGACTTTTTTAAGTATACCCACGATTTTATATCGAAATCTTGTTTTAATTTTCTATGCTAATGCTCGTTGTATCCACGATCAAGAAAAAAAACATATGATTGCTATTGAATCCTATCTCATGGGAAAGAAATTTCGAATTGACCAAACCGTTTTATGCAATGTTTTTGGTTTTGAAATTTTGGGGATTGATGATGAACACTCTTTGGGGCATTCTTAACTTGGCTTTGTAACTGTTATTGACGCCCATGACCGTATCCTCCATCTTATCACCTCTTGGTGGATTCGCCCTTCCGGTGGAAAATTCTCTACTATCAGCCAAGTGGATGCCTTTTGGCTTCGTTGTTTCCATGAGGGTAAGCGCCCAAACCTTTGTTAAATCATGTTTGCTGACTTGGTTTATCTTGTTCAACACCGTCACGTCGATCAAGTCAAGTCTTTCTTCTATGGCACAGCTTTGAGTTTCGTGTTTCATTCCTTGGAGATTGATTGTTCGCATTGATGCCGCCGAGCCTCTTGGCAAACCGATCAATGAACACTCGCTTACTTGTGCACACTTTGAATACATCAACCATGAATGGGTTCGTGTTAGTCGACCTCCTCCTCAAGAAGATCAACCTCCTCCGGTAGCTCCACAAGGGCCACAAGTCAACCAAGCTCAATCTTCTATGGATGGACTCATGGTGTAACACCCCAATTTTAGGCTTAGAAGTTTTGGGTTTGGACCGGATCGGTCGGACTGCGGTTCGAATATAAAAAGGTGATTTTAGGAAAGCCTAGTTCGGGATGCATTAAAAATATGGAAAAATATCTTAAAATCCTCTTTTATTATATATAAGAGAGTGGTGAAATCAATTTTACAAAATGAGGTTTGGAAGTGTGACATTTTGAGTTAGTGACTAAAATGTAATTTTTGAAAAGTTGGTGACTGTTTTAAAAGGATTGAAACTTTGAATCTTTAAGGAGCTAATTTACCCAAGGAGAGTTTTCTCCAGATTTTTCTTAATATTAAAGATTTAATTAATGATTTTTAATTAAAGGAAAAAGGGGGGAAGTAGATATTTTGACTTCATAACTAACTTTTCTCAAAATTTTCCATTTCTTTTCTCTCAACTTTTCTCTCAGCCCAAACACTTTTTCCCAGCTAATTTTCCTCTGTTTTTAACATCTAAAGATGAGATTTCAATCTTCAATTGATCTCTAATCATTTCCACATCAAATCCTTAGCATTTGCTTATTGAATTTTCAAGAATCTTGGTTCTAAACAAGGAGAAACTCACATTTAGAGGTATGAACGTCCTTCTCCTCTAAATACTCAGTTCTTTACTGAAATTCCCAAGTTCTCAATCCTTGATTTGTGTTTTATTAAAGGTTTTGGTGATATGATCTTGAAATTGGCTTAAAATGCAAGTTTTGGATTTAATTTTGATTAAATTCGTACTAAATGATTGGGCTCTATTGTGAGATGTTTTCTTGATGTATTTTGGATATATAGTTGATGAGAAATTGAGGTTTAATCAATGCAATCCCGAATAGGTTGATTTTCCTAAGTTTTGCTTGTGTTAATGGTGGTTTTTGGGGTGATCTTGTTGTTCTGTTATAGCTGGAGGTATAAGGGCGTGTTTAGACTCTTTTTGGATGTTAGTTGATGTCTAAGAATGTTTGGAGTTGATGGATCTTGGCTGGGTAGTGTTGTAGAGGTGTTTGGATGTGACTTCGGTTGTGTTTGGTGGTCGAAATGTGAGTTTTGATGAGAGCAGCGAGTTTAGGTGTCTTGGTTGAAGATATTAATGCATGATGATGCATTAATCCTCTGCTTTGATGTGTTTAAAACAGGGGAGACATCTTTGGATCCTTGTGGTATCGATTCGGAAGCTTGATTGGTGTTTCGGCGAGCTTGCGAAACGGAATCGGTGAGTGAAGTTTGGTTTTCAGCTTTGAAACCAATGTTTTGAAGGTTTTGGGAGCTTAGTTTAAGTCTAAACAACTTAGCTAAGCTCAAGAGTAGGTTTTCGGAAAAACTCTCTTGTTGATGCGCCATGTGTTGGTTGAATGCAAAGTGATTTGTTTGCATGTTGAAATTCTGTTTTTGAAAGCATATTTTAGCATGTTTATTGCTGGTTTTATAAGCCATGTGTTGAAGGATGCTCAAGGTAAGGGATCCTTGTATTGTACATTGATAAATGTGGTTTTAATGCATAGTGATGCATGATGATTAATGGCTTTGTTAAATGCTTTAAAACAGTGGATTATTGTTGTTAAATGATGTATATTGGCAAGTGATGTCTTGGTTTAAAAGTACTTGAACCGGATATAGTTAGCCGGCTATAGGATTGGGTGCACCGTGAATAAAGTCGCCTTGGATGTCGAGGGGTTGTGATTGTACCATAAACTCCATCCAAGTACACTAACAAGATGGTTAAGAACACCATGGTGGTTAAAAGTCCATGGGTGGGTCTTGTGTTAAGGTCACAATGGTGGTTAAAAGTCCATGTGTGGACCTTGTGTATTGTAAGATCACAATGGTGGTTAAAAGTCCATGTGTGGATCTTGTATTGTATGTCCCGTGATCTCGTTAGTGATGTTATACAACTACCAATGAGTGATGTGGAGGGGTTGTGATTGTACCATAGTCTCCATCACGGGTGTTGAGGGGTTGTGATTGTACCATTGGCTCCACCTTGATATTGGTAGTGTGTATGAATCGTATGGGACAACGCTTGTAATTCGCGTATCCGATTGTCGATTGTGTTTCGAGTTGTATAATGGTTATGATTATCACTTGTAAGCCAATATGACATGTTAATGATTTGAAGCATGAAATGCTTGGTTTATATGCATATGTGCATGATTAAATGATGTTTTGAACTAAAGGTTTTGGAAAGGTGTTTTACAAATGCATTATTGTGATGTTTTAATTGAGCATTCCTCACTAAGCTAAATGCTTACGCTCTCTCTTTCTTAAACCAATAATGCAGAGCATTGAAGTGCTTAAAGGGGCAACAAGATGGTCAAGAATCTAAGTGGAAGCTTAAGCTCATGTATGGTGACTACTTTCACAACTTGATTAGCTTTTGGCATTTGGCAATGAGAACCTATGTTGTTATTTTGGGAGATGTTTTGGACTCCCTAAGTTGGTTTTATGCTTTTGATAATGATGGAACATGTAAATGGCCTCTTGGTATTTGGTTTTGGTGAATTGATGTTTTCATGATTTCTAATATAGGATGTATGCCTATAGATTTGGGTTTTTCCTTAATTGATGTCATGATTGAGATTAAATGATGCTGCTATGTTCCTTAAGTGTTTAATGACTTGCTGGTATGATTTGAGGGTCATTGGAATGTGTTTGATTGGTTGAAAGTGTGTTAAACCAGAAAAAAATCTGCAATCTGGGCAGCACGTTTCGGAACAGGTGCTACCGTTTCGGAACAGAGGGCCTGAAATGGCCTTGGCGTTTCGAAACGGGTAGAGCCGTTCCGGAACGGATTTGCCACTGCCAAGCCTTGTTCCGCAACGAGTTTCGGAACGGTCCCGCGTTTCGGAACGGATCATACCTGTTCCGGAACACTCGACCGTTGGGCACTAAAACTGGTGGTTATATGTTTTGAAATCCTTGCGTTTTGGTCCTGAACTTTGTTTATGCGATTGAATGTGTTCGGGATACCCGTTTGAGTTGAAATTTGACAGAGAAGCATGAAACATGATTAATTTCATATTGGTAACTTAAAAACTGGTTAAGTCCTCATAATTTTCAGATTTTGCATTTTGGTTCCTAAACTTGTATATTATGCAATTGAGTCCCAATATGTTTTTCGTTCGCTGTGATTTTTGAGCATGCTGATTGTATGAGCATAACTAAGGTTAGAATGCATTTAGAAAAGATTAAAAAGAAAAAAAAGTCGTTAATCAAGGTTGACTTTCGGGTTGACTTTGGTTTTCCCCGTGTAATCTTCGTAGTCCGGGTCAACCGTCTAGGCCGGGCTAAGGGGGTTACATTTGGTGGTATCAGAGCTGAGTGCTCGAGTAATTGGGAATTGTTATGTGGGTGATGAGTGTATGAATGCTTTGTATGCTAGTTGAATGAAAGTATGTTGAGTGAATTGTAAGTATGTTACAATTGTGATGTGTGCTGTGGTGAAGCATGTTTGAGGGACCCATTGCCAAATCAAAGCTAATGAAATGATTCGTTTTTAATTAGAAATGAGCTTGAGTACTTGGATTGCTTACCTTGCTGAGCCTGACTTTGTTTGTTGTATTGTAATTGCATTGTTTAGTGAATGGCACCTCGTAGAGAGACGAGGATTAATACTCGAGCTATGGCTCAAAATGAAAATGAGGAGAACGCTGAGAATGTCGTGGATCTACCTCCTCCGCCTGGTGGTGGTGGTGCTGGGGGTGAAGGAGCTGGTGTTGCAGCAGGTGCTGGGGTCGCAGGACCTGAAGCTGATCAGGGGCAAGCTGTTCCTGACATGTCAATGCTGATACAAGCTATTGCTGGAGCCTTTCGGGCGGCGGTAGCTGGAGCTCAAGGAGCTGGGCATCAGGGAGATGCTAGTGTGAGACTACCTTTGGAACGTTTATGCAGTATGGGAGGGACTGAGTTTAGGGGTTTGTCTGCTGAAGGTTCTGAATCTTGGTTAGAAAGTACCAAGAGAATCTTGAGTCAAATGAACTGCAATGAAGTGCAGAAGTTGGGCTGTGTAGTATCTTTACTACAGGATGATGCGTATACCTGGTGGACAACCACTATCTCCGGAATGGAGGATGCTGAAGTAACTTGGACGTTCTTTCTGAACACGTTCAAGAGAAGGTATCTGGGTGTGAGGTACCTAGATGAGAAGAAAAGAGAATTCATGTCTCTTACTCAAGGGAGTATGTCTGTAGCTGAGTACGAGGTTCAGTTTGTTCGACTCAGTCAGTACGCACCTGAGCTTGTTCCTGATGAGCGGGAGAGGTGTGAACGTTTCCGTTATGGTTTGGTGATGGAAGTGAAGACATATATGCTGGTTGCCGAGTATACTGATTTTGATGTGCTGGTTGGAAGAGCTAAGGACATTGAGATGAATTTGAGTTTATCTTCTAGAAGTGTTGGTTCTAGTGCTGGTAAGCGAGCTGCTGAGTATAGTTCCGGTGGCGGACGGAACAAGAGAGGACGTGATCGGAAGTATCAGTCTTCAGCTAGGCGAGGTGGTGGAGGGCAAGGTGCGCCTGTTCAGGGAGACAAGGTAAGAGCTGATCCGAACACATGTTGGACATGTGGATCGCGTGGCCATTTGAGGCGTGATTGTCCTCGAGCAGCGAGGGAGGTGCAGGCTCCTGTTGTGGCGACTGGTAACTCGTGTTGGAACTGTGGTTCGGCGGATCACATAAGGAGGGAGTGTCCTCTGTTGACCGGTGGTGGCCAAGGACGTGCTCCTGGAGTTGTTGCACCGTAGAGAGGTCGTGGGCGCGGCCGTGGTAATTTCCAGTGTAGAGAAGAGGGTGGAAGGAACGTGGCTCATGTTGTAGCTGTTCAGCCTGAGGGTGGTGGTCAGGCCAGGGTGTATGCTCAGAGGGAGGGGTGGAATGACACGGATGTGATCGCAAGTACATTCACTTTGCAATCCTTGTCATTACTTTCCTTGATTGATTCTGGATCTACACACTCATACATATTGCGTGAGCAAGCTGAATTGCTTGGATTGCCTGTTGAGTCTTTTGATGTTGGTATGCGTGTCACTAGTTCTTTTGGTGAGACTATTGTGACTCGAAGGCTTTATAGAAGATGTCCTTTGGTTGTGCAAGATCATGTTTTTCATGTTGATCTTATGGAATTGCCTTTCTATGGTTTTGATGTAATCCTTGGTATGGATTGGCTTGTTGAGCATCGAGCTGTAGTAGATTTTGAGAATAAGCGAGTTTCGTTGAAGCTTGCGGATAATTATGAGGTAGTGGTGGTTGGTGAGAATGTGAAGTTTCTTGCCAATGTGGTGTCTACATTGGAGGCGAGCCGGATGCTGAGGCAAGGTTGTGAAGCTTACCTCGCTTTTGTGATGAATCCTAGCTCTAAGGAGTTGCGTGTGCAAGATATCAGGACTGTGCGAGAGTTTCCTGGTGTGTTTCCGGAGGAGTTGCCTGGATTGCCTCCTAATCGTGAAGTGGAGTTTGGGATTGAGCTGTATGAAAACACAACTCCAGTGTCCATTACTCCTTATCGAATGGCACCTAAAGAGTTGAAAGAGATGAAGACGCAACTGCAGGAGTTGCTTGATCGTGGTTTCATTCGGCCAAGTGTATCACCTTGGGGTGCACCGGTCTTGTTTGTGAAGAAGAAGGATGGCACTATGAGAATGTGCATTGATTACCGTCAGCTTAACAAGTTGACTATCAAGAATCGGTATCCGTTGCCGAGAATTGATGATCTTTTTGATCAATTTCGGGGAGCGGCTGTGTTCTCTAAAATTGACTTAAGGTCAGGGTATTACCAGTTGAAGGTGATGGATGTGGATGTGCCAAAGACAGCTTTTAGGACGAGGTATGGGCATTATGAGTTCCTTGTGATGCCGTTTGGTTTGACGAATGCTCCTGCAGCTTTTATGGACATGATGAATAGAGTGTTCCACGAATACTTGGATAAGTTTGTGGTGGTGTTCATTGATGATATCCTCGTGTACTCGCGTACTGAGGAGAAGCATGAAGGGCATTTGAGAATTGTGTTGCAAGCTTTGTTGGAGAATCAGCTTTATGCTAAGCTGAGCAAGTGTGAGTTTTGGCTTAGAGAAGTGGTGTTTCTTGGTCATGTGGTTTCTGCTGAGGGGATTCATGTTGATCCTCAAAAGATTGAGGCGGTGATGAATTGGAAGCCTCCTAAGTCTGTTCATGAAGTCCGTAGTTTCCTTGGTTTGGCGGGATACTATCGGAGATTCGTGGATGGGTTTTCAAAGATTGCTGCACCTTTGACGAAGTTGTTGCAGAAGGATGTTAAGTATGAGTGGACAGAATCGAGACAGTTGGCTTTTGAGAATCTTAAGACAACTTTGACACAAGCTCCTATCTTGGTTCAACCTGAATCAGGGAAAGAGTTTGTGGTGTATAGTGATGCGTCCTACGTTGGTTTGGGATGTGTGTTGATGCAAGAGGGTAAGGTGGTGGCTTATGCATCACGGAAGTTGAAAGTGCATGAGCGCAATTATCCTACGCATGACATTGAGTTAGCTGCGGTGGTTTTTGCTTTGAAAATCTAGAGACATTACCTGTATGGTGAGAAGTGTACTGTGTACACGGATCACAAGAGTTTGAAGTATCTGATGTCTTAGAAAGAGTTGAATCTTAGGCAACGACGTTGGGTGGAGTTGCTCAAGGATTATGATTTGACGATTGAGTACCATCCGGGTAAAGCTAATGTTGTAGCGGATGCCTTGAGTAGGAAGGTAGCTGTTGAGTTGAGGGCTATGTTTGCCAGTTTGAGTATTTCGCGTGATGGTGGTCTTGTGGCTGAGTTGCAAGTGAAACCATCTTTGGTTCAGTTGAATAGGGAAAAGCAGCTGTTGGATGATTCCTTGGTGCCACATGTTCAGGATATTGCGGAGGGTAGGCCTTCGGATTTCTGCTTTAATGATGATGGAGTTTTATGCTTTGGGAGTCGGATAGTAGTGCCCAATGATGCTGAGTTGAGGCGTACTATTCTGACTGAAGCTCATAGTAGTCCTTTTGCTATGCACCATGGTAGTACTAAGATGTATCGTGATCTTCGTGATGAGTACTATTGGGTGGGTTTAAAGAAAGATGTTGCTGAGTTCGTAAGCAAGTGCATGGTGTGTCACCGAGTTAAGGCTGAGCATCAGTTTCCTTTAGGGTTGTTGCAACCGTTGAGAATTCCTGAATGGAAGTGGGAAAGGATTACCATGGATTTTGTGTCTGGTTTGCCATTGTCGCCATCGAAGAAGAATTCGGTGTGGGTGATTGTGGATCGCCTGACGAAGTGTGCGCATTTCTTGCCTGTGCATACTACGTACACTTTGGATAAGCTTGCGGAGCTGTACATTGCTGAGATTGTGCGACTGCATGGTGTACCTAAGTCGATTGTGTCGGATAGGGATCCGAGGTTTACATCGCGTTTCTGGCAGTGTTTGCATCAGGCTTTGGGTACACGGTTGAATTTCAGTACGTCTTATCATCCGCAGTCGGATGGACAGTCTGAGCGTGTTATCCAGGTTTTGGAGGATATGTTGAGGTGCTGTGTGATTGAGTTCCAGGGCTCTTGGGAGAAACATTTACCTTTGGTGGAGTTTGCCTATAATAATAGTTTTCAGGCAAGTATTCAAATGGCACCTTATGAAGCTTTGTATGGGAGGAAGTGTAGGACTCCTCTTTGTTGGGCTGAAACGGGTCAGAGGTTGGTTTCGATGCCAGCTTTGTTGAAAGGAACTACCGAAAAGGTGAAGCTCATTTGTGAGCGGTTGAAGGCAGCTTCTGATCGGCAAAAGTCTTACGCGGATTTGAAGCGTAAGGAGATTGAGTATGCGGTGGGTGACCGTGTGTTTTTGAAAGTTTCGCCTTGGAAAAAGGTGATGAGGTTTGGCCGGAAGGGTAAGTTGAGCCCTAGGTACATTGGACCACACGAGGTAATTGCACGTGTGGGTCCTGTTGCGTACAAGTTGAAGTTACCGCAAGAGTTGGAAAAGATTCATGATGTGTTTCATGTTTCTATGCTTCGGAAGTATAGATCGAAAGTTACCCCAATTTTGGGCTTAGAAGTTTTGGGTTTGGACCGGATCGGTCGGACTGCGATTCGAATATAAAAAGGTGATTTTAGGAAAGCCTAGTTCGGGATGCATTAAAAATATGGAAAAATATCTTAAAATCCTCTTTTATTATATATAAGAGAGTGGTGAAATCAATTTTACAAAATGAGGTTTGGAAGTGTGACATTTTGAGTTAGTGACTAAAATGTAATTTTTGAAAAGTTGGTGACTGTTTTAAAAGGATTGAAACTTTGAATCTTTAAGGAGCTAATTTACCCAAGAAGAGTTTTCTCCAGATTTTTCTTAATATTAAAGATTTAATTAATGATTTTTAATTAAAGGAAAAAGGGGGGAAGTAGATATTTTGACTTCATAACTAACTTTTCTCAAAATTTTCCATTTCTTTTCTCTCAACTTTTCTCTCAGCCCAAACACTTTTCCCCAGCTAATTTTCCTCTATTTTTAACATCTAAAGATGAGATTTCAATCTTCAATTGATCTCTAATCATTTCCACATCAAATCCTTAGCATTTGCTTATTGAATTTTCAAGAATCTTGGTTCTAAACAAGGAGAAACTCACATTTAGAGGTATGAACGTCCTTCTCCTCTAAATACTCAGTTCTTTACTGAAATTCCCAAGTTCTCAATCCTTGATTTGTGTTTTATTAAAGGTTTTGGTGATATGATCTTGAAATTGGCTTAAAATGCAAGTTTTGGATTTAATTTTGATTAAATTCGTACTAAATGATTGGGCTCTGTTGTGAGATGTTTTCTTGATGTATTTTGGATATATAGTTGATGAGAAATTGAGGTTTAATCAATGCAATCCCGAATAGGTTGATTTTCCTAAGTTTTGCTTGTGTTAATGGTGGTTTTGGGGGTGATCTTGTTGTTCTGTTATAGCTGGAGGTATAAGGACGTGTTTAGACTCTTTTTGGATGTTAGTTGATGTCTAAGAATGTTTGGAGTTGATGGATCTTGGCTGGGTAGTGTTGTAGAGGTGTTTGGATGTGATTTCGGTTGTGTTTGGTGGTCGAAATGTGAGTTTTGATGAGAGCAGCGAGTTTAGGTGTCTTGGTTGAAGATATTAATGCATGATGATGCATTAATCCTCTGCTTTGATGTGTTTAAAACAGGGGAGACATCTTTGGATCCTTGTGGTATCGATCCGGAAACTTGATTGGTGTTTCGGCGAGCTTGGGAAACGGAATCGGTGAGTGAAGTTTGGTTTTCAGCTTTGAAACCAATGTTTTGAAGGTTTTGGGAGCTTAGTTTAAGTCTAAACAACTTAGCTAAGCTCAAGAGTAGGTTTTCGGAAAAACTCTCTTGTTGATGCGCCATGTGTTGGTTGAATGCAAAGTGATTTGTTTGCATGTTTAAATTCTGTTTTTGAAAGCATATTTTAGCATGTTTATTGCTGGTTTTATAAGCCATGTGTTGAAGGATGCTCAAGGTAAGGGATCCTTGTATTGTACATTGATAAATGTGGTTTTAATGCATAGTGATGCATGATGATTAATGGCTTTGTTAAATGCTTTAAAACAGTGGATTATTGTTGTTAAATGATGTATATTGGCAAGTGATGTCTTGGTTTAAAAGTACTTGAATCGGATATAGTTAGTCGGCTATAGGATTGGGTGCACCGTGAATAAAGTCGCCTTTGATGTCAATGGGTTGTGATTGTACCATAGACGCCATCCAAGTACACGAACGAGATGGTTAAGAACACCATGGTGGTTAAAAGTCCATGGGTGGGTCTTGTGTTAAGGTCACAATGGTGGTTAAAAGTCCATGTGTGGACCTTGTGTATTGTAAGATCACAATGGTGGTTAAAAGTCCATGTGTGGATCTTGTATTGTATGTCCCGTGATCTCGTTAGTGATGTTATACAACTACCAATGAGTGATGTGGAGGGGTTGTGATTGTACCATAGTCTCCATCACGGGTGTTGAGGGGTTGTGATTGTACCATTGGCTCCACCTTGATATTGGTAGTGTGTATGAAGCGTATGGGACAACGCTTGTAATCCGCGTATCCGATTGTCGATTGTGTTTCGAGTTGTATAATGGTTATGATTATCACTTGTAAGCCAATATGACATGTTAATGATTTGAAGCATGAAATGCTTGGTTTATATGCATATGTGCATGATTAAATGATGTTTTGAACTAAAGGTTTTGGAAAGGTGTTTTACAAATGCATTATTGTGATGTTTTAATTGAGCATTCCTCACTAAGCTAAATGCTTACGCTCTCTCTTTCTTAAACCAATAATGCAGAGCATTGAAGTGCTTAAAGGGGCAGCAAGGTGGTCAAGAATCTAAGTGGAAGCTTAAGCTCATGTATGGTGACTACTTTCACAACTTGATTAGCTTTTGGCATTTGGCAATGGGAACCTATGTTGTTATTTTGGGAGATGTTTTGGACTCCCTAAGTTGGTTTTATGATTTTGATAATGATGGACATGTAAATGGCCTCTTGGTATTTGGTTTTGGTGAATTGATGTTTGCATGATTTCTAATATAGGATGTATGCCTATAGATTTGGGTTTTTCCTTAATTGATGCCATGATTGAGATTGAATGATGCTGCTATGTTCCTTAAGTGTTTAATGACTTGCTGGTATGATTTGAGGGTCATTGGAATGTGTTTGATTGGTTGAAAGTGTGTTAAACCAGAAAAAAATCTGCAATCTGGGCAGCACGTTTCGGAACAGGTGCTACCGTTTCGGAACAGAGGGCCTGAAATGGCCTTGGCGTTTCGGAACGGGTAGAGCCGTTCCGGAACGGATTTGCCACTGCCAAGCCTTGTTCCGCAACGAGTTTCGGAACGGTCCCGCGTTTCGGAACGGATCATACCTGTTCCGGAACACTCGACCGCTGGGCACTGAAACTGGTGGTTATATGTTTTGAAATCCTTGCGTTTTGGTCCTGAACTTTGTTTATGCGATTGAATGTGTTCGGGATACCCGTTTGAGTTGAAATTTGATAGAGAAGCATGAAACATGATTAATTTCATATTGGTAACTCAAAAACTGGTTAAGTCTTCATAATTTTCAGATTTTGCATTTTGGTCCCTAAACTTGTATATTGTGCAATTGAGTCCCAATATGTTTTCCGTTCGCTGTGATTTTTGAGCATGCTGATTGTATGAGCATAACTAAGGTTAACATGCATTTAGAAAAGATTAAAAAGAAAAAAAGGGTCGTTAATCAAGGTTGACTTTTAGGTTGACTTTGGTTTTCCCCGTGTAATCTTCGTAGTCCGGGTCAACCGTCTAGGCCGGGCTAAGGGGGTTACATTTGGCGTATCTAAATGAGCAATTCACCTCCTTAGGGACTAATATTGCTTCTTTAGATACAACCATGAATGCGGGATTTGCGGCCATTGATACACGTTTTTACTCGTTGGAAGATCGAGTCAAGGCCATTGAGCAACAACAAGCCTCCATGGATATCTCTCTCACCGTTTTCTATGGTGCTTGGCTTAATGCTTGGAACTCTCAAGCCAAACGCAATGATGATGATGAAGAGGACGAGGAAAAAGATGATGGGGACGAGTAGTCGTTGTACATCTCATTCCATATCATATCATTTAGGATTTCTATTTTATTATGCACCTATGTTCTATGTTTAAGAACCCTATGCTTTGATTTATGTTTTTTAGGATTTAAGTTTGGAATAATTTGAACTTATTTTGCTTTGGATATTAATTTGAAGTTTAATGATATTATGTTGCTTTAATTATGCTTTACTTTGTGCTTTATTGTTCTATATCTTGTCTATATCCTTGTTATATGCATTGATTTTGATCTAACAAAAAGAGGGAGAAGTGTAAAAACCTAATTTTTTTACAAACTTTTGAAAACCAATCTTAAATTAAAGGGGAGTAAACTTTTCAAAATCTTCAAAATACTTAAAAATTTATTTTGGTTTTGTTATATCAAAAAGGGGATATTGTAAAACCTAATTTGATTTTGATATAACAAATTTGCCTAAGGACTTATTTGCAAATATAAATAAATTTTTAAGTATTTCAAATCTCACAAAATTGACAAGCAATTTGAACCAAAACTGATTTTAAGTCAAAACATTCAAACCAAACAAAATTTTTTAAGTGTTTTCAAGCCTAGTTTAACAGTTATGCTAAGGTGTATCGATATGACTAGATCGTATCGATACAGTTTTACGTTACTGGAATTTTTATCGACAAAAGTGTACTGATATGGTCAACCCCGTATCGATACGATTTGGTTAGATTCGAGAAATCTTTGCATTTATGTTTTTGACAGTTACTTGTCAGTTATGAAATCATCAAATTTTCAAACGGTAGTTGGACTGTATCGATATGCCCTTATAGCGTATCGATACACTTTTTGTTTAAGTTTTACTCATGATTCCAGTGAGAAAAATCTGTATCGATACGGTCCTTGAGTATCAATGCACCCCTTATTTTACACTATAATCGTACCAATACGCCTATACACGTATCGATACGCCCCTCTTAAATGTACACAATGACTCTTTCTATTTTAAGACATGTATCGATACAGTTGTTCGTGTACTGATACGGTAGGTTGCAGAAGTGCATTTATTGCGGGAAAAATGGAGCCCAACAGCTCTATTGATGATCTCAACCACCAGAACAGCTATAAATCAATGAAAGGGTATAAAAACAAGCCTCCAAAGCTACAACAACAACTATTGAACCTATTTGCAGCATCCAAGCATACATCCAAACCCTTTGAGCTTAAAGAGTCAAATTTTTGTAACCCCCACTTGTGTAATTTTCATTGTATCATTTTCCTTCAAGTTTTGGGAGTGATTACTTGTAATTGGGCAATATATCAACCTTGTGAGAGGTATTTTTCATATTGCTATTCCTTCTTTGTATTGAGAGGGTCTTAGTTAATCTTTGGGTAGAAAGATTAACCGATTTGTAAAGGTTACCTCCTAAGCCTAGAAAATTGGAAGAATATCTAGTGGATATTGTTCAATATCTTTAATGGGAGCTAAGATAGTGGATGTAGAGCTTGTTCGAAGCTTGAACCACTATAAATTGCCTTGTCCTCAATTTTCACATTTTCAATTTGCTCTCTTCCACTTTAAAAAGCCAATTCACCCCCTCTTGGCCAATTTCCATTCGATTGATCCACTCAACAATTTTAGATTCCAATAACTAAAAAATAACGGCTATATCATTAAATGCTCAGATTTGAAAAATCATAACCGCCGTATCGATACGGTGAAGGCCGTATCGAAACGCTGTTCAAAAACTAAATGCCCAGGTGAAGGTCGTATCGAAACGAGCAAAGTCGTATCGAAACGCATGTATCGAAACATGAATTTTTGTATCGAAACGGAAATTTCCAGTAAGCTCTTAAGTTCAAGTCGTATCGAAATGTCTGGGGCGTATCAAAACGCCTGGGCGATTTTGTGAAATTTGACTTTAAAACACTTAGAAAATTTTATGTGGTTTAAGTTTTTGATGAGTATTTATTTTGGTTGTGTTTTTGGTCCTTATTTCGATTAAATATAAGTTTGAGGGACTTAACTGGGCTGTTTTATGTTGTTTTCATGCAGGGGACGTGATCCTGGAAATAAGCTGGAATGCTGCAGAAAATGCTGGAGTCATGGGTAGATTATTTCCAGCATCACGTCCCCTGCATGAAAACAACGTAAAACAACCCAGATAAGTCCCTCAAACTTATATTTAATCTAAATAAGGACCAAAAACACAACCAAAATAAATACTCATCAAATTCCCCCTCACTTATCCGATGTTTGTCCTCAAGTATCTCAAAATTAAACAAACCTAACCTCAAGTAATCATCCTTAATTTCACGAAGTCTCAAAATTTCCAATATGATTAAGCATCTAAATATGAAAGAAAATAAGGAGCAAATAGATAAATGGCAAGATTTAGAAATTTAAGCAAAAACGTCATTCAAATACCCTACTAACATCAATGATGCAAACCAAGTACCCTCACAAGGAATTTCTCATGTCACTCAAAGTGTTTAAGGGTAGATAAAAATTACTCGAGCCAAAACTAATTAGAGCATTACCATAGGCTTGTGACTAAATCTATTCTTCACTACTAAGCATGAATGTGATACAAAAATTAAGAGGTCTTTAAAAGGGTTGTAACGGGGCTAAGGTTCGGGTAGGATAACGGCTAAAAAGTAGGGTTTAAAATTCAAGACAAAAATCATCCCAAAAATTTATTTGAAACTGTTTTATTTTCTTTTTTTCATTCGAATCAAAATTGTTCTGCATTATTTTTTGAACTGCACTGCTATTTTTTCTGTTTTTTTACTGCAGATTCGAATGATTTTTCTGCACAGTTTTTTTTCTGCACTGCATATTCAAATAGTTTCTGCACAGTGTTTTCTGCTCTGCTGGACTGTATGATTCGAATCTATTTTTTTAAGACAATTTTGTCTTGAAAAAGGGACAAAAATAATGGAAATAATAAGAAAAACGGATTAGGCTAAAATATGGTGAATTTCAAGAACAAGGCCAAGACTCAAAATTGTTTCACTAAGGGAAATTAATCAAAGGGTAGGCAATTTATTTGGGAAGAGAAAGGGTTAAAACCTAGTGCCTCAATCATATTTAAGCATCATATTCAAATAATGTAATCTCAAAAAGAATTTAAACACAAGTTCTAGAATGCAACTAATTTAGCTAGGCACACTCAAAGAAACAAAGAGCAAAAATAATGCATGCTCATTAGGCTCAAAACTCACAAAAATTGTCTTGTGTACCTAGGTAAGCATCATGTCAATTAATAGAGAAAGAAATGTCATATAAAGAATTTAATAAAAAAATTAATCATGCCAAAATCTACCATGCAACCTAGAATCTTTTAACAAGATAAATACAAAATCATACGGAAACAGTGAGACAAGGCCAAACTAAGGATTAAACAAAGAACTTAAAAACAAGAGAACAACCAAACGGATAAGCAATATGAAAATTTGACAAGCATATCTCCCTCCCCTCACTTAAATCATTTTGCCTCAAAATGAACATAAAATAAAATACAAAAGAGAGGGTAAAAATACTCCCTGATTGCAGAAGAGCATGTTTCGGTAGTGGGCTCCGAGTCTGGTGTAGGGGCGAAGGCGAGCTTGCTCTCGAGTTCGGACCATGGTGGTGGTAATGGTGGACGATCCGGTGATGAAGGTTAAAGATGAAGTGATAATGGCGGCTCGTGTAGTTTAATAAAAAGAATAAAATAAAAGAAGAAGGGTTTATTGGAAATAGACGGGTGAAGTGGTATTTGTGTTTATAAGGGGTGTTTTAAAAATTGGTGGGGTCCACGGAAATATATATATATATATATATATATATATATATATATATATATATATATATATATATATATATATATATATATATATATAATAATAATAATAATTTAAAAGATACATATATAGATATAGATTATGATTTAAAATCAATAATAATTTAGGATAATAAAGATAAGGGTTAAATTTAAAAATAAATAAGATAATAGATAGATAAAGATATATATATAGTTTATGATTTAAATTTAAAAGAAATTATAACTTACGTGAATTTAAATAGAAAGATAATATATAATAAATAAATTATTAAGATGGATTATAATAAATATCTTATTAGAGGGGGTTAAAAAAAAGAAAAAAAGAAAAGAGAAGGAGATGTGGGTTTCATATTCGATTGATGTGTATGATGCACCTGAAAATGAAATAGAATGAAAATTAAAATATGAAAATGAAAAACAGTAATTCAAGACATGAAATGAAATGAAAAAAATGGGTTGCCTCTCATTCAGCGCTTTATTTAACGTCGTTAAGCTCGACGACCTGGTTCAGACTACAGGCATTGCGACAAATACTTCTTCCAGTTCTTGCGCTTTATCCAACTGAGTATTTCCCTAAGAGAAATTTTGCGATTATGGAATTTTTTACTGGAAAAATTTCTCTTTCACTCTTCAATTTATCTGGAGGCAATTTTAACTCCAAATTCAATTCCTGCAAAATGAAAGAAAATTTTTTAGATTTCGATGGAGTTAGGCGTAAATCAGAATGAACAAAAGAAACATTTTTCAACTCCTTAATTCCTTTGTCATGATCCTTCAAATCCCTGCACGAATCATCAACGGATTTAGATTCTATAATTCTTCAACAGCATGCTCAATAACATCTATAAAATTTATACTAGCAACTGTAATCACTAATTTTGTCCGGGTTAACCTCTTTTTATTTCGTTTTATAATAATAGGCTTTATTACTCTTTTAGATATAAATGTCGAATAATTAAAAACTAAAAAAAAAGAAAAAAGAAAAAAAACAATATATATATATATATTATGTTATCACTACTATCTTATTATCATATATTTTATTGCTATCTATTATTATCCACTATCCATTATCATAATTATCATTACTATTTATTATTACTATCTATATTATTATCATATGTTACTACTATTATTATCTATCATGTTATTATCCACTATTATTATTATCCATTATTATTATTATTACTATCATATTTATTAGTGTTCTATTTGTTAGCATCATTATCATATATTATGTTATTAATACTATTTATTACTGTTATACTATTGTCTTGTGCTATTATAATTATCATTATTATGTATTATCTTATTATTATTATTCTTAACGAATCTGGAAATATAAAAATTAATATAAATAAACAAGCCCGGTATATTAATACTAATGAATAAAGGCCCAAAGTTTATTGTTTACAGTCCATTTACAGTAAAAACCCAAAACAAATTACATAGTCTGTCGGCCCAAATAATAAAAACCCTAAGTCTGAAAACCCTAACTCTATGTTTGGTATCCGCACAGCCCATCCTCAGCCGTTAGATCTAGGACAGATCTAACAGTCCAGATCCAATCGAACAAAAACCCTAAAGAGAATCCCTCCCAGGGTCTTGGCGCTGCAAGCTTCCAACCGTCAGATCTGGCATGATCTGACGGTCCACGATCGAGGTAGAGAACTCTCCAGAGCCCCCACGCGCCCGCGCATCCGCGTCTCTTCAGCTCCCACACACGCGTGTAATTCACCGCGCGCCCTTTCGAGTCTCCTCGCGACCGTCCAGATTTCCCCGATGGTCAAGAACGATCCACGATGCCGATCATCCTGGGCCTCTCCAGATCTCAGCACCCACGTCGTCCCTCGTCGTACGGACCATGCAAACAAAGGGCGAAGATCAGCAAAATGAAAAAGAAAAGAAAAACAAAAAGGGGAAAACAAAATGCAACAACGGATGGCAGGGTAATGACAGAGTCACACATGAATCCGTCCAAATGAAACGTACGAGCCAATGAGCATATTTTATCCGATAAACTAAAATGTAAAACAATAAGAAATTCGGCTATAAAGCCGAATCGATACACATTGTAACGAGATTCATGATCTCCCGCAAAAAACACGAAGAGCAATACTAATTTCAGCCATAAGTTTCAGGTATATTCATCTCCATTGTTGCATGCAAATAAAGAAAATAAAAAAAAGTTTTTGTTTTTTTACCTTTCGTCTTCTCTTCTTCAACTTATCACTCCTCTACCAAGGATAATCCTAGCCATCCGGTGGCTCTAAAAGGTGACTCGGCCAGGGGAAACGAGAAGGGTCTCCCTTCGTCTCTGTGTCGTTCTGTCTCTCGGGTCCGATAGGTTTTTTTTATTTGGTTTTTTAGGGTTCCGTTCGAAAATGAGGAGAATGTCGAGTTTAGTTCTGAGGAAAGTCTAATGATAAGAGGGTTCTTTAGGTCTTTTCTTTAGGGTTGATTTTCTCTAGTTGGGGTGAGTTTTAGGGTTGCCGAACGGTGAATATCATCAGCCAGCGTTTGAGAGTCGTGAGAGAGTGTGTGTGAGGGTGACGGCTAGGTTTAGGTTTTGGGCAAAAGGGATGTCCGATGGGTTTAAAAGGGTATTTATAGAGTCTTGTCGTTTTATTTTTGGTTTATTTGCACGTTAGGTCCCTCCGCATCGGGTTATTAGCGTCTTAGGGGTTTCCGCGTGGGAGAATAGCATCCTAGGTCCCCGGGGTTTTGAGCCGTTTCACCTGTTCATCCCGGATCGAATCGTTTCTGGTCAAATCGTCTACCCCGTCCCCCGTGTTCTGCTCCGTTTTCAAATCGGTCCATGTTTCCAATGTTAAACTTCTGTTTTTATAATTTCCACCTCTATTTTGCATCTTTTACGTTTTGGTACTGTTTTTATCTCTTTGCATTTAACATGTTGTTAATGTATGTTCATAGATGCTATGTTTTTTAATCGAATATGTATGATGCCTTGTTATGTTATTTAGAGTTTTGTGGGCCTTGTGTATGTTTTTTTTTTGCTTTATTCTCGTTTTATCAAATACATGTCGTTTTGTTTCAGGCTTCTGAGGTTAATATGGTGCATGCCTAAATTACGTTATTAATGGTTTGAATGTACTAAAATGTTAGCTTGGCTTATTGGTCTTGTTAGGTAGCTCTCATATTCGATTGGTTGAACCGTTATGAATTTGTTTCTAAAGATATGAAGCGTTAATTCGGGCTTAATAAAAACATGCTTTATTTATTGTGAATTTTGGGCCTTACATGGGCTTTTATTTGTTTTTTTATGACATGCATATATACTTGTCATTCATGAGGCCCAATAGTCAAGCATGATAACCAGACTTAAAAATATACCCAAAGAGAGGTATTAATTAACCCTGATATCTGAAAACGACAGTCCTAGCTTAATGGATGTCGATCGAATATTTGGGTTAATTTTCACCGTCTCTAGGTAAGCAAAAGCGTAAAAATGAAAATACCATGCATCATTCGTTATTTGCTTGCATCATGCATAAATGTGACGTACGGGATCTGAACCCTAAACTAACACGACAGTTAGTCTTATATGATGTCGGTTTAGTCTATGGTCCGGTGTACCGTCATCCTTTTTAATTAAATGTTTAATTAATTCCAATGCCACTATTCGATAAAACTCGTGCTATTTAAGTCACATTTTCATTCAAGAACACTTTATTAAATTCACTTTGATTTTTAAATAATTTCTATCGATTAAAAAGGCAACAAGTTATTTGGTACCGATTTCCGGGTGCGATGGGGGTGCTAACACTTCCCCACACGTAATCAACTCCCGAACCCGTTTTAAAACGAATCTCTGGTTTTTGTGGTGTCCAGCCTACCTTAGTGGCCGATGGCGACTCCAATTTTTTACGGTTTTCTAAAATTCGAATTTCCCCATTTTTAATAAAACCAATCTCGAAAAGAAAGTGATAATACCTAGTCGTTTTCCAAAAACCTTATCACAGTTTGGCGACTCCGCTGGGGACAAATTTTTGTTTTTACAAAACAAAAAATAGAGTTAAGCCAATAAAACACTCGTTGTCTTTAATCGATAGAAAATATTTAAAATTCAAAGTGAAGTTAATAAGGTTGTTCTTTTATGAAAATACGACTTAAGTTGAACGGGCTTTGAGAATTTGTGACATTCGAATTAATTTTCCATTTAATTATTAAGGAAATCACCGACATGTGTTGCACCATGTTCATTAAGCTCTATACCCGAGCTACCCTTCTTAAGTGAAAGTGAAACGTCCATACCCACGTGAGCATCCCTCCACGGGTCGGTAATTCACTTTCGGAATCCACACCTTTTGACACGTGAGCAGCCCTCCACATCATTAGGTCGTGCTTTCCCTCGAGCCGAAACCAATTCGCAAGCCTGTAATGGGCCAGAATTGGGGTTCTTGTTGCCTTAGTAGGTGATAAGATAGGTTCGGGTACCCTTTATTAGAACCGAACTCATGCGTGAGAATATAAGAAGCCCACCCCCATTAGAGCCAAGCGGATAACCCTAGAGTTTAGTGTGTCTATGTTTTTTCTTGCTAATTGCTTGTTTCTACGCTTCTTTTTTCGTTAATGCTTGAATTTCGTTGCTTGCCTTATGATTTATGTTTATCATGTGACTAACACCTTTGCTTTTCTTCCCCTTTTCTCTTATTTTGCATATATCATCATGTCATAAAGAGCACATTGGTTTGGAAATAGTCTAAATTAATGGCGAGAATTATGGGGGACATAGTGAGGAGTATGGATGAAAAGAATTCAGAGGTACAAGTGTGGTCAGAAGGAGAGCAACAACACGAAGGAGATAGCATTACCGTTGGGTTCAGGTCGGAGATGGCGAACAAGACTTTCATGAACACAGAGATCAATGATGTGTCAGGGTTGACGCACGTGTGGAACAGTTGGGATTCCGAAGCAAGGGTCGCTTTCAAAAATGAATTTGGTGACATAACGTATCTGTTGTACATCCCATTTGATCAGGCGTTACTTCAAGCCTTAGTCGGGTTTTGGAACCCAGCCTACAGTTGCTTTACGATTGGGGATTTAGACTTAACACCGACCATCGAAGAGTACCAAGATCTTGTGAATTGCAAGAAAATACAGGAGGATCGTGTCTATTCGAAGACAAACAAGTACAAACCTTTTCGGGAAAAACTTCTGAAGCTTTCAGATACTTTGGCATCGTGGGTAGACCAACAAGTTGGGACATGAAACAACAAGGAGTACCTAAAGGTTGATGGGATTTTGGCCTTAGCTTCAGTACTTCCGGCGGGAAGGGTTTAGTGGAATTTATTCGCACTGTTGATTTATGGGTTGGTCCTCTTCCCTAAAGCCTTAGGCTTCATCCATCTGGCAGTGTTAGATTTGTTCGATAAATTAGCCGAGGGAGGTAATCCAGTTTCGGTCATTCCGTCAGAAACCTTCCAGTCTTTAAGATTTTGTAGAAAGCACGAAGGTGGTCGTTTCTTGGGATGTCCTCAGCTCTTAACGGTGTGGTTCTATAGCCACTTTTGGACAGATGTCAGTTTTTCAAGACCGGTTTATGATAGTAAGTTTTCAGCTTTAGAAGAATTTTTGAAGAAAGGGAATTGGCCTACAAAGCGAACCGAGGATGTTTGGCTTGATGTGCTTCAGAATTTGAATGTCGATGACGTGGTTTGGAGAGTCCCATGGTTGTCAGCAAGAAGTATTCGCTACAGGTGTGGGATGTACTCGTGGGTACCTTTGTTGGGACTTTGGGGACACACGGCCTACGCACCTCTGTTGGTTTTAAGACAGTATGGGTCTAAACAGTTTGTGCCAGCTACGAATGGTTTGAATGTTTTCAACATCGGCTACCATAAGGGAAAAGGCTACAAAGGAAAGGTGTTTACCGCTTCTTCAGCATGGAATAATGCAAGGCGAGTTAGGATCCTAAATGCTCCTTATATGGTCACCCCAGAATATGAGGTGTGGAGGTTTAACCGCGTCGATGATAACGTTCCCCAGTTGAACCCAGACACGAGAATGACCATGAGAGAAAGATTGGCTTCACTTCCTACCGAATCAGACCTAATGAGGGAACAGCTAGAGGAGGAACAAAAGAGATATGCATAGCTTGAAGAGAGGGCAAATAGAGAGAAGTTTGATTTCAAACTAGAGAGAGTGCGATATGAAGAGAGCATTAGGGGATTACAAAAGAAGAATGACGAGTCAGGAGGAAATAAAAAATTTGAAAGGATGAACAAGGGTAAGAGAGCTAGTGCAGGTGGAGCGAGTCAGGAGGCTAAACTCCGTCTCAAGGAAGAAAGGGCAAGGGCTGAAAACTATAAAAGAGGGTACCATGAGTTCAAAGACCGGGTACTTACTTTGACTCAAGAAATGAAGAGCCTACGCACCGAGTATTCAGGGCAGCTCGAGAGAGAGATGAATCAGAATGGGACCTTGAAGGACCAAGTGAAGAATCTGGAAAAGTCTCTCTTTAGGCACAAGGGATCAACTAGCAAACTCAAAGCGAGTGAGTCAGAAAACCAAGTCTTGAGGGATCGCATCGATGAGCTAGAAACTGAGGTACAACAACTTAAAGATCTCATTGAGAGCATCAGGGGCAATCCAAGTACGCCCTACGCCCACTTTGGAGCAATTACACTTTGCCGCCTTTACTATTTGGAGGCAAGAACAAGAGCAGGCACAGTGGGACGCCCGTGTGCGCTATATTGCCGCGAAGGTGCAGTTTTTAGCCGAAGACGCCGCCGAGCTTCATGATCGTGTGGACGACTCAAACAAGGCAAGAGAGACAGTCGTAAGGATTCTCAGGGAGATTGTGGATTTGAGCGCCAGGCTAGACCAATATGTTTGAAGAAGAAGGGTTGGAAGAAAGAAGAAGAAGCGTTAGGATGACTAGGTTTTTAGTGGTTATTAATGTAGGACTTTAGATGTAATCAGCTTCCCCAAAATTTGTAATCAAACAATATTCCAATTAATACGAGCTGTTTGATCTCTCCGTATGCATACATTATACATTTATTTGAACATTCATACATTATACATTTATTTGAACATTCATACATTATACATCTATTTGAACATTTATTTACACATATTGTCTAAATAATTTGAACTTAACTAAAAGACTTTGCATTTTCAGATAAGAATCACATTTTGGTTCATTAAAATTTTCAACCATTCCACATTCGTACGGTACACGATCCCAGTATCGAGTCATGGAGGAAAGGTTGGCTAAAGTGGAACAAGGCCAGAAGGATTTGGAGAACCGTTTGGATGGGGTTAACAGGAATATCAATGACCAGATAGCACAGTCGCAGGTATCCATCATTGCTCAGATGACTAGTTTGTTAGCCAAGATGAAGGGAAAGGAAGGAGTTTCTGCTGACAGCTCACATGTGGAAGAACACGAAGGTGTTACGTCTCACACGGGGGTTAACCCGGAAGTGCCAGAGTTAGGGAAGAAGGTCTTCATTAACCTCACGGGGGCATCTGCTAGTCGCCCCGGAGAAGTGGCAGCAAGTCAGCCTGTTGATATAGAAGGCGACCAGGAGAATGAGGTGCCAGATTTGAGCATGTTAGAAGAGGTAGAAAGGGTCAGAGTCGAGATAGAGAAGAAATACGAGGAGAAATTTTGGTCATTCGAGGAGAAGCTCAGAAATATCCAAGAGGTGGATAAATAAGGAAATAGTGCCAGCGATTTGAGTCTGGTGGCAGATTTAGTGCTTCCGCCCAAGTTCAAGGTCCCTGACTTTGATAAATATGATGGCACCACCTGCCCATCAGCACACATCACTATGTGCTGTCAGAAGATGGCCACTTTTGTCAAGGATGAGAAGCTGCTTATCCATTATTTTCAGGATAGTTTGACCGGCTCCGCTATCAGGTGGTATACTACGCTCAGCCGAGCGAATGTCAAGACTTGGAAGGACCTCTCAAGGGCCTTCATAGATCATTATAAGCATGTGACAGATATGACTCCAAATCGGATTATGTTGGAGGGAATGGAGCAAAGAGTGAATAAGAGTTTGCGCCAATACGCCCAAAGGTGGCGAGATGTGGCTGCTCAGATCCAACCCTCAATTCTAGAACACGAGATCACCCCAATGTTCATCAACACATTGAAGGGGACATTATTTGACTGGTTGATAAATAATACTACTCAAAGCTTTGCGAACATGGTAAAGACGGGAGAGTCCATTGAAGTGGCTATCAAAAGTGGGAGGATCGACAGTGGAGAAAGTCATCGCAAGAACTATAAGAAGAAGGAAAACGAGGTGAATATTGTGAACACATATACAGCCCTGAAGAGTTTTACCCTTCCGGCACTGCAGGCTACATCAGGTGGGGGACAGAGTTCGAATAAGAAGGAGACTAGGGCTCCCAAGAAAGAGGATAAAAAGATGAATTTCACCCCGATCCCAGTCTCCTACGCTGACTTGTACACTTACTTGTACGAGGCAAAATTAGTTTGACCCTACCATGTCACTACATTCAAGCCACCATTCCTGGCTTGGTATGATGAGAAAGCCAACTGCGAGTATCATGGCGTGTGTTCCGGGGCATACAATTGAGAATTGCATAGCTTTTAAGAATTTTGTGCAGCATTTGATTAAAACTAGGGTATTACAGCTAGACAAGCCAAATACCACCACTAACCCGTTGCTGAATCATGTAACCCCCTTAGCCCGGCCTAGACGGTTGACCCGAACTACGAAGATTACACGGGGAAAACCAAAGTCAACCTTGATTAACGACCCTTTTTTCTTTTTAAAACTTATCTAGATGCACATTAACCCTAGGCGTACTCTTGAGAAGCACATACGTGAAAAGCACAACGATCAAATTACAATGAGGGACTCAATTGCACAAATCACAAATAATATGGACCAAATTGTAAATTATGAAAACTAGAAGGTCTTAACTGCTTTTTAAGTTACCAATATTAAATTAATCATATTACGTGCTTCCCTGTCAAATTTCACCTTAATCGGACATCTCGAACTCATGCAATTGCAAATACAATTTTTAGGACTAAAACGTAAAGCTTGCAAATCTCAAAACCATTCAAATCAGTGCCCAACGGTCACCTGTTTCGAAACGGAGTTGATCGTTCCGAAACATGGGTTCATTTTGAGACCTGTATCGAAACAAGGCGTTCCAGTGGCCAAACCGTTTCGAAACACCAAGGCCATTGCAAGCCCCCGTTTCGAAACGCCTGTGGGTGTATCGATACGGGTTGCCCAGAAGCTGCAGAATTTGCTGATTTAACATGCATTAAACCACTCAAACACATCCTAATGACTTCCTAATCATGCCAACAAGTCATCATGCATATAAGGTACATGTTTGCAACATCAAAACACGTTCATGGCATCAATCAAGGAAATCCTCAAGTCTATAGGCATGCATCCTATATCCAAAACCAAGCAACCAACAAAACACCAAATCAAGCATCAAAAAGGCCATTTACAAATCCAAATCATCAAAGGCATCATGCCACAATTAGGGAGTCCAAAACATCTCCCAAAATGCAACCTAGGTTCCCATTGCCAAATATCAAAAACTAATAGTGTTGTGAAAACATCACCATACATGAGCTTAGCTTTCCCTTGGATTCTTAGCCTCCTTGTTGCCCTCAATTACTTCAATTATCTGCATTATTGGTTCAAGAGAGAGAGCGTAAGCACAATTGCTTAGTGAGGCATGCTCTAAAGAAACAACACAATAATGCTTTATGTAAAACACTTTTAATAAACCTTCCATCACATAAACATCATTACTCATGCAACCTTGCATACATAAACAAGCATCTCATGCTTCATTAGAATTAACATGTCATATTTGCTTTCAAGTGATCATCCATAACCATTTACAACTTAAAACACAATCGGATACGCGGATTACAAGCGTTGTCCCATACGCTTCATACACACTACCGAACACACAAGGTGGAGTTTACCGGTACAATCACAACCCCTCAACACCCGTGATAGAGTTTAACGGTACAATCACAACCCCTCAACATCACTCATCGGTAGTTGTATAACACCACTAACGAGAACACGGAACACACAACACAAGATCCACACATGGACTTTTAACCACCATTGTGATCTTAACTCTCTCGTTAGTGTACTTGGATGGAGTTTACGGTACAATTACAACCCCTCAACATCCAAGGCAACTTTATTCACGGGGCACCCAATCTTATAGCCAGCTAACTATATTCGATTCAAGTACTTTTAAACCAACACATCACTTGCCAATATACATCATTTATCATCAACAATTCACTGTTTTAAAGCATTTAATCAAATCCATTTAACAACATGCATCACTATGCATCAAATCCATATTTACAACATATCAAACCAAGGATCTCTTACCTTAAGCATCCTTCAACATATGGCTTTCAAAACCAGCATTAACCATGCTAAAACATGCTTTCAAAACATAATTTAAACATGCAATTTAACAACAAATGCATCGAACCACCCCATGGCTCATACAAGAGTGTTTTTCCGAAAACTTACTCTTGAGCTTAGTTAAGTTGCTTAGACTTAAACTAAGCTTTCAAATCCTTCAAACATTCGTTACAAAGCTGGAAACCCAACTTCACTCACCAATTCCGTTTCGCAAGCTTGCCGAAACGCCGATCAAGTCTCCGGATCAACACCACAAGTGTCCGAAGATGTCTCCCATGTTTTAAACACAACAAAGCAAAGGATTAATGCATCATCATGCATTAAAATCTTCAGCCATCACACCTAAACTCACTGCTCTAACCAATTCTAACATTTCGGCTACCAAACACAACCGAAATCACCTCCAAACTCTTCCACAACATAACCCAGCCAAGATCCATCACTTCTAACCATTTCTAAACATCAATTAACATCCAAAATGAACCTAACCTTGTCCTTATACCTCCAGCTATAACAGAACACCAAGATCACCCCAAAAACCACCATTTTCATAAGCAAAAACTTAGGAAACACAACCTATTCGGGATTGCATTGATAAAATCTCATTTACACATCATTAGACATCCAAAATACATTTAATAACCATCTCAAAACAGAGCCCAAACAATCATCACGAAATTCTTCAAGATTTCTTTCAAACCTTGAGTTTTAAGCCAAAATCAAGTTCATATCATTAAAACCATTTATAAAACTTAAATTAAGGATTGATAACTTGGGAATTTCAGTAAAAAACTGAGTATTTAGAGGAGAAGAACAACCTTACCTCTAAATGTTGATTTCTCCTTAATTTGAGCCAATTTTCTTGAAATTCCAATGAGCAAATCAAAAGGATTTGATGTAGAAAGGATTAGGAATTAATTGATGATTGAAGCCTCATCATTTGGAGTGAAAATCAATAGAAATGTTGCTGTAGAAATGTGTTTGGATGAGGGAATTTTGAGAGAAAAAGAGATGAGAAAGTTTTAAGAAAAGTTAGTTATGAAAATCTAAAACTGGTTTCCCACTTTTCATTTAATTAATTAAACATTAATTAATTCACTTAAATTTAAGAAAAATCTGGAGAAATCATTCTTGGGTAAATTAGCTCCTTAAAGATTCAAAGTTTCAATCCTTACAAAACAGTCAGCGCTGAACTTTTCAAAAATCGCATTTTAGTCACTATTTCAAAATGTTGCATTTCCAAACCTTATTTTGTAAAATTGATTTCACCACTCTCTTACATATATTAAAAGAGGATTTTTAGATATTTTCCATATTTTTAAAGCATCTCGAACTAGGCTTTCCCTAAAACCTCCTTTTATATTCGAACCGAAAATCAGACCGACCCAGTTCAGACCCTAAACTTCTAAGCCCAAAATTGGGGTGTTACAACTCTCCCCCCTTAAGAAATTTCGTCCTCGAAATTTACCTGGAGGAAAGAGGTACGGAAACTGCTTCTTCATGTCATCCTTCCTTTCCCACGTGGCTTCCTCAACACCATGATGCTTCCACAACACCTTTACCAAATCAATGGTCTTGCCTCGAAGAACTTTACTGTCCGAATCCAGAATTTCCACCGGCTCCTCATCATAGGTCAAGTCTGGATTCAACTCCACTTCCTCCACAGGCATAATATGCGAAGGATCCGATCTATATCTCCGAAGCATAGAGACATGAAACGCATCATGAATCTTTTCCAACTCTTGCGGCAACCTCAGCTTGTACGCAACCACACGTTCAATCACCTCGTATGGTCCAATGTACCTAGGGATCAACTTACCCTTTCGGCCAAACCTCATCACCTTTTTCCAAGGCGAAACCTTCAAAAACACACGATCACCTACCGCAAACTCAATCTCCTTACGCTTCAAATCCGCGTAAGACTTCTGTCGATCAGAAGCTGCCTTCAATCGCTCACAAATGAGCTTCACCTTCTCGGTGGTTCCTTTCAACAAAGCTGGCATTGAAATCAACTTCTGACCTGTTTCAGCCCAACAAAGAGGAGTTCTGCATTTCCTCCCGTACAAGGCTTCATAAGGTGCCATTTGAATACTTGCCTGGTAGCTATTATTATAAGCAAACTCCACCAAAGGCAAATGCTTCTCCCAAGAGCCTTGAAACTCAATCACACAGCACCTCAACATATCTTCCAACACTTGGATAACACGCTCAGACTGTCCATCCGACTGTGGATGATAAGAAGTACTGAAATTCAGCCGTGTACCCAAAGCTTGATGCAAGCATTCCCAGAAACGCGATGTAAACCTCGGATCTCTATCCGAAACAATAGAATTTTGCACACCATGCAGCTGCACAATCTCAGCAATGTACAACTCTGCAAGCTTGTCCAAAGTGTACGTAGTATGCATAGGTAAGAAATGAGCACACTTCGTAAGGCGATCCACAATCACCCACACCGAATTCTTCTTCGATGGAGACAAAGGCAAACCAGACACAAAGTCCATGGAAATCCTTTCCCACTTCCACTCAAGAATCCTCAACGATTGCAACAACCAAGAAGGAAACTGATGCTCAGCCTTAACTCGTTGACAAACCATGCACCTACTCACATACTCTGCAACATCTTTCTTCAAACCTACCCAATAGTACTCATCCTTAAGATCAGGATACATCTTAGTACTACCAGGGTGCATAGCAAAAGGACTACTATGAGCTTCAGTCAGAATAGCATGCCTCAACTCAGCATCGTTCGGCACTACTATCTGACTTCCAAAACATAAAACCCCATCATCATTAAAACAAAAATCCGATGGTCTATCCTCAGCAAAATCCTGAACATGTGGCACCAAGGAATCATCCAACAGCTGCTTATCCTTTATCAACTGAACCAAAGATGGTTTCACTTGCAATTCAGCCATAAGACCTCCATCTCGCGAAATACTCAAACTGGCAAACATAGCCCTCAACTTCACTGCCACCTTCCTACTCAAGGCATCCGCTACAACATTAGCTTTTCCCGGATGGTACTCGATCGTCAAATCGTAATCTTTAAGCAACTCCACCCAACGTCGTTGCCTAAGATTCAACTCTTTCTGAGACATCAGATACTTCAAACTTTTGTGATCCGTGTACACAGTACACTTCTCACCATACAGGTAATGTCTCCAAATTTTCAAAGCAAAGACCACCGCAGCTAACTCAATATCATGCGTAGAATAATTGCGCTCATGCACCTTCAACTGTCGCGATGCATAAGCCACCACCTTACCCTCTTGCATCAACACACACCCCAACCCAACGTAGGATGTGTCACTATACACCACCAACTCTTTCCCTGATTCAGGTGGAACCAAGATAGGAGCTTGCGTCAAAGCTGCCTTAAGCTTCTCAAAAGCCTGTTGTCTTGCTTCTGTCCACTCATACTTGACATCCTTTTGCAACAACTTCGTCAAAGGTGCATCAATCTTTGAAAATCCATGCACGAACCTCTGGTAGTATCCTGCCAAACCAAGGAAACTACGGACTTCATGAACAGACTTAGGAGGCTTCCAATTCATCACTGCCTCAATCTTCTGAGGATCAACACGAATCCCCTCATCAGAAACCACATGACCAAGGAAAACAACTTCCCTAAGCCAGAATTCACACTTGCTCAACTTAGCATAAAGCTGATTCTCCAACAAAGCCCGCAACACAATCCTCAAATGCCCCTCACACTCCTCCTCAGTACGAGAGTACACAAGGATATCATCAATGAACACCACAACAAACTTGTCCAAGTACTCATGGAACACTCTATTCATCATGTCCATAAAAGCTGCAGGAGCATTCGTCAAAACAAACGACATCACAAGGAAGTCATAATGCCCATACCTCGTTCTGAAGGCTGTTTTTGGCACATCCACATCCTTCACCTTCAGCTGGTAATAAGCTGACCTTAAGTCAATTTTAGAGAACACAGCCGCTCCCCGAAATTGATCAAAAAGATCATCAATCCTCGGCAAATGATACCGATTCTTGATAGTCAACTTGTTCAGTTGACGATAATCGATGCACATTCTCATAGTGCCATCCTTTTTCTTCACAAACAAGACCGGTGCACCCCAAGGTGACACACTCGGCCGAATGAAACCACGATCAAGCAACTCCTGAAGTTGCGTCTTCAGCTCCTTCAACTCCTTAGGTGCCATTTGATAAGGAGTAATAGACACTGGAGTTGTGTTTTCATACAGCTCAATCCCAAACTCCACCTCTCGGTTAGGAGGCAAACTAGGTAACTCCTCCGGAAACACACCAGGAAACTCTCGCACAGTCCTGATATCTTGGACTCGCAACTCCTTAGAGCTAGGATTCATAACAAAGGCTAGGTAGGCCTCACAACCTTGCCTCAGCATTCGGCTTGCTTCCAAAGAAGACACCATATTAGCAAGAAATTTCACATTTTCACCAACCACCACTACCTCATAATCATCCGCAAGCTTCAACGAAACTCGCTTGTTCTCAAAATCCACCATAGCTCGATGTTCAACAAGCCAATCCATACCAAGGATTACATCAAAACCATAGAATGGCAATTCCATGAGGTCAACAAGAAAAACATGGTTTTGCACTACCAAAGGACATCTTCTATATAACTTCTGTGTCACAACGGTCTCACCAAAAGAACTAGTTACACGCATACCAACATCTAAAGACTCAACAGGTAAACCAAGCAATTGAGCATGTTCACGCAATATGTATGAGTGCGTAGATCTAGAATCAATCAAGGAAAGCATTGACAAGGATTGCAAAGTAAAGGTACCTGCGATCACATCCGTGTCGTTCCTCCTCTCTCGTTGAGCATACACTCGAGCCTGGCCACCACCCTCAGGTTGGACAACCACCACATGTGCCACATTCCTCCCACCACCATCTTTGCGCTGGAAGTTACCACGGCCGCACCCACGACCTCTCTGTGGTGCAACAACCCCAGGAGCACGTCCCTGACCACCACCGGCCAACAAAGGACACTCCCTCCTCATGTGGTCTGCCGAACCACAATTCCAGCACGAATTACCGGTCACTGCCACAGGAGTCTGAACCTTCCTCGCTTCTCGAGGACAGTCATGCCTCAAATGGACACGCGATCCACACGTCCAGCACATGTTCTGATCAGCTCTCATCCTGTCTCCCTGAACAGGCGCACCATGCCCTCCATTACCACGCCTAGCAGAAGACTGATACCTCTTATCTCGTCCTCTCTTGTTCCGTCCACCACCGGAACTATACTCAGCAGCTCTCTTGCCCGAGCTAGAACTAACACCCCTGGAAGACAGACCCAAGTTCTACTCAATGTCCTTCGCCCACTAACCAGCACATCAAAATCCGTGTACTCAGCTGCAAGCATAAAGGTCTTTACGTCCGTCACCAAACCAAATCGGAAACGCTCACACCTTTCTCGCTCATCAGGAATAAGCTCAGGTGCGTACTGACTAAGACAAACAAAATGGATCTCATACTCAGCCACCGTCATGCTTCCTTGAACAAGAGACATGAATTCTCTTTTCTTCTCATCCAGGTATCGCACACCTAGATACTTTCGCTTGAACGCGTTTAAAAAGAACGTCCAAGTCATATCAACTTCCTCCATCCCGGAGACAGTGGTCGTCCACCAAGTATACGCATCATCATGTAACATCGATACTACACAACCTAACTTTTGCACATCATTGCAGTTCATTTTTCCCAATATTCTCTTGGTGCTTTCCAACCAAGATTCAGAACCTTCAGGAGATAAACCTCTGAACTCAGCCCCTCCCAGACTGCGAACACGTTCCAATGGTAATCTCACGTTAGCATCACACTGATGCACAGCTCCGTGAGCTCCAGATATTGCTGCCTGAAAGGCCCCAGCAATAGCCTGTATCAAAACAGTCATGTCAGGAGCAGCTTGCCCCTGCACAGCTTCAGGTCTAGCGACCCCAGCACCAACACCAGCACCACCACCACTGGGCGGTCCACCACCAGGAGGAGAAGGTATATCCAAAACATTCTCAACGTTTTCCTCGTTCTCATTCTGAGCCATAGCTCTCGTATTCATCCTTATTTCTCTACGAGGCCCCATTTTACTAGAAAACAATGCACTGACACAAATGCAATAAACATAATTAGGCTCAACAAGGTAAGTAATCCAAGCACTCAAGCTCATTTTTTTAAAACAATTCCTTTCACTAGTTTTGATATGGCAGTGGGTTCCTCTAACATGCTTCAACATAGCATAACATCACAATTGCAACATGCTTTACAATTCATACATCATACTTTCATTCAAAAGACATATCATGCAATCACACATACTTCACTCACATAACCATTCCCATTTACACGAGAACTCAGCTCTGATACCACCAAATGTAACCCCCTTAGCCCGGCCTAGACGGTTGACCCGAACTACGAAGATTACACGGGGAAAACTAAAGTCAACCCGAAAGTCAACCTTGATTAACGACACTTTTTTTTTCTTTTTAAAACTTATCTAGATGCACATTAACCCTAAGCGTACTCTTGAGAAAAACATACATGAAAAGCACGGCAATCAAATTACAATAAGGGACTCAATTGCACAAATCACAAATATTAGGGACCAAATTGTAAATTCTGAAAACTAAAAGGTCTTAACTGCTTTTTAAGTTACCAATATTAAATTAATCATATTACGTGCTTCCCTATAAATTTCACCTTAATCAGACATCTCGAACTCATGCAATTGCAAATACAATTTTTAGGACTAAAACGTAAAGCTTGCAAACCTCAAAACCATTCAAATCAGTGCCCAACGGTCACCTGTTTCGAAACAGAGTTGACCGTTCCGAAACACGGGTTCGTTTCGAGACATGTATCAAAACAGGGCCTTCCAGTGGCCAAACCGTTTCGATACGGTCACCAGCCGTTTCGAAACACCAAGGCCATTACAGGCCCCCGTTTCGAAACGCCTGTGGGTGTATCGATACGGGTTGCCCATAAGCTACAGAATTTGCTGATTTAACATGCATTAAACCACTCAAACACATCCTAATGACTTCCTAATCATGCCAACAAGTCATCATGCATATAAGGTACATGTTTGCAACATCAAAACACGTTCATGGCATCAATCAAGGAAATCCTCAAGTCTATAGGCATGCATCCTATATCTAAAACCAAGCAACCAAAAAAACACCAAATCAAGCATCAAAAAGGCCATTTACAAATCCAAATCATCAAAGGCATCATGCTACAATTAGGGAGTCCAAAACATCTCCCAAAACGCAACCTAGGTTCCTATTGCCAAATATCAAAAACTAATAGTGTTGTGAAAACATCACCATACATGAGCTTAGCTTTCCCTTGGATTTTTAGCATCCTTGTTTCCCTCAATTACTTCAATTATCTGCATTATTGGTTCAAGAGAGAGAGCGTAAGCACAATTTCTTGGGGAGGCATGCTCTAAAGAAACAACACAATAATGCTTTATATAAAACACTTTTAATAAACCTTCCATCACATAAACATCATTACTCATGCAACCTTGCATACATAAACATGCATCTCATGCTTCATTAGAATCAACATGTCATATTGGCTTTCAAGTGATCATCCATAACCATTTACAACTTAAAACACAATCAGATACGCGGATTACAAGCGTTGTCCTATACGCTTCATACACACTACCAAACACACAAGGTGGAGTTTACCGGTACAATCACAACTCCTCAACACCCGTGATGGAGTTTAACGGTACAATCACAACCCCTCAACATCACTCATCGGTAGTTGTATAACACCACTAACGAGAACACGGGACACACAACACAAGATCCACACATGGACTTTTAACCACCATTGTGATCTTAACTCTCTCGTTAGTGTACTTGGATGGAGTTTACGGTACAATTACAACCCCTCCACATCCAAGGCGACTTTATTCACGGTGCACCCAATCCTATAGTCGGCTAACTATATCCGATTCAAGTACTTTTAAACCAACACATCACTTGCCAATATACATCATTTATCATCAACAATTCACTGTTTTAAAGCATTTAATCAAAGCCATTTAACAACATGCATCACTATGCATCAAATCCATATTTACAACATATCAAACCAAGGATCTCTTACCTTGAGCATCCTTCAACATATGGCTTTCAAAACCAGCATTAACCATGCTAAAACATGCTTTCAAAACAGAATTTAAACATGCAATTTAACAACAAATGCATCGAACCACCCCATGGCTCATACAAGAGTGTTTTTCCGAAAACTTACTCTTGAGCTTAGTTAAGTTGCTTAGACTTAAACTAAGCTCCCAAATCCTTCAAACATTCGTTACAAAGATGGAAACCCAACTTCACTCACCAATTCCGTTTCGCAAGCTTGCCGAAACGCCAATCAAGTCTCCGGATCAACACCACAAGTGTCTGAAGATGTCTCCCCTATTTTAAACACAACAAAGCAGAGGATTAATGCATCATCATGCATTAAAATCTTCAGCCATCACACCTAAACTCGTTGCTCTAACCAATTCTAACATTTCGGCTACCAAACACAACTAAAATCACCTCCAAACTCTTCCACAACATAACCCAGCCAAGATCCATCACTTCTAACCATTTCTAAACATCAATTAACATCCAAAATGAACCTAACCTCGTCCTTATACCTCCAGCTATAACAGAACACCAAGATCACCCTAAAAACCACCATTTTCATAAGCAAAAACTTAGGAAACACAACCTATTCGGGATTGCATTGATAAAACCTCATTTACACATCATTAGACATCCAAAATACATTTAATAACCATCTCAAAACAGAGCCCAAACAATCACCACGAAATTCTTCAAGATTTCTTTCAAACCTTAAGTTTTAAGCCAAAATCAAGTTCATATCATTAAAACCATTTATAAAACTTAAATTAAGGATTGATAACTTGGGAATTTCAGTAAAGAATTGAGTATTTAGAGGAGAAGAACAACCTTACCTCTAAATGTTGATTTCTCCTTAATTTGAGCCAATTTTCTTGAAATTCCAATGAGCAAATCAAAAGGATTTGATGTAGAAAGGATTAGGAATTAATTGATGATTGAAGCCTCATCATTTGGAGTTAAAATCAATAGAAATATTGCTGTAGAAATGTGTTTGGATGAGGGAATTTTGAGTGAAAAAGAGATGAGAAAGTTTTAAGAAAAGTTAGTTATGAAAATCTAAAAATGGTTTCCCACTTTTCATTTAATTAATTAAACATTAATTAATTCACTTAAATTTAAGAAAAATCTGGAAAACTCATTCTTGGGTAAATTAGCTCCTTAAAGATTCAAAATTTCAATCCTTACAAAACAGTCAGCACTGAACTTTTCAAAAATCGCATTTTAGTCACTATTTCAAAATGTTGCATTTCCAAACCTTATTTTGTAAAATTGATTTCACCACTCTCTTATATATATTAAAAGAGGATTTTTAGATATTTTTCCATATTTTTAAAACATCCCGAACTAGGCTTTCCCTAAAACCTCCTTTTATATTCGAACCAAAAATCAGATCGGCCCGGTTCAGACCCTAAACTTCTAAGCCCAAAATTGGGGTGTTATAAAACTAGGGTATTACAGCTAGACGAGCCAAATACTGAATCATACGGGCCAGGGATTGAATGCAATCGAGGAGGAGTACACCAGAAGGGCTAAATCTAGTGTATCTGAGGTCAGGTCCCCATTACGGTGGGTGTTTCAGCAGCTATGCATGGCACGTCTAATTGACCGAGGGATGGAGGTTATGTTGGAGGGGTGTGGACCCTACTGCGAATATCACCAGCAAGAGTGGCATAACATTCAGTGTTGTGAGGAGTTCAAGCAAGTTGTCCAAGGAATGATGGACAATAAAGAAATTAAATTTTTTGAGAAGGATGAAGAAAGTGGGGACCTAGAGGTGTGCGCGTCTGATGGCGCTAAAGTCAAGTTTGGCTTAGACCGACCCTTTGTTATACCTCGCAAGGTGAAGGAGGGTAGCATATCTGAGGGAGAAAGCCCTAAACTGGCCCCGAAATTGAGAATATCTCGCCCGACGTCCTTCCCTTTTAAGGACGAAAGGAAGGTTCCATGGAACTATGCTGCCCATGTCTCGGTGCCAGGGAATGCGAATCCGATGAAAGAAAGTAGGTCGCCTAGTGAGAAAGAGCCCAAGAAGGAAGGTGGTCCGAAGGAGTCAGAAATTGAAGTAGTAAACGAGGTGGGGAATTTCATAAGAAGTGGGAGGTGTTACTCACCGGACACTCCCAAAGAATTAGATCCGAAGGGAAAAGAGAAGTCATCCGAGCCGAAGACCGAAAAGTTGTTTGGAGAGGACCCTCCTCCCAAAATTAATGAACCAGTGACGGAAGCACGGGCTCAAGAGTTTTTGAGATTTTTGAAGCACATCAAGTACAACATTGTCGATCAGCTCCGAAAGCAGCAGGCCCTGATTTCAGTGTTAGAATTGTTATTGAATTCCGATAAACAGTGTGATGCACTGCTAAAGGTACTAAACCAGACGTTTGTCCCGAAGGACATTTCGGTCAACAAGCTAGACCGAATTGTAGGTCACATCGCTGCGGATAATTTCATCACCTTCAGTGATGACGAGATCCCAGACAGAGGAATAGGGTCAACAAAGGCTTTGAATATAACTACACATTGCAAAGGGTATGTCCTACCGGGGGTGCTTGTTGATAACGATTCAACTTTGAATGTGATGCCGATGGCAACTTTGCAAAGGTTGCCCATAGACAGTTCACATATGAAGCCTTGTCAGAATTCAATCAGAGCTTTTGATTGGACCCAAAGGGAAGTTGTGGGGAAGATCGAGGTACCGTTGCTAATCGGACCTACCGAGTATGTGGTCGACTTTGTGGTGATGGGTATCAAGCCGACCTACAATTGCCTGCTAGGAAGGCCGTGGATCCATTCAACGGGGGCTGTACCTTCCTCATTGCACCAGAAGCTGAAGTTTGTTATCGAGGGAAAGTTAGTGAGCGTGTCTGCCGAACAAGACATTATAGCGTTTGTGGCTACTAATGCTTCATATGTCCAAGCTGATGAGGAAGCAGTCGAATGTGCCTTTAGGGCCCTTGAATTCGTGAATGCAACATTTGTGACGGAAGGAAGCAAGATCCTGTGCCCGAAATTATCTAAATGCGCCAAGATGCAAGTATGGCATACTTTGGGAAGGGGAGCAAAGAAAGGAAGAGGACTCGGTAGAAACTTGCAAGGATGTTTGCGCGTCAGAGGTGTTATCAACAAACAAGATAGGATTGGGCTTGGTCATAAGCCCACATTTCAGCAAAGAAAATTGGAATGGAAGAAGAGAGTCGAACAGAGAATGACTAGACTCCGAGGAGAAGACATGATATGGGAGCCAATTGTCTATACCGATATGAGAAACATCTTTGTGTCAGGTGGAGTCATCAACACCGAACAGATGGTACATGAGGCCAATGTGGAGAATGCCAAACTTTGTGAGGAAGAGAAGATCAGCGAGGCGTTAGGAGAGTTGGATGTTAATGTGATATCCAAAGATGAGGAGAGCTCGACCTTCTTGGCAAGAATCAGCCCTTGTCTTCCTGGAGAGGCTCTTAATAATTGGACTGTTCAGGATGTGCCTGTAATCTTTAGGTCTAAGCCAGAGTAATACTCAGAACTCACCCTATTTGCTTGTGCCCGCGAGCAATAGGGATCTTTTGTAAAGGGCACCTATGTTAATCTGCTCGTTTTTAATTCAATAAAAAGACGATTTTCCAAAATTTGCAAGCATCCCATTCATTTCATTCATTATTCGTTTTGTTGTTTATTATTTATTATTCCACCTACTCTGTAAATAATATATACATTTGTCTTCCCAATACACATTCTTTTCATAAATGTTGCAGGACTCCTATTATTAACTTCGTGAATGATGCTGAATTTAATCCCGAGGTGGATTTTGAGCAACCATTGTATCTGGCCGCAGTTGTCGAAGAAGAGGGTAATAAGGAGGAGTATGAAATTTCGGAGGAATTCCTCAGACTAACGGAGAGTGAAGATAGACAGATAGTCCCTCACCAAGAGGAGATAGAGATCCTAAATTTGGGGAATGATGATGAAGATCAGAAGGAGGTCAAGATTGGAACAACACTTTCGTCCGAAACTAGGGTTGGGCTAATGAGCTTGTTGTTAGAATTCAAGGACATCTTTACATGGACCTACCAAGACATCCCAGGTCTAGACACGAGCATTGTGGTGCACAAGCTACCAATCATGCCAGAATGCAATCCGTTCCAACAGAAATTGAGAAGGATGAGAACAGATACCTTGCTGAAAGTTTAGGATGAAGTAAGAAAGCAGTATCAGGCTGGGTTCCTAAAGGTGGTCGAGTATTCATAATGGGTGGCCAACATAGTGCATGTCCCCAAGAAGGATGGAAAAGTTCGCATATGTGTGGATTATAGAGATCTCAACAAGGCAAGCCCAAAGGATAACTTCCCTCTACCTCATATCGATACCCTAGTTGACAACACAACGGGTCATTCGTGCTTCTCCTTCATAGACGGTTTTTCAGAATACAACCAAATAAAAATGGATCCTGATGATATGACCAAGACGAAATTTGTGAAAATGTGGGGGACATTTTGTTATGAGGTAATGCCCTTTGGTTTGAAAAATGCCGGGGCAACGTATCAAAGGGCCATGGTGCCGCTCTTCAATTACATGATGCACAAAGAAATCGAGGTCTATATGGACGACATGATAGCAAAGTCCCAGACTGAAGGAGGGCATATTCAGAACTTGAGGAAATTATTCCAGAGGTTGAGGAAGTATCAGTTGAAACTCAACCCAGCGAAGTGCACTTTTGCCGTCACATCTGGTAAGCTTCTAGGCTTTGTGGTTAGCAAGAGGGGGATTGAGATTGATCCCGAAAAAGTAAAAGCCATCCAGAATCTCCCACCGCCTCGGACCCAAAAAGAAGTCTGAGGGTTCTTAGGGAGGTTAAATTACATATCCCGGTTCATCTCCCAGTTAACCGACAAATGCGACCCTGTCTTCAGACTACTTTAGAAGAATAACCCCGGGGTTTGGGATGAAGAGTGTCAAGAGGCTTTAGATAAGATCAAGAGGTATTTGACCAACGCTCCAGTCTTAGTACCCCCGGTACCGGATAGGCCGTTGATCCTATACTTGACAGTTTTTGAGAATTCGATGGGATGTGTCCTAGGGCAACATGATGAGACCGGCAAGAAAGAAAGGGCAGTCTACTACTTGAGTAAGAAGTTTACCGAGTGTGAGACTCGATACCCGCAAATCTAGAAGTTATGTTGTGCCCTAGTATGGGCAACCAAGAGGCTTAGACAGTACATGTTGTACCACACCACGTGGCTGATCTCAAAATTGGACCCTTTAAAATTTCTGATTGAAATGCCAGCGCTCACAGGAAAGTTAGCCCGTTGGCAAATGTTGTTGTCTGAATTTGATCTCATGTATGTGAGCCAGAAGGCAGTAAAGGGGAGCGCTATAGCAGACTTCCTGGCGAGCCGAGCCTCAGATGATTATGAACCATTAGACTTCAACTTACCGGACGAAGATCTGGTGTGTATAACTAAGGGGGAGAATGACACAGTTGAAGGAGAATCATGGAGGCTATACTTTGATGGGGCATCCAACACTTTAGGCCACGGAGTCGGGGCAGTGCTAGTTTCTCCAGAGGAGATACATTACCCTTTCACACTGGACTTTTTCTGTACCAACAACATGGCTGAATATGAGGCATGCGTCATGGGGTTGCGTGCAACCATTGAAAGAAGGATAAAGAAACTCCATGTGTTTGGGGATTCTTCCTTGGAAATATATCAGCTCAGGGATGAATGGGAGACCAGGGATCCAAAGTTGGTCAAGTATTACAACTTGGTCCAGGGACTGATCAAGAATTTTGAGGAGATCAGTTTTACTCACCACCCCAGGGAGGATAATTAGATGGCAGACGCCCTAGCAACCTTAGCTGCCACATTCAAGGCAGGCTCAGGTGCGAAGATGAGACCGATTAAGATCCGAATGTTGGAAGTACCATCCCACTGTTACAGCATAGAAGAAGAGGTGGACGGTAATCCGTGGTATCATGACATCTTGCAGTACATTAGATACCAAACATACCCCGTAGAAGCTAATGAGAATGATAAGAGGATCATTAGGAGAATGGCAGCCGGATATGTCCTAGATGGGGAAATCTTGTACAAAAAGGGAAAGGACCAAGTACTGCTGAGGTGCATTAACGCTCGGGAGGCCAAAAGAATTTTGGTAGAAGTTCACGATGGGTTATGTGGGACTCATGCCAACGGTTTCTGAATGGCCCGAAAGATCATGAGGTATGGTTACTTTTGGTCAACCATGGAAGGGGATTGTATTGACTATGCTAAGCGGTGTCATAAATGTCAGATATATGCTGATAAAATACATTCACCACCATTGCCATTGCATATTATGAATTCCCCTTGGCCTTTTGCCATGTGGGGAATGGACGTGATTGGCTAGATCCACCCCAAGGCTTCCAATGGACACCGCTTCATCCTTGTTGCCATTGACTACTTCACCAAGTGAGTAGAAGCTGCTTCCTATGCCAATGTTACTAGGGAAACGATGTGCAAGTTCCTGAAAAGGGAGATTATTTGCCGATACGGGATGCCAAAAAGAATCATTACTGACAATGCTTCCAATCTGAATAATAAGATGATGGATGAAGTATGCGAGCAGTTCAAAATAAAACACCATAACTCCACTGCATATCGCCCAAAAATGAATGGGGCAGTAGAGGCTGCAAATAAGAACATCAAGAAAATTATAGCCAAGACCACGGATACATTCAAGGATTGGCATGAGAAGTTGCCATTTGCTCTCTTCGCATACCGGACGTCCATACATACTTCGACTGGGGCAACACCGTACTCCCTGGTTTATGGTACAGAAGCAGTATTGCCTATGGAGGTAGAAATCCCATCTCTCAGGATATTGAACGAGGTAAAATTGGAAGAAGCTGAATGGATACAAGCTCGGTTTGATCAGTTGAATCTTATTGAGAAGAAGCGATTGAGGGCCATTTGCCATGGTCAAATGTACCAGAAAAGAATGGTGCGAGCCTATGACAAGAAGGTTCGTCCGAGAGAGTTTCAGGAAGGAGACTTGGTGCTGCGGAAAGTATTGTCCACCCAAAGAGACTCTCGAGGGAAATGGATGCCAAACTGGGAAGGGCCCTACGTGGGTAAAAATGCCTTTTCTGGGGGGGACTGATCTTGATGGAAATGGATGGGGAAGAGTTGGGCAATCCAATGAATTCAGATTCGGTCAAGAAGTATTATGTGTGAAAGACGAAGTGGGGCGAAAACCCGAAAGGGCGCCTCGCGAGAAATAAATACTTAAAGTGAAAACCCGAAAAGGGCGCTTTAATTATTAAAGAAAAAAGAAAAGAGAAGGGAAAGGTGGAGTGAAAACCCGAAAGGGCACTTCACAAAAAAAAGGGAGAATCGTAGGACGAAAACCCGAAAAGGGCGTCTTGAGATTAAGGGGGAGTTGAGAATTGAAGAGGGGTATCTGCAAGGAAGTACCAATAAGTACATGATCAGCGAGTAGGATCTTTCAGAATTCAGAAACAGGCAGGATAATGCTAGCAAAGGGTCTGCCTAGGTCGATGGATTCCCACATGATTCATGAAGAAAATGCTTAGGATATTGCATCATTTGTTCTCTCCATGCATTATATATGAACTTTTAATGAACTTCAAAGTATATTAATAAATACTATCTGGCGTCTTCATTCATCTATTTTCAAAGAATTACTCGAGCAGTTTGAAATAGACTTGCAAAGCAAAAGATTTCTTGGTATTTCTGTGGTTTGATCTCTTGAATGCATGTGAATAAAAGAAGCTAAACCGGCCCAATGCCGGGATAAGTGACGAGGACCCTGAAGAAAAGAATTTCAGGCAGCTGGCCACAACCAGGCTTTGATGAGATAAGTGCCGCACAGACCAAAGAAAAGGAAAAAAGAAGAAAAAAAAAGAAAAGAAAAGGAAAAAAGAGAAGAAAAAGAACAAAAGAAAAAAGAAAAGAAATGTAGTGAAAACCCGGAAGGGCGCTTCATAAAAAGATAAATACCAAAGTGAAAACCTGAAAAGGCGCTTTGGGAGGGAAAACCCGAGGCTGGAATCCGTAAAAAGGGCTTCCCAAAAGATCTAATGGTTAAACTCGAGTGTGAGGCAAACATCGGCATTGAAGAGAAAGTAAGAGATCAAGAGAAATCGGCAAAAGAAGTCGTGGCACCATGCCCATATACGGCATACTCATTCATGCATCATCATAGGCATACATGTGTTAGGATCATACTAACATATGTCATCATAATATTTTCCTTTTATAGATACACGAAGGCATTTGCCACCAAAAAGGAAGCGAACAACGCAAAAGGAACAAAATTCAGGCGAAGGATTTCAAACTCGCCATATAAGATTTTTCGAGCAAGAAGAGGCAGATACTCGTAGCTCAAGGCGAAGGATTTCAAACTCGCCGCATCAGGATCTAAGAGCAAAAGAGCTCAAGGATTTTCGTGCAGAAAAACCGGAAGGCCTGCTCAGTTTGTTTTTGCCGCTTCAGGAAAACAAGTTATTTGGGTTTGTTCTTTGCCGCTTCCGAAGAATGAATCAATTATGTCCCTTGCCGTTTCGGAAGGACATGCCAACGCTACCCACTTTGTTCCTGCCGCTTTAGGGGAGCAAACGTAGCTCAAGGCGAAGGATTTCAAACTCGCCGCATCAGGATCTAAGAGCAAAAGAGCTCAAGGATTTTCGGGCAGAAAATTCGGAAGGCCTGCTCAGTTTGTTTTTGTCGCTTCGGGAAAACAAGTTATTTGGGTTTGTTCTTTGCCGCTTCCGAAGAATGAATCAATTATGTCCCTTGCCGTTTCGGAAGGACATGCCAACGATACCCACTTTGTTTCTGCCGCTTCGGAGGAGCAAACGTAGCTCAAGGCGAAGGATTTCAAACTCGCTGCGTCAGGATCTAAGAGCAAAAGAGCTCAAGGATTTTCAGGTAGATAAATCGGAAGGCCTGCTCAGTTTGTTTTTTCCACTTCGGGAAAACAAGTTATTTGGGTTTGTTCTTTGTCGCTTCGGAAGAATGAATCAATTATTGTCTGAACTGTCCCTTGTCGTTCCGAAAGGACATGCCAACGCTACCCACTTTGTTTCTGCCACTTCGAAGGAGCAAATCACCCAAACAGGGAAGTTGGACAAAATTAGTGCTTATGGTATTTGCTTTATTCTTGTTTCACAAGTACAAGCAAAGAGGGGCAACTGTAATCACTAATTTTGTCCGGGTTAACCTCTTTTTATTTCGTTTTATAATAATGGGCTTTATTACTCTTTTAGATATAAATGTTGAATAATTAAAAACTAAAATAAGGAAAAAGAAAAAAACAGTATATATATTATGTTATCACTACTATTTTATTATCATATATTTTATTTCTATCTATTATTATCCGCTCACTATCCATTATCATAATTATCATTACTATTTATGATTACTATCTATATTATTATCATATGTTACTACTATTATTATCTATCATGTTATTATCCACTATTATTATTATCCATTATTATTATTACTATCATATTTATTAGTGTTCTATTGGTTAGCATCATTATCATATATTATGTTATTAATACTATTTGTTAATGTTATACTATTGTCTTGTGCTATTATAATTATCATTATTATGTATTATCTTATTATTATTATTATTATTATTATTATTATTATTATTATTATTATTATTATTATTATTATTATTATTATTATTATTATTATTATTATTGTTGTTGTTAACGAATCTGGAAATATAAAAACTAATATAAATAAACTAGCTCGATATATTAATACTAATGAATAAAGGCCCGAAGTTTATTGTTTACATTAAAAACCCAAAACAAAATTACATGGTCTGTCGGCCCAAATAATAAAAACCCTAAGTCTAAAAACCCTAACTCTATGTTTGGTATCCGCGCAACCCATCCTCAGCCGTTGGATCTAGGACAGATCTAACGGTCCAAATCCAATCGAACAGAAACCCTAAAGAGAAGCTCTCCCAGGGTCTTGGCGCCGCAAGCTTCCAACCGTCAGATCTAGCATGATCTGACGATCCACGATCGAGGTAGAGAACTCTCTAGAGCCCCCACGAGCCCACGCGTCCACGTCTCTTCAACTCCCACGCGCGCGTGTAATTCGTCGCGCGCCCTTTCGAGTCTCCTCCCGACCGTCTAGATTTCCCCGACGGTCACGATCGATCCATGACGCCGATCATCTCGGGCCTCTCCAGATCTCAGCAGCCACGTCGTCCCTCGCCGTACGGACCATGCACACAAAGGACGAGGATCAGCAAAATGAAAAAGAAAAGAAAAACAAAAGGGGGAAAACAAAATGCAACAACGGATGGCAGGGGAATGACAGAGTCACACATGAATCCGGCCAAATGAAACGTACGAGCCAATGAGCATATTTTATCCGATAAACTAAAATGTAAACAATCGGAAATTCGGCTATAAAGCCGAATCGATACACATTGTAACGGGATTCGTGATCTCCCGCAAAAAACACGAAGAGCAATACTAATTTCAACCATAAGTTTCAGGTATATTCATCTCCTTTGTTTCATGCAAATAAAGAAAATAAAAAGAAAAGTTTTTTGTTTTTTTACCTTTCGTCTTCTCTTCTTCAACTTCTCACTCCTCTGCCGAGGATAAGCCTAGCCATCCGGTGGCTCTAAAAGGTGACTCGGCCAGGGGAAACGATAAGGGTCTCCCTTCGTCTCTGTGTCGTTCTGTCTCTCGGGTCCGATAGGTTTTTTATTTAGTTTTTTAGGGTTCCATTCGAAAACGAGGAGAATGTCGAGTTTAGTTCTAAGGAAAGTATAATGATAAGAGGGTTCTTTAGGTCGTTTTTGGCTTTTCTTTAGGGTTGATTTTCTCTAGTCGGGGTGAGTTTTAGGGTTGCCGGATAGTGAATATCATTGGCCGGTGTTTGAGAGTCGTGAGAGAGAGTGTGTGAGGGTGACGGCTAGGTTTAGGTTTTGGGAAAAGGGGGTATCCGATGGGTTTAAAAGGGTATTTATAGAGTCTTGTCATTTTATTTTTGGTTTATTTTTACGTTAGGTCCCTCCGCGTCGGGTTATTAGCGTCTTAGGGGTTTTCGTGTGGGAGAATAGCATCCTAGGTCCCCGGGGTTTTGAGCCGTTTCGCCTTTTCATCCCGGATCGAATCGTTTCTAGTTAAATCGTCTACCCCGTCCCCCGTGTTTTGCTCCGTTTTCAAATCGGTCCCTGTTCCCAGTGTTAAACTTCTCTTTTTAGAATTTTCACCTCTGTTTTGCATCTTTTACGTTTTGGTACTGTTTTTATCTATTTGCATTTAAAATGTTGTTAATGTATGTTCATAGATGCTATGTTTTTTAATCGGATATGTATGATGCCTTGTTATGTTATTTAGAGTCTTGTGGGCCTTGTGTATGTTTTTTTTTTTTTTTGCTTTATTCTCGTTTTATCAAATACATGTCGTTTTGTTTGAGGCTTGTGAGGTTAATATGGTGCATGCCTAAATTACGTTATTAATGGTTTGAATGTACTAAAATGTTAGCTTGGCTTATTGGTCTTGTTAGGTAGCTCTCATATTCGATTGGTTGAACCGTTATGAATTTGTTTCTAAAGATATGAAGCATTAATTCGGGCTTAATAAATGTATGCTTTATTTATTGTGAATTTTGGGCCTTACATGGGCTTTTGTTTGTTTTTTTATGACTTGCATATATACTTGTCATTCATGAGGCTCAATAGTCAAGCATGATAACCGGACTTAAAAATATACCCAAAGAGAGGTATTAATTAACCCTGATATTCGAAAACGACAGTCCTAGCTTAATAGATGTCGATCGAATATTTGGATTAATTTTCACCGTCTCTAGGTAAGCGAAAGCGTAAAATTGAAAATACCACGCATCATCCGTTATTTGCTTGCATCATGCATAAAGGTGACGTACAGGATCTGAACCCTAAACTAACACGGCAGTCAGTCTTATATGATGTCGGTTTAGTCTATGGTCCGGTGTACCGTCATCCTTTTTAATTAAACGTTTAATTAATTCCAATGCCACTATTCGATAAAACTCATGCTATTTAAGTCACATTTTCATTCAAGAACACTTTATTAAATTCACTTTGATTTTTAAATAATTTCTATCGATTAAAAAGGTAACAAGTTATTTGGTACCGATTTCCGGACGTGATGGGGGTGCTAACCCTTCCACACACGTAACCAACTCCCGAACCCGTTTTAAAACGAATCTCTGGTTTTTGTGGTGTCCGGCCTACCTTAGTGGCTGGTGACGACTCCAATATTTTACGGTTTTCTTAAATTCGAATTTCCCCCTTTTTAATAAAACTAATTTCGAAAAGAAATTGATCAGACCTAGTCGTTTTCCAAAAACCTTATCACAACAACATTATTAGGATGTCACATCACTTTGTAAACATCAAATTTTACCACCTCGCCATCGAACTCCATTGTAAGGATCCCGCTTCTCACACCGATTTTCGTATTTGCAGTACTTAAAAATGGACGACCAAGGAGGATTTCGGAAGAATTATTAGTCCGATCGTTTTCCATGTCTATGACATAGAAATCTGCCAGAAAGATTAAATCGCCTACCTTTACCAGGACATTCTCTAGCAATCCTTTCGGGTAAATTATGGATCTGTTCGCCAACTGTATGGTTACTTTCGTATCCTTCAAAGGCTCAGCAGAAAGTGTATTATAAAATGAAAGTGGCATAACATTAATAGAGGCCCCTAAGTCACACATTGCACGTTTAATACCCACTTTACCGGTTTTGCAAGGAATGGCGAACATACCTTTATCCTTCAATTTCGGCGGTAACCTTCACTGAAATACTCCCGATACGTGTTCTCCTAGATTAACTTTTTCAACTCTTATAAGACAATGTTTGTTAGTACATAAATCTTTCAAAAACTTAGCATACCTCGGGATTTTTCGGATTACGTCAAGGAGTGGGATATTGATTTCCACTTTTTGAAACATATCTAGGATCTCCTTTTCTTCGGCTTGTTTATCTTTTTTCACTAACCTCGATGGGAAGGGAGGTGGCACGGCATAGGGGGATGGTTTAGGGGTCGGGTTCGGTGTATCTTTTTCAACGGGAGATGTTGTCTTTTCTTTACCTTTCTTTTGAACGCCATCCTTCGTGGATTCTGGTTCGACAATTGTACCACTTCGTAAAGTGATGGTATTCACACTGTCTCTTGGATTGGGATCCATTTGAGAAGGTAATTTCCCTTTGGATTCTAAGCGACTTACCGCTAACGTCAGTTGACTTATCTGTTTGTCAATTGCTTCAAAGTGAGCTTCGGTCCTTAGTTGAAATTTTTCTTGGGCTAGCGCTAACCTTTCAACAATTGACTCCAACGAAGGCTTCTGCAGTTGATTGTTGAGTGGATCGAATGATCGATATAAACCAAGAGGGGGTGAATTGGATTTTTAAACTTTTTGGAAGTGGAATTAACAAATAAAAATGGTAGACAAAGGAATTTAGAGTGGTTCAAGTTCCAATCGAACTCTACATCCACTACCTTAGCTTCACTAAGGATTTTCAACAATTACTAATTGCTCTTCCCCTTTTCTAGGCTAAGGAGGTAACCGTTACAATATCGGAAAATTTTCTACCCAAAATTTGACCCAATCCTCACACAAGAATAACAAAGAAGTTGTTGGCTAAAACAAGTATCTCTCAATACACAAAGTAGCCCAATTACAAGCACTCAACCCAATTGAAAGGATAAGAATGAAAATTACAATTGGGGTTACAAGACAATAATGGGATTTAGGCACAAATGCTTGGATTTGATGTTTGGATGTTTGCTTTTGGATCAATAGTTGTTGCTAAAGCTTTTAGAGGTCCCTTTTATACCTTCTCATTGAATTCTAGCCGTTGTGGTTGTTGCATTCATCAATAAAGCCGTTGGGGATGTTATCTTCCCTCTATAAATGCAGTCTGCAACCACCCATTTCGAAACGCCCGATCTTGTTTCGAAATAGACCAAAATAGAAAGAGTCGTTGGGGTGCATTAAAGAGCCCTTACCGAAACAGTTAAGATCGTTTCGATACGCTAAGAGTCGTTTTGAAACACGTTTCGAAACATTTTTTCCACTGTCAAGGCTTGTATCGAAACAGCTTGGAATCATATCGATACGCCTTAACGACTAGTGTAAAATCAGTTAAAATCGGTTAAAAGCTTCAACTGTCATATTTTTTAAATTAGGTTTGAATGTCGTTTTGAAACATTTTTTAGGTCGTTTCGATACTACCGTATCAAAACGGTTCAAACCGCCTCGATGTTCTTAAGCCGTTTCGAAACCCGTTTCAAAACAAGGGTTCACAGTTGCAAAACCGTTTCGATACCCGTTCTGAAACACAAGTTCACAGTTTCAAAAGTGTTCCGGAACGCCTAAGGTCGTTCCGAAACGGTGACTCGAAAATCATTGTTTTGGCTTCAAGAACACTTAGAAAAGTTTTGATAAATTAAGTTTTTAACTTAGGCATTTTCCTTTAAACATATAGAGAGGTTTGAGGACTTAAAAATTCGTTTTCTCATTTTCAATTTAGTCCTTAAATTCTTTAGTTATATCAAAATCAATTTATCGGTTTCACAATCTCCCCCTTTTTGATATAACAAAACCAAAGTTAAAAAATTTTAAGAGTTTCGAAAATTTTGAATACATTCTAACTCCCTTCAATTTAAGATGGCTTTTAAAGTTTTAAAAAGATTTAAATCCAAATTTTAAAACTTAAAAACACTTAAAACGAATTTTGGCTCTTAGATACTTCTCCCCCTTTTTGTTAGATCAAAAATAATAAACAAGGCTCAAAGAGAAGAAACAAGGTTAAAAGCAATAAGTAATAACCAATAAGCAACATAATATAAATTCATAGAATTTAAATATTCAAAACATAAATCTTAAACAATAAAGTTCAAAGCTTAATCCTAACAAGGTAATCAAAGCATAGGTTCATAAAACATAAAGGAAATAAAGATGCAAGCTTAATCCTAATATGATAAGCTAATATGATATGACATGAGAATCCTAAGCCTCGTCGTCGTCGCCATCACCATATAAGGAATCATCATCGTTCCTAGCTTGAGAGCGACGAAAATCCATCCATTGACCATAAAAAGTGGAGAATGACATGTCCATAGATTGATGTTGATTCTCAAGGGATGTGAGTCGATTCTCCATGGATTGCAAGCGAATATTTATAATACCAAGACCTGCCTCCATTGTGTTGAACCGCTCGGTGAGAAAAGCCATGAGAGCTTCATTGTTGGCAACCGGAGCTTGTGGTTGAGGTTTAACTTGAGGTGGAGGTGCTTCCCTATCAACTTGTTCCCATTGGCCATTGTTGATGTAACGAAATATGGACTTGCGGAGAGAAGATTCACCAAGTTTTTGCTTGCGGGGTTCCGGAGAGTCATAAGTGCAATCAAGTTTAAGCACGCCAAAGATATGACTTAAAACAGTCCCATAAGTGAAGGACTTGAGCGCATCGGTTTCACAGAGCTTGACATTATTCACCATCTCGGCGAACATGATCTTGACAAGATTTGGGCGCTCTCCACGACGAAAACATTCAAGCCAAAAATAATCTACTTGACGAACGTGAGAGAATTTACCTCCGGAGGGGTAAATAAACCACGAGATCATCAAGTGGAGGAACCTATCATGAGCATCCAAGGCAAGCATTGAACCAGTGTGAGAACCAAAATGAGTCTCATCCTCGATTCCTTCGTTCTTAAGACAAAAGGTAGCCTCTAAATAAGGGATGTCAATGACAATCCTCTTCCCCAAGATAAGAGACTCAATGCCAACAACTTCGAAGTTGTCTTCACTATTAATAAGTTGGGCATTTGAGTAGATGATAAGAACCATGTGCTTGTAGCAAATATTCGGGATACTCAAGAAACTAAGGAAGCCCCATTCTTGTAAACGGTGGAGGTAATGAATGTAACGCCCGTGTTTTGGGGTTAGGAGTTAGTCGGGTTTGTAGTCCGAGTCAATAAAATTAAATAAAATCAATTCAACCTAAAGTAAGATCTAATTGGGCTTTAGTAAAAAGTGGAGGGACTAAAGGGGTAATTTTACCCAAATGATTTCAAAAGGCAAGACAACTTTTAAATAAAAGAAGAAAATTGTCTTCTCTCCTCCTTCTTCCCCCACCAACGTTAAAACCCATCCCAAAACCTCTCCAAGCCTTGTCTACTATTCTATTGAGTCTCTTCATCATTTCAAGGTGTTTTTCAAAGGTAATAATATTTTCTTACTCTCCTCTTCAATTCCTATCTACCCATGGTTTTAGATTTCAAAAATATGAACTTTTGAAATGTTAGGGTTTTGCTAAAGCTTGAGTTTTTATGGTGATTTTCACTTTGTTTTGAAATATGAAGTTAAGTTTTATCTTAATCGCATCAAGAGGTATTATATATGTCAATTTGGTTGAGTTTTATTGAAAACCCGAAGTGGGTTCTTGGAGCCATTTTTGGGATGTCAAAACTTGGTTTTTTGGTGGGTTTTAAGTGAAAATTAAAGGGCTGATGGTTTATATAGGTTAGGAGGATGTTTTGGAACCTTTTGGGGGTCATTTGGGTGATTGAAAATGGAAATTTCGGCTAGGGTTTGGGGGAGCACGAAAATGATATATTTGGGGATTATTTTGGTTGGAAAATGTGGGTGAAGTTAGTTTAAGCTTAAAGGTTGAGTGTTGATTGAATTTTAGCATTGATTGAGGTTGTTGGTTGTGTTTTTGGTTGGCTAAAAGCAAGAGGAGTCGTCGAAGGAGCATTGGGACCGAATTCGGGCTCGTAGGAGTTTTACTTGGTTGTTAAGGAAGGGCGGTGAGTGGTTTTAATCATGGTTTAAAGTTTGGTTCGAGTGTGTGTAGTGTGTGAGTGAAATGTGCTTGGTAGGCCACTTCTATTTAATTCAAGTTGTTAATTTAGCTTTTGACTTCCATTGAATGCTATGTGTATTGCCTATTCATGCTCTTGTGATATGTGATTGATTTGTACATGTACACTATGATATGTATATGTGATGAGCATGAGATATGGTGATGGATATGTGATGTGTAAATGGAAATTGGCACTAATTAAATTACCGGGTGTAAATGATCGATCATTAGGATTAGTGTGCACACAAATTGAGTCAAAACGTACGTGGCCTTGATGGCGTTAAGTCATCAAGGAGGAGTACGGTGATGTAATATTCCACCGGAAGCTTTTATATATTCTACGGGATGATGAGTGGAATCCCATCCGTAGGGCATGTGGCGATGAGTGGAATCCCGCACATGCAAGGTCCGGTGATGAGTGTAATCCCACCGAGGTAATGTGAATGTTGAGATTTAAATCCGCACATCCGGGTAACTAATAGTGGCCAATTAATCTTGTTCATATGATTGTGATATATGATGTTGATATATGATGATGTTACTTATGATCGAGCTTGATATGATGTGAGATGTCATACATGACTCTTGAAAGACTAGCTAGGTCTACTTATGACTTTATCTATACATGTTAGATATGAGGTTTAGGGGTACATGCTTGGACCCTGCATTGTTGATGTTTTTGGTTTTAGAGCACCCTCACTAAGCTTATAGCTTACGCTCTCATTTTCAACAATGCAGATCATTAGCGTGGTGTTAGCTCGGAGCAAGGCAAGAAGGGCTTTCCAAGTTTGTTGCTCAAGTACGGTTATTAATTTTGTAGTAGTTAAGCAATGTGGCAAGAGTGTGTTTGTATGAGCTTGTATGACTCATTTGTGATTTTGAGGTTTATGCTTGACTTGGTTTGTAAGCATGTTTACCTTGCCAAATGCTTTTAATGTATGTCTTTTGAATGTTAAAACTGCTTTGTGGTATGTAACCCTTATGGGATGAATGATGTTCTGCTTATTAATATATTCAAGCATGTATTGTGGGAGTTTGAGTATGTTTAATCTAGGGCGTGTGCCTCTATACTCGGTTTGATGGTGTTGTGTGCCTTTAGGGGGTCTTAGGGGACCTTTAGACATGTCAAGACTCACCTAAATCTGAATTTCAAAGGTTGCAGACTGCCAGTGTTTCGAAATGGGAAGGGTCGTTTCGAAACGGGTAGGCTTCAGGGACCCCGTATCGGAACGCGTTTTGATACGGTTTGGCCTCTGGAACCCCCTGTTTCGATACGCGTTTCGGAATGTTTTGGCTACTGGAATTTTGAGAAATTCACGAGATAAAGGTGTTTCGAAACGGGCCTGAAGGTTTTGAAACGGTCAAAATCTCGTTGACCACGAGAAATTGACCGTCGTGGGCGTTTCGAAACGGTTAACCATCATTTCGATACGGCCCCTCGTTTAGGCTCTGAGGCAGTTGACCTGGTCAAGGTATTTCGAAACGCCTCAAGGGTGTTTCGAAACGGCCTGCTTAAAAGATTAAAAGTGGGTTGTTTGAATGTGGTTTTGGGTTCGTATGTTTGTCTCATGTAATTCATTCCGCTGTTTGATCACTTAGGATTTAATACTCCTCTAGACAAGATTAAGATGAAAATAAAAAAATAGGGTTGCTAACTGAGGGGGAACCTTAACGGGTTTCGCTTCGGTTTTCCCCGTGTGGCCTACTCGGACCGGTCATCCGGCCAGACCGGGATGAGGGGGTTACAATGAAAGAGAAAGCGCTTGGAGTCAAGGAATGAGATGTCAACAACACGCTCACAACGAACGGCAAACTCCTTGACATAAGTGAAACGATCCCTCATCTCTTGAGTCCGAAGACTTTTGAGAAACAGCTGGGTGAGATTAGGACGGATACCAGAATCACTTGCTTGACCCGTCTTACGCTTTTTGTTAACGTTCTCCATTGAAAAATCTTAAAAAACATAAAGCAAGCAATTTTTTAATAAAATTGAAGTGTATGCATGAAATTCCTTAATTCAATCCAATGGCAAATCCCACTTAGTTTTAAAAATAAATTAAAAAATTAAGAGAAAACAATTTAAAAAAATTAATTAAAAATACTAATGAAAAATAATATATTCGAATAAAAAATTTTAAGATTTTGAAAAAAAAATTTACAAGATTTGAAAAAACCCAAGTAGCAAAACACATAATCTATACAAAATTAAAATTTTCTAGCCTAGGATTCGAATAAAAATTGAAGGAAAAAGAAAAAGATGAAAATATATCTTAGATTGGGATTTTGGATGAATAGATGGAAAAACTTGCACAAAATTGTTGATGCTTGCTTAGACTTGTGTTTGAGTGCAAAAGCCCTCAAGATTTGGTGAAAAACAATAAGGTTTAGAGGGTTTTTATAGGAAAAATTTATTTATGGTTTTTAGGGTTTGAGAGAGTTTTAATCAAAGTGAAAGTTTAACTTTAAAAGCCCCTTTAAAGTTGTCTGCTAACCCGTTTCGGAGCAGGTTTCGACCGTTCCGAAACGCGGGCACCGAACGTTGACTGACGTTTCAAGTCCAGCTGACTGTTTCGATACGTCTTTGACCATATCGAATCCCACATTGACTTGTATCGAAACATGTTTCGATACACCCCTTGGCAGTAGCAAAAACGTTTCGAAACCCTTGGAAGGCGTTTCGAAACACCCTTCTCTCATATGGATTTTTTAAGGCACCCGTATCGAAACAGTTGGACCCGTTTCGATACACTTGGGCCTGGAAGTGCAGATGAGGCTCTAAAATTGCAGAAAAATGAATTTTATGAAGCTCTAATTTGCATAAATTAGCAGGAATAACATGTGCCAACCAAAACATACTCCCCCTAACTATAAGCATGGATGAAATTAGGCTAGTTAGACCTAACTCTCTCCTAAGGGACCAAAAGCGCTCTTTATCTAAAGGCTTTGTAAAGATGTTCGCTAATTGATTTAAGGTGTCAACATACTCTATAACAACATCTTCTTTAAGGACATGATCTCTAATGAAATGATGCCTTATTTCTATATGTTTGGTTCTAGAGTGTTGGATGGGATTTTTTGTCAAACATATGGCACTAGTGTTATCACACTTAAGGGGTATGGTTTCAACTTTAATACCATAATCTAAGAGTTGTTGCTTCATCCAAAGGACTTGAGCACAACAACTCCCTAAGGATATGTACTCGACTTCGGAGGTAGAAAGAGCTACACTATTTTGTTTCTTAGAGAACCAAGATATGAGCATACTACCTAAGAATTGACAAGTTCCCGAAGTACTTTTCCTATCAATTTTACACCCCCTATAATCTGCATCCGAATAAGCATGAAGGTTGAAGGTGGATTCTCTAGGGTACCAAAGACCTAAACAATGAGTATCTCTAAGGTACCTAAAGATTCTCTTAACAGCTATAAGGTGAGACTCTCTAGGACTAGCTTGAAACCTAGCACACAAGCAAACACTAAACAAGATATATGGTCTACTTGCGGTAAGGTAAAGCAATTATCCAATCATAGAACGGTAAAGCTTAGAGTGAACACACTTACCTCCTTCATATTTGTCAAGCTTTGTAGATGAGCTCATAGGTGTGGCTTGAAGCTTAGCACTCTCCAAGACAAACTTCTTGAGCATATCCTTGATGTACTTTGCTTGATTGATGAAGGTGACATCCTTCCTTTGCTTGATTTGGAGTCCCAAAAAGAATGAGAGCTCCCCCATCATGCTCATCTAAAATTCACCTTGCATTAACTTAGCAAACTCTTTGCAATGACATTCATTAGTAGATCCAAAAATAATATCATCAACATAAATTTGTACTACTAAGATGTCATTTTATACCTTTTTATGAAAAGTGTAGTGTCCACCTTACCTTTTTCAAAACCTTTTTCAATTAAAAAGTTTGAAAGCCTTTCATACCAAGCTCTAGGAGCTTGTTTTAAACCATAAAGTGCTTTAGTAAGTTTGAAAACATGTTTTGGAAATTTTGAGTCTTCAAAACCCGGTGGTTGTTCCACATACACTTCCTCATTTATAAAACCATTTAAAAATGTGCTTTTAACATCCATTTAAGAAAGCTTGAAATCATGATAACATGCATATGCAAGCAACATCCTAATGGCTTCCATTCTAGCTACGGGAGCATAGGTTTCATCAAAATCAATTCCCTCTTCTTGAGTGTAACCTTTTACTACTAATCTAGCTTTATTTCTCACAATGTTACCACTCTCATCTAGTTTGTTCCCAAAGACTCATTTAGTTCCTATAGTAGATTGATTACTAGGCCTATCAACTAATGTCCAATCATTACTTCTCTCAAATTTATTTAACTCTTCTTGCATAGCCATAATCCAAAAATCATCTTTTAATGCTTCTTTTATATTCTTAGGCTCTATGCATGAGATAAATGCAACATGGTTCATAAGTTTAAGAGAAGATACAGTGGTTACCCCCTTGGATGGATCACCCAAGATTTCACCACCTTTGACATAGTTGAACTCCCTTGGGTAGCTCACTTCCTTTTCCTCAAGAGCCAAGTCCTTCAAGGCTTCAAGAGGTGGATCTTGTGTGTCCTCTTCTTTTGTTGGAATCTCATCCTCCTTTGAAGTTTGTCCTCCATCAAAGGCATTAATGATTCCTACATCATCATCATCATAAGAATTATTCCTTGGAAGGAGGTTATCATCGAATACAACATGTATAGATTCCTCTACTACTAAAGTTCTCTTGTTAAATACATGATAGGCTTTAGAGTTTAAAGAATATCCTATGAAAATAGCTTCATCACTTTTTGCATCAAATTTACCTAAGTTATCTTTTCCATTATTTAAAACAAAGCACTTGCAACCAAATGGATGAAAATAGCTAATGTTAGGCTTTTTAGATTTTAAAATCTCATATGGTGTTTTCTTTAAAATTGGCCTAATCGTTACTCGGTTTACAATTAGCAAGCGGTGTTTGTGGCTTCCGCCCAAAAATATTTTGGTAAATTGTTTTCACAAAGCATGGTTCTAGCCATTTCTTGTAAAGTTTTATTTTTCCTCTCAACTACCCCACTTTGTTGAGGAGTTCGAGGAGCCGAAAAATTGTGGCTAATACCATTTTCATTTAAAAACTCTTCAAACCCTAGATTTTGAAACTCGGTTCCATGATCACTTCTTATATGAGAAATTCTAAGTACAAGATCATTTTGGGATAATTTTGAAAATGTGATGAATTTTTTTAAAGCCTCATCTTTAGTACTTAAAAATAGAACCCAAGTAAATCTAGAAAAATCATCAACAAGCACAAAAGCATAAGATTTACCACACAAGCTCATAGTCCTAATAGGCCCAAATAAATCCATATGAATAAGTTGTAAACACCTACTTTTAGAAACGTCATTAATGGATTTAAAGGATGACTTATGTTGTTTACCCTTAGAGCATGCATCACAAATTTTATTATTTGAGAACTTAATTTTGGGTAAACCTCTAACTAGATCTAGGGAAACTAATTTTTCTAAAGCACTAATGCTAGCATGTCCTAGTTTCCTATGCCATAGCCATGCATCATTTTCATTTTGAGCTACTAAACATGCATGGGATGTATGTATGTTATCTAAATGCACCATGTAAATGTTACCTATGCGATGACCTATGAGCATAATATTATTTGATTTAATGTCAACAATTTTACACCCATTTTTATCAAATAAGACATTAAACCCTTTATCACATAATTGGCTTATGCTCAACAAATTATGTTTAAGACCATCGACATACAAAACATTTTCAATAAGAATGGTAGAGTGATTACCTATGGAGCCAATACCTTTAATGTGGCCTTTGGAGTTGTCACCAAATGTTACTACTCCTCCACTTTTTGGCTTTAAATCCATGAATCTACTCTTGTCTCCGGTCATATGCCTCGAGCATCCACTATCAAGGTACCATGAATTTTGACTTTGTGCTTTGGCCTTGTAGCAATGCTCCCCCTACAAACAAAGATATTAAACTTTTGTTTTTGGTACCCAAATCATTTTGGGTCCACGAGTGTTAGCTCCCAATAGCTTGGTTCCCTGAGGAATCCAAGGTGACATAGCAACAATATTATTAGATTTTACAAGTTCCTTAGGAACTCATACACTTCTAATCTTTTTAGTTCTATTATGTCTATGGAAGCTACTTTGTTTGTAGTTATTAGTCTTTCTCCTAGGTTGGTTTGTTTTAGATGATTCACCTTTTTCATGCTTCACATTACCAACATAATTAAAAGACTCTTTGAGCTTGTTAAGCTCACCTAACACCTTTTGGTGTTCACTATTGCATTGAGAAAGAAGATTATTTAGGTCAACATTTTCATCTTGGAAGAATTTAAGTTCATCTTTTAAACCTAAAATCTTTTTCTCAAATTTTACGTTAGCTTGAGAAAGTGAGTCATTTTTATCATTTAATTCCGAAATAATTTTCTTATTCCTAATGACCGACTCCTTGTATTTCTCAACTAACTCATCATAAACCTCTTGCAACTCATCATATGCATCATTTAATTCATCAAATGTAAAATCAAAAGATGATGAGTTAGAGGTTACCATGGAGGAATCCTCCCCAAGTGCCATGAGGCAAAAGTTGGCCTGTAACACCCCTAAAATTATTAAAAAAAAAAAAGGTTGTCAACCCGGAGGTTCAAACTTGTAACCCATGGCTTTGTAAGCCCAAGCTTTAACCGTTCGTGCTAAGGATCACTTATGTTTGGTTCTCACACCAAATTTATTTTGAGGTATGTTTAGTTAGTTTGAACCAAATTTAATATAGCCATCGAGATCCACCTACCATCATTAATAACCAAAAAAAAATCTTATCTTTATTTTTTTTCCCTCTTTCTCTCCCAACCCGTTCGAATTCCCCACCACCGTTCAACATCTCCGATCTCCCTCACCGCTCGCCGGTGACCGTCACCGCCCACACCGGTCGAATCGCAGCACCACCCCGAGCTCGATCCCGACAGCCACGCGCACCGCCGTCGACCTTTTTGCCGTTGAAGTTGGGTTGAAAGTTCAGCAGTGACTCAAGCCTACAACGCCACTGTTTCTCGCATTTTCCGGCACCGGTTGCCGTCCGTTTGCGAGACGGACACCTGATCCGGGCTTTTGACGCGGCGGGGAGCAAAACCCCTAAGGTTCCGAGTTCAACCGACGTCGGGAGAGCCCTCATCGATGTTACGTGGTTTTCCGGCGAGATTTAGAATTTTGGGGTAAGTTTCAGACATATTCCGGGTTAAATCGTTGAATACTCGGCTTGGATGAGTTTATAAATTCATGATCTTCGTTTTTCCGGCAGAAACGACGCGGAATGGACTTTCCGACGACATTCCGATGACCGTCCGATGACCTCCCCGACGACCGTCCGATGGCCAGTTGCTTTGGGTAAGTGAATCGGTCCGGACCGGTATAGATTAAACCGGTTTGGATAGAAGCGGTCCGGCCCAATAACCGAGTTAGCCCTTTTAATTATATAAAGGTGGGTCGGTCTGTTAAGGCCCAATGGCCTTTAGCCCGTACCCGGTAAGTCCAAGCCCAAACCAAAATTGACCCGACCCGCGCCCGCCTGAGTCCGAACTGAGTCAACCCGAACCGAGCCCAAACCCGTCAGCCCGACTCGTTGACCCGTTGACCCGACTCGTTGACCGACCCGACCCGTTGACCGAGTCAACCCAGTGAGTCAACTCGCCCGAGTCAACCCAGTGAGTCAACTCGCCCGAGTCAACCCAGTGAGTCAACTCGCCCGGGTCAACCCAGTGAGTCAACTCGCCCGGGTCAACCCAGTGAGTCAACTCACCGAGTCAGCCTTGGACCAGTGACGTCAGCATGACGTCAGCGTTGACTTTGACTGCTGACGTCAGCGTTGACTTTGACCAAAAAGTCAACTTTTCTCGAAAAGTCCTATTTTATGTTTTTCGACGTCCTGAGTCCGATTCTGAAGCCCGTTTCGTAAAATTCTAACCTGAAAGCCTCCGAATTGAACCTTGAACTTGAGTCTGCTTATGTATTTTAATAATCAATTATGAGCATTGTGATTAAGGACTGAAATTAGATTTTGTGCGATTGAAGGTATTCGAAGTTCCTTGTATTCGAGATGTAGAGGACGTCGCATGCGGGTTCGAGAGTGATCGAACGGAGTATAATGGTCGACCGATATAGCAAGAATTAAAGGTAATACACTACTACCTCTTGTATGCTTTGAGAACATGTTGGTAATTGTTAATGCATGCATGAACATGATAAGGAGTGCTGTTAGCCCTACTTAAGTCAAACTAAATATGAAATTGAGTATGGTAACTTAGATAAGACCGAAATGTTCGAACGAGGAAGCTAATAAATTTGAAGTATTTGTAGTTCATTAAATAATTAATGAGGCAACTAATCTCCAATTTCGAGCATTAGTGTGAAATGTTTAAATGAGAAAGATACTTGGACATGAAATTACGAAAATGCCCTTGAGATATGAGAATGACTAAAATACCCTTTGAATTGGGAGAGGTCTAGAAATCTACAGTGGAAATGGTAAACCAACTCGATTCATCGGGAAACCTCGATCTACTGGTAAGATATGGTAACAAGATTTAAACGTTCAAGATTGTAATGGTGTTGGACTTCCTTGAATTTAGAATGAATTCTTGAATATATTTATATTTACGGGAAATTATTCGTACCTCTAAATTGATCAAGCGACTCAAATACTGAATTGATCATAATGACTAAAAGTATTGGAAATCCTGTTATGGTTGAATTAGTCAGAATGACCGTATTGACTAAAAAGGGCTGAAGTATCCTCAGACACCGAGGTTTACAAATAAATTGGAAGGATGAATAAAACCTTGAGTTTTGAAATGAATGAAGTGGTTGGAAGTACCGAAATTCGTGAATGACCAAAATACCCCCTTTGACTGAAATAAGTAAATTGCCCTTGATAAATTCTGGAAATGCCAATAAAGTTGGAAATGACTGAAATGCCCTTAAGGGTAGAAGCATGACTTACGTATGTCAATCACTCCTGATAATAATGTAAGGATGGAAGTTTCTCCGCACAGAATATAAGTTTGACTACTCCGTGGAAAATCTTGCGGTGAAATATGAAAGCAACCGTTCAGATATACGATACAGTTGGGTGCATCAGAAGCGTTGGATTGTACTACAAGGTGGGAATATGTAGTTTGAATGGTTTTGGAGGCTCGATAAATTTCTGGGAATCTTAAATAGTGCAAATCGTCATTTCATCATTATTGGGCTAAATTACAAATCACCTCTGATAGTTAAATGACCAAAATGCCCTCGTTGGCCCAAGTAATCAAAATAGCCCCGAATGTATCTGATATCATTAAAGATCTCGACATAAAAATCCCTAAATGTCTGGTTGGAAACTTGATGAGCAAATAGAATTTTTGAGCCACTGTTTACGCCATGGTTGTATAAATTACCAAAATGTCGTGTATGATAAAATGACCATAATGCCCCTGGTAGGCTTAAATGGCTAAATCACTCATGATATGCATAAACTCTCAAGATCTTGATGTATCATCTCCTGACTATCTGGTTTGAATCGTTAGTACAAACCCCTCTTTTAATAGGGGCCTTGTTTCAAAGATCTGTTCAATTGTCAAAAGTTAATATGTTCTCTTCCGTAAATGTCAAGTATCTCCAAGGAAATAAACTATTCCACCTAGTGTGTTCCATGTGTGCTACACGACTGTTTTTGCATACTGATTTACATGTTATAATACCGATTATGTGCACATGATAGAATACTTGAACTCACATGAACATGACATGTTTTATAATTTAACATGACCGTAATGTATTTTTGATATATGCATATGCACCTGATATGATCAACATGCTATATGGATAATATATTACTAAAAATACAGCTATTGATTAACCGAACCGTTACATAAATTGTTACTTGGGTACTTGGGATAAAATATGAAGTGACCGTAGGTTCAGCCCTGATCCAGCTGGTAATTCCTTTACCGTTACAGGTTCCTATGCTTCGGCTAGGGTAATACCTACCATACCGTACCGTACCATTCCTAAGGTAATCCCTTAGGATGGCACCTATGCCCAATAGGCACTGGTTAACGCCTTTGACGCAGTTTTGGGGAACTGCCTCTTGGAGTATGGTTGGAGGGTAAATAAAAGATTAAACCGAATCGTATTATTACTTGAACTTATGTTTTTGAACTAGAAAATGCATATTATATTGTTGTTGCACATGTTTTACTTACACTGTTGGAACACACTAGAAACCAAACTCTCTAATTCCACCTCCGTACATTAATAGCCTATAATTTCTGTCTAATTCTCAATGATTAAATAAAGAACAAATACCGTTATTATCAAGTATAACGTTACCCTGAAATATCAAAAAAAAGAAATGAAGATCGTTACTGCGTGGAACATCATGAAAATGTTATGCCTACCATATATCTGCATGAGCTTATAGCATCTTTTGGTAGTTTTGTATTACTGAGCTTTTCCAAGCTCACGTTGTTTTTACCATCGCAGGTTAAAGGAATATATATCATGGTATAACGTTTGACATCAGTGTTCGGAGTTCTCTCGGCGTTGCTTATGGAGTACGGTACCGACATAGTTAGTGGGCATGCATATCATTATTGTTTCATGATAGTGTCTGTAAAATGTTTTCTATAATCATGTTATATGTTTATATGATTTTATGAAAGAGTATTTTCAACAAAAGTTACCGTTATAATTTAATATGTGTTTTTTTAGAAAATGTTTTATGTGTATTTTTACCGTGGGTCGCTCTTGTGACCCTAATGTGACTTCCTAGGATCCGCGAAACGCATAGGCGGGTCTAGGGGGTTACATTTAGTGGTATCAGAGCTTAGAGTTGCGTCTTTCTGGGTAGATCGGCCGATCTTCTGTCATAGGATGTCTGGTCTGTGCATGCCCCTAGATCATAACCGTACTCCTCCGTGCCGAGACTCCGATGTTGAATCATTTCCTGTAATAAGTACATCTAACCCTTCTGTCCATAATAGCTTGATCTATACTGGAAAGGAATATCGGTAATGTTTGTCTACGAATTGGATTAAATTGATGGATTTGAATCTAGATAAAGAAACTGAGATGGTTAATGCGTGTGGAATTGAGGATATGAATTTGATAGAGAATGAAGGTTTGATCATATGAGCTAACTGATATAAGATTACATAAGGTAGCTCGGTGATGATGATTGTGTTTGAAAACATTCTGATGAAAATTTGATAAATTCAGTATGAATCTAAAAGAGAGGTGTCTATGAACCCGGCGAAAGAGTTAACTCGGTAGTTACTCCGTTATACACAAAGAAAACAATTTTATGACCTTTACGCTGAAGGTAAGTGCAAATCATTTAAAACCTTGGTTATGTTGGATTGGTTTGGAGGAAGAATTCACTGGAAATATGGCATGTTGTGTAGTTATACATATCATCCGTGACTGACATTCGGTGTTACGTCTTGATTCTAGAAGGCTCTGTTGGAAGCCTCGAGTACTCGTCTGGACAGTTCTTCATCCATAAATTGATGGTCAGCCTAGAAGAGCTATGAATATGATTCTGGGTCATATGAATGACATCTCTGATAGTTGGGAAGGCTTATTATTCCCGATTAAGACTGTTTATGACAAAAGTTATGAGACAAGTGTTCGCTTAGCACCATGTGAAGTTCGATAAGAATCTAATTATTTTATTCTGGTTAGTTGTCGAAGATGTATAATTAGATGACTGTGGGTCCAAAGGATTACCCGAGTGGCTGAGAACATTGCTAGATTGATCTGTGACTGTCTGGGAGTCCCGAGAAATAAGGATACCATGATGGAATAGTTTAAGTACATGAATGATGAAAAAGCAATTTTTGCATTTCACCGACTTCGGTAAATTTCGAGGACGAAATTTCTTTTTAGGGAGGGAGAGTTGTAACACCCCTAAAATTATTATAAAAAAAAAAGGTTGTCAACCCGGAGGTTCGAACTTGTGACCCATGGCTTTGTAAGCCTAAGCTTTAACCGTTCGTGCTAAGGATCACTTATGTTTGGTTCTCACACCAAATTTATTTTGAGGTATGTTTAGTTAGTCTGAACCAAATTTAATATAGCCATCGAGATCCACCTACCATCATTAATAACCAAAAAAAAATATCTTATCTTTATTTTTTTCCCTCTTTCTCTCCCAACCCGTTCGAATTCCCCACCACCGTTCAACATCTCCGATCTCCCTCACCGCTCGCCGGTGACCATCACCGCCCACACCGGTCGAATCGCAGCACCACCCCGAGCTCGATCCCGACAGCCACGCGCACCGCCGTCGACCTTTTTGCCGTTGAAGTTGGGTTGAAAGTTCAGCAGTGACTCAAGCCTACAACGCCACTGTTTCTCGCATTTTCCGGCACCGGTTGTCGTCCGTTTGCGAGACGGACACCTGATCCGGGCTTTTGACGCGGCGGGGAGCAAAACCCCTAAGGTTCCGAGTTCAACCGACGTCGGGAGAGCCCTCATCGATGTTACGTGGTTTTCCGGCGAGATTTAGAATTTTGGGGTAAGTTTCAGACATATTCCGGGTTAAATCGTTGAATACTCGGCTTGGATGAGTTTATAAATTCATGATCTTCGTTTTTCCAGCAGAAACGACGCGGAATGGACTTTCCGGCGACATTCCGGTGACCGTCCGATGACCTCCCCGACGACCGTCCGATGGCCAGTTGCTTTGGGTAAGTGAATCGGTCCGGACCGGTATAGATTAAACCGGTTTGGATAGAAGCGGTCCGGCCCAATAACCGAGTTAGCCCTTTTAATTATATAAAGGTGGGTCGGTCTGTTAAGGCCCAATGGCCTTTAGCCCGTACCCGGTAAGTCCAAGCCCAAACCAAAATTGACCCGACCCGCGCCCGCCTGAGTCCGAACTGAGTCAACCCGAACCGAGCCCAAACCCGTCAGCCCGACTCGTTGACCCGTTGACCCGACTCGTTGACCGACCCGACCCGTTGACCGAGTCAACCCAGTGAGTCAACTCGCCCGAGTCAACCCAGTGAGTCAACTCGCCCGAGTCAACCCAGTGAGTCAACTCGCCCGGGTCAACCCAGTGAGTCAACTCGCCCGGGTCAACCCAGTGAGTCAACTCACCGAGTCAGCCTTGGACCAGTGACGTCAGCATGACGTCAGCGTTGACTTTGACTGCTGACGTCAGCGTTGACTTTGACCAAAAAGTCAACTTTTCTCGAAAAGTCCTATTTTATGTTTTTCGACGTCCTGAGTCCGATTCTGAAGCTCGTTTCGTAAAATTCTAACCCGAAAGCCTCCGAATTGAACCTTGAACTTGAGTCTGCTTATGTATTTTAATAATCAATTATGAGCATTGTGATTAAGGACTGAAATTAGATTTTGTGCGATTGAAGGTATTCGAAGTTCCTTGTATTCGAGATGTAGAGGACGTCGCATGCGGGTTCGAGAGTGATCGAACGGAGTATAATGGTCGACCGATATAGCAAGAATTAAAGGTAATACACTACTACCTCTTGTATGCTTTGAGAACATGTTGGTAATTGTTAATGCATGCATGAACATGATAAGGAGTGCTGTTAGCCCTACTTAAGTCAAACTAAATATGAAATTGAGTATGGTAACTTAGATAAGACCGAAATGTTCGAACGAGGAAGCTAATAAATTTGAAGTATTTGTAGTTCATTAAATAATTAATGAGGCAACTAATCTCCAATTTCGAGCATTAGTGTGAAATGTTTAAATGAGAAAGATACTTGGACATGAAATTACGAAAATGCCCTTGAGATATGAGAATGACTAAAATACCCTTTGAATTGGGAGAGGTCTAGAAATCTACAGTGGAAATGGTAAACCAACTTGATTCATCGGGAAACCTCGATCTACTGGTAAGATATGGTAACAAGATTTAAACGTTCAAGATTGTAATGGTGTTGGACTTCCTTGAATTTAGAATGAATTCTTGAATATATTTATATTTACGGGAAATTATTCGTACCTCTAAATTGATCAAGCGACTCAAATACTGAATTGATCATAATGACTAAAAGTATTGGAAATCCTGTTATGGTTGAATTAATCAGAATGACCGTATTGACTAAAAAGGGCTGAAGTATCCTCAGACACCGAGGTTTACAAATAAATTGGAAGGATGAATAAAACCTTGAGTTTTGAAATGAATGAAGTGGTTGGAAGTACCGAAATTCGTGAATGACCAAAATACCCCCTTTGACTGAAATAAGTAAATTGCCCTTGATAAATTCTGGAAATGCCAATAAAGTTGGAAATGACTGAAATGCCCTTAAGGGTAGAAGCATGACTTACGTATGTCAATCACTCCTGATAATAATGTAAGGATGGAAGTTTCTCCGCACAGAATATAAGTTTGACTACTCCGTGGAAAATCTTGCGGTGAAATATGAAAGCAACCGTTCAGATATACGATACAGTTGGGTGCATCAGAAGCGTTGGATTGTACTACAAGGTGGGAATATGTAGTTTGAATGGTTTTGGAGGCTCGATAAATTTCTGGGAATCTTAAATAGTGCAAATCGTCATTTCATCATTATTGGGCTAAATTACAAATCACCCCTGATAGTTAAATGACCAAAATGCCCTCGTTGGCCCAAGTAATCAAAATAGCCCCGAATGTATCTGATATCATTAAAGATCTCGACATAAAAATCCCTAAATGTCTGGTTGGAAACTTGATGAGCAAATAGAATTTTTGAGCCACTGTTTACGCCATGGTTGTATAAATTACCAAAATGTCGTGTATGATAAAATGACCATAATGCCCCTGGTAGGCTTAAATGGCTAAATCACTCATGATATGCATAAACTCTCAAGATCTTGATGTATCATCTCCTGACTATCTGGTTTGAATCGTTAGTACAAACCCCTCTTTTAATAGGGGCCTTGTTTCAAAGATCTGTTCAATTGTCAAAAGTTAATATGTTCTCTTCCGTAAATGTCAAGTATCTCCAAGGAAATAAACTATTCCACCTAGTGTGTTCCATGTGTGCTACACGACTGTTTTTGCATACTGATTTACATGTTATAATACCGATTATGTGCACATGATAGAATACTTGAACTCACATGAACATGACATGTTTTATAATTTAACATGACCGTAATGTATTTTTGATATATGCATATGCACCTGATATGATCAACATGCTATATGGATAATATATTACTAAAAATACAGCTATTGATTAACCGAACCGTTACATAAATTGTTACTTGGGTACTTGGGATAAAATATGAAGTGACCGTAGGTTCAGCCCTGATCCAGCTGGTAATTCCTTTACCGTTACAGGTTCCTATGCTTCGGCTAGGGTAATACCTACCATACCGTACCGTACCGTTCCTAAGGTAATCCCTTAGGATGGCACCTATGCCCAATAGGCACTGGTTAACGCCTTTGACGCAGTTTTGGGGAACTGCCTCTTGGAGTATGGTTGGAGGGTAAATAAAAGATTAAACCGAATCGTATTATTACTTGAACTTATGTTTTTGAACTAGAAAATGCATATTATATTGTTGTTGCACATGTTTTACTTACACTGTTGGAACACACTAGAAACCGAACTCTCTAATTCCACCTCCGTACATTAATAGCCTATAATTCCTGTCTAATTCTCAATGATTAAATAAAGAACAAATACCGTTATTATCAAGTATAACGTTACCCTGAAATATCAAAAAAAAGAAATGAAGATCGTTACTGCGTGGAACATCATGAAAATGTTATGCCTACCATATATCTGCATGAGCTTATAGCATCTTTTGGTAGTTTTATATTACTGAGCTTTTCCAAGCTCACGTTGTTTTTACCATCGCAGGTTAAAGGAATATATATCATGGTATAACGTTTGACATCAGTGTTCGGAGTTCTCTCGGCGTTGCTTATGGAGTACGGTACCGACATAGTTAGTGGGCATGCATATCATTATTGTTTCATGATAGTGTCTGTAAAATGTTTTCTATAATCATGTTATATGTTTATATGATTTTATGAAAGAGTATTTTCAACAAAAGTTACCGTTATAATTTAATATGTGTTTTTTTTAGAAAATGTTTTATGTGTATTTTTACCGTGGGTCGCTCTTGTGACCCTAATGTGACTTCCTAGGATCCGCGAAACGCATAGGCAGGTCTAGGGGGTTACATGGCCACTTCTTGTTCGTCATCCTCGGATGACTCCTCATCACTCCAAGTAGCAAGCTTGGCTTTGAGCTTCTTCTTCTTCTCAAAGCCCTTCTTCTTGAGTTGAGGACACTCCGAACGAACGTGACCGAGCTTTTTGCACTCGAAGTAAATGATTTGATCCTTCTTTTTCTTCTTTGCTTTTACCTTTGAAGTCCATCTTTCTTTGAATCTTCCTTCCTCGGTTGGACCTCATGAAACGTGAGAATCTTTTGGCTATCATAGCCAATACTTCTAAATCATCCTCCTCACTAGAAGTGCTCTCCTCAAGTAATGAAGCTTTGAGAGCCACTCCCATTTTCTTCTTCTTTTCTACCTCTAGCTTCTCCACTCTTTTCTCTTCCTTCTTCTTTTCTTCTTTCCTTCCTTGCTTCATAATTTAATGAATAAGGAGAGAACCCACTAGCTCATCAAGTTTTAGAGTCTTCAAGTTTTTGGCCTCGATGATGGCGATTCTCTTCCCATCCCAAGATTTGGGAAGTGAGTAGAGTAGCTTCCGGATAAGTTTTTCTTCCGGGATTGTCTATCCAAAGCCCTTAAGCCCGTTGACGATGGTTGAGAAGCGATCGAACATCTTTGACACCGTTTCGTCGGGCTCCATCTTGAAATTCTCATAACTAAGATTGAGAATTCCAATCTTGGTCTCCTTCACATCATTGGTTCCTTCATAGGTGGTCTCTAGAGTATCTCACACTTCCTTGGCACTTTCAATGGAGGAGACTTTGGAGTAGATATCAGGACCGAAAGAACAAAAGAGCATGTGAAGAGCTTTGTCATTTATTTGGATCTTCTTCCTCTCATCTTCACTCATCTCCATCTTCTTCTTTAGAACCATCTTTCCTTCATCATCTTTCTTCAATGGAATGTAGGGACCATCTTCAATGACATCCCAAACCAAGTAATCGTTGGACATGATGAAGAGGCGCATCCGGTTCTTCCAAAATGGATAGTTGTCACCATTGAAGAATGGCGGTTTTGTAGTGGATTGAGACTCGTACATGCTAGATCCGGAGGTAGAGGCCATGTCTTGATTTTTGGATGATCACACTCTTCCTAGGAACTCCTCTTGCGGTTGTTAATCCTTCAAAGAGGTAGGCTCTGATACCAATTATTGAGTGGATCGAATGATCGATATAAACTAAGAGGGGGTGAATTGTGTTTTTAAACTTTTTGGAAGTGGAATTGACAAATAAAAATGGTAGACAAGGGAATTTAGAGTGGTTCAAGTTCCAATCGAACTCTACATCCACTACCTTAGCTTCACTAAGGATTTTCAACAATTCCACTAATTGTTCTTCCCTTTTTCTAGGCTAAGAAGGTAACCGTTACAATATCGGTCAAATTTTCTACCCAACACAAGAATAACAAAGAAGTTGTTGGCTAAAACAAGTATCTCTCAATACACAAAGTAGCTCAATTACAAGCACTCAACCCAATTGAAAGGATAAGAATGAAAATTACAATTAGGGTTACAAGACAATAATGGGATTTAGGCACAAATGCTTGGATTTGATGTTTGGATGTTTGCTTTTGGATCAATAGTTGTTGCTGAAGCTTTTAGAGGTCCCTTTTATACCTTCTCATTGAATTCTAGCCGGGTTGGTTGTTGCGTTCATCAATAGAGCCGTTGGGGATGTTATCTTCCCTCCATAAATGCAGTCTACAACCACCCGTTTCGAAACGCCCAATCCTGTTTCGAAACAGACCAAAATAGAAAGAGTCGTTGGGGTGCATTAAAGAGCCCGTACCGAAACGGTTAAGATCGCTTCGATACGCTAAGAGTCGTTTCGAAACACGTTTCGAAACATTTTTGCCACTGTCAAGGCCTGTATCAAAATGGCTTGGAATCGTTTCGATACGCCTTAACGACTAGTGTAAAATCAGTTAAAATCGGTTAAAAGCTCCAACGGTCATATTTTTTAAGTTGTTTCAAAACCCGTTTCGAAAAAAGGGTTCACAGATTCAAAACCGTTTTGATACCCGTTCCGAAACACAAGTTCACAGTTTCAAAAGTGTTTCGGAACACCTAAGGCCGTTTCGAAATGGTGACTCGAAAATTACTATTTTGGCTTCAAGAACACTTAGAAAAGTTTTGATAAATTAAGTTTTTAACTTAGGCATTTTCCTTTAAACATATAGAGAGGTTTGAGGACTTAAAAATTTGTTTTCTCATTTTCAATTTAGTCCTTAAATTCTTTAGTTATATCAAAATCAATTTATCGGTTTCACAATATTGTTGTGGTGCAGTTGGTTGATAAGCTTGATTTGGCCTCTGGTTTTGTGCGTAACTGAAGTTTGATTGGTTTATCCATCCCTGATTATATGCATTTCCTATGGCATTGGCTTGAGCGATATCATCTTCCTGAATCATCGGACAATAGTCTGTCGGATGTTCTGGACTAGTACAGATTCTGCAAAGTCTAGCTGTTCTTTTTTTATCTGCAACAAGAGATTGCACTATTTCAGCTAATTTATCAATCTTATTTTCTAAAGAAAATGTGCTTACCTCGGGAACCCTTTGAGATGGTTCGCTAGATTGATTAAACACTTGCGAGTTGGCAGCCATGGTTGATATCAGTGTTTTAGCCACTGTTGGGGTCATATTGACTAGAGCTCCGCCAATTACCGCATCTATTACTTTCATATCCATGGGTATCAATGCTTCATAAAAATACTGAAGAAGGGTTTGTTCCGACAATCCATGTTGTGGACAATTTGCACACAACTTTTTAAACATCTCCCAGTATTCATATAAAGATTCGGATTCCCTTTGTTGAATGCTCAGGATGTTGTGCCTTATTTCGCTCGCTTTTGCTGCAGGAAAGAACCTGTCAAGAAAGAGTTTAGCCATGTCAGTCCAGGTTGTAACAGAGTTTGGGGGTAAATCAAATAACCAATCTTTTGCGATATCTACTAAAGAAAATGGAAAAACTCTAAGTTTAATTTGGTCATCGGATACTCCCTGAGGCTTTGTGCTTAGACAAACCATGTAAATTTCCTTCAAATGTTTGTGAGGATTTTCCGTTGGCAAGCCGTGAAAAGTAGGTAAAAGGTGGATCAAACATGTTTTTAGCATGAACGGTGTTTCGCCATTTTGGAAAGGTTATACACATTGGTTGCTGGCCATCGGGCGCCGTATTTAGCTGGCGAATAGTTTGATTTTCGTCTCCCATTAGATCTGGTTCGAAGTTCGACTCTGCTTCGGATGTGATCTCTAGATCGCGTTCAAATCTTTTCTGGCGTCGTTTGTTTTTCTTTTCCCGAAGTGTTTGTGCGTGCAACTTTCGGGCTAGTGCTTCGATTTCTGGGATGAGTTCAAATTGTTCTCCCGAATTGCTCCTGGTCATAAATCAAATGAAACAATATTAGTACTTTATCGTATTCCCCGGCAACTGCGTCAATTTTGACACGTGTCGTATAGTGTCAAAATAAATCCTTAAACTCAAATAAATAAGAATAAAAATAGTATAGTGAGAGTAAGGGTCGATCCACAGGGAATAGGAGTTCTAACACCCTTTCATTCTGACTTAGACCAAGAAACCTGTAAAAATAGAAATGGGGGTTTAGAGAAGTAATTTGAGCAATAGAAAATAATAAGAACGAAAAGAATTATTGAAATGAATTATGAAATGAATTAGCCTCAAGCTACGCTTTGCCACGACATCCTCGATCACCGAAATGGATTTTTCTTCAACCTTCTTGCCGGTTACAGTCTACAAGGCCCAACCCTTGCAACTTACTTCTCTTTGGTAAACTCGAATCCCAGGGCAATCCTTGAAATCAAGCTTTAGTTGGTTAGCTACGGCAATCGATGCTAACTCAAGCCTAAATTAATGCTGGAGAAGCCCGTGCTCGGATAATCGTCTCGATGAGAATTGTTTCCGATTTTGATTCCCCTTAGTGGACCGCCACTAAGTTTGTTCTTAGGGAGTTGAATTGGCTACAAGCTTTTCCTCGTCCCCAACAATGGATCTAAACTACTTCTAATCCGACGACGTCTTCGAAATGAAACAATTGAGATTCCTAAAGGTTAGGCCGATTGCCTAACCAATTTTACAGAGAATCGAAAAAAGAAATGTTGAAGGAAATAAAGAAAGAACTTCTTCTAATCTCACGAGTTTAGTCGGGTTAGGTGTTGCTCTTGGCTAAAGAGGATTTAATTAAGTATGGTTTCTTCACCAACCATGCTTAACTTATAGAATTAATAAATAAAATCCCCAAATCCCTACCCCTAAAATTCGACCACTCCCTCCGGCATCGGCCGCGTTGCCGGCGACGGAATGAGGCGCCCTCTCCGTGCCAAACAACCCACACGCCGTTCGTCGCGAATCGTTCGAAGGAACCATTCGACAATTTCAGGAATTCGCACGACGTTGGTCGATTTCCAGCGACAGAATGGTGGGGGAAACGGTCGTGATGGTTCGACAACTGATGTGGTGGGCGGCGGCGTAGCAATGACGGCAGAATCGGCCCAAATTGGGATTTAAGTTTTGGGGAGTTAGGGATTTTGGAATTTGGGGGCTGTTTTGTGAAATCTATAAAACTTATAGAATTTTTAAAAATTAAGTAATTTTATTCATTTTTATATATTTTTGGAATTTTCAAGAGATGACATGTGTACTTTAACGGTGGAAATTAACGGAGAACCTTAAATGGGTCACGGAATGAAATTTTAGGTACCTATTTGGCCCGAAAATAGTTTGAGCACCTAACTGAAAAAAAAAAACATAGTTTGAGCACCTATTTAACGATTAAGCCTAAAGTAATTATTATCATATGATTTTCATATTTATTTAAAATATTAATAAAATTATATGACGATGAATTAAGGCTACTAGTAAAAGAATACTTCAACAACAATATATCAAAGAATTATGGTATATACACGAAAAATCATTTGGTCTAGTAGAATGAGACACTAGATTTTTTAAACAAAGTTAAAGATTCAAATTTTAATATTATGAATGGAACAATTAAATTGGCAGGATTATCCTAATGAACCTCTGATGTACTTGATCTAAATTAATCAGCTAATGAATTAAATATAAGTAGTAATAAAAAAATAATGGAATATATTATACACATCATTAAAATATAATTTTGGATACTCTATTTACGTTATATATACACAAAATATCAAACTCAAGAAGTCCAAGCAAGCGAAGAGGTGAGAATCAGTGCCTCCTCCACCGATGGAGTAAAGGGTTTTCACCGGCGGGTTCTTGCGGCGGAGAGGGTGGTGATGAAATTCGACAGTTGTATGGCTGTTGAAGCTGGGATTTCGAATTTGTAGGTGCTACTTGGCATGAAAAGGCATAGATATAATAAGTATTTTTTTAAAAAAGATTAAAGGGTTTAATTTTTTTTTTCAAAATAATTGAAGTATAATTAAATTTTTTAATAATTTTGAAAGTCTAATGAGAACTTTTGAAATTTGTGAGAGGGATTTAATTAAAAAATTCATAAATTTGATATAAATTTTTAAAATTTTTGAGGGATAAAATTAAATTCTTTTTAAAATTTTTGAAAGATGAAATTCTAATTTTTCAAAGCTTTGAGGCCATGGTCCCTAGTTTACACTATCTTCAGCTGTGAACAGAAATGATGATGGGGTTGGTCTTGGGGGTGTGCATATTTGTTAGTGACAAATCAAACGGAAACGAGAGTTAATTAGGGATGGCAATGGATCGGATTTGGATCGGATTGTATAGAATCCAAGTCCGAATCCATTACAATCGGACTCGGGTATTTTTTTCGGATTTGGATTCGGATTTTTTTCAAACGGATTTGGATCGGATTTTTTCGGATCGGATTCGGATTTATTTCAACCGCATTTAGATTAGAGTTTTTGAATTCGGATTAAATTGTCATCCCTAGTCTTGACCTAAGTTTGAAGGGTAGATTCGCGAATTTTAGCGTATTTAGGGTATATTATTTTTTGGCCCTCTAATAATTTTATTTTAGTGCAAATCAATCCATAATTTTATATATTTAATTTCTTACGCATTTAATTTATGTTATTTAATTCTACACTTGTTCATTTTTATCCCTTATTTGTTGACTACATTTAATTTTGTGTGTTTATTGTTTATGGTTTTAAATTACTTTCTATTTTAATTCATAATTTTAGCATAATATATAACTTTATTTATCGATTGCACATTACTTACTATTGCACTCATTAACTTCCTTAATTTTTAGTAATTCATTGATATTTACATTTATTTGTTTCTCTATTGTATTTATTTTATTGTTTATTTATCTATGATTTGATCTTGCATTTATCTTTTTCATATTTATTTATACATGCATATGATATAAATAGATATATTACACTATATTAAGGTTAATTAATATATATAAATCATAATAAATATTATTATTATTTAACTTACATTCTTAACACATTTATATTTTTATTATCACTTTTAATATATATATATATATATATATATATATAAATAAAGTTAATTTTGTTTTTACCATTATTCAAAATTACCTAATATATATATTTATGTTCTCGTTTAAAAAATATATGTAGTTATGTTTTTAATGTATTTAGTTTAACTTTTTTACTTTATTTATGCTGTCTTCTTGTTTTAATGTAAATATTATACATGATGTTTTGTTTTAAGGAATTAAAAGTCCTAAATGTTTTGATTCGGGCTCGGATATGGATCGGATGCGTCGGATTCGGATCGGACATGGATTTGGATCGGATTCAGATCATATTCGGATTGGATCTTGGCATGATCCATATCCAACCCATCTCCTATTAGGACTCGGACATTTTTCTCGGATTCGGATTCGGATTTTTTTCAATCGAATATGGATCGGATAAATTCTTTCGGATCGAATCGGATTCGGATCGGATTCGGATCAAATTGCCATCCCTAGAGTTAATCATTTGATTATCATAATATAATAAATCAATAATATAAATTATAGAAATGTTATTTTTTTAGAAGGTAAAATTTTGATACATATACTGTAAAATTTATTTTATACAAGTTTACATATTTAAATTATAAAATTAAAATCTTAAATTGGTAACTCTAACTCTAACCCTAAAAAATTAAACCCCAAACTCAAACTATATACTATAAATTTTAAACACTAACATTAAATTTAAAACCATAAAACTTGAACTCATAACTCTAAATTAAAACTCTACCTCTTAAAATTAAGTGACTAAAATTTACACAACATGAATATCAAAAAATTTCCTTGTCAAAATTCAATAATTAAAATAAAAATAACTCCAAAAAATGCCATCCCTATAATTAAAGAAAAATCTTGGTTTTTGCATTGAAACGTGGCTCTGGTGAGTGATTTCAGATCCTTTAAAATCATTGAAACGCTGAATATTTGTGGTCTCTGGCTATCGAGTAATCGTTCTTTCATGTTTAAGTTCATTTTTAAAATGAATCTTAAATATAATAAATGAATTTATATAAAATACCAATAAATTAGTACAAATAATATATATTCAATAGGCAAAATAATAAAAGATGCCCTCAACATTTACATGTTTTGTCATTTGGCCTTTTTTTTTAGCAAACAACCCTCAACATTTCAATTTAGTCCAAATATATCCCTGTTGGATGAAAACTGTCAGTCAACTGACGGTCAACGGCTAATTTCGACTAGACTTACCACGCGTTAAGATCGGCTAACATAGCATATGCCACGTCAGATTTTAAAAAAAATTGTTATACCATTCTTTATGGTGACACGTGGCTGACTATCATGTTGACACATGACCGAATCGGATTGTGACACGTGGTGAATATGATATTGACACGTAGAGAATACGATGCTGACACATCAACAAATCTTAACACGTGGCAATTTCAGTCAACATCAGTCGTTGACCATTAATTGACTGGCAATTTCCATCCAACAAAGACATATTTGAACAAAATTAAAACGTTGAGGATTGTTTGCTCAAAAAAATAAAGAAACAAATGACAAAACATACAAACATTTGGATCATCTTTTGTTTTTTACCTATTTAATACTTCTAAAAATATTTTACATAAAAAAATTAGAAGTGAAAATGGTAAAAATTGCAGGCAGCCAGAAAGACATTGGCAGTGATGTCAGTGAACAAAGCAAACATTGGAATGTCTGATTCTGACATATTTTCTTATTTCTTCTCTCATCTCCCTTCATAACAAAACCTTTGACTAAATCTCATCCGTCTATCTCTACAGCTTCTCATTATTTTTCAAAAATAATTTATTAAATATTAGTATTTTTAATATAATCATCAATATTTATGTGGATGCCCATAATAAGGACAAGACTTGCATCACAAATAAGTACCTAAAGTATACTAACTTTTTCATTAAGCTACATAAAATATTTTTTAGTCAAAGTAAATACTTAAAATATACTTTTTGGTTAAATTAAATACATAAATTATATTTTTTTGTCAAAATAGGTACCTAAAGTATTTTTCATCAAAGTAGGTACCTAAACTATATTTTTTATTAAAATAGGTACCTAATTTAATTTTAATCAATGTCACATGATAACTTTTAGGAACCTAGATGAAATATATACTTTTAGTACTTATTTTGACCAAAAAGTACTTTAAGTACTTATTTTGACAAAAAAAATAGTTTAGGTACTTACTTTGATGAAAAATACTTTAGGTACCTATTTTGACCAAAAAGTATATTTTATGTACTTAATTTAACAAAAAAATACTTTATGTATTTATTTTGACCAAAAAATATTTAAGTACCTAAATAAAAGAGTTTGTATACTTTAGGTCTTATTTGTAATATAAGCCTAAGGACAACACTTTCAACCAAGTTTATTACATTCACATTACCAATGTAATTGACACATTCACCGACTAATTTAAAATGGATAAAATTTAGACAACATTACTTTGTCTATTTTAATGTTATTTGTTCTATTTAAAATTTTAAGTTGTAGAATTTAGAGTTGAAGTTTAAAATTTAGAGTGTTAGATTTAAAATTTAGAGTTTAAATCATATGTAATCCAAAATTTACATAGTGCAATTTAAAAAATTCCCCAAATATTAATTCTAAAAATAATTATAAAAATGTGTGAAATCCCACTTTAGTCCCTAAATTATTGGTTTAAGTAAATCCTTTCTCTGTATAAAATATTTTATTTTCGAAGTTATCAACTTTAGTTTTAGTACTTTTTAGCTAATATTATATAATTTAAATGCACTAGATTTTAGGAACGACCCATTGTTTTGGATAAAGGGAACATTCAACCTAGAGAATTAAAAGACAAAAGTACCCCTCATTTTGAGCATTTATTTGTTTTTTTAGTTAATAGTAGTATTTTTCTTTAGGATAAATATGATTTAAGGTATAAGGAGTTAGTTTTTTTGTTCAAAGTATAAGGAGTTAGTTTAGGGTATATGATTTAAGGGTTTAGGTGTAGGGGTTAGAATTTAGGGATAGTCGTTTTAATTTAAGGTTTAGGGTCATAATTTAAGGTTTATAGGTTAAAACCTAAATCTTCACCATATTACCCTAAAACTAAACTCTAACCTATAAACCCTAAATTATAACCCTAAACCTTAAATCGAAACAACTATCCCTAAATTCTAACCTCTACACCTAAACTCCTAAACCATATACCCTAAACTAACTCCCTATACCCTAAAACTAAGGCGCTTGTGGAAACTTTCAGTTTCCACCGCCAGTGTATAGGATATTAATTATTTTTCTTATAGTTTAATGGTGTCATAAGCCCTTGAATTTTTGGGGAAAAATCAATTAGACTTCTGAACTTTTTTTGCACTCAATTAAACCCTTACACTCTAAAATTTTATCAATTCACCCTTTTGACCAACGTTGGCTATTAAATTTAATAGTTCTCTTTACACCAATTGATGCAACAAGTCGTATTACAATGTTCTCACGTGGCATTTTCATTTTTTTATTTCATTAAGCAAATTCTTTAAAAATTTTAAAAAAAACTTTTAAAGATTATAAAAAAGTAGTTTTTTGAAAAATATGTAAATGTCACATGATAGAACTATAGTGTGTCACGTGACAATAATATCTCAAGAAAAATGTTAAAATTTCATTGTCAAAACTGATAAAAAGCTTAATTGGTTCAATTTATTAGTTCGACGGCTTAATTGGAAGCAAATAAAATTTAAGGACTTAATTAATTATTTTTCAAAAATTCAAGGGCTTTAATCACTCTTAAACCCTTTAATTTTAGGGTTTAGAGTTTTAAGTTTTAGGTTAGGGTTTAGGGGTTTAGTATGTAGGGTATATAATTTAAGGTTTATGAGTAGAATTTAGAGTTTAGGGTTTAGGGCTTAGGGTTTAGGTTTTAGGTTGTTAGGGTTTGTGATTTATATTTTAAATTTTATAAAAGGATTGTGTAAAAAAAATTTACACAGCTTGTGCATCAAAATAAAACCCATTTTTATACCATAAATTCCTTCCGTTAAAATGATTTAATATTTTCTAAATTTTACATTATTATATAAATTATATAAATGACCATCATACTATTGGTAAAGTTGCGATTTGACCACCTTACTTTTTTTCGAAGCAATTAAGCCATCATACTATTAATTTGGACTCAATTTGGCCACCTGCCGTTAGAATCTAACGGCAGGATGATGTGGTAGTTAAAAAATGGGTATAATTACATATTTGGTCTCTGCTATTTACACAATTTTTTAATTTAGTCCACATTTTGAATCAATAAATTAATTATTTAATTAGGTGGTGACATGTGTCAACACCTTACTGGAGGACTTTAATTATTTATATTTGATTTAATAAATTTATTTTCCTCCTCCAACCAGTGTCACCACCTGTTTAGAGGAGAAAAACAAAACTCCTCCATCTTATGCCTGGTGGGATTCAAACCCAAGTATGACAGGTGGAGAAGCAATCGCTTAGCCATTACACTAAGCATAAGTTTGTGCAATAAATTACTAATTTTAATATATGTCTTATTGTTTTTTACATTTATTTTTTAATTTTACATATATAATCATCAAATTATTTTTTTAATTTAATTTAAAAATCTCAATTAAATTATTATTATTATTATTATTATATTAAATTATATTTAAAAATAAAATTTTTAAATTATAATAAAATTTCGTTTAACAAATCCAAAACCTCAATTAAATTATTATATATATTTTTTAATTTCACATATATAATCATCGAATTAATAATTTTGATTTATTATATATTTTTCTACATTTATTTTTTAAATAAATATAAATACAACACAAATCACAAGATAAATTAACTTAAATTATGTTTGTGAGTTTAGATTCGCTAAATGAATTTTAATATAACACAAATCACAAGATAAATTCATTTTAATTATGTTTGTGAGTTTGGATTTTATAAATGAAATCTTATTATAATTTAAATTTTTTATTTTTGAATATAATTTAACATATATATAATAATTTAATTGAGCTTTTTAATTAAATTAAAAAACAATTCGATGATTATATTTGTGTAATTAAAAAATGAATGTATAAAACAATAAAACAGATATTAAAATTAGTGATTTAAAGCACAAGCTTATGCTTAGTGTAGTGGTTAAGCCATTGCTTCTCCTCGCTTTACTTGGGTTCAAATCCCACTAGGTGCATGATGAAGAAATTTTGTTTTTCTCCTCTAAATAGGTGGAGAGTCACCACCTAATTGGGGGAGGAATATAAGGTGTTGACATGTCTCGGTCATTGTGCCAACATGTTTGGATCTAAAAATCCAAACGTGATTTTGGGAAAAATAAGGTAGAAGTACCTTTTGCGTTTCATCGTGATTTTTACACTATATTTTTACACAATCGTGATCTTTAAGAAAAAAACTTCCAAACATAAATCACGTTACTATAAAATCAATTATACACAAAATCAATTCTATGAATTTTACCCTAATATTTTCTAATTGTATGGTGGCCAAATTGAGTCCAAATTAATAGTATGGTGGCTTAATTGCTTCGAAAAAAATAAGGTGACATAATCGTGACTTTATCAATAGTATGATGGTCATTTATGTAGTTTACCCTAATATTTTCTAATTGTAAAGTGTAATTACATGGTATGTTTATGAATTTTAGTCTTTTTAATAATGTACACATCGAGTAGACACACTACTCAAACCTGGGTACTTTAAAGTAACAACATTCATTTTTTTCCACTTAAACCACTTAAGGGTTCTTATATTAATATTTTTAACATGATACTTAACAGAATTTCAATATTTTAAAATAATTAATATAATTAATCAAAATATCAATTGAATCATATTCAAATAATATAAAATATGAAAAATAGGTTCACAAAATATTTGAATTAAAAAACATTCGTGACTTTCTGGATGATACAAATTAGATTGAGCAAGTCATACTATAATGAACGTTTTAAATAATTGATTTGAATTAATCGATTAACAGAACAATTGTTATTAATTGTACAAAAAAAATATATAATTGGTTTGGATTCAAATATATTTAGGCCCTATTTAGTAAACAATTTTATGAGCTAAAATTAAAGGTTTGACCAGTTAAATCCGCTAATTTAGATGTTTGACAAATAGAAGATTGTAATCGTGAATCGGAGAAAAATCTCTCAATTTGAAAAGGCTCATTTTATGAGTTTTTGGGTTAGAGGCTTAGATAAAAGAATTGTAAAAACTTTTTTTTGATTGAAAGGAACACTACAACTTAGACCTCGTTAAAAGACTCTTTTTTCTTTGCCAATTACAAAAAAAAATCTCTAAATAGCATAAATTTAAATAATTAAAAAAATTAAAAAGATAATTTTTAAATAAAAATTTAATATAGACATCTAAATTTAATAATTAATAAAATTATATTTAAAATATAATTTTATAAATAATAAATTAATGAATACAACTAAATTTAATAATTATTAAAATTATATTAAAAAGATAACTTCACAAATAAGGCTCTGGGTAATAATTCCCCTTATTAATAAATATATATATATACATTCTTTATATATGCCTAGTGATGATATTAAAAAATAATTATTATAATCTAATAATATTAATATACAAAAAATATTAATAACTAATAAATTATTAAAAAATATTAAAAATAACCATGTCCTTATATTTCAATTTTCTTATTCAAGTAATCAAATAACTATAAGCTATCAGTTAATTTTACCAAACATTTTTATATAATCAACTTATTAATTCCTAATCAAATTAGCTAATGTTATCTGCTATCAACTAATGTAATTCGCTAATTGCCAAGTAAGCCTTAGATTAAAAAAATAGAAATTGCGTTTCTAATTTTTTTTTTAGTAAGGATAATTTCGACATTTCACTAAACACAAAACTAGGCTTCTGTTGTTTGGGAGGAACACAGTTGCAGCGCTCACCCGTTTAGATCGGATCCAATTTTCCATCGTCGTCCCCGCTGGCCTTATGTTCATTGCATGTGTTGTCCAGTTTCATATCTGAACCCCCCCCCCCCCCCCCCAAAAAAAAAAAAACTGTCATTTTTTTGTTGGTCGGTGTGGTCGTAAATGGGGAATGTAACGTCGAACGTGGCCGCAAGATTTGCATTCTTCCCGCCAGACCCGCCGACGTACGATGTTATGAAGGAAGAAGACGGCAGGCTGGTTCTGCAAGGGGTGACGGCCGACAAGAACATGGATGTTCATGTGCTCGACACCAAAGGTGGTAATAAAATCGTAGCCACCTTTTGGAAACACCCCGTCGCCCGTTTAACCATCTTGTATTCCCACGGCAACGCCGCCGATTTGGGGCAGATGCATGACCTCTTCATCGAGCTCAGATCCCATCTTCGCGTCAACATCATGAGGTATAACACTAAATCTTTATGTTCAGTCACGCACACAAAATTTTATGTTAAGGTCGAATTTATAAATTTTAAAGATTGAAAATAAATTTCAATAAAAGATACGTAATATTTTTTAAAATTATATACAAATTTTAAATTTACAGATGACGACCTCTCCCTCCTCCCTCAACCTCTCGGTCCATCTCCTCCTATATCCTTGCATTGTTGTTCTCTTCCGTCTCCATGAAATGGTTCCTTCTTCATGTTATAACATGATCTCTTGCCTTTGGTTTTTTGCAGCTATGATTATTCAGGATATGGAGCATCTACAGGAAAAGTAATTCCTCTTATATTGTTTGATATAATGCCCAATATTAATCTTCAATTGAATAGTTGTTTTGATTTTTGTTTTTTTTTTAAATATTTTAATTATTAATGTTTTATTTTGGGTCAAAATGCTCTATGTGAGTAAAAATTGTTAGTTAACTAACAGTCAATGTAATATCTTGAACTGACATGACAAGTCTACGTGACATTATGTGCTATGTGAGTACGCGACAATGGCATATAGGCAAAAGTATTACTTAGTAGAATGACACGTCAATTGATTTATTTTTTTAATAAAATTATTTTTTTTCGTTGATTTGTCATTCTATTAAATTATCTCATAATGTTGACCGTTAGTTAATGGACAATTTTCAGTAATAAATATGTCATTTTTGACCTAAAATAAAACGTTAAAATGAAAGTGTTTAAAAAAATTAGAACCAAAATAATTATTCAATTAAATTTTAAAGATATTCTTTTTAGCATTATGTCGTTTAATTTGGCTTGATTTGACGTGAAAAGTTTGCTAATTCTTGTTGTATTGTGATTGGAATATAGCCATCTGAATTCAACACATATTATGACATAGAGGCGGTGTACAATTGTTTGAAGAAAGAATACGGAGTTAAGCAGGAAGATTTGATCGTGTATGGCCAATCAGTCGGAAGTGGACCTACTCTACATTTGGCTTCTCGTTTAAAGAAGCTCGGCGGCGGCGTTCTTCACAGTGCTATCCTTTCCGGCCTTCGGGTCTTGTATCCGGTCAAGATGACATTCTGGTTCGATATCTTCAAAGTATGTTTCTTATTATAAACTCTGAACCGTAAACTCTAAATTTCCCTATCGATTGAATGCTCTTCCCGATCGTATTTGCAGAACATTGACAAAATCCGGCATGTCAACTGTCCGGTTCTAGTTATTCATGTAAGTAACATTCATCTCTATGTGACAATGTCCCTTGTCTGTGTCCAAAAATTATCAATGTTTCATTTGCAATATGAACTGTCTGGTTTTTTTGCAGGGAACGGATGATGACATTGTTGAATGGTCACATGGGAAGAGATTGTGGGAACTTGCTAAAGAAAAATACGATCCCTTATGGGTGGAGGGCGGCGGCCATTGCAACCTCGAAACGTTTCCGGAGTACATTCGGCATCTACGCAAATTCGTACAGGCGATGGAGAAGATCTCGATCACGAAACCGGCTAAACAGCTTTCATCTACCCCTAGCTTTGAGGAATCTCAAAGCTGTAAATGCTTGAGATTGAAGATGAAGCACACTGCCTCGAAGAAGGAATCATGAATCAGAACATGTATAGTTTCGTTGTCTCCAAGTATATTGATTCGGATTCATAGATGTGTAGTCTCTGTTTGATTCGGATTCGGATCCGGGTTCGATCGATATCCATAGGGTTTCTTGGGGTTCAATCATAAAACATGTATGCTTCTTGATCTAGAATTTCATGTATAATATTACAAAGTTCGTTCCATGAATTTTTTTCCCATTGATCATGTTTGATTGCATGAATCCTGCCTTGATGCAAAAAAAAAAAAAAAAAAACTAAAGCTTGGAGATGGAAATGTACATGGATTAAGATCAAAGTTCGTTCCAATATGTTTAAGGGTTTAACATTTCAAAAATTATTAAGTAAGGGTCACATATGTTGTTCAAATAAAGGCTTGACCTTTTAAAATCGTTTTCAAATAAGGCTTTTCATTTCGTGTAGATGAAGAGAATTGGATCCTTGTTTGAGCAAACCTGAAAATGTTAAGTCTTATTCGACTTTTTTTAAAGGTTATACTCTTATTAGAATATTTATTCTGTTTTTAACTTTAAATAAAACTAACGCACATCATAAAGACAAAATCACCAAAATTCAAAACTTCTAAGAAATAACATTTTATTTTTGCTAAAATCATTTATAAGGAGAGCAAATATTTCATTTTTTACAAAAAAAATAATTAATTAATTGAGTTCAAAATATCTATTTATTAAATTCATTCAGTAATTGTGTATGAACATGTTGCTTTGTTCATTACACATTAATCGCCGTAATATATATATAAGGAAATATAAACAACCGTTTACTTTCAATTCAAGAAAACATGCGACCCATCGTTTTAAAATACTATTTTTTTTATATTTATATTATTATTAAAATCATAATTCTATTAATTGGGACGAAGCCATGAATTTTTTTTGGATAATTGGTGTAATATTATTATCCAAAGAAGCAGTATGAAAACTGCTACAATCAACCCCTATACCAGGCCCTGGGCCACCTTACAATATTCCCCAGGCAATACAAATATCCCTATTTACAGTATCTAATCTAGCATTTGTATATTGTACTCTATTACAAACATTCTCCTTAATACAATCAATCAAAGAATCAACAGTTCTAGAACTATTTCGAAAACATCTCCAATTCCGTTCAGTCCACACATGGTATATGAAAGCTTGCCAGGCTAGTTTAAGAACAAAGACAAGAAGGGATTTTCCTTTGAGCTGCTGAATATTCCACTGCAGTTCATCATTCCAGCTAGAAACATCTCGATGCAAGCCACAAATCTGAAGCACGCCTGCCCAAACTCTTCTCGAATAAGCACAGGAGAAAAATATGTGGTCTCGTGTTTCCAATTCCACCATACAGTTCACACACACACCATTGTCCACTGTTACCCCCATCCGATGCAATCGATCCTTAGTAGGGAGACGATTGAGCACAGCCAACCACGCAATAAAAGCATGCTTAGGAATATGATTGGGAAACCAAATCACCTTGTGCCACTCAACATGCGGTGCGGACTCACGAATCTCAGCCCAAATAGATCTTGTTGTAGAAATGCTGCCAGCCGTAAGTATAGAACGAGCCATGTCTCGAAGCTTAAGCATCCTCCTTACGCACCAACTAAAATGAGGTTTACAATCCAAGAGCCAGAAATCAGCTCCTCGAAATACATATTCTTTTAGCCAAGCAATCCATAGAGTGTCACACCCCATGAGATACTTTTTCATCAACTGGATGATACACGCTTTGTTCCACGATTTGAGATCTTTAACCCCAAGCCCTCCTTCAGATTTCAGCAAGCAAACATGTTGCCAACTAACTCGGGCCCCATGAGCTGCAACATCACGCCCCTTCCAAAGGAATCTGCTACAAAGTTGCTCAATTTTCTCAATCACACTGCTAGGGAGAATAACCTGCCGGCACCAATAGTTCACAATACTGAATAACACAGCTCGAACTAATTGCAAACGCCCAGCATAACTCAGCCTTTTACTTGACCACTGATCAATCTTTACACTCACTTTCTCTATTAGCACACAGCAATCACGAACAGACAATTTCTTGGTAACCAAAGGTATTCCCAAGTACTTCACTGGCAAGGTACCAACCGCAAAACCAGTAGCACTTTGAATACAGCTGAGTTGAACATGAGACACCCCAGCAACAAACAGTTCTGATTTGGACGCATTTAACTTCAAACCAGAATACTCATAGAACTTCTCTAACATGCATTGCAACGAAGCCATGAATTAAAAATAAATATAATTGAAAAAATTAAAAAAAGAAATAGTAGACTGAAAAAATATCGTTATTAATAATCAATCTACTAATTTCAAGCAAAATAAATTTATTTTTATTTATCCAACTTACCATTAAGACCAGAATAATTTTATGAAATTAAAGCGAGTAAAATGAATTACAAATTAAAATTATGCAGGGTAATTTAAAAAAAATGGGTTGAATGGGTGTATCGAAAAGGTCAGGCCCCTGTTGACCCCCTTATAACTTCTCCCTCTATAATTGGTGTCATCGGTTAATTGAATGTTAACCTAAAAATATTAAAGTACATTTTTTTTACTAACGGGTTGGTCCAAGTGGTAAGAAACTTGATATCGCTTAAGCATGTCTCGAGTTTGAGACATTATGTATGTAAAAAATCTTTGTCGGGAGGCTGATCACCCACCAAAGTGGAAAGTTTCATAGGAAATCAAACAGATCTAATCATGTAGAAAAAAAATGCAGCGAAAAGAATCCTACGAATTTTTTCAAGATCATATTAATGAATGATAGAAATAATTATAAATGTTATCTCGATAAAAGATTCTATAATCACGTTGTGCTGAGGTGTTGCCTTTCTAAAAGACGAATGCCCTCTACAAGTATCCACATGCGAATGAACGACGAACGACTACCAGAATGCTAGTTCCCTTCTAGTTTTCGAAAAACTGAATTTATGTGGTTTTTAGGTGTTTTCGAAAATCACATGTATCTAACCCTAATATATATATACCACTTGGTTATAGTTAAATTGAGTTCACCATTATAATTTAAATAAAACTCTTTTTAATAAATTATAATTTAAATAAATTTCTGTATTTAAAGAATTTAAATTCAATCTAAATTTAGATGATGTGATTTATTTAATAATAATGTTATTTATTTAACATAAATAAATAATATATTTTAAAACAAATTTTTTTATCAAATAAGAAATTCAAATTCAATCAAATCTAGATAATAAAATTATTTAATAATTTAATAATATTTTTGAAAATATTTAAACAAAAAAATATTCTATACAAATTTAACTTCTTTAAATTTGAATAAGTAATCTTTAAAAATATAATTTAAAATAATTGTATTATCTTAAATTTATTATTGAAAGTAATAACCACAACCAATCTTATCCATTCTTGGTGTGCGACCCTATAGGTTCAATTAATGTTGCAGTAGATAAAATCACATTTTATTCTACAAGTCATAAGTGGTCTCTAGCAAGACATTATGACTACCAAGTTAAATGAAAAGCTCATAATCCGAGACAACCTTCAATCAAATTTATGTCATAATCCTTTTATCTCACGATATCTTGATAGAATATAAGGCATGAAAAATGTTAACCTTATATCATTCTATCTTTAGTTTCTCGATGCCCAATTGAATTGACTAAACAAATGAGATTGATCTCTATCAATTCATTTGAGCACGACCATGCATTTCTCAATCTCAATAATCGAGTGGCCCAGAGATATCTCTCTTACGTTAAGAGGGATAAATTTCATCTTAATTACTCATATCTCATTACATGATTCTTTATTATGTTCAAGAATAACCGTTATAATCGTCCGGTTAAAAGTGATGTTTGATTATGTCAAAACATAATAGTCATCATGTTGAGAATTGTAGTAATTTCATGTCTAAGGATTAAATATCACAATTGTTTTAAGATTAATATATAACTTTAATCCATGTATTAATATTAAGATGAGTTGATCCTAATATTTGTTCTCAACAAATACATATATGAATTTGATTTGAATCTCATTCACATATTCATCTAGTGAATATCTATCAAACTTCATACTAATCTTTATTATTGTTCCCACAATAATAACTGATTAGGGATATTTTGAATAATAATATTCAATGAAACAAAAGCATGCAAATTTATAAATTCAATAATCAAAATACGATGTTCATATAATACGCCCTAGGGCACTATAACTAACAGTCTCCCTGTATGCGTTACAACAAATCTTAAGAAGTTACATTAGGGTTATAAGAGCGACTCATAGTAAAAATTCACATAAAAACATTTTTTAAAACACTTATTAAACTATAAAATCAACTTATGTTTAAAATAGCCCTTTTTGGAAATCATTTAAACATATATCAAAAAAGTCAGGAAGTGTTTTACAGACACTACCATAAAACAATACATGACGTACATGCCCACTAACTGTATAGTACCGTACTCCAAAAGCAACGCCGAGAGAACTCCAACCGCATATGCCGATCACTATACCATGATAGATTCCTTCTAACCTGCGATGAAAAAACAACACGAGCTTTGAAAAGCTCAGTTACACAAAACTACCAATGGATGTTGTAAGTACATGCAGGTATATGACATACATAACTCTATCATGATGTTCCGGGAAATAGCAAGTTCCAAATTATGACTCATTATTTGATCACCGAGTATCAGGCGAGAAGCTTATAAATCGAAGAATCAAAAGAGTAAATGATTAAATTAAACTAGGGAGTTTAGTGTGTCCAAAGTGCTAAATTATATCAATGTAAACATTTTATTTTACAGGCACATAATTCAAACTGCAGTAAGGTTCATTTTTAATTCATATTTACCCTTCGACTGTACTCCAATATAAAATTCTGAGCTACGTCTATAAAGGCATTAACCCATGCCCCTTGGGCGTGAGTACCATCCTAAGGGATTACCTTAGGTCCCAGACATAATTACACTAGTTGAAGCATATGAACCTGTAACAGTAACGGTAAGAAATTGCCCTAGCCGAAACATGGGAACCTGTAACGGTAATGGTAAGGAGTTATCCAGTCGAAGCATAGAAACCTGTAACGGTAACGATAAGGAATTACCCTAGGCGAAGCATAAGAACCTGTAACAGTAACGGTAAGGAATTACCCTAGCTGAAGCATAGGAACCTGTAACGATAACGGTAAAGAGTTACCCTAGCCGAAACATAAGAACCTTATACGGGCAGAATTACTCTCACCAAAGTAGAAGAACGGAATACGGGAGGGATTACCAGCCTAATTAGACTGAACCTGAAGAAACCTTCATTAATATCCGAGATGTAGTTTAGTTTTAAATCACTAAAGTAGGAATCATCTTAAGTGTATATATTTTCTACTCATCTCATTAGAGTCATGTCCACAACCTTGATTGCGGGTACCAATCGAATAGGGGTTGTTCTTCATGCTTTAATTTCTTACCACATCATCAATAACGCCATGCAATTTGTCAGCCATCGAACTCAGTTTTGAATCAAATCTCTTATATATATGGTTTCATTAACTAAGGTTTTAACAAGTATTCAGAGATAACCGACTTATCATTTAATTTACAAATCTCAGAAATTTATGCGTGTCATATAATTTTTAATTATGTCACAAGGGTCCCTATCAATATTCTTATACTATATTCCGCTACATTTGATATTTCATGCATTAACTATTTTTTTTTTGAAAATAGAAAAATGAATTATCTTAGTTTGAGTATGTCTACAAGGTTTAGGAACAAAAACCAACTCATCAGAATTGTTGCTCAAACTAGGTTTATCAAACAACTCGACTACTCAGACGGCCGTATTGGTACATATCATGGTCACATCTTGACATCAAACTATTACTTTTCACCACTAAATTATCGAAACTGTTGCATCTACTCCCGACGAAAGAAATTAATACGGTAATCGATCATGTACGCGGAGCTAAACAGGATTTCCTTCGCTTCTCTTTACTTCATGTACAGAACAATATGAAAGGTGAAAGAGGGGGTGCTACCGATTGATGTCGAAAATGGATTGAGTTACATCATATCATCATGCAGGTTACAACTCGTTGCTCAGCCGGCAAAGGCCAGAATATACAGCTATCTAGAAAAGTGGATGGGCATCTTCAGTGAACACCTCCACATCCAACTTTTCAATGTGAGGCCATATCTCAGATGCATAGTGGGTATTACCTCAATTCCGAGCTACGTAGGTCAACCTTCAAAGATCCAATCGATCGCTCTCGAGCTCAAATTTGATGTCCCTCGTTATCTCGGATACATGGTAAAAAAATTACATCAGAAACAAAACTTAAACACAATAATCAGATTTATCTAGAAAGTCAAATGTTGAATAACAACTTATCGAGTTCGAATTTGACAAAAACAGACTTCAAAAACGGACCCAGGACTTCGAAAAACCCAAAATAGGAGTTTTCGGGAAAAATTGACTTTTGATTAAAGTTAACGGTCAACATTGACATCAACGGTCAGCGATGACATCACTGGTCAACGGGGTTAACTCACTGAGTCGACTCGGTCAACGGGTTGACTCATTGAGTTGATTCGGTCAACGGGTTGACTCATTGAGTTGACTCGGTCAACGAGTCGAACAGGATTAGATTCGGGTCGGACTCAGGCATGGGTTCGAGTCAGACTCGGGCATGAGTTCGGGTCGGGTATGAGTTTCATACCCAAAGTCATTGGGTAGATTCCAACTCTCTTAACTCAAAATCTGAACCCATCACTCTAGAAGACAAAAATTAAACCTTTACTTTGAGGTTGGGCGATAAAAAAAGAAAAAGGTGAGAAAAAATGAGTGGGGTACAAGATGATCTCACCTTCATAAAACCTCAACAAAAAACATAGAGAATGGGCAATATTTACTTCAAAATGGGGTATTTTACCATAATACCTCACTTAAACCTCATCTTTTCTAAACATAACCCAAGCCCAAAGCTAAGGGACAAGAAGCAAGCCTAAAAGGCTCTTAATAACACCCTAAGGTCCAAAACTCTCGACCTATGTTTCAGGTTAAATCGACACACGGATTTTAAAATTCGAGTCATTATAGTTTTATATCTTTTTTAGATCGTTCGATGAAAGTAAATGGATAGATGTGATTAACACTAGAAAACGTGAAGATTATCACTTGAAAAAAATAAGAAAATAATCTTAGTCATTTATTAATATCATCTAGAGGTGGGAATCGGTTAGTTCGGAGATGGTTTTGCATTCCTCACTCCGTCTCCAACATTTGCGGGTATGGTTTTGGGTAATTCTCATTACATGCTTTGGTGAATTTTTCTTCTCCATCTCCCACCCCAAAAGTTAAACAAAATTTACTATTTTACTAACCAAAATATATGGTCGATTTCAATTTGCAAGTCATATACTCAATACACTTAAACATATGGTTGAAGGGGAACAATGTTTTTCTGTAAAATGAACTGCAGAAATAAGAAGATAAATATATTATATACTTTTAATTAACAAAAAATTGTAAATTACTAGAGAGGTCACCCAAGCTTAATAAAGTTTAAACAAAATACACAAATATCTTGATGGACTAGAATATTGATAATAAGATAGGTAGGTATACATGTAAATGAGAGTTAATTATATATATATTTTTTTAAAAATTGTAAAATATCGGGGATCCTTATGGATATTTTCTAGAGATCCCACGGTTATTTGTACGGTTACGGTTCAGTTATCCCCACGGTTCGAATATAGCAATCTCGTCCCCATTTGAGCTTCGGTGATAAAACTTTCTCTGTCATCGTCCCCATGGGTTAAGGTTTCGGTTATTCCCCATCCATGTCGATTTGGATCCCCACGGTTTTCGAATATTTCCCATCCAATTCTCACCCCTACTATCATCCAACGGTCTAAAAAGCTATAAAAGTAATTGAGTTTTACACAACGTAAGGGAATATGATCTGGTTACACAGTGTAAAAGTTTTTAAGTTTCACACGTTTTTTTATCGTTGGATGGGTAAAACGGGTGACTGAGATTAACAGTAGAATATGTGAAGATTATCACTTGGAAAAAAATAGAGTAAGGAGTTAATCTCAATCATCCATTTCCCCATTCAACGATCCAATAAACGTGTAAAACTTAAAAAAATTTACACTGTATAAGTGAATCCTAACCTATATATATATATAGTTAAACATTGGAATATTCCACTAATTTGTTCCCAATGTACCTTAAACTTTTGTTAGGCAGATTGAAATAGAAAACTATGACTCGTGACTGGGAACACAACAAAGTATTATTTACGCTTGTTTGACGGTTTTTTATATAATCATCAGTATTTGATTCATTGATCAATTAATTTAGTTTCGATATTATAAAAGTTTATTATAATGACGATTTTTTAATTCAATGTGTTCTATTCACAACATTAAAATTAAATCTCTAATTTTGTTTAAAAATAATTTAACGGTTTATCACGCTAGATAAATTGATAGTTAATAAGCTTGCTAGAGGAATTTAATTTTAATAAAAAAAACTTTATTTTATGGAAATTATAAGTGATTGCTTGAAGTGCAGCACCACTTATGGGGATTAATGTGAGCATAATTTATTGTTTTCTTCCCTTGAAAGTAAATTGAGAATTAAAACATGTGTATTGTAGTAATAATCTGAATCTGAGTAGGCTTTGGATTAGAGAAATTGGAATTACATGGGACATGTCTGATTACTCTATGCAGTGGGCCAGTTTGGTCGAGGTGTGATTAAGACATAAGACCACCCAACAAAACCCATCATAAAACTCATGTTCTAATTTTATGAGTATTCAAGTTTGATTTGAATTCCAACTAATTAATTAATTTCGTCCAAGGAAAATATTATTATTTTTAAGTGATACCTGCTATTAAATTTCTAAATAATTCTAGATGTAAAAGTTTTGTTTTCCACCACAAGTATATAAGATAATAATTATTTATTAAATTTGTAAAACATAAATAACATAGTAAAATGTCTATATTTTAGTATTATACAGTGGCGGAGTCAAGATTCTCATATAGTGAGGTGAGCAAAAATATTTAATTCGATTACCCGTCGATCAGATCTAAAATTTAGGATATCTGATCTGATTTTTATTTTCAGATGGAATATTCAATTTTTATTTTCGGATCGAATATCCGATTCGATTTGTTGTTTTCGGATCAGATACGGATCACAATATTTCAAGTTTCAAATTATTCGAAAATTTGAAATATCTGAAAATTTAAATTTTTATGGATATGAATAATCTTGTTATTTTTAGTAATTTGATGTTTGTTATATCTGAAAAATCAAAAATTTCATATATGTTAATCTTGTTATATTTGACAATTAGTTGCTTGTTATATTCGAAAATCCAAAATTTTCATAGATAAGACCGTCAAGTTTGAAAAAAATACTTAAACCAAAATTTATACTCGAATATCTGAATATTTGATCCGAGTATCCAATATCCAAAAATACGGATATCCGATTTTTATCGGACACGGGTCGCTATTTTACCGATCCAAAATGTTCGGATATTCGATTTTTCGAATCGGATCCAATCTGATATCCGAAAATGCACACCTCTAGGGGTCAGGATAGACTTTGAGGTACGAGGATTCTCATATCACTACAATATAAATATTGTTGACCCCATACCTAAACAAATCAAGTGGGATTAATTCTAATATTTTCATGAAAAATTTTATACTAAAACCTCAAAAATCTTATTTCTCTTTAAAAATTTCATATCATAATAAATCATATAAGGTCAATTGACCCTAAAACATATGTGACTTCGCCACAGCTATTACATATTGTTTTCATATGTTTTAAATTACATAGTTTATAAATTTCAAAACTTATGAGATTAAAAATCTGGTCGAATCGAACTTGAAGGTAAAACTTAAAATACATGATCAACTAATGAACTTTTTTATTCTCCATTGTTTATAATTAGGTCGAAGGGTGATGAAGCCAAAGAGACATTGAAAGAAAGAAGAAAACATCCCGATGTATAAAAATGGTGGATGTCCGTTAACGTTTGTTTAGTTATTTTGTTGATTTATTCTTATTTTAAATTATTAGTTCTTTTATATAATAGACACTCGTAATAATTCTAAATAAATAAAAATTAAATTGTCATAATGTCAACTTATCGATTTTTTGTCATTATTATATGTATTTTTATGTTATTATTGATGTTGTTTATCATTCGTCGTTGACGGTAATACTTATTTATGTTTATCATTTTTTAAAATTATTTGGTTGGTTTTTTTAATTTTTTTGTATGATCATGTTTTATTATTTAATGGAAAAGAATTGTTGATGTGTTTGGTTTACTTTATCTCTGTAAACTCTTATTGTATTTATTTCTTATTCAATAAAATTAGTTGCCGTTATTATTTAATAAATTATTTTGACCATAATATGGAGCAATTTTAAAATTTGTGGTCAACATTTATTCTAACATGGACCAACAGAGTGGGGATGATTGGTCATTAGACCTGTTCTATTGGATATCTTGATGAACAAAAAATAAATTATTCTTATTTTTAAAAGTGTTTTTGGAATGACCGACTAGATGCGCCTTTCAAAAGTATGACTGGTATGGCATACCTTTATCTTATGTGACACATATTATTATTATTATCATCATCACCGTAAATAATTGTATTTGAGAATTAAATTAATATATAAAAATATTATTTGATAACTAAGTAATTGTATGATTTAATTTAAATCTTGTCGAGATATATCTTAAATTTCAAAAGAAAAATTAAAAATATCAAATTAAATTAGGATGGCAATGAGACGACAAATTATATCATGAGTCTGACTTACTAAATCAACAATGGTCTCAGTCAATGAAAATCACCCACTACACCTTTTTTTTTATGGCATTTTTTTCATTATATAATAACTTCTAAAATTGTTTTTAAATGACATGTAAAAAACATTAGTGAAGATTCACTAGTTTTTTTTTTGATCAAAACATAACTTTCATTAAATCAAAAAGAACCATACAAAAGCAACAAGGATGAAAATAAAGAAGACCACGTGCCAGACATGCACAAGCCCATGCAAACCAGCATAGGCCTTGCAATGTCAACCAGCAGCGGCATCAACAGAAAACCGATCCGACCAGCCACCTTAAGGGTGGCCAGAAAAGCGAAACAAAAGACAATCCTAACTCCGAGAATACATCGGAACCAAACCTGGACGGAGAAGAGATCAACAGAAACAACAACATGAAAGGCCATGCAATGCCAAGCACCAAACATAAAAAACACAAAGAAAGACCAAACCGCCAGCAACCATGGATCAAACATCTGCAACCAACAAAGGAAAACAGCAGGCCGCGCGGACATCCCACCAAAGCATATCGGAAAATAACCTGGAGCACCCAGGTAGACACCTCCATCGGCCAAGCCGTGGATCGTGTTTTGAAAAACAACGACACCAGAACGATACTGGAGAAAACAAAGAGACCATAAACTCTTCCCGGAGCAACAAACAGTAGTCGTGCCTGAGAGCTCTATCCAGAGGCAGGCTTCCAACGTGAAAACGTTGGTCCTTATCAAGGCATCATCTACTGTACTCCAGATTTGAGGAGAGTATGAGTTCACCGAGTCTTCTCCCAATCCTGATTCGTCGAAACCTTTGGGACCAACCCGAACAACAAGGGAAAACTGATAAAGCTTAGTCCACTGATTATCTGTTGCCAGCAAAGAAAAACTGATTCGAGATGTCATCGATAAAAACCGAAACTCTAAGGCTTGAGCAGATCCACCTGGGTCCCATCTAAATCGGATAGCACACAAATTCCAGTAATTCCCATATCTCCAAAATCCTATTCTATCCCAAAACACGTAAAAACCTGCAGGGGACAAAATACAATTAAAAGGAAATGGGATGGATAACTGAAAATAGGAGGGCAGGATCCCATAATATTTGGATAAAGACTGCTGCAAACATAGGGGGTTCCGAAAGTCAACACATGGGCCCAGGGAAAAAGCTGTCACAGCCTGAAAGTACCAGAATGCCCTTTTATCGATCTCCTCCATCTGCGCTTCAGGGGGCTTCGCCGGCGGCCAGCTCCATAATATTCCAGATAGATTAGTCGGATCACGTCGAGGGTCGATATCACAACCCAGAAGAAACACCCTTCCTTTTATTACATTTCCTGTAGCATTTGGATCATCGGTGTTCCATCCGATTATCCAAATGTGTTCGACTGGGCTCCATAACCCAGAAAAACTCCGGCGAGCCGGCGAACTTCGCAGCAACATGACGCCTGGAAGGTAGAAGAATTGGTCCCTAAGGCTCCGTAAATGGAGTCTCCGAGGCTGGGCCGCGACACACACTTCCAACCGGCTAGAACCGTAAAAACCAACGATATCTGATATTTCAATATTCCGTCTAACAACTACACGCAGCAGGAGTCTGCAGAAGCTTCAGCACCCGACAGAGCTTTTGGAGAAAGATTGAGGAAGGGGACGTCGATCCACACGAAGGGACAGAACCTCCGCCATATAAACCTCTCCGACGCCGGAGTAAGCAACACGACCACCAGGAGTAGGTTTTGAGCCTCGCAATCCCAAGCTCGTAAAAAAAGAGAGTCAAGTTTCGATCCAGCACCGTAGAGCCTAGAAACCCTCCTGACCATTTTCAACATTGCTCCGGTAGCTTGGAGCCACCGCAGAGAAAGGTACCAGGAGGGGCCCCTCATTCTCACTCCCCCTCTTCCGCCTCTCAGCTCCCCTAAGCGAACCTCCAACCGCCGCCATCTCCTCTGAAACCGGTAACCGATGACTAGGACGGCGGTGACGGCACCCTCCTCCCGATCATACAACAAACAGGAACGAGAAGAAAACTCGGATGTCTGAGGCTTAGGGCCTTCGACGACGGTAGAAAAGAAAGGAGAAGAAGGGCGCGTGTCCGCGCGTACAACTTTCATGACTCTTCCTAATGCTTCAACTCATAACGGAGGGAAAGTGAAAGATTCACTAGTTGGAAAAAAATGACATTAAAAAAATGATGTAGTGGGTAGTTTTTTATTGGTTGGGAGCATGCCTAATGTGGTAAGTCATATCCATGATATAATTTTTCCAATAGGAATTGTTTTTGGTTGTCTCGTTCCCGATTTGAAATTTAAAAATCCTAACCCGACCTTCCCCCTGTTCCGATTTCAATATATTTTAGCGCGACCAGACCCGGCCAACATAAATGAAGCATAACCCGACACGGTCTTGAAATTTTAACAAAAAACAAACTAAATCTGCCCCAACTCAAAAATAATAAAATATTAAATATACTATATAAAAATACGATAAATATATACAATTAAAAATAAATTGAATCCAATTTCAATAGCATACCTTACGAGTGGGCAATTTTAGATTAAAACTCCTTCTTAATTATTATTTGGGAAAATAGCTCCGAAATAATAATATTTGGCAAAATGACCCCAAACTTGCTACGTCGGTGGACCTCGGGTTGTATAGGATGCGAGGTCGAATATCGCGTTCTATACAACGCGATTTTCAGTCGACGTGGCCTTGTTGTTTATGTTAACGGTTTTACAGTACCTCGCGTTCTGCAGAACGCGAGGTACACGAGAATTTGAAAGGGCGGCTGAATATATCGCACAGACCTCGCGTTCTGCAGGACGCGAGTTCTGTGCAATTTTGGGCTGAAGAACAAGGGAAAACAAGTGTTGGTAGGCCTGTTCGAGCCCAATTTCGAGCGTGTAAATCGTATTTTTAGCGATCATCGAGTTTGGGGTCGTAGTACTGGAAATTGTCTATCGTATGATTCCAACATGGTTAATTCCCGTCCATTCTACAATGGTTTAAACTAGCTTCGAAAACCCTATGCTATCATTCCTTTTTTTAATGAAGTTGCATTTCAACAAATGTCGATTTTCGGTTTAGTAATCCCATTAAATTTATTAAAAACTGAAATTAAATAAACATTATAAAGTTTAATTATAATATGTAAACAAAATTATAATACCACATTATAAAAATCAAATGTGTTTTATATAAATATTAAAAACATAAGTACAAAACAGTAAAAGAAAAGACTAAAAATGCCTATGTCCACCCGTGCCGCAGTCGGGTGGATGACGCTCACGAGCCGGATACCTCCGATCATCGTGTGGTGGTCCCTGGTCCCCATCATCCTGACCATCGTGCGCGATATGCGGATCTGTGTTGGGCCCAGGCGGGGAGTAAAACAAGCTACCGATCGGCGTACTCTCCACAATGGGAAACTCATACTGAGAGTGCAGCTATGGATAATCGATAAGTTGAAGGTCAGTCGTGGGCGTATGGGGACGATAGGCATCAGATGAGCCGAACTGGGGTGGAGGCATCGTCTGCTAGAAACTCAATGGACCGCTATAAGCATGAAATGGTGCGGCAGAAGATGATGCCCCTGCAGTGTCATGGTACAAACGGTGATTATCGAAATGAGAGATTTTTAAATTATTTTATGTAACGATGTTTTTCATTATTTATAGGTGGACCAGGACACTGACCCACATCGGCCTGCCGAACTCCCAGAAAGCATTCAGGCATGCTTTCGATGCCTTGCAGGAGCACGAGGTAATTCAACGATTAATTTGAATTTTTTTCATGCTTTTTTTCCCAATAATATTTCATATAACCGTTACAAATGCTTTCATTCTTTTTAGTTCGTGTGGAGGCCCTACGATTCAGAGGAGATTCGGCAGATTACTCCACTAGATATTCTACGAGACCGAGACCTCTGGATTTCCGTCGTGCCGCTGCTCAACTACGAAATTTGCGTGTGGCATTTTACGGATAGGATTCTCTGACAGTTCGGGTACTTCTAAAATGTTCCAGCCCCTCCGCAAAATATGGACCGCTTCCACAATCTTACGCGCCAAGGGAAGACGGAGATTGACTGGTCCGAGCACCACGCTACCTGGATAGCGATTTGGGGTAACTGATTTGACCAACGCCCACTGTTTCTCCAATAAATTATGGAAGGGGGTAATTCGGTCGCTTTCAATTACGACCAGTGGTATAGGCTCAATGGGATGCCGCATATCCTTACTCAAGCCGAGCGCGATGCAGGGCTTCCCCAGCAACCCCAAAACCGCCCACGCGGCAGCCGTCGAGCGACCGAGAGCCAGAGGCAGTCGACGCAGCGCGGTCCGAGACCACGATATGACACTGCAGGGGCATCATCTTCTGCTGCACCATTTCATGCTTATAGCGGTCCGTCGAGTTTCCAGCAGACAATGCCTCCACCCCAGTTCGGCTTCTCTGATGCCTATCGTCCCCATACGCCCACGACTGACCTTCAGCTTATCGATTATCCACAGCTGCACTCTCAGTATGAGTTTCCCATTGTGGAGAGTACGCTGATCGGTAGCTTGTTTTACTCCCCGCCTGGGCCCAGCACAGATCCGCATATCGCGCACGATGGTCAGGATGATGGGGACCAGGGACCACCACACGATGATCGGAGGTATCCGGCTCGTGAGCGTCATCCACCCAACTGCGACACGGGTGGACATAGGTATTTTTAGTCTTTTCTTTTACTGTTTTGTACTTATGTTTTTAATATTTATATAAAACACATTTGATTTTTATAATGTTTTACATATTATAATTTTGTTTACCTATTATAATTAAACTTTATAATGTTTATTTAATTTCAGTTTTTAATAAATTTAATGAGATTACTAAACCGAAAATCGACATTTGTTGAAATGCAATTTCATTAAAAAAAAGGCATGATAGCATAGGGTTTTCGAAGCCATTTTAAACCATTATAGAATGGACGAAAATTAACCATGTTGGAATCATACGATAGACAATTTCCAGTACTACGACCCCAAACTCGATGATCGCTAAAAATATACGATTTACACGCTCGAAATTGGGCTCGAACAGGCCTACCCACACTTGTTTTCCCTTGTTCTTCAGCCCAAAATTGCACAGAACTCGCGTCCTGCAGAACGTGAGGTATGTGCGATATATTCAGCCGCCTTTTCAAATTCTCGTGGACCTCGCGTTCAGGAGAACGCGAGGTACTGTAAAACCGTTAACACAAACAACAAGGCCATGTCGACTGAAATCGCGTTTTATAGAACGCGATATTCGACCTCGCATCCTATACAACGCGAAGTCCACCGACGTGGCAAGTTTGGGGGTCATTTTGCCAAATATTATTTTTTGGGAGCCATTTTCCCAAATAATAATTAAAAAGGAATTTTTAATCTAAAATTGCCTTACGAGATTGATTGGTGTTGATAGCATGGATCTCATTAGTTGGGAGGATCCGCCGGCACCGGTGATACCTTTACTTTATGCTGATGATGTATTAGATACTTAATGTATAAACCTTGTGTTCTTTTAAAGTAGTATGTGTACTATTTTTTTCATCTAGATTAATGAGGTTTTTAATGAGGCTCGTGCTATCTTCTTTGGTGTTTGATTTGTTTGTCTAATGGAATCAAACCTATTTTCATCGAGGAAAAATATATTGAATTAGGTCAGATAAAATATTTTTACCTTAAGTTTGAACTCGTCCTAAGCTCAACTCAATCTTTACCAAAAACTCATCCCACCCCAAATCAAAAATTCAAGAAAAATTCATTCGGATTGAGACGGATCACGTCAAAAAAGTTCTAACGTGAGACGGCTTAAAATGAGACTAAAAAGAGGCGCAACCAAAATTTTTTATAAAAAAAGTTTAAATTTTTAAAATGGTACCAAAAGTTTTACACTTTTTATAAAAAATCAGTATATACTAAAAAACTGATACTAAAATTCTTATAATATTTATAAGAATTTCAGCCGCACCATTTTAGCCTCATCTCAAGACTCCTCGCGTTAGAGGAAACTCATCACGTAAAGTCGGAACAGGTTCAAATAATTTTAACATCCCTAACATAAGTATTAATCATGGAATTTATCTTTAATTATACAATGTGGAGCCCACCCAGCAAGTCCTAAGCCTATGATATCCTGCGACCGACGTGTCGTTGTCGCAAAAAAGGCTGCTGCATTTTTATTTTGGGGTTTCGAACCTAAACCACTGGGTCCCACGCCGTTAACCGCCTACCCAATACAAAAACAACACGTGTATGTGGCTGCTGCAAAAATGGTACTTTCGGTTTTGGGACAACGCTGACCTATTCCCCCCAACAACCACTTTCTCACTCTCCATATGATTGCGTGGGAATCACCGTCCCTCCCATTTTACTTTACAAAAAGAACTTCGGTTATGTTTCTATCAAGGCCCAATGATTCCATCTTTGTAAGTTGTACACTATAATCATGAGTTATTTTCCTCATATAAATTTAAAAGCTTGTATCGAACTTGATTAAGTTTAGTTCGATTGATATATTATATACAAGATAATATAATATCAAATGTATTTAAACATATCTTTTGATTTATAGTTGATGAAGAGTTTGAATGGTATAGATATTGCATTAAATTGTATGTTAAAAAAATTTTGTATCGAATTTTTTATCTTTTTACATGCAAAGAGTGATTTTTTATTAATGTATTTTATAATTATATATCCTTATTTGAACACATTTTATAAAACTAAATTATGTCACACCTGTAACACCCGAGTTTGGGGACCGGGAGAAAATAATATTTAAATAATGGTTCGGGTTTCGATTTTACAATTTTAAAATAATAAAATACTATTTTGGGTCCGAGTTTTCAAACAAATAAATTATGTTGGGCATGTTTTGGTTTTAAAGCCCAATTCCATGGAATTGGAATAAACTTAAATGACTATCTTCATTAATGGCAAAAGGGTAAATAATGGACTTCTAATTTAAATCCCCCACCTTTTTATTAAAATATCCCTTTTGTCATCTTCTTCACCCATCCATTTTCATTCCAACGACATTAGAGAGCTCTTCTCTCCTTTACACTATTCCATCACCTAGCATCTTCATCTTTAGAGCTTTTTGAAAGGTAATTACATTTCCGACTTGCTCTCATCTTCCCCTACTTGGAAGTACAAATAGATTTTATTTTCATTAATGTTTTAGAAATTGGGTTTTTGAAAGTTTAGGTTAAAGGATGGAGCTTTATGGGTTTTTACTAAAGCTTTTGATTTATAATGGTTAGATATGATGTTTGTGAATCAAATAGTCCAACATATATGATTTTTAGAGTATTTTAAATGAATTCCCGAATTTGGGTATAAATGAGGTTTTTGGAGGGTTTTGGGTGAGTTTTGGGGGTTGTTTTATGTGGAAATTGATAGCCCAATAGTAGTACTATGGTTAGGGGTTGATTTGGGATTGTTTGTGGGTGTTATGGATGTTGGAAACATGGTTTTTGGACATGGTTTAGGGGCTGCCCGAAATTGCTAAAAATGGGATTTGTTCATGGTTTGCAACATGATAAATTGCATTTGAATTGTATTCCGGGTTGGTATTTTGATGTTGGGCTGATTTGGAATTGTTTGAAATGTGTTTGAGGTTGTTTAGAAGCGGGAATTTGTGTTGGGGAAGCTTCGGGGAGAAATCCGAAAATTTGAGGGAGGTTGCTTGCTTGGCTTGGAGCTTGGAAGCTTAGGTGAGTGGTTAAATATTTTTAAAATGGTTTCGAGTATTTGGTTCAAGCATGTGAACCTAGGATGGGCTTGGTAAACCCACCTAGAGTTGAGATTAGAGTGATAGCCTAATCCTAAGCTTTGATTAGAGACTTTGGTTGCACTTTTTAATGGTTGTATATGTCTCGTGTTAAATTGTGATGGTGTTGATTATGTATATGTTGTATACATGTATGTGGAGGCATGACTTAATGCATTGTTACATGGATGTTGATGATAAATGTGATAGAGATATACATATGTATGAAATATGATGTGATATTTGTGTTATTGAGATGCATGTAGTGTTGACATGTGTAATGATGTTATGAAGTGATTGTATGATCCGAGGATCATGGTGAGTACATGCTAGGCATGGAAATGTGGTTCGTGCATGACGGTGAGTCATGGTGAGTACGTGCTAAGCACGGAAGTTGTTATGGATTGATATTGTGATAGATTAATGAAATGTGTAGTATTGGCATTAGTATGCTTGGGTACAAATGATCGATCATTAGGATGTCTAGTGTGCACACGGGAGTCAAAATGCGCGCGTGGTCTTGATGATGGTAGTCATCAAGATGGAGTACGGGTTCGCCCGGAAATCTTCATATATATATTAGTCGGTGATGAGTGGAATCCCATCGACGGGCGTGAGGATGAGTGGAATCCCCTCCGCGTGAAATGAGGCGTGAGGATGAGTGGAATCCCCTCCGCGTGAAATGAGGCGTGAGGATGAGTGGAATCCCCTCCGCGTGAACGGTGATGAGTGTAATCCCACCGTCAGGTAATGGTTGAGTTGTTGGATGTGAATTCCAACGATTATCCGCGTATTCGAGTCATAGCTAGGTGCCAATACAGATTGCAGTTCATGTTGCCAATATGTGGTTAATTGTGAGCCAATGTGATTTGGGATGTGTTGCTAACATGGTTTAATATATGTGATTTCATATGTTGTGGATTTAAACATGTTGAGCATGACATGATATTGAATATATGTTCATGCATCATCTATATTTATGGCTCGCGTGGATCGGAGGTAAGATCATGCATTTTATCTTGGTTGTAGCTCGTGCTTGGACCCTGCATTGTCGAAGGTTTGTTTTATGAGCTTACCCTCACTAAGCTTTTATGCTTACGCTCTCTATTGTTCGACAATGCAGATCAATGGCTTGAGGGTGGCAAGGGCAAGGAAAGACCTTCAAGTGTTGCTTATGGTTAGCTCAAGTATGATGTTTAAATTTAGAAATGTAATAGTAAAGCAATGGGTTAGGTGTCGTGGTATGATGCTTTTGGAATATATTGTTGTTGTTGTTGTTTAGGAGCATGTTAGACTCCTCATATGTGTTTGTTAATTTGGCTTTTGGGATGTATGCCTTGCTTGAAATCATGTTAGTATTTTGCTATCTAGAATTGCCTAAGTGTTGGATATGTTAAAGCTTAATATCTATAATGACATGTATGGTTGTGTGACAATGTGATGTTGTGCCTTGGTGTTTAGTCTTGTTATGATGATGCTCAAGCATGCTTGTATGTTGGTCGCCTTTAAAATTGTTGTTAGTGTGTTGTTAGAGGTTTTGGTGGGGTTTAGGGGCACCCTTGTGCCTTAAACCAGCAAAAACCAGTCTGCAGACAGGGGGCGTTTCGGAACGGGCCACCCTGTTTCGGAACGGTTCCTTTGCATTTGGCCTGCCGTTTCGAAACGGATGGGGGTCGTTTCGGAACATTTTTGCTACTGGAATTTTGAGAAATTGACGAGATAAAGGTGTTCCGAAATGGGCCTTTGATGTTTCGAAACGGTCAAATATCGTTTACCACGAGAAGTTGACCGTTAGGGTCGTTTCGATACGGGTCACCCCCGTTTCGAAACGGTCAACCTATGGTTGACCCTGGCCTGTTGACTAAGTCAAGGCATTTCGGAACACCCTAAGGGCGTTTCGAAACGGCCTGCTGTAAAGGACTAAAATGAGTTGTTTAGTGTTTTGGTTGGTCAGAGTATGTTACATTGTTTGTATTTTCCGCTGTTGTGCTTCACATAGGTTTAATTATGCCTATAGACAAGATAAAATAAAAAGGAAATTTTTAGGGTCGTTAACCGAGGGGAAACCTTAACGGGTTTCGCTTCGATTTTCCCCGTGTGGCCCACTCAGATCGGTCATCCGACCAGACCGGGACGAGGGGGTTACATTTGTTGGTATCAGAGCCTAAGGTTACCGAGACCTTGGGCAGGTAAGTGAGGTAAGTTTAAGTTTTGAATTGATATGCACGGTGTTTGCTTGCTTTGTAAGTATGATTGCTTGTATGACAAGTATGTTGATCGTTTGTTTAAAAGCATGTTGCTCGTTACCCGTGTATGCTGTGATGTGTGATTGTTTGATTGAGAATGTATGTTGTTTGATCGTACGCATATGTTTGCTTGTTTAGCAAGTATGCCTTGTTATATGCTTGGTTGAGCATGTATGTGTGCTGATTTGTTTGAAACATGTTTAGTAGAGTCCCATTGCTTCTATTACATCGGAAAAAGGATTTTAAGTGAGAGAAATCATACTTGAGCCACTTGGACCTTTCCTTTGCTAACCCAACTTGTATGTTAAATTGTTGATTGATTTATTGCTTTTAGTAAGTTTGGGGCCAGTGTGTGGGCCGTGAATCGGTGAGTAGAAGTTGTGGTTTTTAAAAATGTGGATGATGTGGAGGAAGTTCTTTGCTATAGTTAGAGGAGCATGGTTGTACCGGAGTTGAGGTACAATTTGTTTGCTCGAGTCCGCGTGTATGTGAGTTGATTCTTGTTGGTGAGAGACGATGGGACCGATTCTGGTATTAGTTTGTAAAAAGAAGCAAAGACCTTTGAGTGGGAGTCAAAGTGATATCGATGTTATAGTAGATAAGCCCTTGGTACAGTTTTGATTTTGTCTCTTCCGATTGGTTCTGAGTCCGTACTTCCGTATGTTGTTAACAAGCATGCAAGTTTGAATGTGCCCGATGAGGTGTTAGAGGTAGGTATGAGCACCTTAGTTCTTTGAGCGAGATCAGGGTAAGGGTCTCGTGTGAGTAAGCTGAAGTTCAGAAATGCTAGTTGGTGATCGTTAGGATTCAGCCTATGGTTTTCATACAAGACAGTCAGTCAGTATCCGTGAGTGGAAATCGATTTGTGTGATGGGGCCAGTGTACGTCTGAGTTGTCTTCTAGCAAGAGGGAGAGATGAAGTCGCTTCCGATATAGTGGAGCTGAGAAAGAAGTCTTGAGCTTTAACTTCAGATTGTTTGGTAATGGGATGTTTGAGTCGTCGGGACTGATGATATAGAACTGGTTCCAGCATAATAGTTTGTGTGTAATCAGAATTGAGTTTTGAGGTTTCGCAATGCTCTAAGAATGATTTAGAAGAGTTAGATTTTGTTGAAGGACCAGCCTGAAGACAAGAGGGCCGAAGACTAACAGCTGTGTACTTGTGAAGTTGCAATTTTTGCGGAATCGTCCGTTTGTGTGAGCGTGCAAAGGATTTTGATGTATCTCTGTTGAGATTTTAGACGTAGGGACGCATGTGACTAGACCTTTTTGGGAGATAGTAGTGGTCAGAAAGATGTACAGAAGATGTTTGTTGGTGGTTCATAGTTACTAGTTTCTGGTAGATGTGAAGTGATTGTCTTCCTACAGTTTCGGTGTGCCTTTTGACAAGGCTCGGCTTGAAGAGCAAATAGTTAGTGTATACGTTGAGACAAAGAAAGAGTTGACTTGAAGTTGCAAGATTTATGTGTGACTGTAGTGGTAGGTGAGGAGGTGAACTTCTTGTTGAATGTTGATCCAGATTTAGAGGTCAAAGATTGATTTAGTTTAGTTGACAGGCTTGCTTAGCAAGTGTGATGGATTTGATTTTTGAATGAAGATTAGACTGCAGAGTGTTAGGATAGTTTGTGTTTTCTTTTCCTAGAAGTATTTGGAAGAATTGTCGGTCTACCTCTTGTTAGAGGAGAAGAGTTTGTTATTGAGACCGTTTTCGAGGTTGCTTCTATTTTGTTTGCTCTGTAACTTGTGAATTCCGGAAGAATTGAAAATGTTGAAGAATTAACTTCGAGACTTGTTAGACCTTAGATTCATTAGGCCCAGTGCATCATCTTAGAGTTCTACAGTGGAATTTGTGTCGAAGAAAGAGTGACAGTACGAGAATGTATTTAGATTTCAGACAGTTGAAACAAGTGGCAGTGAATGATTAGTATCTGTTTCCGCGTGTCAGTGATTTGTTGATCAGTTAGTGTGTGCTTCAGTCCAATTGAAGATTAATTGAGATTCGTTTATTTCCAGTTGGGAGTGAGAGAAGTTAAAGTATTGAAGACAACTTTTGAGGCAAGGTGTGACCATTTTGAGTTCCGAGTTATGCTGTTTTGTTTGACTAGTGTGTTAGTTACTTTTATAGAGATGTTGAACAGAATATCTTCCTAAGTTTCTTGATCAGTTTGTAGTAGTTCTCATAGATGATACATGGATATATTCAAGTACCGAAGAAGACCATGACGAGCTTTGGAGTTAGTATTGTAGATTCTATTAGAGAATCAGTTGTACGCCAAGTTGAGCAAACGCAAACTCCAAGTTAATGAAGATGTTCTCCTAGGACATGTAGTTAAGCTGAGTGTGTTAGAGAAAATCCCAAGTAGGCAAAAGAGGACGTGAGTTGGAAGAAATTGAAGATTGTGACAGTTGTGTGATCAGATGTAAGACAATGAGCCCTTGAGAAACTGAAAGGAACCTTGAAGAGAACTTCGACCTTGATTCAGCCTATATCAGCGGAAGAGTTTGTGAACCATAGTGGTGTGTTACATGTAGAGTTAGGATGTGTGCTTATGCAAGACAGAAGACTGTAGCTTATTCATCGAGAATGTTGAAAGACCGAGAGAAGAGTTATCCGACACAAGACGTAGAGTTAAATTACAATTGTATTTGATTCGAAGACTTAGAGACAAAGCTTGTATAGTAAGAAATGCACCGTGTATATGTACGTATCATCAGAGCTTGAAATATTTGAAGACTTAGGAAGGGTTGAAACTTGAACAGCATAAAGTGTTAGAACTGCTTGAAGACTATAATAACAAGATTGAGTACCATCCGAAGAGAGTCAACGTAGTAACCAATGCTTCGAGTTGTATTTGTTGTTAGATTAGTAGTTGAGTTGCGAGTTGTAATTGTCGGATTCAGTTTACCAAATGATGGTAATCTTGTGGCCGAGTTACATGTTAAACCTACTTTGAGTCAGAATGTTTGAAAAGAAACAGTTGCAAGACAGATTCTTGGCACCTCACGTGCGAGGCAGAGTAGAAGGAAGACCTTCAGAATACAGTTTCAGAGATGATAGAGTTTTGCACTTCAGAGGCAGAATAGTTGTACCGATTGACATGGTGTTTTGAGACGTAGTGTTTTGGTCGAAGCACACGGTAGTTCATTTATATTGCATCCGAGTAGTATGAAGACGTATTGTGGGTTGAAGATGAGTACTTCTGGATTGAGTTGATAAATAATGTGGTTCAGTATGAGGGTAAGGGTGTAAATTGCCAGCGTGTCAAGACCGAGTACCAGTTTACTTCTAGTTGTTACATCCGTGGAAGGTTCTTAATGGAAGTGGGTAATAGAGATCCGAAATTTCTGCTAGATTATTTTGAAGACGTTTGCATAGTGTCTGGTTATCTGTTGAAGGCAGATGTTCAGTTAGAGAGGGTTATGATTCAAGTATTCATACAGTGCTGCATGAGATTGTGAGTCAGACTAGTTCCGTTGTTCGTTTGTCACGGTTACCACCAGAGTTAGGAAGAAGTTTGTGATGTGTCTGTGTATCTATAATTCGAGAGTGTGAGTCAGATCGGTTCCGTGCTATGTTGTAAAAGAGATTGAGTTGAGTTTTAAAATTTACATGCCGTGAAGGAACCAATTGAGATCTTAGCATTAGATAGCTATTGTTGTGGGGTAAGTCTACTGAGTTGGTTAGTATGTTGTGGTGAGAAGGAAGTGTGGAGAGACAACTTCTGTGATTCTTCCTGTCCGATAAATTTCGGGGACGAAATTTCCTTAAGTGGGGGAGAGTTGTAACACCCGGGTTTGGGGACCGGAAGAAAATAATATTTAAATAATGGTTCGGGTTTCGGTTTTACAATTTTAAAATAATAAAATACTATTTTGGGCCCGGGTTTTCAAACAAATAAATTATGTTGGGCATGTTTTGGTTTTAAAGCCCAATTCCATGGAATTGGAATAAACTTAAATGGCTATCTTCATTAATGGCAAAAGGGTAAATAATGGACTTCTAATTTAAATCCCCCACCTTTTTATTAAAATATCCCTTTTGTCATCTTCTTCACCCATTCATTTTCATTCCAACGACATTAGAGAGCTCTTCTCTCCTTTACACTATTCCATCACCTAACATCTTCATCTTTAGAGCTTTTTGAAAGGTAATTACATTTCCGACTTGCTCTCATCTTCCCCTACTTGGAAGTACAAATAGATTTCATTTTCATCAATGTTTTAGAAATTGGGTTTTTGAAAGTTTAGGTTAAAGGATGGAGCTTTATGGGTTTTTATTAAAGCTTTTGATTTATAATGGTTAGATATGATGTTTGTGAATCAAATAGTCCAACATATATGATTTTTAGAGTATTTTAAATGAATTCCCGAATTTGGGTATAAATGGGGTTTTTGGAGGGTTTTGGGTGAGTTTTTGGGGTTGTTTTAGGTGGAAATTGATAGCCCAATGGTAGTACTATGGTTAGGGGTTGATTTGGGATTGTTTGTGGGTGTTATGGATGTTGGAAACATGGTTTTTGGACATGGTTTAGGGGCTGCCCGAAATTGCTAAAAATGGGATTTGTTCATGGTTTGCAACATGATAAATTGCATTTGAATTGTATTCCGGGTTGGTATTTTGATGTTGGGCTGATTTGGAATTGTTTGAAATGTGTTTGAGGTTGTTTAGAAGCGGGAATTTGTGTTGGCGAAGCTTCGGGGAGAAATCCGGAAATTTGAGGGAGGTTGCTTGCTTGGCTTGGAACTTGGAAGCTTAGGTGAGTGGTTAAATATTTTTAAAATGGTTTCGAGTATTTGGTTCAAGCATGTGAACCTAGGATGGGCTTGGTAAACCCACCTAGAGTTGGGATTAGAGTGGTAGCCTAATCCTAAGCTTTGATTAGAGACTTTGGTTGCACTTTTTAATGGTTGTATATGTCTCGTGTTAAATTGTGATTGTGTTGATTATGTATATGTTGTATACATGTATGTGGAGGCATGGCTTAATGCATTGTTACATGCATGTTGATGATAAATGTGATAGAGATATACATATGTATGAAATATGATGTGATATTTGTGTTATTGAGATGCATGTAGTGTTGACATGTGTAATGATGTTATGAAGTGATTGTATGATCCGAGGATCATGGTGAGTACATGCTAGGCATGGAAATGTGGTTCGTGCATGACGGTGAGTCATGGTGAGTACGTGCTAAGCACGAAAGTTGTTATGGATTGATATTGTGATAGATTAATGATATGTGTAGTATTGGCACTAGTATGCTTGGGTACAAATGATCGATCATTAGGATGTCTAGTGTGCACACTGGAGTCAAAATGCGCGCGTTGTCTTGATGATGGTAGTCATCAAGATGGAGTACGGGTTCGCCCGGAAATCTTCATATATATATTAGTCAGTGATGAGTGGAATCCCATCGACGGGCGTGAGGATGAGTGGAATCCCCTCCGCGTGAAATGAGGCGTGAGGATGAGTGGAATCCCCTCCGCGTTAACGGTGATGAGTGTAATCCCACCGTCAGGTAATGGTTGAGTTGTTGGATGTGAATTCCAACGGTTATCCGCGTATTCGTCATAGCTAGGTGCCAATACAGATTGCAGTTTATGTTGTCAATATGTGGTTAATTGTGAGCCAATGTGATTTGGGATGTGTTGCTAACATGGTTTAATATATGTGATTTCATATGTTGTGGATTTAAACATGTTGAGCATGACATGATATTGAATATATGTTCATGCATCATCTATATTTATGGCTCGCGTGGATCGGAGGTAAGATCATGCATTTTATCTTGGTTGTAGCTCGTGCTTGGACCCTGCATTGTCGAAGGTTTGTTTTATGAGCTTACCCTCACTAAGCTTTTATGCTTACGCTCTCTATTGTTCGACAATGCAGATCAATGGCTTGAGGGTGGCAAGGGCAAGGAAAGGCCTTCAAGTGTTGCTTATGGTTAGCTCAAGTATGATGTTTAAATTTAGAAATTGTAATAGTAAAGCAATGGGTTAGGTGTCGTGGTATGATGCTTTTGGAATATATTGTTGTTGTTGTTGTTTAGGAGCATGTTAGACTCCTCATATGTGTTTGTTAATTTGGCTTTTGGGATGTATGCCTTGCTTGAAATCATGTTAGTATTTTGCTATCTAGAATTGCCTAAGTGTTGGATATGTTAAAGCTTAATATCTATAATGACATGTATGGTTGTGTGACAATGTGATGTTGTGCCTTGGTGTTTAGTCTTGTTATGATGATGCTCAAGCATGCTTGTATGTTGGTTGCCTTTAAAATTGTTGTTAGTGTGTTGTTAGAGGTTTTGGTGGGGTTTAGGGGCACCCTTGTGCCTTAAACCAGCAAAAACCAGTCTGCAGACAGGGGGCGTTTCGGAACAGGCCACCTTGTTTCGGAACGGTTCCTTTGCATTTGGCCTGCCGTTTCGAAACGGATGGGGGTCGTTTCGGAACATTTTTGCTACTGGAATTTTGAGAAATTGACGAGATAAAGGCGTTTCGAAACGGGCCTTTGATGTTTCAAAACGGTCAAATATCGTTGACCACGAGAAGTTGACCGTTAGGGTCGTTTCGATACGGGTCACCCCCGTTTCGAAACGGTCACCCTATGGTTGACCCTGGCCTGTTGACTAAGTCAAGGCGTTTCGGAACACCCTAAGGGCGTTTCAAAACGGCCTGCTGTAAAGGACTAAAATGAGCTGTTTAGTGTTTTGGTTGGTCGGAGTATGTTACATTGTTTGTATTTTCCGCTGCTGTGCTTCACACAGGTTTAATTATGCCTATAGACAAGATAAAATAAAAAGGAAATTTTTAGGGTCGTTAACCGAGGGGAAACCTTAACGGGTTTCGCTTCGGTTTTCCCCGTGTGGCCCACTCGGATCGGTCATCCGACCAGACCGGGACGAGGGGGTTACAACACCTATCACGCGAGTGAAAAACATTATATCTTATAAAATACACTAATAAAACGCTCACCCCTTGTTGTCTCAGTGGTAAAGGATAATGTAATTATGTCACACCTATCACGCGAGTGAAAACATTATATCTTATGAAATACACAAATAAAACGCTCACCCCTTGTTGTCCCAGTGGTAAAGGATAATGTAATTCATCCAGGTGACTCAGATTCGAGCACCAGTTCTGCACGGTGTGTCTTATTAAAAAAGACTAGGAAAGTTGAACTTACGCTACCCTTGTATCACACCAACATATTCAAAAAATGAATTAATATAGGCGGAGTGGTTAATAATTGTATAAGTCTTTTTTTACATAGATTTTACACGTCTTTTATCAAATACATTATTGATCCTTGTATGAATTTTTACATAGTAATTTTATTGTTGTTTATTTAAAAATATATAAAATATGAAAAGAAAACCCATCTCCTAGATAGAAATTGTTTAAAAAAAATAAAAAGAAAAAAACATATTTGTATTTTATAGCAATATTAACTAATTCTTTTCCGACCAAATTAGTACTCAATTAATTTGTGATACAATTTAAGTACGAGTTTAATAATAATCAGATAATTGAACCAATTAAAATTGACATGGTGTAAATGGGAAATAGGTGTGCCGTGTGCATCATATGTGTGAACATATATAAAAGACCATATGCTTTAAATATTTTTTTTAGCAAAATATCAAAGTTGTATATATATAACTTTGATTCATAAATATTCGTAAAACTTGACAAAAAAACGAAATTATTTGGCTAGAAAACGTGGGAAATAGTAACATATAATATGGGATAAGCAAAATCAATCAAAAGATGATTTGAGAAATGTGCAATGTATTTAGACGTAAGAAATATTTTTCAAAATTATCATGATATTTCAACGGCCTAATGACACTTTGGCCCTCAATTTTTTATTATTAAAAAACAGTCCTTAAACATTTTTTCCTTCAAACACTCAAACTCCAATTTTCTTTTTTGTCAAGTTGAATCAACTAATGAAAAAGTAATGAACTCGTTAAGTTAAGGTAAACTATTTTGTCAATGTTAATGTTAATTTTAAAAGTTTTGTATTTTTGGGTAAAATTTTTGAAAAGTTATTAAAATTATAAAATATATTTAAACTATTAAAAAAAATATAAAAACTATAAAAAAATTTATAAAAATACAAAAAATACAAAAAATATAAGAAGTATAAATTTATTAAAAATTATTATTTTTTATCAATTGACTTAATCCGATAAAAAACAGAAGTTCATGAGTAAAAAGCAAAATCAATTGAATAAACCCCTTAAAATTATTAGATAAATAATTCCATCTAAAGTTATTTAAATAAATACCGCTTTTAGCCCATGCAAAATAAACTCGCATTTTATGTAAGGTAAATTATAAACTCGCGTTTCACTAAAAGCGAATTATGTGTTGAGTAGGTAAATAAGAAGATAAACAATTTAATTTATCATATTTCTCTTACACAAAACTTGCACTGAATTAAGTGTAATTCTTGAACTCGCGTTAGACTAGACACAAATTTATCTTGCGTGGGTTAAAAAGATGTATTTATCTAAGTAATCATTGATAATGACTATTTATCTAAATAATAAATTTTTACGGCTATATTTGAATAATTTAGCCGAGTAAAAAAGTCATTAGACCTATTTTAACTACCTAGAAAATTAGGGTTCAATTATAGCTAGCTTCCGTTTCCGTACCTTAAAATACATAGAGTTGAAGTCTTTGGGATGATGAGTAGCATAATTGGAAGCTAATTAAATAATAATAATTTCGCTCATAATTATCCAATAATAAAAACAAAGTACAATTATATTAATAATTAAAAACACTTGCACACATTTCTAGTAGATTAATATTGTGTGAACAAATTAATTTTTAAAATAATTGTTGTTATTATTTATATTGTATTTTAATGTGAACTCAAGTCATGGACTTTGACATTAATTTCCACATAGATGGCTATTCGCAGACCTATTTGCTCAGGTAGATAAGATAAGCCTTTTATTTTATTTTATTATATTTATCATCTGCGTTAGATTAGAGCACCATCTAAAAATAATTCAAAAAAAAAGTACCATCTAAATTAATATAAAGTTAATTAAATTATTCACCGAATATTTTTTTATACAATGATATTTGAATTTTATTAAACACCATAAAAATATTACAAATATAATGTATAAAAAAATTAGTCTACTAAAAATCTCATACAAAAGTACAAAGTAAAGTAAATCATTCCATGAAGATGAGTTGTAACGACTCGAATTTTGGGTTAATAAATCAGATCTCGAACCCGGGTATTGAGACTTTATGTTGGGAGCCCAATTAAGAAAATTTGATATGAACTTTATCCAAGTTGGAAGAGTGGATGTTGTTGGTGGTGTTTGAATTTTAAATATATGTGGGTGGTTGGAAAAGGGGGTGAATGTGGGATGAAGAGAGCGAAAAAGGTGGGATTGTGTTGGAGAGAGGGAAAATGAGGGAGAGGAACTTTCAAGCCTTGTTTTGCCGTTGTCTAGACTGCCGTGATTCTCACCGTCGTTGTCATTGGGTAGATCTCATCGAGACGCATCCGCCGGTGGTCGCCCCGTCGTCGTCGTCATCGCCCCCGTCACTCACCGGGGTGAGAGAGATGAAGATTCGAAAGCTTGAAAAGGGAAAGATTTGTCGCGAATTGTCAAGACCACCACCACCGTGATTAGAGGCCAGAAAATAGTCAATTTGGAGGTCGCTGCCAGCGTTCCGCCACCGGAGGCCGTCGCACGTGCCGCCGCCTGTGTGTGGGCATGGTTTTGCTTCAGGGAGACCAAGTCAGATCGAGGTGAGTTGAACTAAGTTAAGCCGCGTCGAGCCGTTGACCGTTGACCCACCCGCTGACTTTTTTAAGGACCCTACCCGGAGGTTTTTCGACGTTTCGAGTCCGTTGGCTCATTCTATTTTGCCAAATTTGAACCCGATAAGTTATATTTACGCGTTTGACCTTGTAAATTTAATAGAGATGCATGCAATTAATGTGTTTTCGTATTCGTTTTATATGAGGGTTATTCGGGATCAAATATCGGAGCAAGTGGAGTAATCAGAAAGTTTATACGAGGATTTATCGTTGTAGCTTAAGGTTAGTACACCTCGAACTCTGAAATACTTCATGAGCATCATAAGTGTAATTGCCTTGCTTATTAGTAAGTGCAAAATGGGTTGATGATAGATAAGCACATGTTAAGACCGATGTTATGATATTCGATTAATATGAGATGCATGATGAGGTTTAGATATATGTTTGACTCGTATAGACTTTGGAAATCATGTAAGATTGTTCGGACCTTCGTATATCTATGTGATGACTGTTTGTATCGTGTGTTGTGATGATTGGGTGTTAGAGTACGAGTATGGATGTATTCGATGAAATTGTGTGTAAGGGATAAATACCAGTAATATTTGAATAAATGGTCATAAAGTCAGTAATTAATATTAATAGATTAAATGAATTAGTAACCAACCATAATGACTTTCATAAGCTTTAGGGATCGAGTAAGGCGTTGTAAAATCGTATTTAAAAAAATGGTGCAAAGCCGTGTATAGGGTATTGAAACGAGCTTTGACTGTACTGGTATGTGATTGGGGGTTGTATTGGTATGGATTGACTCGTACCGGTACTTGTGAAAATTCTAGAATTTCTAGTAAACAATATCTATATTGGTACGCGTGTGATGTATCGGTGCCTAGGGATACCATATCGTTACTCGTGTTCAAGTATCGGTACCCGCTGAATGAAATAACCTATATTGATAATAAAAGATGGAAATTGACGTGGGATATTAATAAAATAATATGGATTAATGGAGATAATTAATGAGGATGTTTAATATACACTTCCATAATGTATTAACAAGTTGATAAACTTAATTGAGTGACTTGATGGTAATAGCAACCGTAGGGATCCTTGGTGGATCGTGTGTTGTTGTGTGCTGTGTGATATACATGTCTTTGCTATGTGCTGATAGGGACACCTAGATAGTTGAGTCATATTTGATAGATGGGATTCGGATACCCAGTGAGAGTTTGAGTGTGTTGCAACACCGTGGTTGAAGATTTTCGAATGTAGGACCTCGATGTTGTGTGGGCACGAGCCTTATTCGAAGATTCTTGATGAGAGATTCCGAGCATGGATGTAGGATCCTGATGATGTGTGGACGCGAGTCTCACCCGGAGTGTAGGATCCCGATGTTGTGTGGACGCGAGCCTCATCCCTACGGGTGTATGATCTCGATGTTGTGTGGAAGCGAGCCTCACTCAGAGTGTAGGATCCCAATGTTGTGTGGACGCAAGTGTCACTCCAGGTTTGTGGTATGACTTTTGTGCTTTTGCTCGGATGATCTGGTGAGATCTCAAGTATGGTTGGGCATTGTGGGCCATGTATGATGATTGCTATATTGAGAGCTCATGTTTAAGCGATATGTATGATGATTGCTATATTGAGAGCTTGTGTTTAAGCGATTATTGGTAGCGTCGCATGTTTATTTATCTATCCTTATTGCTCGTACTAGCTTGCATGCTTATGTTTATGATTAGCATGAAGTATAGTAGAGTAAATGTGTACAACTAAGCTTCATAAGCTTAGCGCTCGAAATCGTTGTTTCCGTGCGTAGGTTGATCTTTAGATCGTGGGTTCGAGGAGCACTATCAGTACGAGATTCCATCATGTGGAGATTTTCATAGTACGATACTTGTGTTTAGTGGGCTATGTATTCATAGTACCTTACGTGGTCGAGTATGTAATTCTTACTTTTGAAATTGTATTAAACAAACTGTATGGTCAAATGTTTTAAATTTATAGTGGAGCTCATTTGTAATGATTTAAATTTTTTATCTATATTTTTAAATGTTCACTTTAAATGCTTTTGAGAATTACCTTGTTGGGCTAAACCCAGTTTGAGAATTTTATGACTTTTTGTTTGAGCTTGAGGCCCAAATTGTGACATCCAAGTCGGGGGTGTTATATTAGCATACCATCAAAACTCAGAAACCTTCACGAATCTCCTTGTCTCTAGCCAAACGAGACGCTTTATGGGATAAAAAAAGAGTGGTGAGGAACCAAACTATCAGACAGTTTACTCCGCTACACAGTTTTGATTACATCGACTAACAAATCATCAAACAAATGGGGATCAATCTTTTCTATGACCACCGAAAAAATCAAATCAGAAAGCTAGCGCCGTGAGAATCTCTATACAAGCACCAAACAACTATTAAGGTATGCTGAAACCGTGCCAAACGACAGATGAAACGAACCACAAAAGCTAATGAAAAGCGTGTCACAAAGACAGAGGAAAAACATATCACAAGAGTAGATATTTTTATTAAAATTGAAAAAACAAATCATGAAAGAACAAGAAGAATAATGAACACCGATGGTCGACAACTATTACAAAGACTGATTGTTGCCACCGATTAAGTAAAAAGGAGATAAAAAAAAAAGCTTGCCGCGGCTATAAGGGAAAAATAGGTTTTTTCAGAGAAAATTTAATTTTTTTCACCTAATATTTGAATTCACTGAATATAAGAATGAAGCAACTCCAATAAAATGTATCGACATCGTTTCAATTAGGTCTTTTTGCTAATCTAGTCGTTAATATGCATGTTGAATTACCGTCTAAATTTGACGTGTTGCATATTTAAAGTATGAGAATCAAATTGTATGAAAAATTTGATATGATATGTTAAGAGAAAATAGATAATCCTATTAAATTTTATTTTCTAACATGCTAGATTTATAGTATTCATGCAACATATATGCACGCTGTTTGAAGCTTGATCTATGTAGTTCAAATATGCTTCACGTGGTTAGATTGATGGAAGGACATGCATGATGTAATTCGTCTAAAATTTTAAAATGTGAGGTGAATCATTTCGAATCTGCTATGAATACTCGAATTAGAATCTGAGAAAATAAATATTTTTTAAATAGTCTAAAAGTGATTACAATGTAGTATATGTTTATAGATATTCTTAACTCTTTGGCAATGCGCATATACTATGTAGATAAAGCGATTTGAACTCGTGTCTTTTAGGATGAACATCATCTATTTTTCTACTGGGACACTTGTTGAGTTCTAAGAAAATAAATATTTAAATCCACTATCGATTACAACCCTTAATTTAGATATTTTAAACATAAAATAAATACATTTATTGTCAACCCAATTTATTGGGATATAATATGAACCCCTTGGAAACACTATCTATAAACTAAGTAAACTTTTCATGGACTCAATGGTACATGTTTGGGAGAAAATATTGATGTTAGAAAGTAAAACTTTATCTCTACGTAAAGCTTTACTTTTAAATAGTCTAAAGGTGATTATAATATAGTATCTGTGTATAGATATTTTTAGTCATTTAACAATGCACACATATTACAAACAAAACAATTAAACCCGAATCTTTTAAAATGAACATCATCCGATTTTTTACTGAAACCACTTGTTGGGTTCGAGTTTGACATAGAGTTTTACTTTTGGTCAATTTAATCAATATTTGTATATTTTTATTAAAATTGTACTTAACTATTGTTTTATTCTCATTTAATAAAATATTTTCTTATAAAATGTCTAACACCCCAAACCTTGATTAATTGAATTGAAAAAAAATTCATGTTTAAATATATTCAAATCTATAAGCTCTAAATTGTTTTTATGGTAACAATATCAACTAAAATAAGCTCCACATCAATTTTTTTATCAACAAAAAATATATCATTAGTTTTATATTCTATGTTCCTTAAATTTCACCTTAAACATTAAACACTTATCAAAATGATATAAGATTATTTGTATATAAAGAAAATTTTGCACATGTTTTCAATAAAATTTTAGTATGTTATGCCCTAAATAATTTACCATATTTTTGTTTATATTTCATGATAATTTTAAATATTTAGAGAAAAACCTAAGACTTGAAAATATGGATGAGTTTCAATCGAATCAAGTGATTTTTTTTAGATAGTCAAGTTATTAAGTCATATTTTATCATGTTAATTCCATTTTATTTTTTCCGAATTGAGTGAAATGAAATGAAGTTTAAATATATTTTATTCGAACTAAATTAAAACTTTGTTGACAATATGACTAAATTCAAAGTAGAGGAAATAAATTCAAGACTGTATATTTAAAAACTATTTCAAATCAAAATAAAGACAAAAATAAGATACTTTAGTTTGATAAACCTGATTCGATTTTTATTTAGTTAAGACATTGAATTTATCATTTTGAAGAAAAAAAACTATTTTATAGATTTTTTTAAATAAAATTTTGGAAAATTTTGTTTTTTTCAATCCTTATCGAGATGAATTGGAGTCGTAAAACTCAATTTAAATCGAACTCAAAAATTAAAATAATTTGAGCAATTAAACGGAAATTTATTTATTTTTATTAGCGAGACCTAATTTTTGCTCACCTCTGCCTGCAATGGAAAAGAGAGAAGGGATATTTGACAAGATCTATACTGACGGTCAAGATTTCATAGTTGATTGAATCGTGCGGCAGATATAGTAAGGTTTATTTATGGTGGCTATGATAACGTTTAATAAGAATTAAAAGAAAAAGAAATTTTACTATTTGCTGCTTTTAAAACACAAGATAATAATAAATATTTAAAAAACATCAGTTATTCTAACAAAATGAGTCGATTAAAACAAAATTATGGTTCGATTTATAATATTGTGAACGAAATAAATTAAATTGAAAAAATTATATCATGCTAGATCTCTATAGTCCTTGATTTAAATTAATTGACCAATATATCAATATGGATATGTAATCTAGATTGAAAAAGTGCTCGTTCAAAAAAAATGAAAGATCGTGAAGTACAAAAACGATGAAGCTGCCCATGACGTGTCTTTTTGAGAAGAAAATAATAATTCGGGACAAATAGTATCAAAGTAATCCTTTGATTGTCTAATATATAGATATAATAGAAAAGAAAAGAAAAACCAACTTTGAACTAGTATTATATTTTAATATACAATATGTAAAAAAAGCTATATAACCTCCGTATTTAAATTTTAAAATTTAAATTATAAATGCAGGTAATTATTCAATGCATAAGTATTTGAGAAAACTTTATTTAGGGTTTGTGGTTTTTGTTTAGGCTCTATTGTTTATGAGGTTAAGTGTACGAGTTTTGAATTTAAGTGCTATGTTTAGAATTTAAGTTGTAGGGTTAAAATTTAAGGTTTATAGATTAAAACCTAAATCTCTAAGCATATTACCCTAAACCTAAACCCTATCTCTAAACTCTAAATTATAACCCTTAATTCTAAACACATGCAATTAAACCACTAAAACCTTAAAGGGCGAAGCCTTGGAAACTAGGAGAGCAATACAAACGATAATCTTTAATCTTAAATTCCCAATAATATAATTTAAGTCCTAAACTAGATCTCAAACATTGGCCTTGTTTGACAATTAGCAGATAACAGATAACTGATAGCGGATTACATTAGTTGATAGCGGATAGCTGATAGCGAATTACATTAGTTGATAATGGATAGCTGATTGCATTAGCTGATTTTAGCGGATTGTATTAGCTGAGTATAAAAGTGTTTGGCAAAATTAACTGATACCTGATAATTGTTTGACTATTTAAACAAGTAAAATGACATATAAGGACATGACTATATTCGATACTTGTTTGAATAGTTTATTAGGTAACAATATTTAGTATATTAATTAAATTATAAAAAAAATATTTTTTAACATAACATTACTAAGTATATTTGAAGCATCTATATATTAATTTATTATTTATATAATTATTTTTAATATAATTTAATTAATTATTAAATTTAAGTACAAATATAAACGTGTGAGAATAAAAAGAACACAATAATTTACAAATATCATATTGTAAATACGTGATGATAAAGAATTAAAATAAAAAAATATTAAATTTATGTTATTTGGAGGATTTTTATAATTGTTAGTGGTAAAAAATATTTATAATTCTTATATCAAAACCTCTAACTTTAAAAACTCATATTAACATATTTTTAAAATTAGAGATTTCACCTCAATCCGCTATTTTAATCTATTATTTATCAAACATGTAAATTAACATATTTACTGATCAAACCTTTAATATTAGCTTAAACTTCTAATTTAGGCTCAAAACACTTTTTATCAAACACCGCATTGTATTTTGTTCGCTTTGAACCAAAGAAAAGAAAACTCAATATTCAAAACATAAAAGAATAAAATAAAAAATAAAAAAAATTATCTGTTTGGTTGACAAGAAAAAGCTAAAGACAAATTCAGAGCAGATAGAGAAAATGAGTTGAACAAGAACTAACTGAGAAAGAAAAAAAAGGTTTTATGTTTTATAGGGGAGTTGAAACATATTAACTCTGCTTTGGGCTATCAACATCATTGTCCCTTTGTATACCTTTCACCTGCAAAGCTTTTCCTTTTCTTCTTCTAATCACAGTTCCAGTTTCCAATTCTCACTTACTTTCAATCTTTGTCCTTGTACTTACTTTTTTCTTGCCTTTTTTGGGTTTTTGGCTATCTGGGTTTTATTTGCAGGTTTTAAAAACAGTGGATAAATTTGAAAACTTGGGCCTTTTGATCTCTGTTTTGTCCTGTTTTCTCGTCTGGGTTTTATTCATAAATGACTATGGATGTGAAAATGGGTGGTTCCAGCCGTGAAGACAACGGCAAGGACAGGTTTCCGATTGGTATGCGTGTTCTAGCCGTGGATGATGATCCTATTTGCCTCAAAGTTTTGGAAAATCTGCTTCGTAAATGCCAATATCAAGGTCCGTCCTTTTTTCCTGGTTTTCAATTCGAAACTTGCTCGTAAGATGTTCGGTAAATTGCCTAAATGTGTAATTTCTTCGTAATTATGTGATTGGTTAACTTTTGAACACTGGAAGACCTGTTGGTTGTGCATTTAATATGGATCTTTGTAATTGTAGCATGCAAGGTTAGACTCGTAACACATCATTTATGGCTCTTTTTTTTTTCTTGCAGTTACCACGACAAATCAGGCAATTACAGCCCTCAAAATGTTGAGGGAAAACAGGAAATTATATGACTTGGTTATCAGTGATGTTAACATGCCAGATATGGATGGCTTTAAGCTTCTTGAGCTTGTTGGGCTTGAAATGGACCTACCTGTAATTAGTAAGCACTAGACCCTCTCTTTCAATCATATGTTTTTGCCAGTGGGATGAATAATCGGTAAGCGTTAACCGTGATGCTTTTTTCTCGATGAATTTGCAGTGTTGTCGGCTCATAGTGATACCAAGCTTGTAATGAAGGGGATTACACATGGTGCTTGCGACTACTTATTGAAGCCAATTCGCATCGAGGAGTTAAAGAACATATGGCAGCATGTGGTCAGGAGAAAGAAACCCGACTCGAAGGATCAAATTTTCGTTGCGAATCAAGATAAGGCTCAGGGAGGAACTGGAGAAGCTGGCCAAACATTGACGAGCAGTTCCGACCAAAAGTTCATTAAGAAGCGGAAGGACCAAAGTGAAGATGAGGAAGAAGAGGGTGATGATAATGAAGATGATAACGAGGACTCCTCAACCCAGAAGAAGCCTCGAGTTGTTTGGTCCGGCGAGCTGCATAGGAAGTTTGTTGCAGCCGTCAACCATTTGGGTCTTGAAAGTTAGTTTTCGGCTGTTTAGTGTCTTATATTCAGATAAGAGTGTTCATGTCTGACTGCGTTTCTAAGTTTAGTTTCTTTTTTCTTTATTCAAATGCAGAGTCTGTTCCGAAGAAAATTCTTGACCTTATGAATGTTGAAGGGCTCTCAAGGGAAAATGTGGCGAGCCATCTACAGGTAAGCCCTTTCGCTCTTTGTTCTTTATTTTTTGTATCATGATTCAAATATATTACCCTTGCAATAGTAAGCATACATAGGTAGTCAGTTCTGTGGAAAAATTCGATATTCTGTTGAAGATAGCTGAATAAGTACAGTCGCAAATCCGGTGTTTAGAAGAGCTTCAATTACAATAAGAATAAGTTAATTAATGTCTCCTCTTTAAGCTTTCTGTCTTATGTCATCTTGCAGAAATATAGGCTTTACCTGAAAAGACTCAGCACTGTTGCAACCCAGCAAGCAAACATGGTTGCTGCATTAGGCAATAGAGATCCGTCTTACTTGCGTATGGCTTCACTGGATGGCTTTGGGGATTTTCGCACATTGACCGGACCTGGAAGGCTTTCAAGTGCTTCTCTATCTTCATATCAACCTGGTGGGATGTTCGGTAGACTGAACTCCTCAGCGGCTTTAAGCTTACGCGGGATTTCTTCTGGTGTGATTCAACAGGGACATTCTCAAACCTTGAACAATTCCATCAATGGTCTCGGGAATATTCAACCAGCTGTGTTGCCTGCAAACCAGAATCAAAGTGGAACTCTATTTCAAGCGATCCCAACATCGATGGAACTCAACCAACTATCGCAGAATAAGTCCACTAATCGCTTTGGAGAATTTAATCTTGTTAATAACCCAAATGCTTTTGGTGTTGCCACAAATCTCCCAGATGCCAGAGTGATGGTTGGTAGCTCAAGCAATTCTCTATCTACGGCGTCAGGCAACCCGTTGTTGGAATCAAACACACAACAGGCACAACATAGTGGTGCATTTGGAAAACAATCATCACTTTGTGTGGCATCATTAAATCAGGAATCGTTTGACATGGGTGTTAGATGCCAAGAAAACTGGCAGAGCACGGTTCAATTATCTGATTTCCCATCGAGTTCATTGTCAACAAGTGAAGCTTTTAGTCACAAGCAGTTGCGCACTAATAATTTGCAAGAAACTGTTTCCTGGAGGAGCTCTCACCTAAATAATATCCCCATCGATCTTTCTTCTTCCATGGCCAATGCGGCACGCCTGGAGGACTCCAGAGGAGATGTGCAGTGCCAAGTCGGTCTGAGTAATAATGTCATTCACGATATAGATTATGCGGCAAAGAAACAGTGGGGAGAATGCAGTTCGTTCAGCAGGATGGACACCCTGGTTGCTGCAAGTGGGTCTATGTTGGACCAAAGCATTGCTGCCGTCAGCAGCAAAACAACCAACATTTCTTTCTTTGGTCAACTAAATGGTGATGCCCCTTATGTTCGGCATCCTGAAGGTGGGAAATTGGCTTTTGACACAAGATTGAGGTCTGATGAAGACTTCCTCTTCGAGCAGACAAAGCCGCAAAATGATTTCGGTCAAAATAATATCGAGTTCTTGGACGTTATAACGAGTTCCATGATTAAGCCGGTATGACAAGGCTTTCGCAGTTTGATTCCCTTATGTATGCTTTAAATATACTTATTTGTTGTGAGCATAAATTCTTTAAAAAGACTGCATTCTCTGATGCAGGAGCAGTATAACGAGACCGTGTTGATGGATGGGGAATTCGGATTTGATGCATTCCCCCTTGGGTCATGTATATGAAGCAGTTATGCTGATTCTCGGATAAAAGACGGTGGAAAGGGCCATAAGCCTACTCTTTTTAGGAGTACGTATCATTATGTAATTTGTAGTGAGATTCTCTGTCCCTCCCTTTTGGAATTCCCTTTTCATGTCCTTTTTACACTTTGATGCGGAATAGTAGCTTTGGGAAATTTATGGTTCCTCAGTTTTTCATAGTTTTAGCTTCTTTCATCTCTGTTTTCTCGTATTTTTGTTCGTTGTGATCCAGGAATCGCGCTTGCATGGATGTTGAAAACATTTATAAACATAATTTCAGTGCATATAATACAAAAATATAACTATACAAAGTATGGAGCAGTTCTGATATTAGAAGAATAGGTCTACACAGTTAGTATGACAGTTAAAACAGGTGGAAATACAGAAAGGAGGGAGAGATTTTGGGGACTTTTGCCCTAACAAGATTTAATCCAGCAGCTTTGCTTGCCTGCTTGGTATCTGAATGACCTACATACAGCCGGTTCATTCCCCTTCCCAACCCATTTGTCGTGCTCGTTGCTCCCACGACGTAGTAAGTTTCCTCTCCCTGATTACCGAGGCCTCGATTCGCTCCCTTGCTTCCTCCCATGTTTCGGTGGCTGCGATACATTCTTCCGACTCCTTTTGGTATCGGGAAGCCACCTTTTTAGCTTTAAATGTGTAATTACATCAATTTCTATTAACTGTCACATCACCTCATTCGTTAGATTTTAATGGTAAATGGCTTAATTGATAATATTTTAATAGTTAAGTGGTCTAGTTGACATAATTAATAGATTGGTGGTCAGAATAGAATTTATACCACAATTAAGTGGTCATTTAAGTAGTTTATTAAAAATAATAAAAAAAAGGTCCAAGTGCTTCTCACTCCCAAAATCCATGTAGATTCCCCTCTCAGGCCCTCACAAATCAAGGAAAGTGTATGTAGGCGCCGGCTCAACAAATGTGCTGAAAAATTCCACTCGTTATGCAATTAATATGAAATCTTTGAATTAAATATGATATAAGTATCCTACTTAAAATTCAACAAAATTTAGAAGCACGAAAGATATTGGTTTATTTGTTGATTAAATTGTACTTCGGTTCGTATCATTATTCGTACCATTATTATTAAGCTTAAGAATGTAAGAAATTCTTAAATTAAAAAAAAAACAGTTAAAGCTCTTATATTTTTACACCCAATTAAGCCATTGAACTATAAATTTTAATCAATTGAGCTCTTTGATCAATTTTAACCGTTAAATATTGACAATTTTTATTTCTTTAGATATTACCGACACATGATACATTACAAGTCTTTTAAAATTCTTTAAAAAAAATATATTTTACAAGTCTTTTAGAATTCTTAGAACTTTTAAAGTATTTTTTAAATAAAATAAAAAAATATAAAAATATACACTATGACACGATGCATTGCACCAACAAATCTAAAAACCTATCAAGATTTAATGGTTAAAATTAGCCAAAATGCTTAATTGATTAAATTTGTTGGTTCAAAGGCTTAATTGATTAAATTTCTTAGTTCAAGAGTTTAATTGGGTGAAAAGAATTCAAGAACTTAATTGATATTTTTTAAAAGTTGAATAACTTTTTACACTCTTAAGCCTTATTATTATTATAATATCTAGAAAAATGAATTCGAACAGTTTTAGATGCATAGATTCAGAAGTTTCGGGATTTATGCCTTGTCATATGTATATCAAAACATGTAGATTGACAAGTAGCAGTTACATATTCATAATGATTAAATTTTAAACATTTGGATACATGGTCTCAGGAAACAGAAAACACTTATCCATGTCTGAGATCTGCATAGTACTCATTTAACCACTTTTGGATGATCCCAACTTCTTGTTTCCTCAGTTCAACAAGCCAGTCGGGATCGTCTTTCGTCGCCGATCGGAAATCAACATGATGAGCTCCTAATGACAGAACAACAATTGGTTAAGTTTCGAACAAAATGTAAGACATACAATGCCTTTTGTCATAATTCAAACATACCCTTTTCTGTGACAAGTGCAATGATACTGGAAGATATGTTCTTCAGCACGCTGTATATCATTCAAATCATATACCAGTTTTAATTAGTACGATAAATCGATGCCGGTTTCGGTTCCTATGAAAAGCTAAAAGAGAAAAACTTACCCTCCTCGGCTCCATGGATCCTGCATTCCATTGGAGAATATGATATTGCTACCGAATCTCTTCAACACGTTCCGAATTCTCTGCAGGGACAAGGGGACATAGATATGTTCAAATCTTTTCGGATATGGAAGAATGGAGGAGGAGAAAACAACTCACTTCACCGCCGAATTCAGTCGTGATCCAGTGTGGCCGAGGGGAAACTCCGTATTTCATTTGGCATATTGCGGCAAACTCTTCATAGTTGAATCCGGATGGAGGAAACATGCTCGCCTTAGAGGAAGTCATCGGCATAACCATCTCCGTACATGACTGCATAATCATTCCAAGATGTTAATTAGACAGGCGACAGCTAAACTTTTACATTATCTCGATTGACATTCACTAAGTAGATGCGGATAGCGTAGTGGTCTCGAAGAACTAGATTCAGTAAGCTCTATGGTCTATTCGACACTAGGTTCGGTCCAGTCGGATTCAACTCAAATAAACTTTATAAGATACGAAATCGGCACATTTTGTATCAGATACAGAAACAAAATATGTACCTGCCAGTCCCAACCATGAAGGCCATGACTATCAACTTCATGTTCTATCTCAAAGCAATTTTCCGAACGAGAATAGTTGTAATATAAGCTCGCAGCCGCAAAAGCACGGCCAAGCTTCGTTGCCCCTGATGGAAATTTATCGATGATCTCGCACATCTACACGTAAAATAAAGGTATAAATGCCAAACCTAAGATCTTTGAACATGCTAAAACTTATTTACAAGCCTTACCTGCTGCACGGGATAAGCGGGCAACGGCTTCATGAAATTCGCCTCGGTCGGATAATTGACCATGGCCGTATAAACAAAAGCAGTCCATAGCCAATCCCGTGCAGAGTCCGTCGAACGAAGGCTCCTGAACTTTGGAGAAAGAAATACAATTTAGTTACCAGGAAGTAAAAGAAGTAAAATGCACAAGATGATTCTGTTTTTGTCATGACTCACTTGCAAGTTCGAAAAGCTTTGCTTAGTTCGGACAAGGCTTCTTTCTGAGTGGACATCGCCTCGAGTTCTGCCCAGCTCCCCTTTATCACTTCATAGCAATTCAAGCTCACATCCTAAATGCCAATGTTGGTTTAGTTATTGAACAAGTTTTGAATAAACACAAAGAAATGTAAAGTTCAAGCAGTAAATATGGACCTTGAAATCCTGGGAAACAGCATCATAGAAGCTTGACCATGGGACTAGCTTATCAAACTGTAATATAGGGGCTGAAGAAGCCAATGCACCAACTGCTATATGAGGGTATTTAAGCCTAAACCAAGCTGCCAGCACTGGAAGAAAGATGGTTTTTTTTTTGAAAAATTCATGCAACAAAGCAATAATTTTCTTGAAAAATGGAGGGATAAAAATTGGGTTTGTTTTGGAACTTACTTCCTCCATAAGAACCACCAAAGACCACCACAGGGGATGCTACAGATGATAGATTCTGCTTCAAGCTCCTTATGAGAACTGCAAAATCAGCCATGGCTTGCTGTGATGTCAAGTACCCCAAGGTCTTTGCTGATTGGTATGAGTGTTTCCCAAAAGGCATTGACTTCCCATAAAATCTATGCTGAAAAAATCCCAACAAAAACAAACCCAAATCCAGTAAGTTACCAAAAAGGGAAAGAAAAAAACATGTTTTTGAAATCTTACTTCAATGAAGACAATGAGGGCTTTGAACTTGGGAGCAATGTCAAGCAAGAACCCTGTATTAGCAGCAAACCATTCAATGTCCCCTTCATTGCCAGTGTAGACAAATAAAGGAGCCCCTTTTTGCCAATAATCACTGTTGATTAGGTACTTTTGGTAGAACAATTTGGAGCTCTTGGGGTGGAAATTGAAGTGATCCAAAGTCTGGGGGAAGTAGTGAGTCTTGAATGGGAGCTTTGGTTTTGAAGTCTTGGTCTTGGATTGTTTGAGCAAAGACTGATAGGCAGCTCCAGGGAAAAATGTTGGCAATGAATTGCTTGGTACTGAAGCAAGAGTGAAGAGGAACAAGAAGAAAAGAGATTGGCAAGGAGCCATTGATTTACAAAGGAAGCAAATTTGCTGGTTCAAAAGGCTGCTACTTGCTTGGCTTCGGCAACAGCTTAAACCCTTTAATTAGAACAGTATAGGGCTCGGTTTTAAGGTTTAGGGATTTTGCGTAGGGTTTAATGTTTAGGAGTTTTGAATTAAAAGGGTGTAGTTTAGGGTTAAAATTTAAGTTGTTTAAACTTAAATTCCTAACCATATTATCTTATAGCTTAAACTCTATATCTAAATCTTAAATTCTAAACTCCTAAACCTAAACAGGATCCATAAACTTCAAAACTATGATATTTTCCCTATATATAAACCCTTTTTGAGTTTTTGTCAGCTAGCTGCTAGTTGCCCTAAGAATACCCTATTAGCAGGTGAATGAAGCAAGGGATTACAGTGTTTAAGCTGTAATTGCAGCATATTGTAGACATGAAGCATGGGATTCTTTCAAGTCCCAAAAACCTGATCAAAATCTTTGGTTAAAGTGGAATGAAAGTAGTGAAGAATCTCAAATCAAAAGCCAAATGAGCTGAAGATTACAAACATAACTTTGAATAAAGATTTTTTTAATGGTGTTGGCCAAATGAGCTGGATTTCACTATAATCCAAGAACAATCTCAGTTTTCTTTGTATCTTTGTGTTGCTTTTTGCAGGCAGAATCATATTGATGACAATGAGATGTAGTACATCCAGTCGGTGCAGCAGGCTAAAAGGTAAGAGATATGGTGTTGGTAAGCTGCACAAGAAAAGACAAACAAGTATAGCTACAAACCCAGATTTTCACTCATGGTATCCACAGCAAGTTGACATGCTAATGTTGGCCCAGATTTTCTTGTTTACACTTGGATCCAACCCAAGTTAGAAAAGTACATTTCAGTACTCATTTTGGGTTTATAAGTCAAGTTAATCAGACCCTTCAAGGCCCTAAAGCTAGCTATATTTTGAGTTTCAACTCTTATTCTTGTTTGATTGACATACAAGCAAACCATTTGTCTCTTTGTTGAGATGATTTGAAAGCTGAAATTGCCTAATTGGACTGTTGTATCCATTTCCATTATTGCCCCCTTTTACTTCCTTCTTAAGTTTGCTTCCTTGCAATGCGATCTCACCATCTGAAGAACTCACATGACCCCATCACCATCACCTGTTCCCACTTCCCATACACGGCCTAGAAGCCTCCATCCATCCGGTAGCTTCAAAGGAGTTATATTAGAAATTTAAGAGTATAAATTTAAATTATCGATAAAAAATATAAAGACAATACGTAAACTAAATGAGAATATAAGATTTCCAAAGCTGTGACTACACCTAGCACTCTCTCTAGGTCCATCCTGAATATTATTACAGAGTCGTTATTTTTTTTCTTAAAAGATATGTTTAATATAATGTACAACGTCATCACTTATATATTTTAACATTTTTTTTGACGTGAGATTAATATAGTAGCCTCTTCTTAAGAGACAATATCCTAAACACGTATGCCCCTTAGCCCTCCACGTTTCACACAAGATTTCACATTTGCAGACATGCGAAACACATCCACTCTCCCCTATATTAACAAAAGCCACTCCTCCCACAATCTAAACCAGCAACAATGGAAGTAGTGAAAAATTTAGACCTGAAAAGATTCATGGGAAGGTGGTACGAAATAGCCTCCTTCCCAAACTTTTTCCAGCCCAAGAATGGGGAGAACACAAGGGCCACCTACACTCTGAACGAAGATGGCACGGTGCATGTGCTGAACGAGACATACAAAGATGGCAAGAAAGTGTCGATTGAAGGCACTGCTTACAAGGCTGACCCCAACAGTGATGAAGCCAAGCTGAAAGTCAAGTTCTATGTCCCTCCTTTCTTGCCCATCATTCCTGTCACCGGAGATTACTGGGTTCTGTACATTGATGATGATTATCACTATGTTCTTGTTGGTGGAGGACCTACCAAGAAGTTCCTTTGGGTATGTTTCTAAGTTGGTTTCGAAACCAGGGATTTAAATAGCGGTCCGCAATCGTAACAATGTTTTCATTGCAGATATTGTGCAGGCAGACACACATGGATGATGAAACCTACAACTTTCTGTTGCAGAAGGCTAAGGATTTGGGGTATGATGTGAGCAAACTGCACAAGACCCCACAAAGTGATCCACCACCAGAAGCAGATGATATCCCCAAAGACACCAAAGGGATTTGGTGGATCAAATCCCTTTTGGGGAAGTAGGAATCTGAATGAATGGAGTCATGACTCATGGTCCATGTATGGTATGGTATGGGATTGTAGAACATGCATATACAAATAAACATTGCATGGTGCATCAGAATCCAGTGTTAGTAGTCAAATAAATTGTTGTATGAAATGTAAGCTTTTTGTTGTGTTGTTTCATCCCTGGACTCCATTTTAATGGTTTTGAGCTGTTTGATGATGGTGGAAGGGATGAAGAAGGTTGTACAGTGCAGTTGAGTTGTTTGATGTAAATCCTATGGTGGATGAATGTGAGGGACCATGATGAGTTCATGAACCTTATTATTATGTTAGCCTCTGATCTGATGTGACTGCAACCTTATCTACAACATCGGTGGTTTCAATCTGGACCACACAGAGCTTCTCCCTTCCCCGTGAAACTATCTTTGGTTTTTTGGGGAAAGTTTTAAGGAAAGGTCTTAATTAGTAATTACCCCAAAATTAATAGCCTGTTAGGAGCTGAACCTATCAACCCCTTTATAATTATAACTATTAATGCAATTCCTCTATTAAATGTTGGGAAGTACTCTGTGTGTTGAATGCTAAAAAAATCTGATTGGTGCACATATAGTATAAACTAAAATTTATATAAATGTTTATTTTAGAGTTTAAATATAGATTATTATCTTATACACTGGGTAGTTAAAAATTTCTATAATCGCTTTAGTTTTAAGGTTTAGGAGCTTAGTTTAGAGTGTAATGTTTAGGGGTGGAGATTTAAAATTTAAGGATAGTAGTTATAGATTAGAGTTTAGAGTAATATGGTCAAAATTTAAGTTTTAATTTATAAATTTTAAACTGTAAATTTCAATTACAGTCCCTAAATTCAAAACTCATACACTTAACCCCTAAATCATACACTCTAAACTAAGTTCTTATACACTAAAATTAAGGTTAAATATTTAGTTTAAGGTCCATGAGTTTATGTTTTTGAGTTTAGCATTTACTATTGAGATTTAAAATCATACAAAGAGAAATACGTTAATTTTAGGGTTCAAATATTTATTTTAAAGTTTATAAGTATGTTTTAGAATTTAAAATTTAAATTTTATAGTTAAATAAGAAGGGCTATGTACATTTTTAGATGAAAAAGATAGGGTAAAGTACACAGACGGTCACTGAACTTTAGTAAAAAAAACAAAATGATGATAAAACTTTCAAAAATCACGAAGTAGCAATTAAACTATAGATTTTAAAACAAAACGGTAACTGGAGTATTAAACCCTGTTAACCCCTAACAAAAATTTGACTGGGTATGCCACATCTCCACCCTATTTTTCACCTCATATTAAAAAATAATTTCACCATATTCCAACCTATTCTTCTTCTTTTTCGTTTTGCCCATCATTTTCAGTGCTTGAGGTTTAGATTCTATAATTTCTCAGATCCAGCCTCAGTTCAATTTCTAAAACAGTCAACCGCCATAAACCATAACCATACGGTCAGCTTTCATAGCCTCAAATTGATCCCGATAAAACAGACGATTTTGTCGCCGAAACCCAGCAAGCTTTACCGGGATGTTCGACAACACCATTGGGAGAAATGGGTCGCGAAAATTCGGCTACCTAAGAACCATACATGTCTCTTGTTAGGCACTTTTGAAACCACCGAGGAAGCAACCTTGGTGGGTTTTATTTCACCTTTATCGGATCTTACATTCTCGGTTTTCAACTAATCGTTGTGGTCTGAAATTCCTTCTCTTTCAAAAATATATGTTGTCGAAATTTCTTTCGTAAGAGATTAATTGAGATTTTATTTCTTTAAAGTTCATTTTTTTTGTATTTGTATTTGTGTAAGCTCATTGCAATAGAGTTTTTGATAGTTGCAGCGGTGAGTTATGGTTAGGGTTCTTAGTTTTAATTTGTAAGAAAATTTTCATAGTTGTCTGCTCATTTTTTCTCAGATTGGTGAGTTATGGAGTTTTTGTTGATATTCCCTTCGTATGAGATTGATTGAGTTTTTTACACTATTGATAAAAAGGGTTTTATATTGGGGATTGAGATAAAATTGAACAACAAGGTTATATTTTTATCGTATGTTTCATTCACCAGATGTAAGAAAATTGAACAATGAGCCCATTAATAATATCTTATTATTTTTAAATATGACGCAGAATATGGTGAAATTATTTTTTAAATATGAGGTGGAAAACATGGTGGGGATGTGGCATACCCAGTCAAATTTCCATTAGGGGTTAACGGGGTTTAATACCCAATTACCGTTTTGTTTTAAGATCTAAAGTTTAATTGCTACTTCGTGATTTTTGAAAATTTGGTTATCATTTTGTTTTTTTTTGCACCAAAATTCAGTGACCGTCTGTGTACTTTACCCAAAAAAATATTATCATTTTTAAACATTGTAATCACTTATATCTAACCTATTGATCAATCAATACAGATTAAATATTCAATTCATTTATCAATCAATTTAGATTGAATATTTGTTCCATTGATCAATTAATCCAGATTGAATATTACAAAGACAATCCTCTAAACTCATTTTTTTCATTCGTAATTTTAAAATTCGAATTCTGAACATTATTTAAGAGACTTAAAACCTCGTCTTGATAAATATACTTTATCTAATTCCTTTTATACTTCTCGATCCATCCAGGATAACACGATTTTAATAAGATGATAGATGGATAGGATTCGAGTACGATTGCCACAAACCCCAAGATGTTTAGGACCATTTGAAGGCACAAAGTCCATTTCTGTTGTAAGAATGTACCATGTACTCTACATTAAAATCACAAAACATAAATAAATAATCATAATTTTCATAATCAACAAGATGATCTTCTCAAACCTAAAATCGAAACGAAATCGACAAAAGATCACCTATAGATAGAAAGTGGACGGAGTGGCGGTGAGCGGGAGGGGTACGTTTGGCGACGGTTCGGGAGACGAAGACGATGAACTCCCTGATGCTGGACCTTTGGAAGTAACCGAAATGGCTCACGTCGGATGCATTGGCTACTACTATGGGATCCACTTCAACACCAGTAACCAACTGATCTTCATCTTCACATTTTCCCTAACTAATCTTTTTCTTTTGGAGAAGAACAAATATATATACAAAACCAAAGAAAGTCTATTTCTGAAATTCTGGAAATAAAAAATAAAGGATGAAAAGAAAGTGCGACGCCTGAGAGATTCGAACTCTCGCGGGGAAACCCCATGTACTTAGCAGGCACACGCCTTAACCACTCGGCCAAAGCGTCGCTTGTTGTTTTAGTTAACCTTTAATTTTTTGTATAACTTCACTCACTCTTTCCAATTGTATATGATATACGCTGCCAAACTTTTTTTTTTTTTTTGTAAAGGGTTAACTACTAGGATGGTCACCTATATTTTTCCTAGTACAAAGTTGTTCACCGATTATGAAAAACGACCAGTAAGGTTACTTACGTTTTCGGGGCGTAAACTTTTAGTCACTTAACTATTTGTTGTTGTTAATCTTTGACGGGAGGTTGATCTAAAACAAGAAAAAAATGATAAATTAACTAGACAGTCACTAAACTATTACTTCACTCCTATTTTGACAACCAAAATAAAAATAATATGTATAATTACACATTTAATCCTTCACACTTACATTTTTATTTTTTCTTCGTCTAACTCAATTTCTAATTTTCTACTATATTAATCCTCAATTCATACCGTATATTATAATCCATCACCATATATATCCATGTTTCAAATAATGTTTGTAATCCTCAACTCAGAATTTTTAATCTTTCAAAAATCTCGAAAATTTAAAATTTTTACAAAACAACACTCAAATCTCTAAAATCACCCAAACCCCCAAATCGTCGTCGCTTCCACCGTCGATCGCCGCCTGTGACTACACCCCTTTGGTCGCCGGAGCATGACAGTCATTTCTCTCAACACATCGTAACTAGAAACGGCGGAGGGCATGCAACCGAACGTCGAACGCGAAATCGACGTTCGGCTAGCATGTTGTTCATCGTTTTTGGTGATACCGTGTTGGGGAAAATGGCCGCCATGCTCCAGCGACCAAATGGGTGTGCTCAGGGGCGGCGATCGGGGGCGGAAGCGACAACAATTTTGGACTTAAATTTGGATAATTTTAGGGATTTAAAGACTGTTTTGTAAAATTTCCAAATTTCTGGATTAAAGATTAAAAATTCTGAATTTTTTTATTAGATTTATTTTAAAAAATAAAAATAGTGCAACATGTGCAAACAAGTACTTGGGAAATCCTACAACACTAGTGGCTAATGCTCACAAGCTTGGCCTAGAAGTATATGCTTCTGGTTTTGCTAATGATATGCCAGGATGTTACAATTATAGTTATGATCCAACAACTGAGTAACATATAGTTCATCGATAATCCCAAGTTTTCCGCCGATGGGATGCTTACCTAGCATCGAAAAAGGGTCTTGACGTGGTAAGTTCAATCACCAAGGCCTTGAGTAATGCAACCTTCGACGAACAACGAACCCGTCAAGTCTTAATCCAATCAGACGACAGCTCCGTTCTCTCCATGTTTCAAGATGTCCCAGATTAAAAAAGATTACTACATGTCACAAAGCCAATAGGCGACACTCCTGAACCACAGCAAACGAAATCACAAGTTTGGTGATGGAGTTGTCGTCGCAAGACCTCTGATTTCAGTTGAAATGGCTTTACCAAGGGTCGAACAAAAGTTCTCGATGAAATGTGTGCTGCAAAGATCTCAGTTTATGTCTGCTTTGAGAAACGAATTTGTAGCACTTCCATTTGATTTCTTTGCAGATCCAACAAGGGAGCTTGCCACTTATGTTGCAGCACTGGAAGTTGATGGGATTGTCACAAAGTTCCCTGAAACAGCCAGCAAACATATGAGTGAGTGCTTCGACCATTAAAGTTACTAACCGAAAGATTTAATTATATGCAAGCAGTTTAAAAATAAGGTACAAAATTTTGGTTTGATGCTGAAGGGAGCCCATGTGTGGATCTCAATGGAGAAATTGCGGCCTTACCAGCTGAACCCTGTGCACTGCTAAAGCAAGCTGCTTCCAAGGCATTGGCACTGCCGCCACCAGCGAATCCACCAACCCCTCGCCTCTGGTTGCAGATGTTGTTGACCCTCCACTACCGGCAGTCACCAATATATCATCATCTACAGCTTCACTGGGTTCCTCTCGTGTACCTGCAACTTATTTGAGTGGCATGGCAAATACTGCCAACTTTGGTCTTTGTCTAGAAGTGATTATGGCTTTGATTTCGTGTCCTTTTTTATCCGGGTTGTTAAACTATAATTTCAACCACAAAATTCAAACTCTTTTACTCATTTAACATCACATTAGCAATGTAATACACCTTTTGATCTCAAAAACTGTTTCCAACCGCAATGCTAACCATGCTTAATATTTCTTTGATATCATCCAAACAAGATTGCAATAAAGATTCTCATTTCAAAAAGAGGCAAATTTCCTGTAAATAGAATGCCAATTACAAGAATTGTTGAAGAGAAGCTCAAACAAATGAAAATAAAAGAAAAAAAAAATTCTGGAAGCAAATGAACACAGAATTCAAACAATTTTTTTACATGACCTCTCTGCCCCTTTGTCGGACTACAATTTTGTTCACAATCTCCCCTGCTGAGGTAACAAAGTAGGTGACCTGCCACATAGAAGGATTCGAATGTTGCAGGCAAGAAAAGAAAATTAGACATCCAAAGCCTAATACCAATATTTATGGATGCTTTTAAGTTCGAAAAACATGCAAGGTTATTCAGATGGGAGCTATGATTGAATGAAAATGATTCGAGTACTTACCATCTCCAGCGAGCTGAGTCTATGGAGGAGAAAGCCGTTAGTCATTTCTCTGAGAAACAATGATACGAAAAAAAAAGTTCGTTTTAGCTTAGTATTCGAAATAGAAAAACAAATTGACATGAGGTTTTCAAGAATATAACACACTTTCTTGCATGGTATCTTTCATCGGCAGAGTCCGAATGGGATTTCTGTTCAGTCAGACCTGGGTTACCTATATAAGCAACGCTATCTTGAAGTGCATAGCTAAAGCAACCTTGCTGACTTAGGTAAACATTCTGGAAACAAGCACAATACCATGAGTCAGTCTAAGCATCGAGATTACCGGTAATGTCATGTCAAAAGAAAAACAAGGTTGTTCCTTTCTATTTCCCTATGGTTTATATCAACTTCAAATCATGTAGGGACGGTGGAGTTCACTATGACACTGAATATGAAGAAGCCTCACCACTCCAAACTTCACAAACATACGGTGTAGAGGCTCATTAATCAGCTTTGCAACCAATTTTCCCTCGTTCTCTTCGCATGCAACCAATGGATGGAATCCAGCTACTATCCGCCTAGATTAATACATCATAAAACCATAATAAAGAGCAGTATATGTCAAGAACATATGGAACATTTCTTGAAGTTTTAACTTCAGCAGGCAGGCTGAAGTGCTGAACAATTTCCAAAGAGCAAGAAATGCATGATTTCTAGCTTAAAACAAAAGGAACTACCTTAGCCAAAACTATATTTCAGTTTTGGATCCTTACTATTATGACCGAGATCAGAAATGAGGAACCTTGTCAATCTAAGTTAACTAAACTACTGCAAGATTAAACTACGACCTACTAACAAGATATTGTCTCATTTACCAGCTACTAATGGTTGCTTTTAGTGTCCTTCTCAGCCAATTTGACAAACTGTCCCTCGTGCCACTTGATGGTCCCACAAGCGCTGTGTCCTTACAGTTTCATAATGAGCCCAGATAAGAGGAAAGAAGAAAGATTATTAACACAAATATTTATGCTCATAAGGAAACATACTCTGCTCTAACATGTAAGCCCCCTCACTATGGTAATATCCTGATAGCCGATCTATAAGGTTTAAAACCAAGAACTATGATAGAAAGTAACTTAAACAACTAACACAACATAACCCCCCATCAACCTCAATATCCTAAGGGGTGTTGCAGTGAAGAAAGAACAAAGTTAAATGCTGAATTCACAAACAAGTATCCACCTGCAGTGAAGCGGTATTCAAACCGACGATATCTAACATTCTCCCACAGGGTAGTTTGATCTGCTGGAGAAAGCAATCGAGTCCATCGCGTTTAGAACCTCCAGTTGTATACCTACAAGTACAAGCACACTATTATCCATCACTACTCACCGAAGCAAGGCTGGCAAGATGCAGGCAAACATGTTATATATATATCTTCAGCACATGATGCTTATGCACCCAAAAGAGACTTGATCGGCAAGAGGATCGAATACCAAGGAACATTCAGTAACGGAGAGAGCCTGGTTACCTACAAAATATATTTTCAGATTCGTTACTAAGTACAGATACCAAGCTACAGATAACTTGTTATATTAATTTCTTATTGAAAATGATAAGCATTTGGAGAAAAATACAGAGATAGTGTTGGAATCTATAAGCGGGAAAATGAAGCGAGATCAAAAGACGTGCAAGAGATTAACCATGTTTCGGCCTTGTCTAGCTCTACGATGACAGAAATAAATAATTCTCATAATTCATAATTCTAAAGGCTCTATATTTATAGAACTACATCTCACATAATTACCAACTAATCTTCAACAATTAGAATTATGATAAAATCCAACTTAATTACGGATTAGAATTTATGTCAATATATAACAGGCATGACTTACGTTCTGCATAAGTGGATCATCCTCCCCACCAAGCTCGCTAATATTCACCACAAACTTCACATCATAAGCTTTCGCCACCGTCTCCATCTGTATCAAGGACAAGAAATTCTCGATTTTCTATAGAAAACAAAAAACCCAGTTTTTTTTTCTATCCATCTAAATAGAAATTCAACAATCATAACCAAAACACAAACCCCATGAGAAAAGGAGCAACAAAAGTGATCTCAAAACGTCTGAATTCCCCATCCGATGAGAAAATTAAAGGGGAAAAAGAAGGAAGAAACGGAGAAACTAACAAGTTTGAGAAGATGGGTGTGTTGCTGGAGTGATCTAAAGCCTCCTCTGACACTGATGAAGTAGAGGTCAAGGGGGCTGCCATTATCGTTGCGAACCAGCTTTTGAGGGTGACCCAAGTGGAGAACTACGTAGAGAGCAAAGCAAAGAGAGAGCTGAATGGCCAAAGTACGAAGGCAAGATGATGATCTATCCATTTCTAGCTCTGCAAAAACTGTGTTCCTTTGATTGATTGATAGATCTCTGAGTTACTAAGCGCGCGAGCCCACCTCTGACATCCAACACGAACATTTGTTTAACTTGGATTATTGATTATTCAGAAGTTTTTCACATGGTGTCACATGGTGCGGTGAAACGGGTCATTTGGGGCTAAAATGAGACTGACCTATTTTACAGGTAGTGGGTTTGCACATAATTTTTTTTTTGAGATTTGTAAGAAAAATTGTATATATATAAAGTCTTGTGACGTAAGGATTTGTGTACTAACATAAATATTACAAGGTAATTTTATTTTTTTTACAAAAACTATGAGAATTTGAGTAGGTATAAAAATTATTACGAAATATATATAATTTATTACAGAAATGGTAATAAAAAACGTACGTACCGAAAATATTAACCGAAATCACCCAAACTAAAAGAAGCTCAACTTAGTGTAAGCATTTGTGTACTTACAGATTGACCTACAAGAAAACCTATTTTCTTACTAGAACGATGATAATTTTAGTAGGTACAGAAATTATTACATATTATACATAGTTTGTTACAGAAATGGTAATAAAAAAAGTACGTACCGAAATCCTTGCTCGATATCACCTAAACCAAAAGGAGCTAAACTTACGGTAAGCATTTGTGTACATGCAGGTTGGCCTACAAGAAAACTTATTTTCTTACTAGAATGATGGAAATTTCAGTAGGTATATAAATTATTACATATTATACATAGTTTGTTACAGAAATGATAATAAAAAAGGTACGTACCGAAATCCTTAGCCGAGATCACCCAAACCAAAAGGACCTCAACTTACGGTAAGCATTTGTGTACATACATATTGACCTACAAGAAAACATATTTTTTACTAGAACGATGAGAATTTTAGTAGGTACAGAAATTATTACATATCATACATAGTTTGTTACATAAATGATAATAAAAAAGTACGTACTAAAATCCTTACCCGAGATAATCCAAACCAAAAGAAGCTCAACTTACGGCAAACATTTGTGTACATGCATATTGGCCTACAAGAAAACATATTTTCTTACTAGAACGATGAAAATTTCAATAGGTACAAAAATTATTACATATTATACATAGTTTGTTATATAAATGGTAATAAAAAAGGTTCGTATCGAAATCCTTACCCGAGATTACCCAAACCAAAAGGAGCTCAACTTACGGTAAGCTTTTGTGTACATATAGATTGGCCTACAAGAAAACCTATTTTCTTACTAGAACAATGAGAATTTCAGTAGGTACAGAAATTAGTACGGAATATACATAGTTTGTTACAGAAAGCGTAATAAAAAAGGTACGTACCGAAATCCTTACCCAAGATCACCCAAACTAAGAGGAGCTCAACTTACGGTGAGCATTTGTGTACATACAAGTTGTGCTAGAAGAAAATTTATTTTCTTACCAGAACGATGAGAACTTTTGTAACACCCTTAACTTCGCCCATGTTAGGAGCGAAGAGCGTTACGACACGCAGCAAACGGATTCAGAAAACAAATCAAGAAAACTAATTTGAAACTTTAATCATACTTATTAAAAGTGTAGGCAAACAAAAACTTTTATTTCATATAAATACAAAATTTAAATCATATTAGACATGTTACTAATTTTAACACCATCAATTACGTATACTAATACAATAAATTTCCATTCAATCATACTTATACCACCAATCAACAAACAAGGATAAGAAATTTTAAATCATTTACATGTCCTATTCGATTTTAACCTACAATACATGATCATATTCAAATACTACACTCAATTAGGGTTTGGTCACTTCATGTTTTACCTTTTAAACATGCTCAACTATGTAACATAATCATTCGATTCCATTCATATGCTTATTAGGTTCGTTTCGATTCATTTTAATCAAAATATGACATCGAGCAACCAAATACATAGACATTTTCTACATACAAAATATGGCATCTAGTCATAAGTATTTACAACAATAATGCTTAACAAAATACATATTCAAGGTTCTTAAATTAGTTAATACATGCCAACTATTAAACTTTATGTACAACTCAAAATAATCATGTATTCATGGTTACCTATTTACATATCAAGAACATATAATCAAGTCTATACTAGAGTTCTAAATACACCTCATATACATGCGTAAAAGCAACCATATGCATGCAATTTGGATGACTACACATGATACTAAGCCACCCACTAGGAGTATCAACAAAAACAAAACAAGGCATACTTTGATTCCTTTTCTTGGGACTGCTACTGGAACATGATCAGGACATCTTTCAATCAGATTATCATGTTGGTTTGGGAAGAAGGAAATAATAGAGTTATAAGTACAATGAGTACTTAGTGAATTAGTTCCTATAACTATTAGATTTCTTTTGGTTCATTAAGTGTGTTATCTTATTAATCAAGGTTTACCTAGCTAGGTCTCGAATCATCAGAGTACAACCTAGCTAGTCTCATACATAATTTAATAGCATGCTTGGCTAGTTTTGTTATCGTCTAACATATAGAATATCATGTACATAATAACCTGCCAAGGAACAATCAAAACAATGAGCCAAGTAACACAATTGTACAGGCAAATTTGACATTCAACAATTACATTGGTCATAACCACATACACATGCTTGTATCACATTATTTCATGTCTTTCGAATAGAAGCATTTCAACATATAGAATGATATTCCAATATCTTATAATTTATGGCATCACACAACTTGTATTGATTATATATGTATATAGATTCGATCTTAGTTCGATTTCTTTTAAACACAGTGTCTTGGAATTTTAGCGACTAGGTAATCGAGCCTAAAACTCAAGGTACCTTAATAGAAGATGCATAGCATCAATTTCAGAGGTACTATTGCAACAATAGGTCTAAATACCTTCAAATTCAGCTTTTTGAATTGCCAACAATGCATGCCCACACATCTAACACTTTGGGTATCACAATACCCCACTATGAGTACATATGTACTATATAAGATGAGCTAGACTCTAGGCATATCATTTTACCTAAAACCACTAATCAACCAAGGCTCTATTCATCTTTTATACCAAGTAACTCAATTCAAGTGATTACAAATTATTTCCATTGTGACGCATATCATATTTCATGTTATAATCATTAAAACTATTACATGAACACATTTCTATAATTTCAACTTATAGATCATATAATCACATATTTCCAGTATCATATAACATGTCCAAGAAATAGCATAACACTCAGTTTAAGTTCACATAACTAATTAAACAAGCTATTCAAACACAAACATCCAAATCATGCTTAGCAACAAAACATTTAACAATATTTCTCATGTGATTACATTTCTATTTAATCCTTTTTCCCTTAGTTTTATTTACCTGACCAGAATTAATTTTATTTTATGCCTCAATTTAAACATTATAATTTAACAAAAGACAATGGTTAAGATACCAATCCTAACCTTAAAATTAACTACACTCACTATACTCCAAGCTTTTTCTCTATTCTTGCTCTTGGATGACTATGCCTTTGGCCCTCCTATGTGCTTGGCCAGCCTTAGTTTCTTCCAAGCTTTCTTCAATACTTGATCTAGATATCCTCACATACACATAAACAAGACAATTCAGCATCCAAACTATCCATTTAAATTCATTCAAACAATTACAAACACACAAAATTTCAAGACGATTTTTCCAGTGCTGGAAGCTTGTGTACCTATTACTAATTCAATCATAACTTTTAATCCATACATCGGAATTTCGATTAATTTACCTCGTTAGAAAGCTTATTCAACTAGCCTTTTATCCATGTATGATTCATATTTTTCTTATTTATACATCAATACAGTTTATTGTTTAAACATAGGTTATTTTGTAGTTATGGACAGTTTGCACTGTCCAAATACTTTCATTTATATCTTTCAGCTCACTAATTGAAATTCATCCATGTTTTCTCTCAATTAAACTAGACGCCGCAAAGTAATAAATATAAAAAATTTTTAGCTTAAAATTCGTCTTGTAATATTTTTGGTGAATTTTTAAAGTGGCTGCCCAGAACAAGACTTTCTGGGCAGTTTACTCAAGGTTCCAATTCAAGCATTCTAATCCCTTTTAATCCTATCATAACATGACCAATTGATATCCTAAAATAATCCTCTGTTTTTCTATAGTCATTCTAGGTCCAGTATGGTCCTTAACTCAATAAATTTAGTACTTTAATTAACTAAACTTCTAGATTAGTCCCTAATGTACCTATAATACATTTAGCCACTTTAAACATTCCTTTTTGCCTCTAATTAACCAATACAAGTTATCTAATACTTGTTCCATCATTCCCCCTATTTTTACTTAGCATTTCCAATATCTATCTACAACAATTCAGTCATTAGAATTTTCAATTTACTCTAAACAGTCCCTAAGGTAGTTTTTACATTTCTAGGTGACTAGTTTCTATCCTAACTTATTAATGAACCATTTCAACCACAAATTCATCAAAATTAGCAAACATTTAAATCAAAACAGAACATTCAATCAATTAAACAAAGAGTTAAGCATGATTTCAGTTAGTTAGTGTATAGAATTTACTTACTTTACTTCCTAGCTTGAATCCAATAGAGATATCTCTAACATGCAAGCTTTTTCTCATAAGTTTCCATGGCTGATCACAAATTTTCTCTCTTACTTTCTCTCTCTAATAAGCTAGTGAAGAGAAAATGGAGAAGGATGACAACTCACAATAGTTGGTAGCTATTGTTGGAATGTACTTTGACTCATTTGCCCCCATTTAGCCTTTTATTTTAATCTAACTAAGGGCAACCCATGGAATTGTATATTTTAGCATGCAATTGGATTATTTACTAGCTTATTCGGTTAAGTCACCTTGAATTTAACCTCGACTTTGCAATTTCATTCAATTAGGTCCTTGTTTATTTAATTAGGGATTTTTCTAAGTTCAATTAAACCAATTTCCAAGTCAATTGATTTAATTAATTATGGGCTAAGATTGAGGGTGTTACAACTCTCCCTTCCTTAAAAGAAAGAATTCGTCCTCGAATTCTTACTTGAACTAAACGGGTGAGGATATTGCTTCCTCATCGTATCCTCGGGTTCATATGTTGCTTCTTCGACTTTATGATTCCTCCATAGAACTTTTACAAGGGAAATGTTCTTGTTTCAGAGTCTCTTGACTTCCTTATCGAGGATCTGTATCGGTTTTTCTTCGTATGATAAATCGAGATTCAGTTCCACCTCTTCCGACTCTAAGATGTGAGATGGGTCGGATCGGTACTTCCTGAGCATTGAAACGTGGAAAACGTTATATATGTTGGGATTTTAGGGGCTCGATTCAATCAACCAATTTAGCTCACCAAGTGGTGGAGAGATGGATTTTTGGGTGGAAGGGTTTAGGAAGCTAAAAAGATAAAGACACAATGATTTATAGTGGTTCAACCTTCTAACCAAGGTCTACATCCACTACCTTAGCTCCCCACTAAGGATTTCACAATCAATCCATTATTGATTCGTCCCCTTTTCTAGGATTAAGAGGAAACCCTTACAACCGATCAAGCTTCTACCCAAAGCCTTGATCAAAACCCTCTTTTACAAAGAGACAAAGAAAGCAAACTTAAAACCCTCTAATAGGTGTTTGTTTGCACAATTAAGCACTCACCCAAAACCTAAAACACTTGAGCAAATTTGACAATTTTGGCTCACTAGTGTTTGCCTATACAAGAATTGACAATTTAAGCACTAAGACCCTTTTTGATCATTTGATGTTTGACAATATGAGCATTAACCTTCTCTTGATGCTTGGAGGTCCCTTTTATACTCCCAAATGAGTTTGTAGCCGTTGGGGATGAATTGGAGCCGTTGAGGACTTTATTTCCCTTCATAAATGCTGTTCTGCAGCTAACCGTATCGATACGCGTGACACCGTATCGGTACGGGCTTCATAGGAACTAGCCGTTGAGCTCTTTCCAGCCGAGGCGTATCGATACGCTTGAGGGCGTATCGGTACGGGTTCATGTTTGAATGGCCGTCGGGAAATAGCTGTTGTGGTAGTTGAAATGGGATCGGTACGCTTACCTGGCGTATCGAAACGACCCCGATGCGTATCTTTACGGCAAAGGCCTGTATCGATACGGGTTTTGACAGTGGCCAAACTGGGGCAAAAAGGTATCGGTACGGGGGTTTACCGTATCGATACGGGTACGTTGAAAATATGAGTTTGGCTATTAAAAACATGAAAAATCTTTGTCAAAAACCTTTTAAAATACCTCAAACATAAATTCAAGTTGTTTGGACTTAAAAACAAGTTTTAAATTCTTTTCAAATTAGTCCAAAACATTTTTCAATTATTATATCAAAACATTAGTTCTACAATCTCCCCCTTTTTGATATAATAAAAATCACTTGAAAAATTGTTTGGGTTTCTCCCCCTTTAACCTTAAAATTGTGAATAAGAGATTAAAGATATGAAATTAAATAAAGCTCCCCCTTATTCATTTGAAAATTCAATTTTTCAAACCACATTTCTCCCCCTTTTTGTTATATCAAAAAGAATTTAAAATATTAAGTTCAAAATAACAATAAAGGTAAAAACTTTGACAAAAATGAGAATTTGGTTTAAAAATGGCTCCCCCTTACTCAAAGCATCATAAAAAATGTTAGTCCAACATTTATGATCATCTAGTTGAATAAACTAAAAATAAAACAATTAAATGCTAAAACAACTAGAAATTTTACCAACACTTGAACCCAAGGGAGGATGTGAAGCCTTCCTTCTTCAAGTGTTCTTCCTTGTGTGCATGGAGCTCCCCCTCAATGTTTGACTTGTTGAACATCTCCATCACACCTAGCAATAGACAATCAAGTAATTTTTGGTATCCAAATTGCTTTGGATCCATAAACGTTAGTTGCACAAAATTTAGTCCCCTTAGGAATCCATTTTTCAATTTCATCACTTTTAGTTGAAGTGGTTAGTCCTTTTGGGACCCAAACACTTCTAAAACATTTTCCATTCACAAATCTAGGGGCACTAGATTGTCTAACATAAAAATTTGATTTTCCAAAATTGTTTTTCTTTTCAAGCTCTTTGGAAATCAAATCTTTTTCTACTTGAACATTTTGAAGCAATTTTTGTAAATCAAAACATTTTAATTCAAACTCTTCAAGTTTTGCTTCAAGTTCAAGTTTGGTTTTAGAAAGCAAATCATTTTGAATTTTTAACTTTGAAATCAATTTATTGTTTTTCAAAATGTGGCTTTTAAAATCTAAAACCAAATCATCATAGGCATCTTGTAATTCATCAAAGGAATAAGAACATGAAGTAGATGAATTAGAAGTTACCCTTGAATCTTCTTCGATGGCCATAAGGCAAAGGTTGGCTTGTTCATCGTCGGTGGAGTCCTCATCACTCCAAGTAGCCACATATGCCTTCTTCTTATGGCTTGAAGTGCTTGCCCTTTCCTTTCTTTTAGGTTCTCGTTCAAGCTCTCTCAAGGCCTTCTTCATGAACGGGGCACACTTCTTGAAGAGATGAACTACCTCTTCATCTTCATCCTCCTCTTCACTTGTGTAGACATGATGGCAAGTGGAGGATTTGAGAGCCATGGCACTTGCATTGATGCCAAGCCCTTTGATTTTCTTCTCTCTCATAGCTCTAATTTCTTCCCTCTTCTTCTCATCCTCTTTGTTCTTCTTCATGATTTGATGAGTAAGGAGTGACCCCATGAGTTCATCAAGCTTCAAAGTCTTCAAATTTTTGGCTTCGATGATGGCGGTCCTCTTTGAGTCCCATGACTCGGAAAGTGAGTAGATGAGCTTTCGAACAAGCTTCTCCTCCGGGATGGCTTCTCCATAGCCTTTAAGACCATTGGTGATGGTGGAGAACCTATCAAACATCTTCTCGATGTTCTCTTCCGGATCCATTTTGAAGTTCTCATACTCTAAGGTTAGGAGCCCAATCTTGGTCTCCTTGACTTCATTTGTCCCCTCGTATGTGACTTCAAGCTTGTCCCATACCTCCTTGGCACTCTCACAAGAAGACATCTTCTCATAGATGGATGGACCAAATGCACAAAATAGAATGTGCAAGGCTTTGCAATTTAGCTCCATCTTCTTGCGATCGTCGACACTCCACTCCGCTTTACTTCTTTGAGGCACGAACGGGCCATCTTCAACTACATCCCATAGCTTGTAATCTCTTGATTTGATGAAGAACTTCATCTTTGTCTTCCAATGGGCATAATGAGTTCCGTCAAAGAAAGGCGGTTTGTCGATTGAATGTGCCATTGAGCCGGTTGATGAAAAAGTGATCGAGCTTGTCGGATCTTCTCAATAGGATGTGAATCCTCTTCGATTGAGCCAAGCTCTGATACCAATTGTTGGGATTTTAGAGGCTCGATTCAATCAACCAATTTAGCTCACCAAGTGGTTGAGAGATGGATTTTTGGGTGGAAGGGTTTAGGAAGCTAAAAAGATAAAGACACAATGATTTATAGTGGTTCAACCTTTTAACCAAGGTCTACATCCACTACCTTAGCTCCCCACTAAGGATTTCACAATCAATCCACTATTGATTCGTCCCCTTTTCTAGGATTAGGAGGAAACCCTTACAACCGATCAAGCTTCTACCCAAAGCCTTGATCAAAACCCTCTTTTACAAAGAGACAAAGAAAGCAAACTTAAAACCCTCTAATAGGTGTTTGTTTGCACAATTAAGCACTCACCCAAAACCTAAAACACTTGAGCAAATTTGACAATTTTGGCTCACTAGTGTTTGTCTATACAAGAATTGACAATTTAAGCACTAAGACCCTTTTTGATCATTTGATGTTTGACAATATGAACATTAACCTTTTCTTGATGCTTGGAGGTCCCTTTTATATTCCCAAATGAGTTTGTAGCCGTTACTAGCCGTTGGGGATGAATTGGAGCCGTTGAGGACTTTATTTCCCTTCATAAATGTTGTTCTGCAGCTAACCGTATCGATACGCGTGACACCGTATCGGTACGAGCTTCATAGGAACTAGCCGTTGAGCTCTTGCCAGCCAAGGCGTATTGATACGCTTGAGGGCGTATCAGTACGGGTTCATATTTGAATGGCCGTTGGGAAATAGCCGTTGGGGTAGTTGAAATGGGATCGGTACGCTTACCTGGCGTATCGAAACGGCCCCGATGCGTATCGATACGACAAAGGCCTGTATCGATACGGGTTTTGACAGTGGCCAAACTGGGGCAAAAAGGTATCGGTACGGGGGTTTACCGTATCGATACAGGTACGTTGAAAATATGAGTTTGGCTATTAAAAACATGAAAAATCTTTGTCAAAAACCTTTTAAAATACCTCAAACATAAATTCAAGTTGTTTGGACTTAAAAACAAGTTTTAAATTCTTTTCAAATTAGTCCAAAACATTTTTCAATTATTATATCAAAACATTAGTTCTACAATATATCTTTTCGAACTTGCTTGGGAGTGCAAGTTGATAAGCTAATGGACCGATTCTTTCAACTACTTTAAAAGGTCCTATGAAACGAGGGCTGAGCTTCCCTCTTTTATCGAACCGGAATACTTTCTTCAAGGGAGAGACTTTGAAAAAGATCTTATCACTGATCTCGTACTGTATGTCTCTTCATTTCTGATCAGCGTAGGACTTCTGTCTATCAAAAGCTTGTTTCAATCGGGAACGGATGATTTGAACTTTTCTTCGATTTCCCGAAGCAATTGAGGTCTAACACTTTATTATCACCGAGTTCGGACCAACAGAGGGGTGTTTGGAAACTTCTACCATACAATGCTTCGAAAGGAGCAATTTTAATCGAGGATTGGAAGCTATTGTTGTATGCGAATTCCACCAGTGGTAGTGATTTTTCCCAGTTCTTTTCGAAAGCAATGATACAAGCTCGAAGCATGTCTTCAAGAACTTGAATCACCCACTCAGATTGTTCATCACTTTGCGGATGAAAAGTTATGCTAAGATTTAGTTTGGTGCCAAGGGCTCGTTATAGAGTCTTCCAGAATTGAGCTGTAAACCGGGGGTCTCGATCGGTGACAATTGATGTAGGGACTCTGTGTAACCGGATAATTTCCCGAATATATAAATCAACCAAGGTTTCCAAACTGTAGTTCATAGGAATTGGAATGAAATGAGAAGATTTGGTGAATTGATCAACAAGCACTCAGATAGCATCACACTTTCTCGGAGAATAAGGAAGACCAAATACGAAATCCATTGTAATTCGATCCCACTTCCATTTAGGAAATTCAAGAGGTTGGAGCAATCTGGTAGGGACTCGGTGTTCGGCCTTCACTCGCTGACAGTTTAGACATATTGACACAAAATCGTTGATAGCAGATTTCATTTCGGGCTACCAATACAAAGGTTTGAGATCCTTGTACAATTTAACCGATCCAGGGTGCATCGAGAAAGAACTCTGATGGGCTTCTTGTAATGTAACCCCCTTAGCCCGGCCTAGACGGTTGACCCGAACTACGAAGATTACACGGGGAAAACCAAAGTCAACCCGAAAGTCAACCTTGATTAACGACCTTTTTTTTCTTTTTAATCTTATCTAAATGCATATTAACCTTAGATATGTTCATAAAATCAGCATACTCAAAAATCACAGCGAACGGAAAACATTTTGGGACTCAATTGCACAATATACAAGTTTAGGGACCAAATTGCAAAATCTGAAAATTATGAGGACTTAACCAGTTTTAAGTTACCAATATGAAATTAATCATGTTTCATGCTTCTCTGCCAAATTTCAACTCAAACGGGCATCCCAAACACATTCAATCGCATAAACAAAGTTTAGGACCAAAACGCAAGGATTTCAAAACATATAACCATCAGTTTCAGTGCCCAACGGTCGAGTGTTCCGGAACAGGAATGATCCGTTCCGAAACGCGGGACTGTTCCGAAACTCGTTGCGGAACAAGGCCTGGCAGTAGCAAATCCGTTCAGGAACGACTCTACCCGTTTCGGAACGCCAAGGCCATTTCAGGCCCTCTGTTCCGAAACAGTAGCACCTGTTCCGAAACGTGCTGCCCAGATTGCAGATTTTTTTCTAGTTTAATTCACTTTCAGACAATCAAACACATTCCAATGGCCCTCAAATCATACCAGCAAGTCATTAAACACTTAAGGAACGTAGCAGCATCATCCAATCTCAATCATGGCATCAATTAAGGAAAATTCCAAATCTATAGGCATACATCCTATATTAGAAATCATGCAAACATCAATTCACCAAAACCAAATACCAAGAGGCCATTTACATGTTCCATCATTATCAAAAGCATAAAACCAACTTAGGGAGTCCAAAACATCTCCCAAAATAACAACATAGGTTCCTATTGCCAAATGCCAAAAGCTAAACAAGTTGTGAAAATAGTCACCATACATGAGCTTAAGCTTCCACTTAGATTCTTGACCACCTTGCTGCCCCTCTAAGTACTTCAATGCTCTGCATTATTGGTTTAAGAAAGAGAGAGCGTAAGCATATAGCTTAGTGAGGAATGCTCATTTAAAACATCACAACAATGCATTAGTAAAAACACCTTTTCAAAGCCTTTAGTTCAAAACATCATTTAATCATGCACATATGCATATAAACCAAGCATTTCATGCTTCAAACCATTAATATGTCATATTGGCTTTCAAGTGATAATCATAACCATTTCACAACTCGAAACACAATCGACAATCGGATATGCGGATTACAAGCGTTGTCCCACACGCTTCATACACACTACCAATATCAAGGTGGAGCAAATGGTACAATCACAACCCCTCAACACCCGTGATGGAGACTATGGTACAATCACAACCCCTCCACATCACTCATTGGTAGTTGTATAACATCACTAACGAGATCACGGGACATACAACACAAGATCCACATGGACTTTTAACCACCATTGTGATCTTACAATACACAAGGTCCACACATGGACTTTTAACCACCATTGTGACCTTAACAATACACAAGGTCCACACATGGACTTTTAACCACCATTGTGACCTTAACCATCTCGTTAGTGTACTTGGATGGAGTCTACGGTACAATCACAACCCCTCAACATCCAAGGCGACTTTGTTCACGGTGCACCCAATCCTATAGCCGGCTAACTATATCCGATTCAAGTACTTTTAAACCAAACACATCACTTGCCAATATACATCATTTAACAACATTAATCCACTGTTTTAAAGCATTTAATAAGCCATTAATCATCATGCATCATTATGCATTAAAACCACATTTATCAATGTACAAAACAAGGATCTCTTACCTTGAGCATCCTTCAACACATGGCTTATAAAACCAGCAAATAACATGCTAAAATATGCTTTCAAAAACAGAATTTAGGCATGCAAACAAATCACTTTGCATTCAACCAACTCATGGCTCATCAATAAGAGAGTTTTTCCGAAAACTTACTCTTGAGCTTAGCTAAGTTGTTTAGACTTAAACTAAGCTCCCAAAACCTTCAAAACATTGGTTTCAAAGCTGAAAACCAAACTTCACTCACCGATTCCGTTTCACAAGCTCGCCGAAACACCAATCAAGCTTCCGGATCAACACCACAAGGATCCAAAGATGTCTCCCCTGTTTTAAACACATCAAAGCAGAGGATTAATGCATCATCATGCATTAATATCTTCAACCAAGACACCTAAACTCGCTGCTCTCATCAACACTCACATTTCGGCTACCAAACACAACCGAAATCACATCCAAACACCTCTACAACACTACCCAGCCAAGATCCATCAATTCCAATCATTCTTATACAACAATTAACATCCAAAAAGGATCTAAACACGTCCTTATACCTCCAGCTATAACAGAACGTCAAGATCACTCCAAAAACCATCATTAACTCAAGCAAATCTTAGGAAAATCAACCTATTCGGGATTGCATTGATTAAACCTCAATTTCACATCATTTATACATCCAATTTACATCAAAAAGACATCTCAAAACAGTGCCCAAACATTTCATACGAATTTCATCAAAATTAAACCAAATCTTGCATTTTAAAGCCAAGATCAAGAACACATCATTAAAACCTTTTATAAAACACAAATCAAGGATTGAGAACTTGGGAATTTCAGTAAAGAACTGAGTATTTAGAGGAGAAGGATGTTCATACCTCTAAATGTGAGTTTCTCCTTGTTTAGAACCAAGATTCTTGAAAATTCAATAAGCAAATGTCATGGATTTGATGTAGAAATGATTAGAGATCAATTGAAGATTGAAATCTCATCTTTAGATGTTAAAATCAGAGGAAAATTGACTGGGGAAAAGTGTTTGGGCTGAGAGAAAAGTTGAGAGAAAAGAAATGGAAAATTTTTGAGAAAAGTTAGTTATGAAGTCAAAATATCTACTTCCCCCCTTTTTCCTTTAATTAAAAATCATTAATTAAATCTTTAATATTAAGAAAAATCTGGAGAAAACTCTTCTTGGGTAAATTAGCTCCTTAAAGATTCAAAGTTTCAATCGTTTTAAAACAGTCACCAACTTTTCAAAAATTACATTTTAGTCACTAACTCAAAATGTCACACTTCCAAACCTCATTTTGTAAAATTGATTTCACCACTCTCTTATATATAATAAAAGAGGATTTTAAGATATTTTTCCATATTTTTAATGCATCCCAAACTAGGCTTTTCCTAAAATCACCTTTTTATATTCGAACTGTAATCCGACCAATCCGGTCCAAACCCAAAACTTCTAAGCCCAAAATTAGGGTGTTACAACTCTCCCCCCTTAAGAAATTTCGTCCCCGAAATTTACCTGAAGGAAAGAGGTACGGAAACTGCTTCAACATGTCATCCTTCCGTTCCCACGTGGCTTCTTCAACACCACGATGCTTCCACAACACCTTTACCAACGCAATGGTCTTGCCTCGAAGAACCTTACTATCCGAATCCAGAATCTTCACCGGTTCCTCATCATAGGTCAAATCCGGATTCAATTCCACCTCTTCCACAGGCATCACATGTGAAGGATCCAATCTATACTTCCGAAGCATAGAAACATGAAACACATCATGGATCTTTTCCAACTCTTGCGGTAACCTCAACTTGTACGCAACAGGACCCATACGTGCAATCACCTCGTATGGTCCAATGTACATAGGGCTCAACTTACCCTTCCGGCCAAACCTCATCACCTTTTTCCAAGGCGAAACTTTCAAAAACACACGGTCACCCACCGCATACTCAATCTCCTTACGCTTCAAATCCGCGTAAGACTTTTGCCGATCAGAAGCTGCCTTCAAACGCTCACAAATGAGCTTCACCTTTTCGGTAGTTCCTTTCAACAAAGCTGGCATCGAAACCAACTTCTGGCCCGTTTCAGCCCAACAAAGAGGAGTCCTACACTTCCTCCCGTACAAAGCTTCATAAGGTGCCATTTGAATACTTGCCTGAAAACTATTATTATAGGCAAACTCCACCAAAGGCAAATGTTTCTCCCAAGAGCCTTGGAACTCAATTACGCAGCACCTCAACATATCCTCCAAAACCTGGATAACACGCTCAGACTGTCCATCCGACTGCGGATGATAAGACGTACTGAAATTCAACCGTGTACCCAAAGCCTGATGCAAACACTGCCAAAAACGCGATGTAAACCTCGGATCCCTATCCGACACAATCGACTTAGGCACACCATGCAGCCGCACAATCTCAGCAATGTACAGCTCCGCAAGCTTATCCAAAGTATACATAGTATGCACAGGCAAGAAATGCGCACACTTCGTCAGGCGATCCACAATCACCCACACCGAATTCTTCTTCGATGGCGACAAAGGTAAACTAGACACAAAATCCATGGTAATCCTTTCCCACTTCCATTCAGGAATTCTCAACGGTTGCAACAACCCTGAAGGAAACTGATGCTCAGCCTTAACTCGCTGGCACACCATGCACTTGCTTACGAACTCAGCAACATCCTTCTTTAAACCCACCCAATAGTACTCATCACGAAGATCACGGTACATCTTGGTACTACCAGGGTGCATATCAAAAGGACTACTATGAGCTTCAGTCAGAATAGCACGCCTCAAATCAGCATCATTGGGCACTACTATCCGACTCCCAAAGCATAAAACCCCATCATCATTAAAATAGAAATCCGAAGGCCTACCCTCCGCAATATCCTGAACATGTGGCACTAAGGAATCATCCAACAACTGCTTTTCCTTAATCAACTGAACCAAAGATGGTTTCACTTGCAACTCAGCCACAAGACCACCATCACGCGAAATACTCAAACTGGCAAACATAGCCCTCAACTCAACAGCTACCTTCCTACTCAAGGCATCCGCTACAACATTAGCTTTACCCGGATGGTACTCAATCGTCAAATCATAATCCTTAAGCAACTCCACCCAACATCGTTGCCTAAGATTCAACTCCTTCTGAGACATCAGATACTTCAAACTCTTTTGGTCCGTGTACACAGTATACTTCTCACCACACAGATAATGTCTCCAAATTTTCAGAGCAAAAACCACCGCAGCTAACTCAATATCATGCGTAGGATAATTGCGCTCATGCACCTTCAACTGACGCGATGCATAAGCCACCACCTTACCCTCTTGCATCAACACACATCCCAAACCAACGTAGGACGCATCACTATACACCACAAACTCTTTCCCTGATTCAGGTTGAACCAAGATAGGAGCTTGTGTCAAAGCTGCCTTAAGCTTCTCAAAGGCCTGCTGTCTCGCTTCCGTCCACTCAAACTTAACATCCTTCTGCAACAACTTCGTCAAAGGTGCAACAATCTTTGAAAACCCATCCACGAATCTCCGATAGTATCCCGCCAAACCAAGGAAACTACGGACTTCATGAACAGACTTAGGAGGCTTCCAATTCATCACCGCCTCAATATTTTGAGGATCAACACGAATCCCTTCAGCAGAAACCACATGACCAAGAAACACCACTTCTCTAAGCCAAAACTCACACTTGCTCAGCTTAGCAAAAAGCTGATTCTCCAACAAAGCTTGCAACACAATTCTCAGATGCCCTTCATGCTCCTCCTCAGTACGCGAGTACACGAGGATATCATCAATAAACACCACCACAAACTTATCCAAGTATTCGTGGAACACTCTATTCATCATGTCCATAAAAGTTGCAGGAGCATTCGTCAAACCAAACGACACCACAAGGAACTCATAATGCCTATACCTCGTTCTGAAAGCTGTCTTTGGCACATCCACATCCTTCACCTTCAGCTGATAATACCCTGACCTTAAGTCAATTTTAGAGAACACAGCCGCTCCCCGAAATTGATCAAAAATATCATCAATTCTCGGCAATGGATACCGATTCTTGATAGTCAACTTGTTAAGCTGACGGTAATCAATACACATTCTCATAGTGCCATCCTTCTTCTTCACATACAAGACCGGTGCACCCCAAGGTGATACACTCGGCCGAATGAAACCACGATCAAGCAACTCCTGCAGTTGCGTCTTCAGCTCTTTCAACTCTTTAGGTGTCATTCGATAAGGAGTAATGGACACTGGAGTTGTGTTTTCATACAGCTCAATCCCAAACTCCACTTCGCGATTAGGAGGCAATCCAGGCAACTCCTCCGGAAACATACCAAGAAACTCTCGCACAGTCCTGATATCTTACACACGCAACTCCTTAGAGCTAGGATTCATCACAAAAGCGAGATAAGCTTCACAACCTTGCCTCAGCATCCGGCTCGCCTCCAATGTAGACACCACATTGGCAAGAAACTTCACATTCTCACCAACCACCACTACCTCATAATCATCCGCAAGCTTCAACGAAACTCGCTTATTCTCAAAATCTACCACAGCTCGAAGCTCAACAAGCCAATCCATACCAAGGATTACATCAAAACCATAGAAAGGCAATTCCATAAGATCAACATGGAAAACATGATCTTGCACAACCAAATGACATCTTCTATAAAGCTTTCGAGTCACAACAGTCTCACCAAAAGAACTAGTGACACGCATACCAACACCCAAAGACTCAACAGGCAAACCAAGCAATTCAGCATGCTCACGCAAAATGTATGAGTGCGTAGATCCAGAATCAATCAAGGAAAGTAATGAAAAGGATTGCAAAGTGAAAGTACCTGCGATCACATCCGTGTCATTCCTCCCCTCCCTCTGAGCATACACCCTGGCCTGACCACCACCCTCAGGCTGAACAGCTACAACATGAGCCACGTTCCTTCCACCCTCTTCTCTACGCTGGAAATTACCACGGCCGCGCCCACGACCTCTCTGCGGTGCAACAACTCCAGGAGCACGTCCTTGACCAACACCGGCCAACAGAGGACACTCCCTCCTCATGTGATCCGCCGAACCATAGTTCCAACATGAGTTACCAGACGCCGCAACAGGAGCCTGCACCTCCCTCGCTGCTCGAGGACAATCACGCCACAAATGGCCACGCGATCCACATGTCCAACATGTGTTCGGATCAGCTCTTGCCTTGTCTCCCTGAACAGGCGCACCTTGCCCTCCACCACCTCGCCTAGCTGAAGACTGATACTTCCGATCACGTCCTCTCTTGTTCCGTCCGCCACCGGAACTATACTCAGCAGCTCGCTTACCAGCACTAGAACCAGCACTTCTAGAAGATAAACTCAAATTCATCTCAATATCTTTTGCTCTACCAACCAGCACATCAAAATCAATATATTCGGCAGCCAGCATATATGTCTTCACCTCCGTCACCAAACCATAACGGAAACGTTCACACCTCTCCCGCTCATCTGGAACAAGCTCAGGTGCGTACTGACTTAGTCGAACAAACTGAACCTCGTACTCAGCTACAGACATGCTCCCTTGAGTAAGAGACATGAATTCTCTTTTCTTTTCATCTAGGTACCTCACACCCAGATACCTTCTCTTGAACGCGTTCAGAAAGAACGTCCAAGTCACATCAGCATCCTCCATTCCGGAGATAGTGGTTGTCCACCAGGTATACGCATCGTCATGCAACAGCGATACCACACAACCCAGCTTCTGCAGTTCATTTGACCCAAGATTCTCTTGGTACTTTCCAACCAAGACTCAGAACCTTCAGCAGACAAACCCCTGAACTCAGTCCCTCCCAGACTGCGTAAACGTTCCAAAGGTAGTCTCACACTAGCATCTCCCTGATGCCCAGCTCCTTGAGCTCCAGCTACCGCCGCCCGAAAAGCTCCAGCAATAGCTTGAATCAACATTGTCATATCAGGAAAAGCTTGCCCCTGACCAGCTTCAGGTCCAGCGACCCCAGCACCTGCTGCAACACCAGCTCCTTCACCCCCAGCACCACCACCACCAGGCGGAGGAGGTAAATCCACCACATTCTCAGCGTTCTCATCGCCCTCATTTTGAGCCATAGCTCGTGTATTAATCCTCGTCTATCTACGAGGAGCCATTCACTAAACAATGCAATTACAATGCAACAAACAAAGTCAGGCTCAACAAGGTAAGCAATCCAAGTACTCAAGCTCATTTCCAATTAAAAACGAATCATTTCATTAGCTTTGATTTGGCAATGGGTCCCTCAAACATGCTTCACCACAGCATACATCACAATTGTAACATACTTACAATTCACACAACATACGTTCATTCAACTAGCATACAAAACAATCATACACACATCACCCACATAACCATTCCCAATTACTCGAGAACTCAGCTCTGATACCACCAAATGTAACCCCCTTAGCCCGGCCTAGACGGTTGACCCGAACTACGAAGATTACACGGGGAAAACCAAAGTCAACCCGAAAGTCAACCTTGATTAACGACCTTTTTTTTCTTTTTAATCTTATCTAAATGCATATTAACCTTAGATATGTTCATAAAATCAGCATACTCAAAAATCACAGCGAACGGAAAACATTTTGGGACTCAATTGCACAATATACAAGTTTAGGGACCAAATTGCAAAATCTGAAAATTATGATGACTTAACCAGTTTTAAGTTACCAATATGAAATTAATCATGTTTCATGCTTCTCTGCCAAAGTTCAACTCAAACGGGCATCCCAAACACATTCAATCGCATAAACAAAGTTCAGGACCAAAACGCAAGGATTTCAAAACATATAACCATCAGTTTCAGTGCCCAACGGTCGAGTGTTCCGGAACAGGAATGATCCGTTCCGAAACGCGGGACCGTTCCGAAACTCGTTGCGGAACAAGGCCTGGCAGTAGCAAATCCGTTCCGGAACGGCTCTACCCGTTTCGGAACGCCAAGGCCATTTCAGGCCCTCTGTTCCGAAATGGTAGCACCTGTTCCGAAACGTGCTGCCCAGATTGCAGATTTTTTTCTAGTTTAATTCACTTTCAACCAATCAAACACATTACAATGGCCCTCAAATCATACCAGCAAGTCATTAAACACTTAAGGAACGTAGCAGCATCATCCAATCTCAATCATGGCATCAATTAAGGAAAATTCCAAATCTATAGGCATACATCCTATATTAGAAATCATGCAAACATCAATTCACCAAAACCAAATACCAAGAGGCCATTTACATGTTCCATCATTATCAAAAGCATAAAACCAACTTAGGGAGTCCAAAACATCTCCAAAAATAACAACATAGGTTCCCATTGCCAAATGCCAAAAGCTAAACAAGTTGTGAAAATAGTCACCATACATGAGCTTAAGCTTCCACTTAGATTCTTGACCACCTTGCTGCCCCTCTAAGTACTTCAATGCTCTGCATTATTGGTTTAAGAAAGAGAGAGCGTAAGCATATAGCTTAGTGAGGAATGCTCATTTAAAACATCACAACAATGCATTAGTAAAAACACCTTTTCAAAGCCTTTAGTTCAAAACATCATTTAATCATGCACATATGCATATAAACCAAGCATTTCATGCTTCAAACCATTAATATGTCATATTGGCTTTCAAGTGATAATCATAACCATTTCACAACTCGAAACACAATCGACAATCGGATACGCGGATTACAAGCGTTGTCCCACACGCTTCATACACACTACCAATATCAAGGTGGAGCAAATGGTACAATCACAACCCCTCAACACCCGTGATGGAGACTATGGTACAATCACAACCCCTCCACATCACTCATTGGTAGTTGTATAACATCACTAACGAGATCACGGGACATACAACACAAGATCCACACATGGACTTTTAACCACCATTGTGATCTTACAATACACAAGGTCCACACATGGACTTTTAACCACCATTGTGACCTTAACAATACACAAGGTCCACACATGGACTTTTAACCACCATTGTGACCTTAACCATCTCGTTAGTGTACTTGGATGGAGTCTACGGTACAATCACAACCCCTCAACATCCAAGGCGACTTTGTTCACGGTACACCCAATCCTATAGCCGGCTAACTATATCCGATTCAAGTACTTTTAAACCAAACACATCACTTGCCAATATACATCATTTAACAACATTAATCCATTGTTTTAAAGCATTTAATAAGCCATTAATCATCATGCATCATTATGCATTAAAACCACATTTATCAATGTACAAAACAAGGATCTCTTTCCTTGAGCATCCTTCAACACATGGCTTATAAAACCAGCAAATAACATGCTAAAATATGCTTTCAAAAACAGAATTTAGGCATGCAAACAAATCACTTTGCATTCAACCAACTCATGGCTCATCAACAAGAGAGTTTTTCCGAAAACTTACTCTTGAGCTTAGCTAAGTTGTTTAGACTTAAACTAAGCTCCCAAAACCTTCAAAACATTGGTTTCAAAGCTGAAAACCAAACTCCAATCACCGATTCCGTTTCGCAAGCTCGCCGAAACACCAATCAAGCTTCCGGATCAACACCACAAGGATCCAAAGATGTCTCCCCTGTTTTAAACACATCAAAGCAGAGGATTAATGCATCATCATGCATTAATATCTTCAACCAAGACACCTAAACTCGCTGCTCTCATCAACACTCACATTTCGGCTACTAAACACAACCGAAATCACATCCAAACACCTCTACAACACTACCCAGCCAAGATCCATCAATTCCAATCATTCTTATACAACAATTAACATCCAAAAAGGATCTAAACACATCCTTATACCTCCAGCTATAACAGAATGTCAAGATCACTCCAAAAACCATCATTAACTCGAGCAAATCTTAGGAAAATCAACCTATTCGGGATTGCATTGATTAAACCTCAATTTCACATCATTTATACATCCAATTTACATCAAAAAGACATCTCAAAACAGTGCCCAAACATTTCATACGAATTTCATCAAAATTAAACCAAATCTTGCATTTTAAAGCCAAGATCAAGAACACATCATTAAAACCTTTTATAAAACACAAATCAAGGATTGAGAACTTGGGAATTTCAGTAAAGAACTGAGTATTTAGAGGAGAAGGACGTTCATACCTCTAAATGTGAGTTTCTCCTTGTTTAGAACCAAGATTCTTGAAAATTCAATAAGCAAATGCCATGGATTTGATGTAGAAATGATTAGAGATCAATTGAAGATTGAAATCTCATCTTTAGATGTTAAAATCAGAGGAAAATTGGCTGGGGAAAAGTGTTTGGGCTGAGAGAAAAGTTGAGAGAAAAGAAATGGAAAATTTTTGAGAAAAGTTAGTTATGAAGTCAAAATATCTACTTCCCCCCTTTTTCCTTTAACTAAAAATCATTAATTAAATCTTTAATATTAAGAAAAATCTGGAGAAAACTCTTCTTGGGTAAATTAGCTCCTTAAAGATTCAAAGTTTCAATCCTTTTAAAACAGTCACCAACTTTTCAAAAATTACATTTTAGTCACTGACTCAAAATGTCACACTTCCAAACCTCATTTTGTAAAATTGATTTCACCACTCTCTTATATATAATAAAAGAGGATTTTAAGATATTTTTCCATATTTTTAATGCATCCCGAACTAGGCTTTTCCTAAAATCACCTTTTTATATTCGAACCGCAATTCGACCGATCCGGTCCAAACCCAAAACTTCTAAGCCCAAAATTGGGGTGTTACATGTAATATTTCTTCTTGTAATTCCTTGTTGTCAGGAACACAAACTCTATCCTTGAAATAGAGGAGACCATTTGATTTAACGGAGAAGTCGAAATTGGATTCGTGCTTTGAGGTGATATTATGAAGTTCCGGATCTACTTGCTGAAGTTCTTTGATCCTTGTGATGAGGCTAGATTGAACTTGAAGTTCACACAAATATTTTCGATCTTTAGTTAGTCGGAAATGAGCATTGATAGCCAAGGAAGTTGCGAAAAACAATTCTTATTGATTATTTATTTTACAAGAAAATTTTCGAATAGGTACTTATTACACAAGATAGTATTCGAACACTTGCTTGTCTTGCAAGGTGTTGTTTGAATGGTTTCTTGAGGAACAAGAAAGAATACGTTTGAATATTTAAGGATTTGGAATGGCTTACCGAGAGTCAGTTTTCGACTAAGAGCATCCGCAACCACATTGGCTTTTCCGGGATGATAGTCGATAACCAGGTCGCAATCTTTCAATAACTCCATCCACCTCCTTTGTCTCAAATTGAGATCCTTTTAAGTAAGGAGATATTTTTAGACTTTTGTGATCAGTAAACATGTGACATTTTTCACCGTACAGATAATGCCTCCATATTTTGAGTGGAAAAACGATGGCTGCTAACTTGAGGTCATGAGTCGAATAATTGAGCTCGTGAGGTTTCAATTGACGCGATGCATACGCTACCACATTATCTCCTTGCATCAAAACACAACCCTATCTCGAATGGGAGACGTCACTATAGACTGTGAATTCCTTGCCCAGCTCGGGTTGAATTAAAACCGGGGTATGAGTTAGTGCTTTCTTCAGTTGGTCGAAGCTTCTTTGCTGACTTTCGGACCAATCAAATGGTTGACCCTTTCGGAGGAGCTTGGTTAGCAGTAAAGTGATCGTAGAGAAGCCTTTAACAAACCTTCGATAATAACCGACTAATCCAAGGAAAATGCGAACCTCACTAATATTCTTCGGAGGTCGTCAATCCAGGATAGCTTGAATCTTTTTAGGGTCGACTTTGATTCCTTTGGCGGAGATCACGTGACCCAAGGAAAGCAACTTCCGATAGCCAAAACTCACACTTGGAGAATTTGGCAAACAATTGGCGTTTTCAGAGAGTTTGTAGCACGATTCGGAGGTGTTCAACATGTTCCTCCTTATTCTAGGAATAGACAAGAATGTCGTCGATGAAAACAACAACGAACTTGTCGAGATAGGGTTTGAAAACTCGGTTCATCAGGTCCATAAATACGGCAGGAGCATTCATTAACCTAAAAGGCATAACATGGAATTTGAAGTGATCGTATCTAGTACGGAAAGCAGTTTTAGGGACATCCTCATCCTTCACCTTCATCTAATAGTAGCCCGATCAGAGATCGATCTTAGAGAAAACCGATGCTTTCTGAAGTTGATCGAAAAGATCTTCAATTCTCGGTAGGGGATACTTGTTTTTGATAGTCACCCGATTCAACTGACGATAGTCGATTCAAAGCCGCTTCGAGCCATCATTCTTCTTTACAAATAAAATCGGAGCACCCCAGGGAGATGTGCTCGGTCGTATGGAGCCCTTGTCTTGTAACTCTTGGAGCTGCTTCTTCAACTTTTTTAATTCAACTGGTGCCATCCGATAAGGTGTGATAGACACAAGGCTGGTTCCAGGTTGAATATCTATTCCAAACTCAACTTCACGGGTCGGTGGAAGACCAGGGAGATCCTCGAGAAAGACGTCAATGAATTCAGAAATAACAGGAATAGAGGGTAAGCCGAAATCATATTCATCTTGTATCACCATAGAAGCAAAAACAGAGTGCGGTTTTTGATCAATTAATAAAATAGATTCCTTCCCTAAACCCCAAAGATACAATCTTCAATTTTTGGCAATCAATCCAGGCTTGGTGCTTACTCAACCAATCTAGCCCTAAAATTAGATCGAAATCACATTCGGGTAATACATAGAGATCACAGGGAACATGTACATTTTGAATAGATACAAGGCAATCTCTACATATTAAGTTAATAGGTAAATTTCCTCATATCGGGTTTGAGACTACCATATTTGTTTTCACTATTTCAGGTTTTAGATTTAGCTCATCTAATAAGTATGAACAAATGAATGAATGGGTTGATCCCGAGTCTACTAAAGCATAAACAAGTTTAAGGTTTAGTTCAACCGTACTCGCAATGATGTCAGAAGATTCCTCATTTTCTTTGCCACGAATGTGATAAATACGAACTGAGGCTCGAGATTCTTGATATGTGGTGGACTTCGAATGGGAGCCTCTTCCCTTCTCTTGATTTCCGGACTGAGATTGTCTCAGATTCTTGTTTCGGTTAGAAGGTGCAGGGCTAGAATTGGAAGAATTCCGAGTAGGAGCCTTGTCGAACTATCTGGGACAGTCCTTAATATAGTGATCATCACCGCCACAAGCAAAACAAAGGTTGTACTGAAGTCGGCATTGGCCGAAGTGTTGCTTCTGACAGTGCTTGTATGCCAGAGCTTTCTCAGTATTTCTCGTGCTATTAACAGAAACATCAGGAACATCCAACTTATTCATCGATTGGGATCTCAGTGTGTAATTGCTCCTGGGAGCAGAAGTATAGGTAGAAGACCTTTCTTTCTGAGTTTTGGCCTTCTTTGATTTTCATAGGGACTTGTCTTCACTCTTTCTCTTATTATATCTTCGATAGCTGGCTTTTCTTTTCTCTACGGCTTTCATTTTGGCTTCAACGGCAATAGCCCGGTTGACAAGAGTCTAGAAATCCATGATACCCAGGGCAGTAAACATCAGACTTAGATCGTCATTCAGTCCATCGATGAACATTCGACATTTATCCTTCTCGATTTTGATATATTCCGAACCATATTTATAGTACTTGCAAAAATCTGCAATGTATTGTTCAATAGGTCGGTTGGACTACTTCAAGTACAAGAACCGTTTCCTTTTATCATCCAGGTATTGTTCACTGATATATTTCTTGTTGAATTCATCCACGAAGAATTTCCACGTCACTGATTCAATCAGGGCGGTCAATTTCGTGGTTTTCCACCAGCTTAGTACTTCGTCGGCTAACAGAGTGATTGCGCACTCTAGTTTATGTTCATATGAGCACTGTAATTACTTTGTCAGAATATGAGTAGTTCGTTCAAGCCAATATTCCGCCTCTTCGGGTTTCTCCTCATTTGCACCCGTGAATGTATAGGCTCGGTGTTGCGCGAACTTCTCGATCGGTGCTCGGCTAGGTGCAGAAGCAGTAGTTACCGGATGATCTTGTTTGATATTCGATAGAAGCTGATCGAACATCTCTTTCATACTGAGGAGACATTCTCTTTGGGCAGATTGAACTGTAGGGTTGTTCGATTGAGGTTGGGCTTGCTCAAAAGGTTGCACGTTTCCTTGTGGTTCGATTTGTCTTGGAAGGTTCTGATCGAACCTTACGATTCCTCCTTCATTCGAGGAGCCTCAGGGACTTTAATCGTCCCAAGCTATTCTTGTTTCTGACATTCTACCAAGATTTAAACAAGATCGAGATTAGGAAAGCACAATCACAAGCAATTCAACATAAGACTCCTATGTGGCTTAATATAAACCTAGATGATGCATGACATTTTTGTATAAGCTTTAGGACCTATAACCTAAAGCTCTGATTACCACTTTATGTAACACTCTTCGCCAGAGTTAGGAGCGAAGAGCGTTACGACGCGCATCGGACAGATTCAGAAAACTAATTCGAAACTTTAATCATACTTATTAAAAGGGTGGGCAAACAAGAACTTTTATTTCATATAAATACTAAACTTAAATCATACTAGACATGTTATTAATTTTAACACCATCAATTACGTACACTAATACAATGAATTTCCATTCAATCATACTTATACCATCAATCAACAAACAAGGATAAGAAATTTTAAATCATTTACAAGTCCTATTCGATTTTAACCTACAATACAAGATCATATTCAAATACTACAGTCAATTAGGGTTCGGTCACTTCATGTTTTACCTTTCGAACATGCTCAACTATGTAACATAATCATTTGATTCCATTCATATGCATATTAGGTTCATTTCGATTCATTTTAATCAAAATATGGCATCGAGCAGCCAAATACATAGACATTTCCTACATACAAAATATGGCATCTACCCATAAGTATTTACACCAATAATGCTTAACAAAATACATATTCAAGGTTCTTAAATTAGTTAATACATGGCAACTATTAAACTTTATGTACAACTCAAAATAAACATGTATTCATGGTTACCTATTTACATATAAAGACCATATAATAAAGTCCATACTAGAGTTCTAAATATACCTCATATACATGCGTAAAAGCAACCATATGCATGCAATTTGGATGGCTACACATGATACTTAGCCACCCACTAGGAGTATCAACAAAAATGAAACAAGGCATACTTTGATTCATTTGCTTGGCACTGCTATAGGAACAAGATTAGGACAGCTTTCGATCAGATTATCCTGTTGGTTTGGGAAGAAGGAAATAACATAGTTATAAGTACAATGAGTACTTAGTGAGGTAGTCCTTATAATTATTAGATTTCTTTTGGTTCATTAAGTGTGTTATCTCATTAATCAAGGTTTACCTAGCTAGGACTCGAATCATCATAGTACAACCTAGCTAGTCTCATGCATAATTTAGTAGCATGCTTGGCTAGTTTTTGTTATCGTCTAACATATAGAATAACATGTACATAATAACCTACCAAAGAACAATCAAAACAATGAGTCAAGTAACACAATTGCACAGGCAAATTTGACATTCAATAATCACATTGGTTATAACCATATACGCATGCTTGTATCACATTATTTCATGTAATTCGAATATAAGCATTTCAACATATAGAATGATATTCCAACATCTTATAATTTATGGCATCACACAACTTTTATGACTATGTCGAACCCTAAAATTAACTACACTCACTATACTCCAAGCTTTTCCTCTATTCTTGCTCTTGGATGACTATGCCTTTGGCCCTCCTATGTGCTTGGCCAACCTCGATTTCTTCCAAGCTTTCTTCAACTACTTGATCTAGCTATCCTCACATACACATAAACAAGACAATTCATCATCCAAACTATCCATTTAAATTTATTCAAACAATTACAAACACACAAAATTTCAAGACTGTTTTTCTAGTGCTGGAAACTTGTGTACCTATTACTAATTCAATCATAACTTTTAATTCATACGTCAGAATTTCGATTAATTTACCTCGTTAGAAAGCTTATTCATCTAGCCTTTTATCCATGCATGATTCATATTTTTCCTATTTGTACATCAATACAATTTATTGTTTAAACATAGGTCATTTTGTAGTTATGGATAGTTTGCACTGTTCAGATACTTTCATTTATATCTTTCAGCTCAGTAATTGAATTTCATCTTTGTTTTCTCTCAATTAAACTAGACGTCCCAAAGTAACACATATAAAATTTTCAGCTTAAAATTCGTCTTGTAATATTTTTGGTGAATTTTAAAGTGGCTGCCCAGAACAAGACTTTTTGGGCAGTTTACTCAAGGTTCCAATTCAAGCATTCTAATTCCTTTTAATCCTATCATAACATGACCAATTGATATCCTAAACTAATCCTCTGTTTTTCTGTAGTCATTCTAAGTCCAGTATGATCCTTAATTTAATCAATTTAGTATCTTAATTAACTAAACTTCCATATTAGTCCCCAATGTATAGAAATTACTTACTTTACTTCCTAGCTTGAATCCAATGGAGATATCTCTAACATGCAAGCTTTTTCTCCTATGTTTCCATGGCTGATCAGAAATTTTCTCTCTTACTTTCTCTCTCTCTAATAGGCTAGTGAAGAGAAAATGGAGAAGGATGACAACTCACTATAGTTGGTAGCTATTGTTGGAATGTACTTTGACTCATTTACCCCCATTTAGCCTTTTATTTTAATCTAACTAAGGGCAGCCCATGGAATTGTATATTATAGCATGCAATTGGATTATTTACTAGCTTATTCGTTTAAGTCACCTTGAATTTAATCCCGACTTTGCAATTTCATTTAATTAGGTCCTTGTTTATTTAATTAGGGATTTTTCTAAGTTCAATTAAATCAAATTCCTAGTCAATTGATTTAGTTAATTCTGGGCTAAGATTGAGGGTGTTACAATTTTATTAGATATAAAAATTATTACGGAATATACATAGTTTGTTACAAAGATGGTAAAAAAGGTACGTAATGAAATCCTTACTCGAGATCATCGAAACCAAAAGTAGCTCAACTTAGGGAAAGCATTTGTGTACATACAAATTGGCTTACAAGAACGATGAGACTTTTTGTAAGTACAAAAATTATAACGGAATATACATAGTTTGTTATAGAAATGGTAATAAAAAGGTACGTACCGAAGTCCTTACCCGAGATCATCGAAAGCAAAAAGAGCTCAGCTTACGATAAGCATTTGTGTACATATAGGTTGGCCTAGAAGAAAACCTATTTTCTTACATGAATGATGATAATTTTAGTAGTTATAGAAATTATTACATATTATACCTATTTGTTACAGAAATGGTAATAAAAAAGGCATGAACTGAAAATATCACCGGAGATCACCCAAACCAAATGGAGCTCAACTTACGATAAGCATTTTTGTACATACAAATTGACCTACAAGAAAACCTATTTTCTTACTAGAACGATGCGAATTTCAGTAGGTACAAAAATTATTATGGAATATACCTAGTTTGTTATAGAAAGGGAAAGAAAAAATGTACCTGTCGAAAATCTTACTCAATATCACTCAAACCTAAAGGAACTTAACTTACGGTAAGCATTTGTGTACGTACATATTGGCCTACAAGAAAACTTATTTTCTTACTAGAACGATGAGAATTTCATAAGGTACAAAAATTATTACATATTATACGTAGTTTGTTGCGAAAATGGTAATAAAAAAGGTACGTAGCAAAATCCTTACCCGAGATCACCCAAACCAAAAGGAGCTCAACTTACGGTAAGCATTTGTGTACATGCAGATTGGCCTACTAGAAAACCTATTTTCTTACTAGAACGATGAGAATTTCAGTAGGTACAGAAATTATTACATATTATACATATTTTGTTACATAAATGGTAATAAAAAGGGTACGTGCCGAAATCCTTACCCGAGATCACCCAAACCAAAAGTAGCTCAACTTACGGTAAGAATTTGTGTACATGCAGATTGGCCTACAAGAAAACCTATTTTCTTACTAGAACGATGAGAATTTCAGTAGGTACAAAAATTATTACATATTATACATAGTTTGTTATAGAAAATGGTAATAAAAAAGGTATGTACCGAAATCCTTACTCGAGATCACCCAAACCAAAAGGAGCTTAATTTACGGTAAGCATTTGTGTACATACAGATTGGCCTACAAGAAACCTATTTTTATACAAGAACAATAAGAATTTAAGTAGGTACAGAAATTAGTACGGAATATAAATAGTTTGTTACAAAAAGGATAATAAAAAAATGTACGTACCGAAATCCTTACCCGAGATCACCCAAACCTAAATGAGCTCAATTTACGGTAAGCATTTGTGTACATACAAATTGGGCTACAAGAAAACCTATTTTCTTACTAGAATACTGAGAATTTTAGTAGGTACATAAATTATTACGAAATATACATAGTATGTTACCGAAATGGTAATAAAAAATGTATGTACCGAAATCCTTACCCGAGATCACCAAAATCAAAAGGAGCTTAACTTATGATAAGTATTTGTGTACATACATTTTGGGATACAAGAAAACCTATTTTCTTATGAAAATTATGAGAATTTAAGTTTATAAAAAAATCATTTCAAAATATACATAATATGTTACAGAAAAGGTAATGAAGATTCTACGTACACAATTTCTTATTTAAGGCTACCGGTTAACTGGTTTAGCTTTTACCCTTTTTTATTTCGGTATATACATAAATGCTTACGATTTTTGTAAGAATTTATGTACCTACAAAATCCTTACGGGTCTGATACATATATTCTTACAATTTTTGTAAGCATTTCTGTACCGCCTCATTTTAGCCTTATTTTAATGGGTTTCATTTTAGACAAACCCAAGATATATGTTAGGGTACACGAGGGTATTCTGGTTCAATGATATCTGTAGGACCCCTAGATTCTATTTTGACCAAAGTAAGATCCAAAATATTGAATTTCTCGGACTAACACACTTACAGTGAACTTGCCGCACTAACACAGCGAGTTCTAAAAATATGTTATCATTTTATCCAAACTCGTCGTAGCAACCCGACAAGTTTCCAATTTTTTTAAATTATAATACGGTTTAAACTTTAATAAGGTGATTAACTTAATCCTACTTCTAACTCGTCGTATGTGCACAACGAGTTTGTATTTGGTTAACGGCCGTCCGCAACTTGAAAAATGATCGTTGGGCAACGAATAGAAAATAGAACTCTTCGTAGAGACACAATGAGTTTCATTTTCTACCCATTGTCCAACGGTTATATTTTCAAGTTAGGGTGTTATGTTGTGTAGTATAAATAGGAAGTTTTGTGTAGAGTGTTGAACACCTTAATATTCTTCAACGTCTTTAGTTTGAGAAAAGCAAGTGAGATTGTTAAGCCGTGTGAATTTTGTAAAGCCTCGGAAAAATCAAGCACGTAAAAAATTTCAGAAGATTCAAGATAACGTTTTTGTGGTGTTTCTTAGTCTTTTTTTGGTAAAAATATTTGTTATTTGATTGTGTTGTTACAGTTTAAGGTTTTTTTGGTGCATAATTATTAGAACAAAAATGGCGTTGTTAAGACGGAAAGAAGAGCACATCACGAACAACATGGAGTTATTAGTAATAATTAATTATTTTTTACGAATTCTAATTTATTATTTGTAAAAGGTAAAGTGGAAATTTAATTTAAATCTTGTGTTTGTAGACATAGGAGACACGATTTCGGCATCAGTTTCTATGGAACGATCTGCCATGTGTGGAAATCAGTGAATTTCTGGAGATAGCCGGATTTAATTACGCGGCAAAGATTCTTGAGTTTGACATCGTGCCGCAGTTGATTAATGGGTTGGTGGAGCATTGAAGACCGGAGACGCACACCTTCCACATGCCGTGTGGGGAGTGCACAATCACCATTGAAGATGTTACTATGCATCTTGGTGTTCCAATTTCGGGCATTCCAGTCATTGCGTACAACAAATATATTCTAGAATCTCAATGTGAGCATTATTTGGGGAAGACACCAATGGGGAGGAAAATAAATGGCAAACGAGTGAGGAGGATATGGCTCAAGAATGTGTTTCGAGTGGATCGAAATTTCGCAGTGGCAGAAGTTGCAAATACTGCTCAGGCGTATATATTGTGCCTTCTCGGTGGGATGCTAATGCCGGACAAATCGACTACCCATGTGCACACGCAATACCTCTAGTTCTTGAATATTTTGTTCGAAATAAGTAGATACAGTTGGGGATCTGCAATTTATCTTTCCTCTACCGCGAGTTGTACAAGGTAGTGACCCAGACAATCGTCAACGAGAGATTCGTGCACGCCGTTATTGGTGGGTGTTTGGTGCTGCTTCAATCATTGGCCTGGTACATGCTTCCATTCATGGCACCAATTTGCGATGCTCCGTATGAATTCTCACTCGCTTCAAGGTAGTAATGTTTATTCCCATAAATATTTCTAGTTTTATTTGGGGAAACAATGATATATGTATGTATTTGTATTATGCAGATATGGCCCAAAAAAATGATGATTTGCAGACCAATTGGATCCTCGAAGTGAGAACTCGGATTGACCTCTACTGCAAAGATCATGTAATGCAAATTTGTAATTTAAAATTTCTATCGCATTTCTAATGTCTAATTTGGTTTTCGTTGGTAGTTGCAAAATTATGTTAATTTATATGTGAATGGTTTTCTTTAATGGAAGAATTGTTACAGTTCATATGGATGCCATATTTGGATGTTGATTGTCAAGGGGTGATTCTGAACCATGTGTACGAAGATGCCGACAAATGATTTTTCGTAATGTCGTTGCTACATTTCGCGATTGTTGAGATGTTTTATAGCAATCGGGTCCTTAGGCAGTTCAGATACCACTAGCCTGTGCCGATTGATCCGCTCATCATAGATGAATTTGAAGTGTTGGACAGACGTGGTAAGAGTGAATCAGATTGGCCAACCAAACATTTGACATACATAGGAGAGTGGCTTGGAAGGTCAAACACATTGTGTCATGTTGTTCCCATTCCAGCGGATGATTTTGATTTCTCGATTTTTGAGTACCAACAATGGTTTGCCGCAAACAACAAACTGTACTTGACGACCTAAGCCTAACAAGATGCTTGACTTGTTATCTTTGAAACCCGACAAGCCCAGGAAGCATCGATTGAGTCGTCATCGGGGGCGGGGTCATCATGAGGTAGATCTGGGGGAGTAGAGGTAGTGGTAGTGGTAGACGCGTCAGAAGACATGTTAAACCAGAACCTGAAACAGAACCTACATTGCAGGCCGTTGATGTTGGCATTTATCCACTGTCATATGGTCCCCGAGTTAGAATCAAGCTATTTCCATGACACAAGGGTCATGGAATTTGCAAATTCCATTTGAAGCAAGCGCGTGAAGAGGTGTTCCTGGTAATTAGGCGAGTCAAGGATCTACAACACAAATGCAAGGTTCTACAAGTAATATTTTTGAAGGTGTTTATGTGCCTGATTTTGTGGTCCCGCAAGCTCAAGATCATGTTATGCAACATCATGATGTGGAGTACATGATATCATTATTGTCGACAACGCCCATATCAGGTCCTATATTTTCTGGTGGTGTAGGGGGAGCTGGTCTAGGTATGTTCATTCAACCTCGTCGTATGACTCCAGATCATGAAGATGAGACAGACGAGGGGGAGAGTGAAGATATCAAAGGAGGAGGTGTCAATGACGATGACGATGAACAAACCTCGATTCAGGCACACGTTCAACATGGTTGTTAACTCCTAGAAAGTACTGATTTTTATGCATATTTCACAATGCTTTTGCTTATCTTTAGGTATATATGTTTGCATCTAGTGGTTAAAATCATGCATTTTCATAAGGAGTTAGGGAGTTGTTCTATTGCCAGTGTGAAGGGTTGTTTTGCTGGTGTTGATGCAGGATAGGAGCAGGGCAGGCTTGGCAGAGTAGTGCAGGAACATGAAGCAAGAAAAGTAGAAGAGAATTTCTGAGTTGCAGTTGGCAAAGTTGGACTAGCAATTGCCAAGCTCGGTTAACAAAGAATTGAAGTACGATTCCTGGTCAAAGTAGCCGTTGAACCCTAGTACACGTCAGCCCTAGAATTTAAAAAAAGGATAAAAGGATAACACGCCTACTTGGTGTGTAATCAAATTTCAAATTTCAAACACATCCTAAGGTTTTCAAGAGTGCCTATTTAAAGAAGACCGATCATTAAGCCAAAGAGGATGCACCGTGGTGAAACAGAAAGATAAAGGCAGTGTGGTTCTACCATCTTAGACTAAGAGCTCTAGAGCTTTCAAAGAGCTGCATCGACGAACCTCCTTCTTTGCCTATTATCTTAGTTTAATTTTTATTTGAATATTGATGTTGAGATACGATATTTTGTAGATGGATCCCCCAACCATGAACTAGGCTTTTACAGTTGGTTGGGGATGTTTGCGATTAACTCTCAGTTTATTTTTGGTTTTTAATAATTTGAATGCCTTGGCATTATTTTATATCTTGCTAGCACTTCATTTCCTTAAATTCTTTGCCATATGACAGTTGGCATTGTATTCTTAGTATGCCTTAATATCTTAACAAACTTAAGGGGTAACGATCAGTTGCTAGGTATTAAGGAGAAAAACTTCGACAGAAGATGTTCAAGTAGATGAGTTTACTTCGGAAGTGGATCTTCCCCTTAGGAGTATAGATTGAAACTTAATCAAGTTAATCTATGAAAAGTTGCACTATAGACATATAGGGGTTTTATTGTGGTTAACTTAGGGTATTGCCATTGATAGAGGTAATACTATTCTTGAAATCTGCTCGGCAATAAATCCAAGGCAGGACATTATTAATAACTGACGTAGCTAGCGTAAAATCCAAGCATCCCTTGCCAATGCTCATCATCGGTTCGAATACTTTTATTTGCCAAGCTGTTTTTACTTTCACTGCATTGTCTTAGCTATTATCTAAATCGAAAATCCAAATCAATTTCAACATTCTTGGTCCCTTTAACAAGTAAACCATTGAATACTTAAATTCTTGGTCATTCCCTGTGGATACGATACTCAGCTCACTGATGTATTACTTGCTGACCATATATACTTGCACGCAATAGACTCACCCTTGGCATTATTTCTTATATGTTTACACTGAATTCTCAAATTTTTGCCGAGCGTTAGAAAAGTCGACAATGAGCCGTGTTTCTATGACCAAACACACTCGGGACACCGGCAAACCTTAAGGCTCAAGAGAGGAAGAGGACAAAGAAGAGGAAGATAGATTTGTTGTTTTGTTTTTAATTAATTTTTTTTTGCAGCAGTTGTTTTTTTTTTGTTTAATTAAATTCAGAAAAAATGTAATGGAAAATTTTTGGACATTGATAAGAAATTGATTTTGAAAGGAGTTAAAATTGGCCTTTTAATTTGTAGTAATTTAAAATATTAGTTAGATAAGGTATAAAAAGTTAACTAATTTAAAATAAATTTACTACATTTATCGTGAACAACATTTTTAAACAACGATTATAAATTTATTACATTTAATTAGACCTGGCAAACTTGACCCGAGACCCGAAACCCGAACCGAATTACCCGAACCGAAACCTGATTTTGACCCGAACATGATGAGTCGAAGTTGACCCGAAACCCGAACCGAACCGAATCGAACCGAACCGAAAATTTTTGTTGAACCGAAATGGACCCGAACCGAAATTGACCCGAACCGAATAGACCCGAACCGAATGGACCCGAACCGAATGCTACCCGAACCGAAAGCTGAACCGAAAGCTGAACCGAATATCGACCCGATTTTAACCCGATTTTAACCCGATTTTGACCCGATTTTAACCCGAATGTCTATTGTTAACAATATAATAAATAATAAAATGAAGTATAGAAATTTGAGATCTTTGTGACTAATTTTATAATTTCATCATAAAATATAGCATAAAATTGAAATTGTAGACTAAATTGACAATTTGGAAGTGGAGAAATTTGAGAGTCTAATGATCAAATTTGTAATTATACCATATGAATAAATAGGGGTCAATTTTGGCTAAAAATTAAATCTTTGAAATTAAAATGAACGAAAATATAAATATATTAAATTAATAGACTAAATTGCAAAGATTAGTCAATTTCAACTAAAAGTAAATTTTTAGAGACTAAATATCACTATGGGGAGGGAATTTGTATATCCGAAGTCTAAACCGTGGGAATACCTGTGACTAAATTAAATTAAACTAAAACTTAAAGTTGACTAAAATGTAACATTTTAAATGCAACATGACCTAAAAAATAATTAATCTCTAGCTTAAAAAATTGGTGGCTTATTTCCCTCCAAAATTTTGTCTTTTCTCTCTCTATTTTTTCCAATTGTCTTTTTCTTTTTTTTTTCAAGCTAGCTTAAAAAATTGGTGGCTTATTTCCCTCCAAAATTTTGTTTTTTCCTCTCTATTTTTACCAATTGTCTTTCTATTTTTCTTGATTTAATTGAGTTTCAATTTAGATTAATTGAATTGAAATTTTACATTTAGTTTTAAAATTATTTTAATTATATCCGTGATTTATGATTTTAGATTTTAGTTAATTCAATTAGATCCTAAGTTTAATAAATTAATTCATTTCAAACATTATTATTATTATTATTATTATTATTATTATTATTATTATTATAAACTTTGATTCAATATAATTATACAAAAAAATTATATGGATACATGAAGCTTTGATTTAAATATTTAATCAAATTCAAATGCATAGATTGACAAGTTGAATTAGAATTAATCTCATACATCAATAACTCTAAACCCTAAACCATAAATACTAAACCTCAAACCTTTAACCCAACTCAAATCAAATTGACCCGAAAATTTAAATGTTGACCTGACCCGAAATTGACCCGAAATTGACCCGATTTTAACCCGAACCGAAAGCGACCCGAATGACCCGATTTTGACCCGAACCGAAAGCGACCGATCCGATATTGACCCGACCCGAAAACAACCGATCCTATTTTGACCCGATCCAATACCCGAACCGAATCCGACTCATCACATACCCGAATTAGACCCGAACCCGAACCGAACCGACCCGAACCGAATCTAAACCGATTCTAGATAGACCCGAAATGACCCGAACCGAAATGACCCGAACCGAACCCGAACCGAATGACCCGATTGCCACCTCTACATTTAATACACTATGTCGTTGTGGTAGATACATGTGGTAAACAACAGTTAGAAATTTGCGCAAACACCCCACGAAAGTACATATAAAATTGAATACATATAATCATTTCCAATAGCACAAAACGGTTAAAATTATATTTCTCATGTAATGTAAATACATAACAAAATAATTAAATTAATCATTTTCATAATGGAAGTTGTTAACCATGATCAGCTACATCTTTATGAAATAGTGTACTGCCTCATTCCAATAAGAAGACCATCTCGAGGATCACATTAAAATTGGTACGCTTAGACTTACACAATATACCTAATGTTGTAAGGAGAGCTTCGTTGTTGGAACTTACTTCATTGGTGTCTTATACGTATGATAATGGTATGGAACAATGCAAATAGCAGTGAGGTTGTTGATATGGTAGGCGTGATAAGCGGAAAAATAGTACAGATTCGTGATATGGTTATTTCAAAAGTATCGACGTTGGAGTTTAAAAAACAAGCTACAAAAGAAACACCGGTTTCAGTTACTGATGGGAAATTTTCAACTTTTGCAAGGGACTTGAATTTTCAATCCACACACGAATGTTGCACGAGGCGTAAATGGCAGTGCAAACCCGAGGTCGCATGCCATACATTTTTTAGGCTACCACAGTCATCAGAAGTCTTATGATGCCTGAGGCCTCTAATGTTCATTTATCTGGTTGAGGCTTTTGCGGTGCCTAACGTGGGAGCTATGAAGATAGATGTGTAGCGTAGTTAATGTTGTAAGAAGAACTTTGGAAAATTGAATGATACATTTAATTTTTTTTGAGAAAAAGTATATATATTGACACATTGGAAGAAAACCGACATATAAATATCAGAGCCTTTGGTGTGGTATGGAAAAAAAGATTTAATATTAGGTGGAAAATTTTTTGTATAGTCAAACTTTATTTATCACGGCTATTTATAAGGGAAATCTCTAGTGTTCATTCAGCACGAGAAACGTTTGAATATATTCGTATGAAGGCTGCATATATCTGTCTGAATGATGTAATAAGTGAGGAAATTGTAGGTAGAACTCACCGTCTATTCACGACGAGTTTCACAAAACTCGACGTGAATAGACGGCCAGTTCCACCTATCATTTCCTCACTTCCTGCATCGTACAGACGAATATATGTAGCTTTTAGACGAATATGTTTCAGGGCAAGATTCAGAGCATTTTTTGAATGCACGAACGAATGACGAGCACATCGCCTCATAGATAAACACATGTACGTTACGTTGGAGAAAAAAATACAGCGAAAATAATTTCAGAACACGGTGAAAATGTTACGTAGAGACCCATATGAAGTCATCATGGTAGGATTTTCAAGGCAAGATTCGGAGCGTTTTTTCGAATGCACAAACGAACAACGAACACGTCGTCCCATAGATAAACACATGTACATTATGTTGGCGAAAAAAATGCGGCCAAAATAATTTCAAAACACGGCGAAAATGTTGCGTGAAGACCCCTATGAAGTCTTCATGGTAGGATTTTCAGGGCAAGATTCAGACCATTTTTTGAACGCGCAAACGAACGACGAACACGATGTCCCATAGTTAAACTTGTGTAAGTTACGTTGGCAAAAAAATGCGGCCAAAATGATTTCGGAACATGGCAAAAATGTTGCATGAAGACTCTATGAAGTCGCCATGGTAGGCTTTTCAAAGAAAGATTCATAGAGTTTTTCGAATACGCGAATGAACGGCGAACACGCCGTCCCATAGATGAACACATGTACGTTACGTTGGCAAAATAATACAACGAAAATGTTGCGTGAAAACCCTTATGAAGTCATCGTGGTAGGCTTTTCAAGGCAATATTCTGAGCGTTTTTCGAATACACGAACAAACAGCGAACACGTCGTCCCATAGATAAACATATGTACGTTACATTGGCAAAAAAATGTGGCTTAAATAATTTCGGAACACGACAAAAATGTTGCGTAAACACGCCATCCCATAGATAAACACGACCTACCATACATAAATCATGAAGTTTTTATTATAAACACATTGATGATTATTCCGCCCATGATTTTTTTATAAAATTAATAAAATAAGTCCCTAAAGTAATGAAACTTTATTGTTTAGTCTCCACATGTCAAAATATTAAACTATGCGTTGAAATTTTACAATTAAGTAGAAAATCCTCTTAAAGATATAGCTACGAGGCGGAATGCACATCTTTTGCACGGAGGCAACATTTGAGTTTCATCATCATTGCGGCTGACGACTAAAAATCGGTGTTTAGTGACGTCGTTGCCAATTACGAGGCAATTGACAGCTGTTCTTCCACGTCTTTTAAAGTAATTATGCACTACCCGCACGGAAGCTGGAGTGTAAATAATGTTGTAAGAAGAACTTCGTAAAAGTGAATAGGCGGACTACCCTGCAGTGCTTCAAGAACACCGTTGATGCTGCCATCATTTAGTGTTCATTTATCCGGTTGAGCCTTACATGCCGAACTGCAGTACTCCAAGGCACCAGTCAATCTGCATGGCATACAGTAATCCTAGAGCCTTACACCATTGTCAAAGCCGAGGCAACACTGACACCATTGGTGTCCACTAATGTCGTGGACGCTTTTGTCATAGCTGACTCAGGAAAAGAAGTTCCAAATGATGTAACTATGCAGTTGACTGTATATTATAATTAATGTTGTAAGAAGAACTTCGCAAAGTTAATGGATAGACACATTTGGAAGAAAATCGACATATGGTATATTATATATAAAAGAAGATTTAACATTTGTGAGCATTTTTTGTATACTCGAACATTATTTCTCACAGCTATTCATAGGGAAATATGTGTAGTGCATTTAGAACGAGTTGGGCATGCATATATTCGTCTAAAACCCACATCTGTTGTAGCTTCTATAAAAATGGAAATGATAGGTGCAACTCGCCGACCATGTATGACGAGTTTTATCAAACTCGCCTTATATGCACAACAAGTTCAACATAGCGTTTCCATTTTCCCTAGCAGCTACCAGAGATGCAGGTTTTAGAAGAATACATGCATGATTTTCAAAGCAATAAGTGCAACGTTTTTTGAGTGCGCAAATGAACGATGGACAACCCGTCCCATACGAAATATATTGAATAGTTTGCATAAACACACCTACGGAATATATTTCTCATAATGTGATTTCACGTAACAATAATGTTTTACAAATAAATGTAATTCATCGTTCTTGTATTACAACACTTAATACATTTCTTAGATTACAAAATGGTTACAAAAATGAAATATACTTATCACAATGCAATTTCACGGAACAATAATGTTGTAAGAAGAACTTCCACTACAATTGGGGCCAAAAATGAGTTCTAGCAGCCCAATTATGAGAACTGCATGGCCTTCTCATCTGTCTTAAAATCTAGAAAACTCCGAAGATGGTAGTACATGCACGAGGGCATGATATACATTTAGATTCTCGGAGGTGACATTTGAGTTTCATTGTCATTAATGTTGTAAGGAAATCTATGTGTACGTAAAAGTGAATACGCGGAATGCACTGCTCCAAGGCACCAGTCAATCTATATTTCTCCTTCGTGTACGTAATTGGGGCTAACACCGTCATCTAAAGGCCTTTGATGCTGACAAGCTTCGAGTGTGCCTCAAGAAAAGAAGCTCCAAACGATATAGCTATGTGGAGGGTTGTTTCTTGCAGAACGGGGGCCGTCAACATGGAATATAACACGCAGCACCAAGACATGATACGACCACTGTTTCAAACTAAACTCTACCAACACATGAGACGGCCACTGTTTCGAATGCATTATGAGAGGACCATTGTGTCGAATGTATTGTGAGTTAAAAAAATCAAATTTTCTAACTTATGTGTTATTGAATCGAATATCATGTTACCAAGCTATTTATAGTAGGGATTTTCACTATAAACTCACCTTGCATGTAAACCGAATTACAAACATCGTGTATCATTGCAGTCTAGACAATTAATATTTTGTCAGACAGAAACTCTGACGAATCTTTCGCCTGCAAAGCATGTAGATGGGACGACGTGATACTTGGAACTCATCTTCCATGCACAACGAGTTTGGTTAAACTTGCTGTGAATAGGCGACGAGTTTTAAGTATCATCTCGTCCCCTTTGCATGCTTTGCAGACGAAAGATTCCTTAAATAACCTATAAATACCGAAAATTTTCCATACGCTCTATTCGTTTCAAACCAACAATGTAAATATTTTTTGAAGCTACGTTATTTCGAAGAGATAAGCTTGTTATTCCTGTCAATTCCAAACGAACCAAGAATATTGTACGCACCATGGATTTAGACAAATTACACAAATTTCTCCTTACACCATGACATATCCTTGTTCCTTTTTGACTAAAAGGTATTGCTAAACTTAATGTTGTAAGGAGAACTTTATGTGATGAGTCCAAATCCAAGGTCTTGATTCTTTTGGAATTCATGGGTTTACCAAGCATGAAATATCAGTGTACTTACAAACACGGGTGACCAAAATAATCCAACATCAAATTGCAACGATATTTAAATAAGTGTAATGATGACATTTTGTTTAATATTTATAAAGTTTATTGTTTTTTCATTTACGCTTATTGTAACTACTTATCGTAAATAATGTGAAATTTAATAATATAGTTCTTAATAACTCTGTTGTCTTTAATAATTTATGCATGAGGTTTTAATTCTTCTGCAATAAATAAAATGAGGAATTTTGAAACTCGACTTTCATGCTTGGCGAGCTTCACGTGAATTTCGTTACTATAAAACCTATGCTCCAATTGTTTCTATTTCATTAGTACATCCAACACTTTCTCCTCTCATGGCTAAGTTTTTCGCAACATTTTATTTTCTTGGTACCTATTTCGACTCAACAATTACCAACAATATGTCACTCCACGATTTGTTGCAGTTGATATCAACCGAGGTTAGTAAACATACAGAAAAGTAAATGTCTTACTTAGAATGTAAAATCTCAACATCGACAGCAGCTAAATCACACTACATTATGAGGCTTACCAATGAAAGCGATGTACGCAAGATGTTTGACCAACTCAATTCTGCAGGAGCTAAATACATCCACTTCAATGTTAAGTTAATCACCTTATTAAAGTTTAAACCGTATTATAATTAAAAAAATTTTGGAAGCTTTTCAAGTTGCTACGGCGAGTTTGGATAAAATAATAATATTTTTTAGAACTCGCCGTGTTGGTGCGATGAGTTCACTGTAAGGGTCCTAGTCCAAGAAATTTAGGATTTTGGATCCTACTTTGGTCAAAATAGATCTAGGGGCCCTAGAAATGTTGTTAAGCCGAGTATTCTACTAGTTAGGGAACACAAAATAACCCGTCCACATCGGGTCTCGACCCATGGAGGATTTTTTAATAAAAAAATTGAGTTCGGGTGGGTTTTGAAAAAACGGGTGAATTTGGATTTAAAGTGAAAATTTTTCGACATGGTATATTTATTATATTTTTATATATTACATTTATTTATTTTTATTTTTTCGAGGTGAGTCAGGTTTAATCGTGTTTTTTACTAAAATTTTGAGGTCGGGTCAAGATGAAATATATTAAACTTGGGTTGGGTCAGAATATTTTAATTTTGGGGCTTCCAAAAACTCGCCTTGTTGTCATTCCTAGTAGTAGTTTATTTGGGTTCGAGTAGTGTAGTTTATAGATGTGCCTCCATTTATTCTTAATTAAAACTGAACTAAAATATTATTTTATATATGAATTAGATTGTTAAAAAATAGAACTCATTAAGGGATTTAAGTGGAAAAAGAATGTTGTAATCTTTAGGAGACTCGGGTTTGAGCAATTTGTTTGTATGTGGGTGCTTTTTCAAAGGGAATGAAGTAAAGAACATATAATATCATGTAATCACACATGAATGTTATATGAGAGGATCCGTTTACACAGTGTAAAACTCTTTAAGTTTTACACATTTTTGGACTGTTGGATGAGTGAAACGAATGGATGAGATTAACCGTAAATATGTGAAGATTATCACTTGGAAGAAAAAAGAGTAAGGAGTTAATCCGAGTCATCCATTCTCCCCCATCTAACGGTTCAGAAAACGTGTAAAATTTAAAGAGTTTTACATTGTGTAAGTTGATCCTAACTCATGTTCTATATATATATATATATAAGGGTAAATTATACCAATTTATCATTCAATTTTTAGTTTTTAGTTTGGTTATCAAAATATTACAAACTGTTGGAAAAATAGATTATTGCAAAATGAAGCGTTAGTACTGACTGGAAAATAATAAAATGACTAAACGAAACGATAATTGTGTCGTGGTATTAACCACTAACTTAGAAGCGAATTCACCCCAATGTGTGTAATCACTACAATGGACGAACAACCTCTTGAGGTTAGCATGGGTCTCCAAATTTCGTACACCCGAAAGATAGAGTGAACTCTGGCGGTACTACTTTTTTCTCAAACTCAAAATTACAAATAAAAAAAGTCATAAAAATACTAATAAGAAGGATAGTGTTTTAAAACAAATATTTGCTTGGGATATGTCAAATGAGAAGACTTGCCCACTATTTATAAGCTAAATAGTGAGGGCAAAACGTCATTCAACAACATTAAAATTCTATTTAAACCAATTAAACAACATTAAAATACTTTAATTCTAAGCATTAACAATATTCTCCTACTAATGCGAAAGAATTCTTTCGGAAAAATGAGAGCATTGAAGTTAAAACATGAGAAGAGCAATAGTGAGATTAGTTGCTTAAGTATAGTGAACATATTTGAAACTAGAACATAATGATGATGAGTAATTCTTCTCCTAGGTAAGTGAACAAAACTTAAACTTTCTAAGATTAAGGTGAACTCATAACTATAATATCTATTTTTCATCCGGCCTTAATTCAAATCTAAAAACCATTTATATGTAAAAAAAGAAAAGAAAAGAAAATCAATGCATTGGATATTCACGTCAAATTTAATGCCCTCCCCTATTACACCCATACTTCTCATGCCCTACACCTGCCAATTACTACCACCCCTTACCCACTCCCTCACTTTGGTTTTCAATAAAAAACCTTCACCACCTTCCATTACCAAGCCTAGGGATATAAAAATAGGTAATCAGATGGGTTTCAAGTCGAGTCTTGTCAGGTCGGGTTAAGTCGGATACATGTCATTTTAGGTCAATTTGATGTTTTGATTCGATATGGGTCGAGTGCGGATCAGTTTTAGGTCGGGTTTATTTCAGGTCGGGTCAAAATGGTTTGGGTCCAAATCTGTTAATTGACGGGTTAACTCGGGCTCGGGTAGACTTCAGGTCGGGTTAATTCAGGTTTCAAATTCGTATTAAGTTTGAGTTTGGTACAAATAGTCGATAGACTTTGGGTTGGTCATTCATTTCGAGTTAATTATTTAACACCTTTCACGAACATGAATCACATTAAACATAAATATTAGGCACTATAATGAACAAAAATATCATCAAATGATTCATACCTAAAATATTGGAGTAAATTAAAAAAAATTAGAAATTAATAAGGGTAAATTTCGATGAAAAAAACATGAATAAAAATATCATCATATTAAAAATACTAGACTAAATTATAAAAAATGAATAGGGGTCAATTCGGAATAAGAATAAAGTTTTAGGGACTATAATGAACAAAAATATTAAATTAAAATTATAAACATTGGACTAAATTACAAAAAAATGAATGTGGTCAATTTGGACTAAAAATAAAGTTTTAGAGACTAGAATTAACAAAAATATCATCAAATGATTCATATCTAAAATATTGGAGTAAATTATAAAAACTAGAAATTAATAAGGGTAAATTTCGGTGAAAAATAAAATTTTAGGGACTAACATGAATAAAAATATCATCATATTAAAAACACTATTCTAAATTACAGAAAAAAAAAATGAATATGCGTCAATTTAGAATAAAAATTGAGTTTTAAGGATTAGAATGAACAATATTATTAAATCAAAATTATAAACATTGAACTAAATTACAACAAAAAAGAATAGACTTGTTTATTATCTGCTATGTGTGTGTACTTATATGAGGAGACCTGTTTATTATCTGCTATTTCCTTTTTGAAATCTCCTTTATATTTGCTGCTATGCAGATTCTTGAAATAGATACTTATCGTTATCATGGTCACTCTATGTCTAACCGTAGAAGCACCTATAGAACATGTGAAGAGATTAGTGGCGTTCGACAGGTTGATACTCAATTCAAGCTACTTTTGTGAAGACTCATTTTTTAAATGATAGATATTTCATGTTTTGTTGTAATCGAGTTACTGAAAGAACTGACATTTTTGGTGCTATGTTTCTAGGAGCGTGATCCAATTGAAAGAGTTGAACGTATTTTATTTTAATTCTTTTATGACCTAGTATTCTTGTTAGTGGCTTCTTTGTGGTAAGGCAATTATCAAAATATTAGGAGAAAAAAAGACATTGAGAAAGTGAGAAAAGAGGTAGACAATACGATTGTTTATGATAAAATCCGTCTGCATATATAGGGTACCAAAAATGGGTAGAAGATTTCTAACACTAAAAAATACTATAAAATTAAAATTTAAGCCTTAACCCTAAATTCTAAACCCTACACCCTATACCCTAAAAATATACCCTACCATAAATTCTCTAAACCCTAACCACAACCCATAACCTAAAAATCTAAACCCTAAAATTAATTTTGAGCATGAGAGCATATGTAGGGGCAGCAAAAAGAGTAGAGGATTTCCATCCGATTGCTTAAGCCAAGGTAAGTATTTATTTATTTAGCTGCTTTTATTTTAATAAAGTTATTTGCATGCGATTTTACTTTAAATTGGCTGAGTCGTTTTCTGCTACCAAATGGATGTTCACGCACATCACAACATTGAGTCTTTTTCCTTTGTTTTTCCAGGAAAGTCCAATGCCTGAACCTTCTGAACTCTTTTCCAATGTGTATGCGAAAAGTTTGGGTGTTGAGGTAGGAATCCTTTTTCTCTGTACTGAATGATATATCCTTTTCCCAACACTGAATTCTATTTTGGTTTTAAACTGCAGTCATTTGAAGCTTAATAAATCGAGTTTCATTATGAAGATTTTGAGCTGATAGACAAAGTCAATGAAGTTTCAAGTTGACAAAAAAATTGTTCATAGTTAGTTCTACTTTATGATCTATGTATTAGAATCGTTTCCGTGATTAATTGTTTATTTGGAAAAAAAATGTGAATTGAAATTGTGAAAATTGATAAATGCATTTTAAATTATTATAGTGTCTTTTATGTTAATTCTTAGTAACTTGAAAATATGGTGTTACTCACGGCTATGTCTTTTATGTTTAAAAATAGAAACATAATATAACATGTCATTAAAAATGAATTTAAGTATTTTAATTTTTATTAACTTAATAAATAATTTATATTGAATCAGTTCGTATTAAACATATTGAATTATTATAATAAAATTTCAAATTTAATAGTGTCAAATGAATATCTAAATTCAATAATATATATAAGATTATTTAACACTTTAAATTGATTTAAAAGTTAATAGTTTACATTTATCAACACTTAATAGTTTACATTTATCAATACTTAATAGTTTACATTTATCAATACTTAATATTTTACATTTATCAATACTTTAAATTCATTAAATCATAGACTTCTTCTATTACATGTCAGGTAAATATTAAGTCAGGTCAATATTAGTTCAGGTCAACAATAGGTCAGATTCAAAAGAAGTCGGGTCAATTAACAGGTCGAGTTCAAAACAGGCCGGGTTCAAAACAGATCGGGTAAAATTGGATCTCGGGTCAATTCAGTCGGGTAATATCGATTATCTGTCAGGTCGGTCTCGAGTTCGGGTTCATTTTAGTCGGGTGCAAGTCGGGTTTCAGGTCCACAATAACATGTCCAACTCGGATTAGGGTCGTTCTCGGTCGGATGCAGGTCAGGTTCGGTTACTACAATAACATGTCCAACTTGCGTTCGAGTCAACAACAGTCGGTTGCAGATCAGGTTCAAGTTATTAAATCTTTAGGTCAAATCAAGTTCTAACTCGAACAAATTTCAGTCGAATTTTCCGGTCGGGTCATCTTTTTACATCCCTAACCAAGCCCCACAATTCTCACTATTAATCCACCCTGGTTTCTGCCCTCATATTCCTCTCCTTGAAAACTAGAAAACCAAAAAAAGCCATGTCGGAAGAACCAATCTCCACGGTGCCATGTTCCATTTGGACATCGATCCTCAGCTGGTTTATCCCGACCGTGTTCTTCGTCTTCCCCAACCTCACAATCGACACCATTTATTTCACTTCCACTTTGAGCTCCAGCAACAACGAAACAAACCCAAAGAATGTCAGATCCCCATTTGTCTAGCAAAGGTTGAAATCCATCAACTTGTATTCAACAGATCCTTTGTTAAACCCAACGAAACAAACATTCCTTACTTTCTTTGTACAGCCCTTAATATTGATGAAATACACTTTGTTCATGTTAATTAATGGACTATCATCATTCGTATTGTTGTTCTTATTATTGTAGGTTATTATGTTTTGTATATCGTATATTACATATGATACTTATATATATATATATATATATATATATATATATATATATATATATATATATATATATATATATATATATATATATATATATATGTATGCAGCCCTTTATGTTTGTATATATTGTCACGGACCAACTGATTCGAACCGAGGCATTGGCGCAAACATAAGCCCAAGGGGTTGTGCATGGAGCATCAGGCTCGCCAAGACCACCAGACTTGGCCCAACACTTAGAGAATGCTAGAGAGCCCGTTCACACCAGCTTTTCATATAAGGCAAGAGACAACAATTCCATGGAGAAATCTTGCCATATCATGTGTGATCGCCTATCGGAGGAAAGAAGACTATGACTTGATAATCTTTCCTTAGTTAGGGAATCTTGTATTGATTTTGGCTTAATCTTGGTCATCCATGTAATTCGATCTAGATCGTTGGTTAGGTGGGAACTCAACTATAAATAGATAGCCTCCCACCCTCATTTGTATCCATCTCATTCCATTCATTCTCTCTTGAGAAGAGTAATAGAAGCTCTTGGCATTTGCTCTACTTTCTCTCGTCCCTTTCAGCTGTTCTCCAGCTTAGTTCTCTTTTGTTCATGTTGCCTCTCGAGTGGCTAGGAGTATCCACTTTAGTGCTTAAAGCGTGTTGCGTGTAAAAGAGTCTATCGCAATTGTAGTGCAAGTGTACACGACGCAAGTAGTAAAGTGATACGAAGTATCGGATATCATCTCCACAGGGATTGGGCTAATAGCTTCACCTTAATTCACTGCACGAAAGTAAAGGAAATATTTGAGAGAATTGTCACGAGAATAATAAAGAAAAACGTAAATAAAAGAGTTGGAATATCAAGATAGAGAGAATAGACTGGTATTGAATTGCTCAGTAGTGCAGGTATTGCAATGTTTAGGAACTTCAGTTCTGTCGTCGTGCCCGTCGCGGCAGCACCTATCGCGGCGGCTGTCCGTTGGCTGTCGCGGCAACAAACACACCAACTTCGTACTTCAAGTTTGGCAAGAATCCCAGATCTGCCTTGGCCTATTCCTAGGTCCAAGTCTGTCGATGATCACGTCTTTGATGATACCTCCCGGCGTGAATCGAAGGATGAACACCGATGTGTATGAATTCTTCTTTAGCCACTTAACCTTGCCCTATCCCTAGGCACAAGATAGTTCAACTATAAACTAGAGAACTCGCTCTTATTTCTTTCGTATACTTAACTCTCCCGATGCTAAGTAAATGGATAACCTCACAATGCTCTCCCGATGCTCTTGCAAGATGTTAATAACCAAAATAAGAGAACTTGAAGTTTATTTTATTGAACTTGGAAAATCCTAAAACAAAACAACCCTTGCAACTACTTTACAAAACAACCCGTGGCCCTAGGGGGTTTTTAGAACATGTCGACGGCGGGTAAACGGCGGAGGGGTTTGGTTGTCGGTTCTGGGAAGATGTATAAGCTTTGGGCTCAAGTATTCTAAGGTAACAAGGATTACAACTTTAATTAAAAGTAAGATTCTAATAAAGACTTAATCTCCAAGTATCCTACTTTTCAGCCGTCTTCCTTGTTTCTTGGGATTTCCTCTCCTTGAGCTTTGGCTTGACATATCTTTTGATCCGGGGCTTGGAAAAATATATGGTTTTCACACGACAGACGAGCGTAATTTTCTCTATCTATCGAGGTCCACTTTGCTTTTCCTCTTCATAAGGCTGCTGTCACCTTGCTGTCACAGCAGATCCATGGCAGCATCGTCCTCATCGTCTGCTTATCCAGTTCAGCTTTTCTGCTTCTCTGCCCTGCGCCTGCCTTCTTCGTCAACTATGGCAGCAACCTGCAAAATACGCCATCTTTTAGTAGAATCCGTGCCTTTAATATATTTGTGATGTTTTGCTGTAAACTAACCTAAATGCAATGCAATGATGCTTGAATGCAGCAGGAATATGGGTTAAAAAGGGTGTAAATAATAGAACTTTTACACACTCAACACACCCCCAAACTCAAGTTTTTGCTTGCCCTCAAGCAATTAAAACCTAAAAGAAAAAAGAATATTTTTGTGTTGGCTTTCAAACAGTGAACTGTCCCTTACCCGTCGCTTATTCTCTGTGGCAGCAGCAACCTGTCGGAAAGATTAGGATCTGTCCGGAATCTCACTATAGTCCTCGTGCAGTGTGTGCATGCTTGTGAACAGTTATATGCTAAGACTCTCTTAGTTTCACTAGAATATTCAACTATTTAACTCGAATTTTTATACCAAAGTTTATTTTCTTGAAGACACATTTTCATGCTTCTTTTTCTTCTATTTTCAAGCTAAGTTTTACTAGAGCCAGTTTTAGGCACCTCTAGTTAGCTTCCTAGAGCCGGTTTCGGGCACCTCTAGGTTTTTGAGTTTCTTTTGCTAAACTTCTTTCCTAGAGCCAGTGTTAGGCACCTCTAGGGGCTATTCAAGTACTAAGCATCCTATTCTAGTTTGGCTAAAAGAAATCTAAGCAATATAACAGTCACAATGGTGTTTAAGTTTTTCAGAACTATAGAAAGGCTCTAAACTTCTCCTTAAACTGTCCTAAAGATGCTGCCACGACAGAGCTGTCATGACAGGTAAGTTTACTTCACAATTTTAAGCCAACAGTTTTTTTAAGAGAACTTAATTAAATAAAAGACACAACAATAATTTAAAGATGTACTAAGACTCCATTAAAATGGAGGGTTGCCACCCCCAAACTCGAGGGTTGCATTGCCCTCAATGCAAATGACAGATAAAATGAAGGCAGGTACATCACAAAATATAAATAAGCAAGCAGCAATAAAAAGAAAATAAAAGACTTAAATTTTAATCGCTGTCTTCACTGCTACTGCTGACACGGATCTGGTGGCGGCGTCTAGTTTGTGGGACAGGCTGGGCAGGTTGCTTCACGACCTGGATGTCTGAGCTGCTGCCGCTATCCCAAGTGCTGCTGGTGGTGGTGCTGGCCTTGGGCATTAGCTTTCTGTCGGCCACATGTTTCTGCCTCTTGACAGGCGTGAACTCCTTCCCCAAATTCCTCCGAATAGGAGGTTCTACCTCGCTGTTAGCCCAGACAGAGGAAGGGGAGAAACCAGCAACATAGGCATCGATGTCATCAGAGGGCTGTCGCTTCGTTCCTCTGGCGAGGGTGTCGGGTGGAGGACTGCCAGCTGCCGTCGGGGCAGGTGAAGGGGTTGAAGCAGCAGAATGGGTGTGGTGGGAGGCAGGTGGTGTAGGTGTGTGGACAGGGGTGGGGATGGTGAAATAATGGGCAAGGAAGGTGGGGAAAACAACATCGAGATAATTTAAAGTAGTGGTAATGAAATTTACCGTTGAGTTGGTGAAATCCCGGATGAATGTCATCAGCCCCATCTGTCTGTCTTCCACCCGCTGTATGGCGGCAAGGATTTGGGCAGATTGGTCTGTCTGGGTTGCTGCTGCGGCGGGTTCATGGGCAGGCTCCTCGGATGATTCTGCTGGGGAGGCAGCCGAGTTGAAGGAGGAGATGGGGGTAGCGACTATCAGCTCCATGAGGCTGGTAATGTTGTTGTCGGTCCAGCCTCGTCCTTGGACCAGTTTATCGGTGGCGGCCTCTGGGACAGCAGCGCAGCGGCAGAGAGAAGTGATCATGAATGGTAGGCAGAGGCGTGAGGTGGATCGATTTGTGCAGTCCAAGACGCTTTCCCTCATATAGCGGCCCACGTTGATAGGCCGGTCGTGCATGATCGAATGAATGAGGGCGAGCCTCTGCTGGTCTACCGTCGTGTGATGGGAGGACGGCATGATACGCTTCTTGATGAAAGCGTTCCATAGCTTTGCTTCTGGGAGCAGCTGCCTCTTTTTTACAGAGTTGGGGTTTTTCTTGCTTGTATTCCACTCTGTTCCTTCTTCTGTCACCTCTGCCATGACAGCACCGTAGGCGGCAGAGTCGAGGGTGTCCAAAAATTGCTGATGGGCATCGTCGTTGGGACCAAAATAGAGGCCATACATATGGTTGATACTATCGGCTGTGAATGGTACCTCTACCCCACGGACAGTTACTGATGTCGCCGTCCTGCTGTCGATGGCAGCATAGAACTCCCTCACCAACGTGTCATTTAATTCTGTAGGTTGTTCTGCGAACTGCTCCCATAGTTGAGCTCGTATTGCCCTCGCGATGAATGGTCGGAGCCCCATGTTCGGTGCCTTTCGGATGTAGATGAAACCCCTTTCTTCCCATAAGTCCTTGGTTGCGAAGGGCGACTGTGCTGCTGATGAAGAGGTTGAAGCAGCACTACGGTGGGTACGTCTGGAAGACATATTAGTTGCAAGGGTTGTGAAAGTAAAGAAAACAAATAAAAACGAGAGGAGAAAGCAAGGAAGAATAAGTAGAAGTGAGGAAAATGAGAATGAGAACGGGATTTTATAGCGGTCGAGTTGCTGCCCGTTTAATGCCGTAACGGAAGGCGTGAATAACGGGGCGACTGTTGAGATTTGGCGTGTCTGACGCGTTTGACACGCATTTATGCGTCTGTTACGCGTCTGCCACACGCTTCTGCGTCTGTCGTGTCAGTCTGTTGACAGCCTGTCCTATCCGTGTCTGCGGCGGCAGCTGGAACGACAGGCTTCAATAAATGGGCTCTGTTGGGCTGATGGATGGATGGTGGGCTTGGGTCACTTCTCCTTTTCTTCTTGACTCCTTTATTTCCTAAGAACAGAAAATATAAAAACATTATTCGAATAAAATAAACCTTATTTCCTAATAAATAAAAAATAAATAAATAAAAATAAATTTTAGGTTAAATTAGGGATGCCTTGTGGGACATCTCCTAAAGTAACCACTTCCTGTATTCCTGGGGCTTCAGTCCCCTGATAATGCTTGAGGCGCTGTCCACTGACTTTGAATTGGTGCCCGTCTTTTAATGATCGTATAGTGATGGCACCATGGGGAAAAACTTGTACCACTTGGAACGGGCCAGACCATCTAGATTTTAACTTCCCTGGGAAGAGTTTCAACCTCGAATTAAACAACAACACAAGTTGCCCTGGGCAAAACTGTCGTGGCAGCAACTTCCTGTCATGCCACTTCTTAGTTTTCTCCTTGTAGATCCTTGCATTGTCGTAGGCCATTGTCCGTATTTCGTCAATCTCGTTCAAATCTAACAGCCTTTTCTGGCCTGCCTTGTCCAAGTCCATGTTCACTGTCTTGATTGCCCAATATGCTTTGTGCTCGATCTCGACAGGCAAGTGACAGGTTTTTCCGTAAATCAGTCGGTATGGAGACATGCCCAACGGAGTCTTAAAAGTTGTCCTATATGCCCATAATGCATCATTGAGGAGTAAAGACCAATCTTTCCTAGTTGGCTTAACCATCTTCTCAAGAATGTTCTTAACTTCCCTATTAGATATCTCAGCTTGTCCATTGGTCTGTGGGTGGTATGCTGTCGCGATCCTGTGCTTGACACCATATTTCTTCAAGGCGGCAGCAATAACCCTATTGTCAAAATGTCTCCCTTCATCACTGATAATCGCCTTAGGGATGCCAAATCTAGAAAAAAATGTTTTTGTGCAAAAACTTTTGGACTGTCTTGGCATCATTCTTTTGAGTGGCGATAGCTTCAACCCACTTAGAGACATAATCCACTGCTAGGAGGATGTATAGATTTCCACATGAAGATGGAAAAGGTCCCATAAAATCAATCCCCCAAACGTCGAAGATCTCGACTTCTAGAATGTTCTGCAGTGGCATCTCGTTTCTCCTTGAGATGTTACCTGTCCGCTGGCACCTGTCACAGTTCTTGTAGAAGTCCTGTGCATCTTTATACAGTGTCGGCCAGTAGAACCCTGACTGCAGCACCTTGGCAGCAGTTTTGTTGCCTCCTAAGTGACCTTCATATTGTGAAGCATGGCAGTGATGGAGAATGTCTTCTTGCTCTTCTTGTGGTACACACCTCCTTATAACCTGATCTGCACACATTTTGAAAAGAAGAGGTTTGTCCCAATAATAATGCTTAACATCATTTTGGAACCTCTTCCTGGCTTGATAATTAAGATCAGAAGGAAATATTCCGCTAACTATAAAATTAACAAAATCAGCATACCAGGGGAGTTCAGAAGACTTACCTGCCGCCATGGCTGTCGCGGCAGCGATTGCGGCAGCAAAGAGCTGCTCATCTGGGAAGGTCTCCAGTATGTGTGTTTCATCGATTGGTAGACTCTGTCCCTTCTCCAACCTTGACAAGTGATCTGCCACCTGATTTTCTGTCCCTTTTTTGTCCTTGATCTCAAGGTCAAATTCTTGCAATAGCAGGATCCACCGTATCAATCTAGGCTTTGCATCTTTCTTTGCGAACAAATACTTCTGGGCAGAATGGTCTGTGTGCACTATTACCTTCGTCCCAAGTATATAAGAACGAAACTTGTCGATGGAGAACACCACAGCTAATAACTCCTTTTCTGTGGTGGTGTAGTTCACTTGGGCGTCATTCAACGTCTTGCTGGCATAATATATGACATGAAACAGCTTATCTCTGCGCTGCCCAAGTGCTGCCCCGACAGCATAGTCACTAGCATCACACATAATCTCAAATGGCTGTGTCCAGTCTGGTGGCTGTACTATTGGGGCTGTTACTAGTTTTTCCTTCAGAACCTTGAATGCTTCAGTACATTCTTCATTAAAGTCAAAGGGTCGGTTCTGCTCTAAGAGATGACATAGGGGCTTCGTGATTTTTGAGAAATTTGCAATGAATCTCCGATAAAAACCAGCATGCCCTAAAAAGCTTCTAATGCCCTTGACTGTGGTTGGCGGCGGCAGCTTCTCTATTACTTCTATTTTGGCCCTGTCGACTTCTATCTCATGGCAGCTAATCTTATGGCCAAGGACTATCCCTTCATCCACCATAAAGTGGCATTTTTCCCAATTCAAAACAAGATTAGCTTTTTCACATCTTTCAAATACCTTTTGTAGATTGCCGAGGCAGCTCTCAAAATCGTCTCCAAAGACGGAAAAACCATCCATAAAAATCTCAAGGAAGTCCTCTACCATGTCGGAGAATATGGCCATCATGCACCTTTGGAAGGTGGCGGGTGCATTACATAGTCCAAACGGCATCCTCCTAAAAGCATACGTTCCGTAGGGGCATGTGAAAGTCGTCTTTTCTTGATCCTCCGGTGCGATAGCAATTTGATTATAACCTGAATAACCATCAAGAAAACAATAGTAAGGTTTACCCTCTAATCTATCAAGCATTTGATCAATAAAAGGTAAAGGAAAGTGGTCCTTTCAGGTAGCTTTGTTGAGCTTCTAATAGTCCATACAAACCCTCTAACCGGTCACAGTCCTGGTTGGGATTAACTCATTGTTCTCATTGGTTATCACAGTCATTCCTCCTTTCTTGGGAACACATTGCACCAGGCTCACCCATTTGCTGTCGGAGATGGCGTAAATAATACCAGCATCTAACCATTTGATTATCTCTTTACGCACTACCTCCTTCATCGCATGGTTTAGCCGCCTTTGGGCATCAATAGTCGGCTTATGATCTTCCTCGAGGAGGATTTTGTGCATGCATAACGCCAGACTAATGCCTTGTATATCAGCAATCGTCCATCCAATCGCCTTTTTGTGCTGCCGTAACATGCCGATGAGCTGCCGTTCCTGTTCCTGCGGTAGCTTAGAAGAGATGATTACGGGCAGTGTGTCATTTGAACCAAGAAAAGCATATTTTAACTGCCCTGGCAGGGGCTTCAATTCTAAGGTAGGTGGTTCAACAGTAGATGGCTTTTGGATTAAATGGTTATCCGAAGTATAATTCAAAGGTTCGAATAACTTACCTGGACGATTGCCTAACCAGTTTACCTCCTCCTGATCTTCAGTATCAGATGTATCGGAATCAAAGGAGTTGCTGTCGTCGTTGCTGTCGTGACAGACATGTAGATGGCTGCCGCGGCAGTGCTCAAATTTAATATCGTGACACCCCGACCTGATGCAGGGTTGATCAAGGGTAACATCAGTGATAGCCTTGCATTCCTCGTCCACATCAGCATGTTTCATCGCTTGGAGAACATTCAACTTAATCTCTTGATCGTTTACTCGCATGGTGAGTTCTCCTTTCTCCACATCAATCAGTGATCTTCCCGTGGCTAAGAAGGGTCGCCCAAGGATGACTGGTGCGTTTTCGTCTGCCTCACAATCTAAAACAAGAAAGTCAGCAGGAAAAATAAACTTATCCACTCTTACCAGAATATCTTCGATTTTTCCTTCTGGATGAACGTAAGAGCGGTCTGCCAACTGCAGAGTTACTGTCGTGGGCCGCGCCTTTCCAATACCTAATTTCTGAAAAACAGACTTTGGCATTAAATTAACACTAGCACCAAGATCACAAAGTGCCTTACCCACGAATTTATTTCCGATTACGCAAGGTATGATGAAGCTCCCCGGATCCTTCTTTTTCTGGGGTGGCTGCCGATGAAGAATACTCATGCAACCTTCTGTCATCTTTACCGTTTCAAATTCCCCAAGTTTAGATTTTTTCGACATAACATCCTTGAGAAATTTAGCATAACCGGGCATCTCCCTAACGGCATCTAACAGCGGAATATTAATATGAACCTGCTTAAAAATATCATAAATCTTTTTAAGTTGAGATTCTTGCTTAGCTTGTTGTATCCGTTGAGGGAAAGGTGGTGGGGGACGGTAATCAGCAATACATCCTTCCCACTGCATGCGAATCTGAGGACGGTAATCATCTTTTTTCTCCTCTGTCGCTTCTGCTGTCGTGACAGGCTCATCGGCAGCAGTCTGTTTGTCACCTGTCGGGGCAGCTTCCTCGGCAGGTTTATCCAAGGCAGGTTCCTTTACTGTTTCGGCTTCTTTTTCAGGCCCTGGTAATTTCTTCCCACTCCTAGTAGTAATCGCTTTACATTGCTCATGTGTGGGCGGTCTAGCATTTTCAGTATTGCTAGGGAATCCTCCATTCTGCCTCGGCTTAATATGTTGAGAAACCTGACCCATTTGTGTCTCTAGAGATTTCAAAGTAGCTTCATGATTTGTCATCCGCATCTCTGTTTTATCCATGAAATTCTCTATCTTCTTGACAAACTGATTCATATTCTCAATATAAGTACCGGTCTGAGACATAAAGGTGGCCAGAGTCTGTTCCAATATACTGCTCGTGGCAGGTGGTGGCTGCTGTTGCTGCTGCGGCGGCAGTTGCTGTCGCGTCAGCAATCTAGGTCCTCCCTGATTCTGATTATGTACTTGCAGATTCAGAGTATTATTAGGATTACTCCAGGAAAACTTGGGATCCTTCCTCCAATTGGGATTATAATTGCTGGAATTGTAATTCGGCTTGTAATTTCCAACATATTTTCCCTCTTCTATTTGTATTGGGCACTCATCCCGACTATGATTTCCCTCACAGATGTCACATTCTTCCACAACAGCAAATCCTTGTAATCCATCATCATTCAATAACCTTTTCATTGCTTTAGTAAGGAATGCTACCTGTGATTTCATAGTGCTGTCGGCCTCATAATCCTTGACAGCAAGTACCCGTTTACCTCCTCTTCTTGTTGTCGGAAACTGCTCCTCATTCTTAGCCAGATTTTTCAAAACTTTCAATGCCTCGTCCGGATCTTTATCCAATAATAGTCCATTTGCTGCTGAATCAATTCGAATACGAGTTTGTAAGTTGGCAGCATTATAAAACTTTGTTACCTGATTCCAGACGGGGAATCCATGCATTGGGCAGTTCCAAAGAAGAATAGTAAATCTGTCCCAGGCCTCGTGCATCGGCTCGTCATCTTCCTGTTGAAAAGTAGCAATTTCATTACGTAATCGCTCAGATAAATGCGAAGGATTAAAACGAGATAAAAATTCACGAGATAAATCTGCCCAAGTTATGATTGAACCCGACGTAAGTTTATTCCACCAAGTTTTAGCTCTGTCCCTCAATGAGTGGGGAAACAACCGAAGCCTCAGTATCTCCAGATTAACTCCTGGCAGCCTAAACGAACCACAGATTTCCTGGAACGTTTTGAGATGCTCCCTAGCATCTTCTGTCACAGCACCACTAAACTGCCCGGCATTGTTGATCATACTGAACATGACAGGTTTAAGCTCGAAGTTGTCAACATCAATATCCGGCAGCGTGGTTTCCAGCTCTACATGATCGTTCAACATGTAGTCACGGCAGGACCGTCGTCCGGCTACTACGGGCGGGTCGCCGACAGGCGGTATACCTCCACCAGCGGGCGGATTACGAGCCATCTGCTCTAGCTGTTCCTCAAGGTACTCGTTCCTGGCTAAAAGGTGGCGAAGTTGTTTCTTGAGATTGAAAGAACGTTCGATTTCCGGATCTAATTTATACTCAAGATCTTCACCTCTTTTAGATCTGCGCATAAACAAGAAAACCTCGTGAAAAGCAAGAGTTGAAAGTACTAACGAAAAATAGAAAAAGAAAAACAAAAACAAAAATGAAAAGTGCAATAAAAGAAAGGTGTAGTTATGTTGCCAATCCCCGGCAACGGCGCCAAAAACTTGTTGCGTGTAAAAGAGTCTATCGCAATTGTAGTGCAAGTGTACACGACGCAAGTAGTAAAGTGATACGAAGTATCGGATATCGTCTCCACAGGGATTGGGCTAATAGCTTCACCTTAATTCACTGCACGAAAGTAAAGGAAATATTTGAGAGAATTGTCACGAGAATAATAAAGAAAAACGTAAATAAAAGAGTTAGAATATCAAGATAGAGAGAATAGGCTGGTATTGAATTGCTCAGTAGTGCAGGTATTGCAATGCTTAGGAACTTCAGTTCTATCGTCGTGCCCGTCGCGGCAGCACCTGTCGTGACGGTTGTCCGTTGGCTGTCGCGGCAGCAAACACACCAACTCCGTACTTCAAGTTTGGCAAGAATCCCAGATCAGCCTTGGCATATCCCTAGGTCCAAGTCTGTCGATGATCACGTCTTTGATGATACCTCCCGGCGTGAATCGAAGGATGAACACCGATGTGTATGAATTCTTCTTTAGCCACTTAACCTTGCCCTATCCCTAGGCACAAGATAGTTCAACTATAAACTAAAGAACTCGCTCTTATTTCTTTCGTATACTTAACTCTCCCGATGCTAAGTAAATGGATAACCTCACAATGCTCTCCCGATGCTCTTGCAAGATGTTAATAACCAAAATAAGAGAACTTGAAGTTTATTTTATTGAACTTGGAAAATCCTAAAACAAAACAACCCTTGCAACTACTTTACAAAACAACCCGTGGCCCTAGGGGGTTTTTAGAACATGTCGACGGCGGGTAAACGGCGGAGGGGTTTGGTTGTCGATTTTGGGAAGATGTATGATTTTTCCTAGGTTAAAATCTATGCTCTTATATAAGCTTTGGGCTCAAGTATTCTAAGGTAACAAGGATTACAACTTTAATTAAAAGTAAGATTCTAATAAAGACTTAATCTCCAAGTATCCTACTTTTCAGCCACCTTCCTTGTTTCTTGGGATTTCCTCTCCTTGAGCTTTGGCTTGACATATCTTTTGATCCGGGGCTTGGAAAAATATATGGTTTTCACACGACAGACGAGCGTAATTTTCTCTATCTATCGAGGTCCACTTTGCTTTTCCTCTTCATAAGGCTGCTGTCACCTTGCTGTCACGGCAGATCCATGGCAGCATCGTCCTCATTGTCTGCTTGTCCAGTTCAGCTTTTCTGCTTCTCTGCCCTGCGCCTGCCTTCTTCGTCAACTATGACAGCAACCTGCAAAATACGCCATCTTTTAGTAGAATCTGTGCCTTTAATATATTTGTGATGTTTTGCTGTAAACTAACCTAAATGCAATGCAATGATGCTTGAATGCAGCAGAAATATGGGTTAAAAAGGGTGTAAATAATAGATGTAACCCCCTAGACCCGCCTATGCGTTACAACGGATCCTAGGAAGTCACATTAGGGTCACAAGAGCGACCCACATTAAAATTTCAAATAAACAAATCGTTAACCATTTAAAATTATAAATCAAATTTTGAATTAGAATACCATTTCAGAGAATATTCAGACTGCAAAATAAAAATTATAATACAAATTTCTAAAACAAGTTTTAGACTCGAATGTAAATCAAGATGTGACATACATGCCCCCTAATTACACAGATACCATACTCCGCAAGCAAACTGAAGAAACTCCATACCGATGTTGACAGCTACGACATGGTCGATCTTTTAACCTGTGATGGTAAAAACAACGTGAGCTTCGAAAAGCTCAGTAATACAAACTACCAAGGGATGCTAAAAGCACAAGCAGGTAAGGCAAGCTTAACACTATCATGAAGAACTAGGTAACGATAAGCTCAAATTACGATTCGAGATTTTAGAGGAGCATTATACTAGAAGGTAACAAAGTTGTTCTTTACTAGATCATCCGAACTCAAGATGTGAGTCTAAAGCAGAGATTCAAAAGAGATTCAGATTTCAGAAGTTGAATTAAGGAGTTCAAAGTGGTTCATTAAACGCGAATTTTAAGTTTACTGAGCGTTCAACTTCAATACATTAATTTAGTAGGGTATACGTAAGAAGAGGTCAGAAAGTTTTATTAACTTACTTAACTATCCTCCAACCGAACCCCAAAATACAATTCCCCTAAACTGCATACAGAAGGTCTTACCCTAGGCCTGGGGCGTAGGAGCCTACCTAAGGGGATACCTTAGGTCCAGAAAGACTTACCCTAGGCCCGTGGGCGTAGGAGCTTAGGTACAGAAGGACTTATCAGCGCTGAGCCTACAGATCATCATTCATATCCAGATAATATACCACAGATGATTTAAATTTGTATTCAGAAGACAATATAGCAGAAAATAAATATTAAATCTACTTTTATACCATAAGACATGTATCAAATTTATTATTATTATTATTATTATTGTTTCGTATTCAAATGCCAGATATCAGATATATTTTTCATATCATATGTCAAAATTAGAGAATTTCTTTTCTTTCGTATTGCAGTATCATACTTCTAAATTTTAAGAATATAGACTTGGTTTAGAACAGAAATTATTTACAGATACATGGTACGCGCTTTATGGACGTACTTGATAGATATCAGAAAGATGACATTTGTCAATTTTGGACTGATTTCAGAACGAGGTCCCTACGAATAGGGGAGTTCAATAAGACGGATCGAATCAACATCGGAAGTTGATGCATCAGAATCATCGAAACTGTAGATATAACGTGAGCAGAATTAAATGTTACAACCTGTGAGGGTATTAAGGTCATTTGACCTTCAAGAGGGGTAAACTGGTAATTTGAACCGACAAGGTATAAACGGTGATGTACAGAATTTATGACTTCTAGTTGCTCGTCAAGTTTCCGAGCCCCTTTGAACTAATTGGAACCCATTAACACCGTGTTTAATATCTCACCAGATAGGTACACTTCAACCATTCATTTCTCAGAACTGACTACGGAGCGTAACAACAATAGTTCACATTCACCAATCGCCAACTGAACTTATTCTAGAAATCGAGCATATATTCGGATGGTATTTTCCAAGTATTCAAACATGTGCATTGCACTTGAACTCATTCCAAAACATCGAATGTACCTTATAAGAACAGATCTCTCTTACTATTAGATATGTACTTTCTCTCAATAAACTGTACGCCTTTTTATGGTATTCCATCAATATCCTCTTAGTATCATAAACGATCAACAGACACAGGTCGTATATTACCACTTCTTGTTTGAGCCATTACATGGTTGACCTTATTGGAGTTCTCAATTCCATGTCTTAGAAATATTTTCAATCATTATAATATCCGAGGATATTTCAGACAATTCGATGCTCAAAGGTGTTACGATTGTTCAGAGTCTTTCAGTCCTTCCAACTATTCTTTCATTTAAGTTCTCGAGGGTAAAACCATCATTTTGATCAATTTGGAACTTGCTGTCGAGGTTAGATTATTCTTTTTGTCATTATAGATATTTTGATCAGTTCAGCATTATCAGTATTTCCAAACATTTTAGTCGTTTCAAACGATTCAGCACTTTACGCAACTTTGACTAATTCAAACATACAAATATTTTCTCGCAAATGTCTTTAGAGATTTATTCAATTTCAAATAGAATCTGAGCAATTTACAATCTCAAAGGTGAAGCCTCGTTACGATAACTTCCCAAGCCAGTTCAAGATTTTCACAAGAATTAGTTGATATACCAGATCTAGTGTACATTCTCAGACCATTTTCATTGATAAGGGTATTTTAGTCATTTTCATACATCAGGACATTTTCGTAATTCATTAGCCAACACAATCAGATTTATAGATCAACCGTTTTTGTTAATCGCTTATTGAACTCAGAAATCTTTTCGATTTATCAAACCTCTTAATCGAATATATACCTTGGCCATTAATTTTCTTATTTCTTAATTGATCGACATTAGCGAAATTAATCATATGCTCAATCATGGTTGTGCAAGCATTAACGGAGTACCAACAAGTTTTGAAAGCATGCAGAAGGTAGTAATGTATTACCTTGGCTCCGAGCTACAACGATCGATCTGAGAACGACATTCGAACACCCTTGAACCCAGATTTGACATCCCTCAACAATTTGTATTCCAGGAACTATGAGTACCTTCAATTACACAAATCCCAAGATCAGACCTCATCCACAAAGCACTTAACCAATTAATTAAATACATAAGCACTATCGGGTTCAAGGTCAAATTCGGAGGCCTTCGGGTCAGAATTTTGCAAAACAGGCTTCAAAATTGGACTCGGGATGTCGAAAAACATAAAATAGAGTCTTTTTGAAAATTTTGACTTTTTGGTCAACGGTCAAAGTCAACGCTGACGTCAGCAGGTCAACGGTCAACATGGTCAGAGTCAACGCTGACGTCAGCAGGTCATCGCTAACGTCAGCAGTCAACTGGTAAGGGTCAACTGAGTTGACTCGGGCTGACTCGGACGAGTTGACTCGGGCAAACTCGGACGAGTTGACTCGGCTGACTCGGGTTGACTCGGTTCGAGTTTTCGAACGGGCAGGCGGGTCGGGCAAACGGGTCGGATATGGGCAGAGCGGATCGGGCTTGGTTAACGGGTTATGGGCCGGGTTAACGGGTTATGGGTCGGGTTAACGGGTTATTACCCTAAACAGAGAACGTCGCCGGCAGCGACCGGAATCTCGCCGGAGAATGTCGGAATCGCCCAATTCACCTGCAAAAACGAAAGGTTTCAGCTATATACAACATTACACGAACCAACATGCCAAAAACTCGTCGGAATTTAGCCGGATCTTACCCCAAAATCCAAATCTCGCCGGAAAGTTGCGCTACTCCGACGAGGGGCAAAACGGCGGCAAATCGGAGGTGACTCACATGGGTTTTGTAGATCGGGACGCGAGGAGCTCGACTGTGCCCACGGTGAGGCGAGCCGACGTCGGGAACGGCCGGAAATGAGGAAAATGGCGGCGGCCGAACCTTTAAGCTTCCAGATATGTTTTCTACCGCAAACGGCCGGCCGACGTCGCGCGTGGTTGACGGAAAGCGGTTCAGGGGCTGACGGGGCTCACACCGACGGCGGCGGTGGAGTGCACGGCGGTGTGGTGAGTGAGATCAGACGAGCCGAACGGTGGTGGCTGGGAGAGCAGACTGAGAGAGTTTTAGAATTTCTCGCTCTCTGAATTTTCCATATTCGAAAAAAAAAGGCAGGTGAGGAGTCAGATCGAATTTATTATCTTTGGTAAATCCGTACTAAATGTTTAAGGTTAATTTGTGGTAAAACATAACCAAATTATCACCTTAGCCCAGATGGTTAAAACACTACTTCCTTAGCAGCCAAGGTCTCGGGTTCAAACCTCCTTGGCTGCAAATTCCTCTTTTTTTTTTCTTTTTTTTGCCAAAACTTAGAGTGTTACAATAGAACTTTTACACACTCAACAAAGCGCTTCCGCATCCATCGAAGCCTTGAGGGCTTGTCCGAGCCGTTGTGAGCAAGAGTACTCGCAAGGTGTGGTTAAGGCTGACTTAGGCGCAAGAGTTTGATCAGTTAGCGTCAAAGCGTCTAAGGCCGCACGTGCCCGACGGTGTGAATCTCTAGGGGCATGACAAGTGATATCAGAGCGAGTCGAGGGGGCTTGCGTTCGAGCCTACTTGGTGTTGCAGTCAAGCTAGGCGAGGTTTTGCTTCGAAGTAGTTCGTGGCAAAGAGGTGATCGAGATGGCGAAACAAAGAGATTTGAGAACCTTGAAATGGTCCGAGGTATGAGATACTCTTAGTGAATTTGACGAGAGTATTTCCTCTCTTAATTCTCAAGTAGAAGACTTGGAGAAAGTTTCAATTGTGTTGGAGAAATGGGTTACTAGACTTGATAAATTCGACCAAGGAGCCAAGGAAACCCAAGGCGTTCTAAAATCCCGTCTTGACAAACTGGAGTCCATGGTGGACAAGGTCAAGGACGAGACACATCGCATTCTCAATAAGTTGGAGATGGTTCGAGGAAGCAATGCTTGCGAAGCCGAGACGAAGGCTTTGCGGATCGAGGTGAATGAGCTCAAAGAGAAGCTACTCAGTTGCAAGGCTGCAATGAGTGAGTTGGGTGCGCTCAATACCTTCTTGACGAGACTTAGACTAGGAGCAAAGACTGCTCAGGGGCAAGGTGACGCCCAAGTGGCCCAAGGAGTGGCCGAGTTGCTAACTGTGCATGCGAGAGACAATCCAGCTAGCGGAGAAAAGTCCAAACCCATGACGAGTGACAATGGGAGCGGCGAGGCTAAGTCTGTGCTGAAGAAGAAGGCGAGCGGTAAGATCAAGTGCTACTTCTACGATGGTCCACATCTGATAAGGGGATGTCCCGAGAAGAATCACCTTGTTGCACTCATCATGAAGACCGATGAGCGAGAAAGAGAAGTAGCGAGACTTGGCGCGATTGCATTTGTCAATGAGCCAAGTGAGAGCCAAAGAGCGACTACATCTGTCAAAGTAGCCGAGCCAAGGCCGAGACTCAGGGTGATAGCGAAGAACAAAGTCGTCAAGCCGAGGGTGCAAATTGAGTGCTACCAATGTAAGGGGCCACACAAGTTGCACGATTTCCCAAATCAAGCCAAACAATCCGGGGAAAAGGACAAGGCCAAGGTAACTGTGCCTGAAAGACTTAGCTTGATTGTTGCTGATCCTGCCAAGGTTAATGCGCAAGATGGGATGAGATTGTCCAAAGAGGCCGTCGTTGATGTTCGGCGTAGAAACATCGATGTGAAGACCACACATGGGCAAGGGTCGAAGTAGCTTTTTGAGGATGTTCAGTGTAAAAACATCGCTTTTGAGGCCATTGTAGCGCCGAAGGAACAGTGTACAAGAGGTGTTGGGGATAACACCCAAACGAGTGCCAGGAAATGGTCGAGGGTCAAGACCTACCCGGGGGACATATGTGCCGATAAATGGTCGAGGGGTGGAGCCTGCTCGAGGGACATATCAACCGGAACTACACCACCCATGGGCAAGGTGGGGACTGAGCGAAGGACTTCAAATAGGAAGCACCGACGCAAGAGAAAGCACCGACCTTCGAGGAAGAAGGATCGATGCGTGAATGCACCAAACTTCAAGTCAGAGGGGCGGATGCACCGAGGAGCAACGGACCTTGCGGATAAGGTGCCGATGCGTGCAAAGAACTTCAGTGACGAAGGTTCGATGCAACGGGGGCCAGGCTTCGAGGAGAAAGAAGGGTTGGTCCATTTTAGAGTAAATGCAACCAACAAGAGCGAGGTACATCACGAACTCAATACTTTTGCTTTTGAGTTTGATTCGTCTTCTTCGACGAGTATAGGAGAGGGCTCTTATGGTGGTGATGTAATCGAAGGCGCATTAGCGCGCGACATCACATGGCGGGAAGAGTCAAAGCATGCGGTCTGTATGGGTAGACAACCAAGTTCGAGTCAAGCGTTCCTTATAGGGGGCCAGTCCTTGTGGGAGAACATCGTTGCGAGATCTCGAGTTAGGGGCAAGCCGAGACATCGAGTGGCCACCATGGTGATGTGACAAATAGGGCGAAGGATCGAAGAGTGCCATGGCGGCAAGAGCCAAGGCAAACAGTTCTTATGGGGGAACCACACTCAGCCGAGGCAAGCAGTTGCAGTATCCAAGGGGGGACTACCCAGGATCGTTCTGGTGTAGCGACGAGGGCGTTGCCAAGTTCGGTGGGAGAGAATGTCATGGACCAACTGATTCGGACCGAGGCATTGGTGCAAACACAAGCCCAAGGGGTTGTGCATGGAGCATCGGGCTCGCCAAGACCACCAGACATGGCCCAACACTTGGAGAATGCTAGAGAGCCCGTTCACACCAGCTTTTCAGATAAGGCAAGAGACAACAATTCCATAGGGGAAATCTTGCCATATCAGGTGTGATCGCCTATCAGAGGAAATAAGACTATGACTTGATAATCTTTCCTTAGTTAGGGAATCTTGTATTGATTATGGCTTAATCTTGGCCATCCATGTAATTCGATCTAGACTTTGGTTAGGTGGGAGCTCAACTATAAATAGAGAGCCTCCCACCCTCATTTGTATCCATCTCATTCCATTCATTCTCTCTTGAGAAGATTAAAATAAGCTCTTGGCATTTGCTCTACTTTCTCTCGTCCCTTTTAGTTGTTCTCGAGCTTAGTTCTCTTTTGTTCCTATTGCCTCTCGAGTGGCTAGGAGTAGCCACCTTAGTGCTTAAAGCGCTTCCGCATCCATCGAAGCCTTGAGGGCTTGTCCGAGCCGTTGTGAGCAAGAGTACTTGCAAGGCGTGGTTAAGGTTGACTTAGGCGCAAGAGTTTGATCAGTTAGCGTCAAAGCGTCTAAGGTCGCACGTGCCCGACGATGTGAATCTCTAGGGGCGTGACAATATGCATATTTATATACTTTATATTTTTCATTTCATATTAGCATGGGTAATTTGTTTACATCCATTTTATTTGGCATTTAGTTTAAATTAAGTCTTCGGTGTTCTATTAAGAGTGTCACCCGAGTTTTGGGGTGTCATCTCATTTGGGTACCGTAAGTCACAAAGTTGTTTTATATATCTGAATAACATGACCATGCATACATGCATTACAGAGATTAAATATTAAATTAAATCTAATTTTTATTTTTCTTCGTAAATATGATAAGAATATTTAGGTACTAATTTTGGGCGTGGTGGGTGTGAAGTCTTCCCCACACGTAACCGACTCTCGAACCCGTATTTCTCTGGTTACTTTTCGGTGTCCGATCTACCTAAACCAAGTGATCGTTGACTACTCAATCTTTTATTCTAAAATTCCCCTTAAACCAAAATTTTCCAAGAAAATTGAGAAACATCACAGATTTTTTAGTCGCTACAATAACACACAACTAACCCCTTCATCCACCGAAGTTCTCAATGTGTCTACAAATTGTATATACGAATTTATATGTATATATAGCCCTCTTTCCTCAGGATTCTAGTAAGTGTACTAGAAAAATGACACAACATTTTTCATAGAAGGTGTCTAGTCCTTCTCACTTACGTAGGTTATTTCATCAGGTTTATCTTAATATAAACAACCTTAATCATGGCTATGAAATAATTAAGAGCTTTTACAATAACTCAACCTCAGAATAAATAAGGTGAATTTCTTCAAGTTCATATTAAATGAACCACCCAAACTATAGGATAAGAAATCATTAAGAATAAATACTCAACTTCTTTAGTCGGCAAATTCAATAAGTCATTCTCAAATAGGATCACTCAAACTCTTGAGATTGAATTCATTAAGAGTTTACGAAAACTCATCCTCACTAGCGGCAAGTTCATCTAGTCATTCGCGATAGGACCACCCACTAAATACTGAGTTATTAACTTATTAATAGTATATATTCATCAAAATTTGGTAACTTCATCAAGTCTTTCTCACTAAGACCACCCAAAGCATGGGCTATGAATTTATTAAGAGCAATAAAACTCATCATGTGCATGTAGATTATTCATTATAGGGATAGGTAGGTAGAAATGTACACTATGAGTCTTTCTATGATTTCGTTTGACCACATTGAACTTAGATAACTAAGTTGAGTATCCACCATGAATTACTCAACCAATGGGCTTTAGACTCATTCCCTCGATAAATCTAAAACCAACTTTCAAATTTAACCTTTGGTAAACGGATCAACTAGGTTCCTTTCTGAGTTTAATCATCATTTGAAGATACCCCACATTTCTAATATTTTAAGATATAAATAAATCAATAAGTGTCTTAGACAACGTGTGAACAAATACTAAATCATACTAGAGTAAAGTTTGTTATGAGTTTTAACCATAAAACTATATTTTAACAAACTCAAATATTATTTACGCATGACTATATTGTTAAAGTTATGATAAGTTACTAATCATTGAGATTAGTATGAATAATCTCAAACGATTATGAAATTCCTTATATTTCATCAATAGTCATTTATGATTTTTTTTCTCATTCAAATAGAATTTCAGTTTTCCTAACTCTTCATAAGAAGTGTTTAAAAAAATTATAAAATGTTTATATAGAGTTTTTAACTTTTCCTAACAACATGAAAATTATCTCAAGTTTATTACAATAGATTTTAACATCACTCTTAATATAGACTGTCTCTTTTTTTTTTCCTCTACTTAAGAAAAAACTTAAAGAGATTTGATAGCTAAAAACACCTTTTAGCAGCACTGATGTCTATCATATTTTCATTTATATTAGTAAAAAATTATTGACTTAAAGAGACCTCAAAATAATTTCATCTACTATAACCAAAAAGAATTTATCTTAAGAAGATTATCCAATTGTACTCTAACTTCTGCACTAAGTTAGAGAGTGTTATTTAGTCATAATATTTTATAAATTGGAATGATGAGCATAGTAATGCACCAGTTTGGTTTGAGAAAGAGAGGTGGTGTATAAGGCACACTCAAATACCAATTCTTTCATTGAACCAATTTTAGACATGTACTTTTAAACTATCACACTACTTTTCAATTAGTCATTTATGATTTCTTTCTTTCTTTAAGGCCTCTTAAAGAATTATGTTTGATACTTTTTAGTCACAATAGTATCTTATTAAGCATACTTAAATATAAGGCTCACTATTTAGAAAAATTATTCAATTTAGCCTTAGTCTTTACACTGGTCTAAAACATGCTCACTTAGTTTACAGACTAGCTTAAAGGATCAATATAAATTTATGTATATAAAAACATGAATTAACCTACAACAAGTCTAAATAATCCGACCTCATTGGTAGAACCATAATTTCAAGTAGACTTTGTTCATTTTCACAATGTATGTAAGATTAAACTTTTCATCATGACCTAAAATATTTCCGCGATAGATACTCTATATGAATTAACATCTCTTTAAAAATCCTGTTAATTCTAAAATTAGAGAAAATACCACAATGTTAGCATTTGAAAAATAATTTACTAACAATAATTTTTCTCATAAAGTTCTCAAAATTTAATGATAGTAATAAATTACTTATCTTTAGTAATCCACTTTACCCTCAACTAATAGTGGAATTTGGATCAAGACTTGGGCAGCTTCATTGAAGACTATTTGATTTGGAGAGTTTTCCATTTTAATGTTCTCAACTTCGCATTTCTCCAAAAATTTCAGCTACCATGTTATTTTTATAAAATAAACTTCTCAAAGAAAATAAAATTATTAATATATCAAATATTAACACTAATTAGTGTAATTAAGAACATAACCTTCAATGATATTAATAACTTATGTAACCGATAATCATAGATAGGATTAACAATAGCTTTTATTTTTTTTCACAATAAAACATATTAAGAGCTATCCATTTGAAATCATTTGATAAAAAAAACCATGCATTATTCCATTGAGAAAATTACAAGGATTTAAATAATGTGTGTAAATGATAATCTCTAACAACCCTAGATTTTTCTCTCTAACAATCCTGCGCCGCCCGCAAATTTTTTTAATTTTTCTGCGTTAGCCAGTGATCGGCAATCACCTAGCTATTGGTTGTCGATCGCTAGTGTTTATTAATTTCTTGTTTTTCTCTTTTTATTTGCTAATAAGAATCTCTACATTTATGGCAGGCGTTTTCTCTATCCTTGTGACACGTGTTTTTCTCTGTCCTTGTGACATGTTTTCTTTGTTTTGTGGTTTTGTTTCATCTGTCCTTGTGGCATGATTCAGCATACCCTAGCGGTCGATCGTTGCTCGCATAGAGTTTTTTAATCAATGCTAGTTCATGATTATGATTTTGTCGGTGGTCACGCAAAGGTAGATCCCCACTTGGTTGATGGTTGTTTGTCGATGTAATCAGTCCTGGGTAGCGGAACATTTTGCATGAATTGTGATGGCATGTTTATCTCTATAGAAGTTTTTTACTTTTCTTTGTTTTTCGGTTGTAAAAAATTTGGGTATATTAGTCATATTATTTTTCTTCCTAAATGTATTGTAATTGTAATATCTTCTATAATTATAATAAAAATTTAGTGGTGATATTAAAAAAATAATACTTATAAATTTGAGCTTACTAACATCTCAAGCATGCATCATTTCAAAAGTATACATTATTTAAAGCTTTGAAAGAAAAGCCTTAAAATGCTTTAAACTATAACATCTTGACTATTGAAAGCCATCCCCCAAACAATTTTCTAACATCATAGAAACGTTTCACCAAACCCATAATAACAACTTTAATAAACTATTTTCATTCACATAAATGGTAAAACGTTGTTATTAATAATATAAATATTGCCTTAAATTTTTATATACTAAGCATTTGCACATAAATCATTATGGCTAAACGTTTTTCCACTAAATGTTAATAATAAATTTTATTAAATGGTTTAGCCATGTTAAACGTTTTAAATGTTTTCTCATCATTATTATATTAAGGATAAATATTCTATACACAGGCGGTGAAAACTGAAAATTTTCACAAGCGTCTTAGTTTTAAGGTATAGGGAGTTAGTTTAGGGTATAGGATTTAGGGGTTTAGGTTTAAATTATAACCCTAAACCTTAAATTTAAACAACTATCTCTAAATTCTAACCATATTACCCTAAAAACTAAATCCTCACCATATTACCCTAAAAACTAAATCCTAAATTATAACTCTAAACCTTAAATTGAAATAACTATCTCTAAATTCTAAACTCCTACACCTAAACCCCTAAACCATATACCCTAAACTAACTCCTTATACCCTAAAACTAAGGCGCTTGGTTTCCACCGGATATTAATCCTTATATTAAACGATATGCAGATTTCATTTAATCAGTCTTTTGTATCAGCGCTAATAACTATGAGAATTACTGTAGTGCTGTATCACACTAACTCATAAACATAATAGTACAACGTGGAGAGAAAACAAACCCTTGCTGCAGTACCGACCATTGTCATTTTACTGAACTCCAATCATAAGGTCGAATTGCTAACATAGTTAATGTTTGAACAACAGTGTAAGAATTCGTTTCTATATTGTTGAAAGAATAGACTGCTCCTGTAAATTCTAGAGTAATAAAATTCAATAAATCTAAAATTTAAATTTTAACATCTACAACCACTTTCTCATAATCATAGTTCAAGCTTTTTTGGGGGAATGATAGAATCTAATGAATTGTAGGTATACAAAAACATGGTGGTAGACTTCCATAGATGCCACCTTTCTTCAAAGGCAAGAAAACAAGTTCCTGCTCTGCTGCCGTACCCTGTCTGTGCAGTACATCTCAAATTTGACAGTAAATACGTGCCACCACACCACACCATTATGACTAGTTCAATGTTACATTCTCTAGTAATATACACAGTATCGAGAGAATAAGGAAAAGCGCATGGCGGTGGCATTGTTACAATGTCATGTGATACGAATGTAATAGTGGTACATGCGCATCCCAGGAACCCTTATGGCAGGTCTTATAATTTAAGACCTTGCAACATACCAAAAATGTGGGTTTCACTTATTCCACTATCACTTGCTGATCCACCTTCGTTTTCGGGCTGGTCTCTCTGGTTTAACCTCCGACTCTGCAGGAGTTTCGTTCTTGGCGGAAGGCAGTGCCTCGCTCTCCATCTTCTTTATTGCCACAGCATCTTTTTCCTTGGGCATCGGAAGTTTGAACCTCTCGCTTCGCTTCTTCAGCTTCTCGACAGTGTCAAGATGCCGATCCTCTGATGGCCCTGTATCAGCATCCCTGGTCTCTGGCTCAGCAACAGTTTTATCGTCAGACGGAGCGTGATGGTTCTCAGCAGGCTCAACTGATGTGCCAGGTCCATCTGGAATTTTGTTAGATTCTGAAGCTTCCACATTATTGATCTTCTCAAACTTTGATGAAGCTGATGACTTGCTGTTGATACTGTAATCCCTCTCCTTATGGCTTGTCCAACGTTCCATTTTGGAGCACCCCCGTTTCGACGCTTGCTGTTCATCATCTGAAGCATCTTCCCTATATTTTCTGGAAGACTTATTATGAACTGGATTCTCATTCTTCTCATCACTTTTCAAGACCTAACCAAGGCAAAAGATAACAGCAATAATGACACAAAACAATGATACTGGTTATAAAAATAAAACCGAAGTTAATAGATGAGTCAATGCAGCATAACAATTCCATCATTTAATTAAGAAAGGATGCCACAGTTAACAACTTACTAAAATTGCAATTTATGATGCAAAGGAGAAATCTAGACACCAAAGTGCTAAGCATAGGTGTTAAGCTCAAATCCAACTTTTCTTCATGTTCAATCTAGAACATGTCATCTGAAATTGAGCTTACTGTCAACGGTAAATTACCATTTTCTTTCAAAAGTGAAGCTTTTACATGTTAAAATAAGAGTAACTTTGTTTGCAAAGTTAAAGAAGATTTACCGAGGAATCCCTCCCCTCCAAATCCTTCCCTCAATCCAAACAAAGCCTTAATGCAAATATATACAATATTAAATTCATAGCCAAACAGCAGGACCACAGAATTCAATTTGCAAGCTTCGACAACAAAGATGATGACAAAAAAAATACTACGGTAAAGAAAAGTTGCTAATCAATGAACAGAAAAATTCACGTCCAAGGTGCCAAGCTTTGTAAATAGCAATAAATTATACACATTGCTTGCTGAAACTGCTGCCCAAACCGATTAAATGATCAGAGAAATTCAGATGGAATGGGGAATGGTGTGTTCTTGTTGGGGCAATATAGAAAGGGAAAAGGTACAAAATTTGAAGGGGGGGGGGGGGGGGGGGGGGCAACTGCACCGTAAATGATCCCTACCTTAATGGCAAATCATATTCCTGAATCCTGGCAAAAAGATTCATGACTTGAGTGGTTTTAAATTACTCTCGATCTAAATGTGTGTGCATGCATGTATGTATCTATTTAAGGATTTTTTAAGACATTGTGATCAAGTAATTAAAACCAGAATCTCTAATTTTGAAGAAACTGCATCAAATTCAATAGAAGATTATCTTTATATAAGTAATGCACATGTATTGGCTCATTTCAAGAAAATTGCTGTGTTATTTTTCTCTTTATTACTAAAGAAACATTATGTCCTAGAGTCTACAAAACATACCGTTTCATTGTAGTGACCACTTAAATCTTCTTGATTTCTCTTGGCAGAACCCAAACTGATCGGATCTCCACCTTCAGATTCTCTATTCTTCCTAGTGTTTTCTTTATGTTTCTTCTCATGCCCCCTTTGGCTATCTGAAGCATTGACAGCATGCTCACTCCGGATGCTTGTCCTTTCCTGCCTGGATTTTCTCTCATCATTGCTAAATTGGTGTCCCCGTGCATGCGAATCTTCGCGCCCTCTATGGCGTGAGAAACTTTCATCATCATTCCGATCCCTTCTTTTCACCTGTTCACTGTTGCGTACTGTCTCTTTGAGTTGGTATTCCTTTTCAGAAACTTTATGTTCATCTTTTGTCCTAGAGCGGCCAATCCATGCTTTTTCTTCTGAACCACGTCCACTCCTTGCAATGCCTCGACCTTCTTCTCTCTCTCGTTTCGATAAACTTTCCTCATGGGATTGCTTTGGTCTATGCCATTCATCTCTATCCCGCTGTTTCTCAGAAACTCTCTCTCTCTGCAACCAAACCTCATCCTTGTCCCGAACGGATTGAAAATCAAAATTGCCTCGAATTCTTTGTTGCTCAGCTCTCTTACGTGGGTCTAAAGTTTCATCCCTTTCTCGCTTTCTGCGACTGCTGCTGGATTCTCTGTTGCCATGCAAGATCAACTCTTTGTCTGCATTATCCCTCCTCAGATAGTCCTCGTCTTTCCTCCTTTTGCTGTGGTAATCATCTGCTATTTCGTATCTACTCTTCAAATTATCATCTCTTTCTCTATGTCTAGCGCTGACATCCTTATCATGACGAGCTTTATAAATGCCATTATCCAACTGTTTTCTAGAAGGTGGATAATCATCTTTATCACTCCTCTCACTTTCATGAACCTTACCCTTGTTCCTAGAGCCCATTTCATCATCAGGCTCTCTCTTCCTAAAGTCCTCAGTTCTACTTTTTCTGCTATAAAAAACATCTTCTCTCTGTTGCCATGCAACATCAAGATTATCTCTCTCCCTTTGCCTATCAAAACCCTCCATTTTGATGTGCGAATTATGTGATGAGCCAGCATCGAAGTCTCTAAGAGGATAAGAACCTTCTCTTGGTTTACTTACAATTTGGCTTCTTTCAATCCCACGTCTTGCATCACGATCTTTACGAAGTAAATTCTGATCATGTTCATCAAGGTGGTTCTTGACAATTGGAATTCGAGAAGAACGTCCGCCTTGAACAACTTCATCATCAGCACCGTCTCGCCGCTTTTGATAATCTCTGCTGCTGCCAGATCTTGCTTCACTGTTCTCACTAATTCTTGCAGCCATAGAATCCTCACCACCTTCATATTCTTGAAGCTTCTGTCGCTCTACTTGAGAACTTAAATTTTCATTAAGTGGATTCTCATCACTATGGGTGTCATTTATCAGCACATCCTTTTCTCTGACAGGGCTTCTATCTGCCAACTCAAGATCATCATCACCCGTGCCCTGCACACTTGTCTCCCTGGCATCTCTAACCTGGTGAGGAGATTTCCGATCCATGCTTTCAACAGATTCTTCCTCATAAGAATGAGTATCACTTGACTTATCCTGTTTACCTGGAATAGGTGTCGTGTGAGGGGATCTCTCGCGTGCTCTTCCCTGTCTATGCCTGCATAAAGCAGAGGGTCAGTGGCACTTATTCATGCATTTCTAGTAATACCACCTAAACAACAAACTAAGACTTCAAGCTAATGAAAAACCATAAAAGTAATCAAAAACAATGAAGAAATCCTTGCTCAAAGTTACAAGCAGCCTTTCACACCAACTTCTATCTCTCTCTTCCAAAGAATGAAATGGATTATGAAAGCAAGTTATTTATTTCCCATGACAGCACAACATTCTAGAAAGTTACACATCTGCTTAAAGACTGCCACTGCTAAAAATAAGTCAAAGGCATAAGTATCTCTATTAGTTACTTGAACATACGGAGTACAAGGAACATAGGACAACATTGATCGCTCAATGATTATAACTACTACCAACTTCATTAGTTTTCACTATCCTACAGATAAATAAATAACTACCACGTCATCATTTTTTATGACTCCCAACATCCATCAAGTTCGTTCATAGCTTCTCGGGGCAGACAAAAGCAGGTTTACCCGTATTTAACAATTAACATAGCAATTAATGCATCTATTTCACTATAATGGATGATCAGTTTATCCAAACTACATCTTGCTCATATTTTCCCACATGAAAGATGTAAATGGAGAAGTAAACAAATTAGAAGTTAGAACAAAACCAGAAATAATCAAATGAAGGGCTGCCAGATGCTTCACCATGCCACATATAACATTATAGAATCACTGAACATAGACGATACTATTAAGCAAACAGACATGACAATAAATTAGTTAAATAATAATACCTCTTGTCATGAGGGCTGCCAAAGTTCCCATTATGATACATAGGACTCTGACTCCTAGATCCAGGACCATAAGAACGTGATCCTTCGGCAGAGAAGGGCAAAATCCCATCATCTTCAGGCACATTATTCTGAGCAGAACTCATTGCCCTTTCAACTAGCTCCCTCTTTCGACTACTATAAGCATTTGGAAAAGCATCCACATATTCAGTATCTTCATGCGCGAGATCGGTTTCAGATGCAAGATCTCCCCTTTTATCCTCCCTTGGCAGATCATTCTCTGTTCGGTCTTCAACAGCATTGCCTGTGGAGGAATCATCATCTAGAGTATCTTGACAAACAATCTGTTTACACAAATAAGAGTTAAACCAATTTTGCATAAGCAGCAGATAGATACTAAACAAGACTTGGGCTAAGTGCAATTGAAACAAGGTTTCACTGCTAACCTCAATAATTGCATCTGAATCACGCATACGAGGTGGTCGAGTATCGATGGAGGGGAGACGTTCCCCAGAACCTCCCTCAACCTGTATTGCTCTCCCAGTTGGCTGGTACAGTAAGTAAAAAATGTAAGTTATCGAACAGATAATACATGGAATAGTTCATTGCACGCATAGTAAGGTAGTTAATATTGGACAGCAATGGAAGAGAAGCTACAGGCACAAATCAAGCACATATCATAAGAGCCAAGAGTACAAGATACGTATTTACAGAGAAAATATAAGTATGGTTGAAGAATCCACATCTAGAAGATGACTTTCATAATTATAAGGCATGCACTCAAAAGCCAGAAAATGAAGCTTACTAGAGGAGGTCGCACGCAAGCAGTTCCTTTTGTCAACTCATTTCTTCCACCATTTGACTTTGCAAAATTAACAGCATCAGCGGGAATCTCTTGCCCAGTGGCTGCTGCCAATTCTGGAGGCAAATCTGGATCATAGTCCTAGAAGAAACCAAGACAAATATACCCTTTATAGCAATTGCAGAAAAGCACAAAACATGACATCAATACACGTACTCAACTGTTGAAGGAAAACAATTTTTCAGATATGCACAAGCGAGCACTTAATTACCTGCTCTGTTCTCCCACTTTCATATACACGAATTTTGCTTTGCATGGTTGTCTCCAAGCGACGTTGTTCCTACAAGATTTTAACATTCAACCTTCCAACACCTTTCAAAAAACATTCAACCTTCCAAGATCTTAGTTCACACAAGAATGAAATAAGGAAGCAATTAAGTATATAATTACCAGTTGTTTGCAATAATCTTTCCAGCTCTCCTCATTCAGACCAAAGTTGAAGAAGTCCGAAAGATCAACACCGGGATAGTTCCATGGCTTTTCCTCAAAACTATCAATGTCCACTTCAAATATAGTCCTGGATTCAGAGGGGTAAATAAAAATTAGTTGGGCAAAAACAAACAACAAAATTAAGAGTTTGCACATGATATTTGTAAAACAAACACAACAAATTATGCCAGAAGCCAAAAGTCATCTTGCAATAAGCAATTTGCCTCTATATTAAGCTTCTACGAGTGAAAATTAAATAAATCTAGTATACCATGCAAAAAAATCACACTATCAACTAATGATAAATAATTACATAATTATAGAAAATTGAGCAATTACTTGTGCGAAGGAAGCGTGAAATCCAATCCACCACCAAAACCTCGCCCCATATTGTTACCCCAACCAGGCATTCCAAAATTAGGATGGAAACCTTTTTGCATGGAAGGACCAGCTTTCAGTCCAGGTGGTCTCCAATCACCTCTACCCCGACCAACCATAGCACCCATGACTGGACGAACCTGAGCTGGAGCACCTCCCAGACCACCTGCAGTGGCTCCAGGCATTGGTGCTGCACCAGGTCTTACATACTGCATGAAGCAGAAAATAGATAACGTCATTAATAAGAAACCAAAGTGAAAACGGCATAAGCTCATAAAAAAAGAAATTGGATGTTTATCCAACAGTGCACTTTTTTGGTTCAGCTATAAAAATTACAACATACAACATATGATCAGAACCTTGACATAGATGCAATAAACTTTCCATGTGATACCACAATGTAAAAGAGTGCTAAATCAAAAATCTCTTTATAGCAAGCACAAAGACAATATAAAAATCGGAAAACAAGGACACATACACGTGCAACCAAAATGTCCATTATACAATAAGAATCTCGAGCCGTAAATAACTTAACCTCTATGACCAATGACAAAGGTTAAGTAAACCAATCAACTGCTATTTGAAAATGGTTTGGAAAAAGCATGAAGGGAAGAGCTTTCATCAAAGGTTCACACTTGTTCTCACTTACATTTCAAGAAATAGAAACATCACACCTTTAACTATAATGTTCCTACTTTCTATAGTTACATCTCTTTTACCAATAGGCTGTTTAGCAGAAACATCTAGATTTGCTTTAGAGCAAAAATTACTCGACAAAAAAATAACTATTAGTTCTGAACATAATTGTTCATTTTCGACAGCTACTACCGAGAATTATTGGTGTACGAGACAAGAAATATCAACAGATACATCTTCACATATTACGCCCCGGAACATTCAAAAATCAAAACTTATGACACGCCATTTTTTTAAGTTGTTGGTTCAAGATTAGGATCAGGGAATGCTGAATCAAATCACCCTTTCTTACAAGTAAGTGTTGCATTAGTCAACAATTCAAGGAAAATTTGATTCTTGAATCATGTGAGATTTGGAGCAAAGCAATCTTCAAGTTAATATTGATAGATATACTTCCAAGCCTACCACAAAGTGCCGTAATAGGCTCGCCAAAAGTCTTGCGGGTTTAGTTCAAGGATAAACATTATGATTTCCGACTATTATGATCTTCAATATTCAAACATAATATCAAAGGAAAAGAAATCAAAATATAATTTCCACTCAAATTTTGCCACTTCCCACAATTTTTCTTTAAAAATACAACTTTTATTTATCATTCCTTCTGTACAGAGTTTGCAAAACCAATAACTAAAGTAAAAACATAAACATTCATCAAAATATCGGGGCATAAGACAAACAAAAACCCCAACTTTTGTCTAAACATTTCCTGAATTCTATATTGCTTAATTCAACAACAGCATCAACATGATAACACACTGACCTTAAACTGAGAATGAAACGGATGGAACACGTGATTGCTGTACCCAATTTTTGGTGCAACCATGCTCCCTCCACTGCTGCCAGCAGTGCCAACCTTCCCTACTTCCCCCCCTTCTTTCCCTTCCCCATCCGCCGCCTGCCCTCCTCCTTCACCCCAATCCTGTTCCTCCATCCCTTGGTTTGCATCTCCATCAGCCACTATCACAAGTGGGTCCCCATCTTCGTCATCTTCCTCCATCATTCCTCCTCTCTCCATAGCCATCGGCCCGTGGTTGTTGTCGTTCAACACTATCTGCAGATCATCTTCACTGTCACTATCCCAATCATCCCCTTCTCCTTCCCCTCCGGCTTCCCCTTTCCCGCCGCCTTCAATTCGATTATCGCCACCACCATCGTTCCTCCCGAAATCTCCCTGGCGAACCGAATCGGTTAAACCCGGAATTATCGGGTCATCCGAGCCGGAACCCTCGATTGCTTTACTACCCCCTTCTTCAATATCAAATAAAACATCATTTACATCAGCAGAATCTTGTTTAGAATCCAAAACCATCGGTTCGGGAGTTAAATCCTGGCGGTTAGGGATCGGACCCATAGTTGCTACCGGTGCAGCGGGAGGATTAAACTTAAACGACGCAAGGGTTTGAACATCAGGGATTGAAACCGGTGCTCTGAGGAGGGTATTGTCGTCATCTTGGGGTTGAAGATTGGAATCAATCGGACGGGGGAGATGGGGGGTCGTAGGAGGCTGAGAAGGCGGCGGAGCAGCGGATGAAGAGAAAGGCTTGAGAACGTCGGTGTAAAGATCTCCGAACTCATCGTCATCTTCCATGGGAAATCCTTGACAGAAGAAGCAATAAGAGAAGGGCGAGACGGGAAAAACAAAGGGAGAGTTAGGGGAAAGGGTTTTGATTTTCTATGATCTATTCTTTAGACATTATTATTAGTTTAGGAGTAGGGTGAAGAGAGACATGCATTTTTTACCAATATATATAATTTTAAGGCTTAATTAAAAATAATAATTTAAATTACACAATCTTTATTTTTATATATTTTTTTAAAATATATATATTGAATATTTCAAAGATGGTGAAATCTTGGGTGATCCATCCAAGGGGGTAACCACTCGTTCTTCTCTTAAATTAATGAACCATGTTGCATTTATCTCATGCATAGAGCCTAAAAACATAAAAGAAGCATTGAAAGATGACTTTTGGATTATGGCTATGCAAGAAGAGTTAAATCAATTTGAGAGAAGTAATGTATGGACATTAGTTGATAGGCCTAGTAATCAATCTACAATAGGAACTAAATGGGTCTTTAGGAACAAACTAGATGAGAGTGGTAACATTGTGAGAAATAAAGCTAGACTTGTAGCACAAGGTTACACTCAAGAAGAGGGAATAGATTTTGATGAAACCTATGCACCCGTAGCTAGAATGGAAGTCATTAGGATGTTGCTTGCATATGCATGTTATCATAATTTCAAGCTTTTTCAAATGGATGTTAAAAGCGCATTTTTAAATGGTTTTATAAATGAAGAAGTGTATGTGGAACAACCACCGGGTTTTGAAGATTCAAAATTTCCAAATCATGTTTTCAAACTTACCAAAGCTCTTTATGGTTTAAAACAAGCTCCTAGAGCTTGGTATGAAAGGCTTTCAAACTTTTTAATTGAAAAAGGTTTTGAAAAAGGTAAGGTGGACACTACACTTTTCATAAAAATGTATAAAAATGACATTTTAGTAGTTCAAATTTATGTTGATGATATAATTTTTGGTTCTACTAATGAATGTCATTGTCAAGAGTTTGCTAAGCTAATGCAAGGTGAATTTGAGATGAGCATGATGGGGGAGCTCTCATTCTTTTTGGGACTCCAAATCAAGCAAAAGAAGGATGGCACCTTCATCAACCAAGCAAAATACATAAAGGATATGCTCAAGAAGTTTGGCTTGGAGAATGCAAAGCCTCAAGCCACTCCTATGAGCTCATCTACAAAGCTTGACAAAGATGAAGGAGGTAAGTGTGTTGACTCTAAACTTTATCGTTCTATGATTGGATCCTTGCTTTACCTTACCGCAAGTAGACCGGATATCTTGTTTAGTGTTTGCTTGTGTGCTAGGTTTCAAGCTAGTCCTAGAGAGTCTCACCTTATAGCCGTTAAGAGAATCTTTAGATACCTTAGAGACACTCCTTGTTTAGGCCTTTGGTATCCTAGAGACTCTACCTTCAACCTACATGCTTATTCGGATGCGGACTATGGGGGTTGCAAAATTGATAGGAAAAGTACTTCGGGAACTTGCCAATTCTTAGGTAGTATGCTCATATCTTGGTTCTCTAAGAAACAAAATAGTGTAGCCTTATCTACCACCGAAGCCGAGTACATATCCTTAGGGAGTTGTTGTGCTCAAGTCCTTTGGATGAAGCAACAACTCTTAGATTATGGAATTAAAGTTGGAACCATACCCCTAAAATGTGACAACACTAGTGCAATATGCTTAACTAAAAATCCCATCCAACACTCTAGAACCAAACATATAGAAATAAGGCATCATTTCATTAGAGATCATGTCCTTAAGGAAGATGTGGTTATAGAGTATGTAGACACCTTGAATCAATTAGCGGACATTTTTACAAAACCTTTAGACAAAGAGCGTTTTTGGTCCCTTAGGAGAGAGTTAGGTCTAGCTAGCCTATCTTGACCTTTTAGGACCTCTTTTGTGCTTAAATATGCTTGATTTTGTGAAATGCCATGTTGATGTGTTTAAACTCCTAATTTCATCCATGCTTATAGTTAGGGGGAGTATGCTTCTGTTAAAACATGCTTAGAACTATTCATTCATCATTTGCATACTTTTAGGAGGTGTTAAGTTCGAGCCTTTGGTTGTTCTTAGAACCAAATAGGTCATTCTGGGCATATGGTATCGATACGGCTATACGCGTATCGATACGTGTTCTTCATTTTGTTTCCCAGAATTCTCCTCGCTTCATATGGTATCGATACGGCTATACGCGTATCGATACGTGTTCTTCATCTTGTTTCCCAGATTTTTTTTTTCTCGCTTCACAGGTATCGATACGCTTTTAAGTGTATCGATACAGGTCGTTTCGATACGGGCCCCACCGTTTCGATACGACTTTCCAACGGGCATTTTTGAGAAAAGACAATTCTATCCCCATATCGATACCCCTTTTGGAGTATCGATACCCTATCGCGCAGATGGCATTAAATCTGTTTTAAATGAGATCTAATTTTACCAAAATTAAAACTCTTTAACCCTAACAAACCCTAGCCGTTTTTGGCTATAAAAAGGCCCTTCCTCCTTCATATTTTCCACACTACAACTCAATTCTAAAAGAATTCTTGCATCAAGAAAAGTTTTGTGCTCTCTCTCAAGGTTTTCTTCAATCCTTAAAGTTTCCTTCAAGGTAATCTCTTCTTTTAATTCTCTTTTGTTTTTTTAATCTCTTTGTTTTTCAAAATTTTTTAAAATCTTTTTACCTTGATTTCTACTCAAATTGAAGAAACCTTCTTTAATTTTTTTCTTTTAGATTATGGCACCTAAAGAACATTCGAGGAAGCGACCGAGGATTACTCTTGCCGGTGAATCATCAACTCCCGGAATGGTTGCACGCCCGGATTATGTTACAATTTATAACCAATCCTTTGAAACTTCCGCGGGTCTTCCCTATTTTCGCCAATTTGAGAACTACAAAATTCGTGCGGAAAGGATCGTCTCCATTCCTTTTCTCGACTCCGAGCGCTTCAAGTTTGAATATCTTCCATTGCTTCGCACTTGGAAATTCATGGAGTTTCTTTCTATCCCCGGTATTTACTATCGTCTTTTGGTTTTAATTTTCTATTCTAATGCCAAAATTATTTCTCGAAATGGGGAAATTGTTGCCATCCGCTCTTATCTCATGGGGAAGCAAATCGTTCTCGATGTCAAAGGGATTTGTGAGGTTTTTAAGTTAGAGGATGTGGGCTTAAATGATGAGAATGCCTTGGGCCATGTTCTCAGTGGTTCCGTAACCGTCCTCAATGCTCACGATCGAATCCTACATTTGATGGTGTCTTGGTGGTTACGTCCCTCCGGTGGCAAATACTCTACCATCCGTCAAGTGGATGATTTTTGGATCCGTTGTTTCCGTCAACGAAAGCGCCCAAACCTAGCTCGGATCATGTTCGATGAGATCGCCTATCATGTTCAAAATCGCCAAACCCCTCTCATCTCATCCTTTATTTACGGTACGGCTTTAAGTTACTATTTTACCAAAAAGGATATTGATTGCTCATTTGATCTTGCATCTACTCTCACCGATCCTATTGATGAGCGATCCCTTGCTCGGGGAAAGTTCCATTACTTTAATGGAAGTTGGTTACGTCTTTCCGATCTTCCACCCGAGGCCGCAGCCGCATTGGAACAACCACAAGCTCCTCAAGCTCCTCCGGATCCTCAAGTCCCACAGCCCAATTTGGATGCTCTCATGACATATCTCAATGAGCAATTTACCGGGCTACGCACGGACTTGAACACTCGTCTAACCTCCATGGAAACCACCTTCGATACAAGGATGACGGGTATGGAGAATCGCCTTACATCTCTTGAAAGCGAGCACAATTCCTTGAATATTTCCGTTGCCGCTTTCCATGATGAATGGCGTAATAGCATGCGGAACAATGAGCCTATGGTCGATGATGATGAAGATGATGAAGACGACGAAGACAATGCCTAGACATCTCTTCTTGCATATCATTCATAATCATCTAGGATTTTCTATTTTTATGCACCTATGTTTCTATTTTTAGGACTAAGTTTGTTTTAGGATTAAAAACCTATGCTTTGATTTCTTGTTTGCTTTTGTTTGGATTTTCTTATGCTATGATGAATAAAATTATGTTGCTTCTTATTATTATACCTTTGATTTCATTATGCACTTTATTGTCTCTATGCATTTTTGATCTAACAAAAAGGGGGAGAAGAAACTTGCTCACATCTTTAAAATATTTTGATTTTAACTCAAAGGTTACCAAGCTTATATTAAGGGGGAGTTACTTTGTAAAGGTTATTCAAAAGTGTCAAAATTTTAAGTTTTGGTTTTGTTATATCAAAAAGGGGGAGATTGTAAAACCTATGTTTGATTTTGATATAACTAGATCTTTAAGGATCAATTTGAAAAACTTAAAATTGCTTTTACAAGTCTCTTAACAAGTTTTGAAACACCAACACTTTAAAACTGATTTGTAAAACTCAAACTCAAAATATTTTCTAAGTGTTCCAAGCTAAACTTATAGAAAATCGTCAACGAGTATCGATACCCATTGAGGAGTATCGATACCTTTTTGCCAAAATTGGCTACTGTCGAAACACGTATCGATACGGCAAACCCTCGTATCGATACGCCCTGTGTTAAATTTCAAAGAGTTTGAAAGAGAGTATCGATACGGTAACACCAGTATCGATACTGGTTTAAAGAATTTTAAAGCATTTAAATCGGTTTAAAAATATGACCGTTGGTGTCAGTTGGTTGGTAACCAAATTTTAAAATGCCGTTGACCGGTATCGATACGCCTAACCCCCGTATCGATACTACTTTTAACAGTGAGCTAAGTTCAGAAAAAGGTATCGATACGGCCTTGCCGTTTCGATACCCAGTACCGATACGCTTACGTGCGTATCGATACGCCCTATTAAATGCATACAACGGCTCTTTCTTTTCTGAGACAGGTATCGATACCCATACCCGAGTACCGATACTCGTAGCTGGAGAGGTGCATTTATGGTGGTAAGAGAGGGTTCCAACGGCTCCATTTACTTCTCCAACCACTCAAACGGCTAGAAATCAATGAGAAGGTATAAAAGGGACATCCAAAAGCATCAGCAACAACTATTGAACTTCAAGCAAACATCCAAACATCAAATTCAAGCATTAGAGCAAAAATCCCAAATTTGTGTAAAATCCCAATTTGTGGTCTTCATTCATATTTTGTAAAATTGGGTTGAGTGCTTGTATTGGGGCTAACATTTGTATTGAGAGATACCTAATTAGCCTACAAATTCCTTTGTTCTCTTGTGTGAGGGTTGGGTTGATTTTTGGGTAGAAAAATCAACCGATATTGTAAAAGGTTGCCTCCTTGTCCTAGAAAAGGGGAAGATCAATTTAGTGAAATTGTTGCAAATCCTTAGTGAGACTAAGGTAGTGGATGTAGAGTTCATTTGGAACTTGAACCACTCTAAATTCCTTGTCCTTCAATTTTAATTTGCCAATTTCCACTACAATCCTTCAAATTTCCAATTCACCCCCCCTCTTGGTAAATATCGCTCTTTCGATCCACTCAACAATTCCATCTCCTCAACCATTGCAGTCATCCATTTGCTTTTCTCCGGACTAGAGATAGCCCCTTGAAAAGTATCCGGATCTTCACTACTAATGTGAAGTGCAAAAGACACCATATCTTCAAAACCCAATATGCATGGGGCCTTTACATTGGCGCGTCTCTCTCTATCTCTGGCTAAATTATAATTCTGCAACGAAACTGTATTAGAGTCACCAGAAGTTGAATTCGAACTTTCACCTTTCTCAGCTGTTAGTTCTTTCTCAACTACTCTTGGATACTGTTCGAAATCCACCAGCACCTTGTCTCGGTTCTGTTGCAACATGAATTGCTCGTCAAAAATTGCATCTCTATTAATCATTGTTTTCCTTGCAACTGGATCCCAAAACTTGTATCCTTTGACATCTTTCTTGTAGCAAAAAAAGATGCACTTCTTCAATTTTGCATCAAGTTTTGATCTCTCATCACCAGGTACATGCACATAAGCAGGACAACCAAAAATTCGTAAGTGTGAAAAATCAACCACATTTCCTGTCTATACCTCTTCTGCAACTTTTCCACCCAAAGATGCCCATGATGACCTGTTGATGAGATAGCATATCATACTCATAGCCTCTGTCCAGAAGTTTTTAGGAAGCCTTGCATTTAGTCTCAAGCACCGAGTCCGCTTAGCTAATGACATGTTCATCCTTTCAGCAACACCATTTTGTTGTGGCGTCTTTCGTACTGAAAAATGTCTTTAAATCCCATGATCCTCACAGAACTTCAAAAACTGCGAATCTGTGTATTATGTGCCATTATCATACCATAAATACTTGATCTTTCTACTCGTTTGGTTCTCCACCCCAGCTTTCCACACCTTAAATTTGGAAAAGACTTCAGATTTTTGTTTCAAAAAATACACCCAAACTTTCTTAGAAAAATCCTCAATAAAAGTAACATAATACACAGATCCACCCAATGATGATTCTCTGGTAGGCCCTCATACATCAAAATGCACATAATCAAGAATCCTTTCAGTTATGTGCTTTCTAGTCGTGAAACTGACTTTAGTCTGTTTACCAAGAACACAAAATTCACAAAAATCGAGCTTGCAACTTTTGACACCATGCAACAAATTTCTTTTAAGCAATGCAACCATTTCACGTTCACTAAGATGACCAAGACGCATATGCCACAATTTTGTATTATCATCATATGACTCAACAGAATGAGCTCCACCTACAACTGTACTCCCTAACAGTTTATAGATATTCCCTTCAGTTATCTTTTCTTTCATCACAGTCAATGCAGCTTTAACAATCCTAATGGTTTTTCTATCCTCATCAGCTTTAGGAATTAAACCATTCTTATGCAAATTGCATAAAGAAATTAGATTCTTTTTCAAATCTGGTATATGCCTAACATCGCGTAATGTTCTAACAGTACCATCATACATCTTAATTCTGACTTCACCAATACTGAAAATATTCCAACATCTATCATCACTTAAATAGATAGAACCAGAATTAGCAGACATATAGGTAGAAAACCACTCTCTGTTAGGTGTTATATGATAAGAGCATCATGAATCAAGAATCCAAGTTGTTTTGCACTGCCATGATCTGTTGCCTCGGCGGGTAATGGCAGATTGAGGCTGCGGAAACTTTCGATGCCATGGTGGAACTCTGCGCTTGCAACTTTCGTTGTCCCGGCAGGTGAGATAGAGAGAAGTTACGACGACAAGTCTGGCAAATACTCCAAGTTTGGCGAAGCAATTCTGAAGTGATCCTTCCTATGTCTAGGCAAGGATTCTGTCACTACGTGATGTGGGCAATACCTAGCAATCTCAGTGTAAACCTAACACAGGCAGTCGAAGTTTGGTTGCTCTTTTTAGCCGCTAAAATTCTAACTTATGTCTAAGCCAAATTAGTCAACACCTCGACATGATGAGACCGTGCTTAATTCTTTCGTGAGTTTGACACTCTCGTCCCCGACAAATGGATTTCTTCAACTGGACTTTTGGAATTAATTGAAGAGGTGAAGTATATGAATTAAGAAAACTTGAGAGTATTTTATTGCAAAAACAAAACTTGAAACCTAAACAACCATTCTCACAACTAATTACAACATAACCCCAAACCCAAGAGAAGCTTAGAACATGACGGCGGCAAGAAAAACCTAAGCTATGCCTAAAGAAAACCTTTGATGCCTTGAGTTAGAATTACAATAAGTATTTATAGACAATAGCTAGGTCTAATCCTTCTTGAAGTAGAAGTCTTCAAAAGTAGCTTTCCACATTAAATGTGACTTTAAACTCTGATTTCTTTGAGTTGAATGTGGACTTTATCACGTTGCCTTGTTCCGCAAGCAATCTCAAGATTTTGCTTTGGCGACTCTGTCCGCTGCTATAGACGTCAGAAAATTGAATGGACGGCACAAATAGAATCAGGATTTTCTGCTCTACAAATCGCACTCCGGTTCTCCAACTCTATAGTTTGCTGTCGTGGGCGGCACAGTCGGCGGCGGCAACACTCGGCAGCTGTTGTTTCTGTCTAGAACTGCACCAGTACAACTCCTTGGTTCGCTGCCTCAGCATCACATCCTCAACTCATCTTTCCTTCTGTTAGCCTTTAATACCTAAAACCAAAAATACACTAAAACAATACATTTTCTTCACCAAATAAAAGATAAACTATAAAAACAAGACAAAGCAAAGAAATACTGTAAAATGCAATGCATTGTCCTAATTATGCCTAAGATGTTCTTAAAAACAACAACAATATGAGATGGAATGTGCATAAAATATAGAACTTGTGGACACTTTACACACCCCTAAACTCGAATTATTGCTTGTTCTCAAGCAATGCAACCTAACATGCTTGCCCTTATAATAACCAGAAAGAAAAACCTATTTTTTCAACTTGATTTCATACCTCAAGGTCGTGGCACCTATATTAGATTAGTGAAGGGGTTTTAGCAAGAAAATAACTTAGATTTAATTTCTAATGCCAGTGCAGTGTGTGCAAGACTGTATACAAGCTGAATATGCAGAATAACTAAATAAACAAAGATGTTGTAACGATATATAAGGTTGCTGTTGAGGCAGCACAGTTAAGCATAATATTTTAATCATGGCAATGAGGGCTTCAGCTTATCACAACTACTCTTCTAGGTCTTAAATTAAGATAGAAGCAAACTACAAAACCTCGAACCCTTGGAGTAGAGTCATCCCGTAAAGACTTTCATTCACTCATGCTAATTTGTCCGTCACTTCAAAACTTTCAGATTCATGGACTTTGATAGCAGTAGAGTGTCCTCGCACATGATTCTTCCTAGAGCCTGTTGCGGGCACCTCTAGGGTAAAACAACAATGTTCTTTTGTTTTTGTTTTTTTAAATTTTGCTGCCGTGGCAGTGTTGTATTTTTCTATTTCTCTTGCCTGCCTCGGCGGCTACCTGCAATCATTGTTAGAAATTTGCAAATAATTCTAAAAACAAACAAGCAATGCTTATAAGATATTCTATCAAATTCAGCAAGTAACAGAGGTTTCTGACAGTTTTGGCAAAAAGAAAAAAAATCTAAGTCATTTTTCATGCTTTTCTCGTATTAAGTTCAACTTATTATTGGTGCAAAATAAGTAGTCGGCTAACTATCATAGGGACAAGTTATATAACAAATTTTTCTGTTCCGATTATTACTAAGGCAAGTACAATGCAACCTATATGCTACTAAGTATGCCTAGACAAAAGATGCGAGAGTTATCCCCCCCAAACTCGAGATGGGCATTGCCATCAATGCACAAAATAGAAAAAAAGAAAATAAATACACGAGATAAAGAAAACAGAAAAAATAAAATAAAAGAGAGAAAAGAAACTAGAAATTTGTTGAGGGTTGAGAGGAGGCTTGAGTATTTTCTGCCGAGGAGGAGAAAGAGGTGTGGATAATGAAGCAGCGACCGACATAGGTTTTGGCGGCAGTCTTAGCAGGTGAGATTTTTGTTGCCCGCTGCGGCTAAACTCTTTTGGGCATAGGACGAGGTTCTTCTTGAGGTTCGATAGAGAGAGTGGCAGGAATGCTTCGCTCTCTTCTAACTCTGTCTCGTCGTCCACAGGATCGGTAGCTATTATGTGTCATTTCCTCTTCCTAGTGCCTTTCTCCATGAGTGTTGTCGGAGGGTCAATCGCCATTGGGATGGTTGTTGTTGCTGCTACCATTGTCGTTGTTTGTTATGGCGGTTGCTACTCTATCTCCTCTGATGAGGAGGTGTTCGCCACTGTCGCTGCTGTGCAGGCAGGTGAATGGTGCTGCTGATTCCTCTCGGGGGGAGTCTGCCATTGTATTGGATTCGGTGGTAGCTGAGTAAAATGGGTAGTGCGTCGGAGAGGGCACATGGCGGGCGGTGTGGTGGGCAGCGGCGGTGAATGATGTTCCTTGTGTTGGGGCTGTTGCTGTGAGATCTGCAGGATATAGAGGCAGGATGAGTCTGTCATCAGGGAATTTTTGTAGGAGATAAGCCACAAAGGCTTCTTGGACTTCCCCCACGTATTTCATGAAGGTCAGCTGCTGCTGCTGCTTGATGCGTTTGGTGCTGTTGATAAGGGTGTGCAGCAGTGTGAGGAGTTCGTTGTCTAGGGCTGCTTCAATACTACTGGGGCGGCTGGAGTGTCAGGTTGGGCGGCGAACGGCTGGCTGGGCGTTATAGGCTCTGTCTCCGGGGCCTACATCATCTGTATGCAGACTTTTCTGGTCCACTCTTCTTTGGTTGTTGTCATCTTATCTTTTGGGTCAGTCGGGACACCAAAGTTGGCGCAAAATCCTGTGATGAGGGACGGGAAGTACAACCTGCCATTCTTCTTTCGGAAGCAGGTGTGGATCTTCTTGCAGATAATTTCCCCAACATTGATGAACCGATTCATCATGATGTTGTGGATTAGGGCAAGGCGCGACCGGTCTACGGTAGAGTTGTGGGAGGTGGGCAACAGGTGCCTCTTGACGAATGTATTCCACAGCATTGCCTCTGGCAGCAGGTGGCGGTGTTGGACAGATCCTCCATACTTGCCTGCCAACCACGACGTGTTGGGATTGCAAAGTTTGGCCTTGATTTTCTCATAATCGGCAACCGTCAGTGACTGCCTCAACTCCTCGTGAGGGTTTTCGTACATATCCAGACCATAGAAGTTGTTAATGATGGCAGCGCTCAACTTGACAGGTTCCCATCGGACATATACGAATAACGTCTTCGGACGAGGTTGGTGGGCGTAGAACTCCCTAACCATAGTGATGTTGGCTATCTCTGGTTGTCGTGCGAACATCTCTCATCCCTTGCTGTGGATGGTCTTGAACAGGGTAGGCTCTAAGCCAAGTTCTTCTGTCTTCTTCATGAAGTGGAAGCCTTGCTCCTCCCATATGTTCTAGGGGTGTGCAAAAAAACCGAAAAACCGAAATCGATTTTGAAACCCGAAAAAACCGAACCGAAAAATAGGTTAACCGAAGCGAAAAATTCAGTTTCGGTTCGGGTTTTTATTTTTTAAAAAGAAATCGGTTCGGTTACGGTTTACGGTTTTGGGATAAACCGGGTAACCGAACCGACCGATTACATAATATATATTATTATATTATATGTTATTTTATTATTTTATATTAAAAAAATTAAATTTTATTTTATTTTCTCATTCCCCAAAAGTAGAACCATAATTTTATTTTATCAAGTTTAAGTGTTTAACTTGCTAGTATTAGAAAAGATAATAATATCATGTATCGTTTTTAAAAAGTATGTACTTTTTTCTAACATATTATTAAAATTTATATTTTTAATAAACAAAATAAAAAAAACCGTTACCCGAACCGAACCAAACCGATTTTTTTCGGTTAACCGACTAAACGGTTAACTGATTGAATGGATACGGTTTAGGGTCGAGAATTTGGTGACCCGAACTTATCGGTTAACCGAAATAATTTGCTAATGGTTAATCGAACCCGGTTTTGCACACCCCTAATATGTTCTACTTTGCGAACTGAGTTCAGTATCTCGTTTCAGCTGCTCGGGAGAAGAAGCGTTGGAATGTGGGTTTCGGTGCTGATGATGAAGCCATGCGAGACGGTTGTAATTAACTGAAAATCTAAAAGAAAAATAGGTAAGAGTTGTGGATGAAAGAAATAGAGAGCAAGGAGGTGAAAGTAAAGAAAATGAATGAGGTGAGAAAGGTTTAAATAGAGGTTGCCGAGAGGTGTCGTGGCGACATAAATGTCTAATGGTCCAGTTGTCTCGCGTACGTTACGAGATTTCTGGTCGTTATTTTCGGAGCCGTTGGCGGTCAACTAGTCATTATGCGTTTCTGCGCTAGGCTGCCCTGAGCTATCTCAGCGGAATGGTGGGCGGGCTCCTTGCTGGGCCTCCTTCTTGATCTGGCTCTTTTATTCCTAAACTTGAAATAAATTCTAAAAACTAATCTAAAAATAAATTAAACTCTAATCCTAATGCATAAAAATAAAAATAAAGAAATTATAAAAAAAATTAAGTTATAGTGGGAGTGCATTTGGGTGCATCTCCCAAACATAACCACTTCCTGAGGTAATTTGGCTTGTCTTTCCCTCTTGGGGGGTCCTCTTGTTCTTTCAGGTGCTGCGCTACTAGGTTCTTTAGCCTGCCCTTGGGTCTGTTGTGACAGTTGCTGCCCTGGCTTGTCTCTATGCTTATTTTTGCAGCTCTTGCATCTGGGCATCCCTCCTTTTCTTTTTTTGAGGGTTGTAGCACATCCAGCTTTACGCTCTGGTCGTCTACCCTCATAGTCATCTCCCCATGTTCCGCTTCTATTAACATTCTCCATGTGGCCATGAATGGTCGCCCTAGGATGATAGGGGCTTTTTCATCGGCCTCACAGTCTAGGATGAGGAAATTAGCTGGAAGAATCAAGTTGCCCACCTTCACTAGGATGTCTTCGATTTTTCCCTCCGGTTGTACAAACGAATGATCGGCAAGCTTTAGCATGACAGAGGCAGGTTTGGCTGGCCTAATTCCTAACTTATCGAAGACTACTTTGGGCATAAGGTTGATGCTGGCTCCCAAGTCGCACAGGGCTTTTGTTTCATGTTTGCTGCCTATCCTGCATGGGATAACAAAGTTTCCCGGGTTTGTTTGCTTAGGCAGTAGCTTGTTGTGCAGCATTGCCATGCACTCTTCAGTGACAACCATTATTTCGAACTCCCCAATCCTCTTCTTTTTAGAAACCATATCCCTGAGATGTTTGGCATAGTTGGGCATATTTTGAATAGCTTCTATTAGAGGTATGTTTATGTGCATCTGTTTTAGAATATCTAGGAATCTTCTGAACTTGTGCTCTTGCTTCTGTTGTTTAAGCCTTTGGGGGAAAGGTGCCGGCAGGCGGATGTCCTCTATATGATCCTTGCATTGGAATTTAATCTGGGAAGGATCATCTGCTTCAGGATCGTTGTCTTGTTCTGCTGTTGGGGCGGCTGTTGTTGATGCTGCCTCGCCAGGCTGTTCCTTCTGGTCTGGCTGAGTTTCTAGCTGTTTCTCTATCATGGGTTCATCCAACTATTTCCCACTTCTGGTATATATAACTTTGCACTACTCGTAAGTGGGTTTGGTTGCTGCCTCTGAGCAGCCGAATGCTGCTCCCATTGTTCGGCTGCTGAAGATCTCTGTGAACTACCCAAATTGGGTCTCCAGGGTTTTTTTATAGTAGCCTCTTGGTTGTTCATCTTCATCTTCGTCCTGTCCATGAAAGACTCAGTTTTATCAATAAATATATTGGTACGAACTATAAAATCACTAGTTATAGACATAAAGGTATAAAGAGTTGCTTCTAGTGAATTATTGTTTTGCGGCTGTTGAGCCTGCTGTCTGGACAAGTTTTGTTGGTAGCCTCCCTGTTGCTGTTGTGGATTTGCAGCAGTCTGTGGGTTGCTCCAGGAGATGTTGGGATGGTTCTTTCATCCAGGGTTGTAGGTGTTCTGAGCAGGTCAGCTGTTCCTCTCATATCCTCCCATAAAATTGGCAAATGCGGTGCAGTCAGAAGAGTCATGGTTGCCCCCACGCTCATCACAGAACGATTCCAAAGCCTTTACCTCATTGACCTTTTCAGCATATTTTTACGATGCTTATGACCAGCTCTGTCAGCTTGTCAAGGCGGGCATTGATAGATTCTGAGGCTTCTACCTCATTCACAGTGGTTGGCCGCCTAATGCCGCCTCGGCGGGCTGTTGGATACTTATAGTCGTTCTTGGCGTCTTGGTTCAGAATCCGCAGTGCCTCCTCTGGTGGTTTGTCAAGGATGATTCTATTGGTTGAGGCATCAATCATCATTCGTGTTGGGTAGTTCACCCTGTTGTAGAATATTTATACATGCGTCCAAGCCGGAATACCATGTAGCGGGCAGTTGTTCAGCATCTGTTGGTACCGCTCCCATGCTTCATACATCGGCTCATCATCTCCTTTTCTGAAGGTTGTTATCTCGTTTTGTAGTCTATCTGTGACATTGGACGGGCTGAATCGGTCTATAAAATCTTTACACAGCTCTGTCCATTTGTTGAACGACCCTGCTGGCTGGTTGTCTAACCATTGTTTTGCCATATCCCTTAGTGAATAGGGAAGTAACCTCAGCCTCAGTACGTCTTGATGGACCCCGTGTATTTTGAATGCTCTGCAGATGTCCAAGAATCCTCTCAAGTGATGTCGAGCATCTTCTGTGGCAGTCCCTCCAAATTGCCCTAATGTGTTGATCATGTTAAACATAACGGGCTTCAACTCGAAGTGGTCCGCCTCGATCTCAGGTTCCGTCACTTTCGGATCAAACCCTCTGAAGTCATGCTCCAAATAATCCCTGGTGGTTCGAACATTCTGGGACTGCCTTGGTGGATCTTGCGGATCTCTAGGCGGCAAATTTTGCTGCCCATCCCTGCCGTTCGCGGCATTGTTGGGTGGGTCCATGTTTACCTTTGCTTCTTCCTTTTTCTTCTTTGTTTTTCCCTAGGGTTACTCTAAGTTCCTTCTTAAGTTCTCTTGCTCTACGCTCGATATCAACGTAGAAGAGGATTTCTCCTTTTGGATTCGCCCTGGTCTTACACTAGCAAAGGAAACTGTAAAATTCCTTTTTTCGATTAGAATAAAAAGTAAAGAAATAAAAGTGCAGAAATTAAAAACGAAATTCGATGTTACCAATCCCCGGCAACGGCGCCAAAAACTTGTAGAGCGTTTGGGGTGTACTCTATTTATGAGCGCAAGTGCACACTCTTATCAAGTTATAGTATATATAAGATATCGTCTCCCACATGGATTAGACAGCTTGGTTCGAATTGTTGTTCCTGCACAAATAAAGTAAATGCACAAGTAAGATAGTTGTTGAGAAGAAAAGTAAAAGAAAACACAAGTAAAAGAGGAATTAATTAGATTGATAGAGAGGGCAGGGTTATGTTGCTGCTTAGTGTGAAATTGCGTTGAATAGGCCAAGTTGTTTTGCGCTGCCACGATCTGCTGCCTCGGTGGGTAATGACAGATTGAGGCTGCAATAACTTTCGATGCCACGAGGGAACTCTGCGCTTGCAACTTTTGATGTCCCGACAGGTGAGATGGAGAGAAGTCCCGACGGCAAGTCTGGCAGATACTCAAAGTTCGGCGAAGCAATTCTGAAGTTATCCTTCCTATGTCTAGGCAAGGATTCTGTCACCACGTGATGTAGGCAATACCTAGCAATCTCAGCGTAAACCTAGCACAGGCAGTCAATGTTTGGTTGCTCCTTTTAGCTGCTGAAATTCTAACTTATGTCTAAGCCGAATTAGTCAACACCTCGACATGATGAGACCGTGCTTAATTCTTTCGTGAGTTTGACACTCTCGTGCCCGACAAATGGATTTCTTCAACTGGACTTTTGGAACTAATTGAAGCAGTGAAGTACATGAATTAAGCAAACTTGAGAGTATTTTATTGCAAAAACAAAACTTGAAACCTACACAACCGTTCTCACAACTAATTACAACATAACCTCAAACCCAAAAGAAGCTTAGAACATGACGGCGGCAAAAAAAACCTAAGCTATGCCTAAAGAAAACCTTCAATGCTTTGAGTTAGAATTACAATAAGTATTTAGAGACAATAGCTAAGTCTAGTCCTTCTTGAAGTAGAAGTCTTCAAAAGTAGCTTTCCACATTAAATATGACTTTAAACTCTTACTTCTTTGAGTTGAATGTGGACTTTATCACGTTGCCTTGTTCCGCAAGTAATCTCAAGATTTTGCTTTGGCCGCTCTACCCGCTGCTACAGACGTCGGAAAATTGAGTGGACGACACCGATAGAATCAAGATTTTCTTCTCTACAAATCGCATTCCGGTTCTCCAACTCCATAGTCTGCTGCCGTGGGCAGCACAATCGGCGGCGGCAGCTGCTGTTTCTGTCTGAAACTGCATCAGTATAGCTCCATGGTTCGTTGCCTCAGCATCACATCCTCAGCTCCTCTTTCCTTCTATCAGCCCTTAGTACCTAAAACCCAAAATACACTAAACATTACTTTTTCTTCACCAAATAAAAGATAAACTATAAAAACAAGACAAAGCAAAGAAATACTGTAAAATGCAACGCATGGTCCTAATTATGCCTAAGATGTACTTAAAAACAGCAACAATATAAGATGGAATGTGCACGAAATATAAAAGTTGTGGAAACTTTACATTTATCATCTGACTCTTTTTTCCACTTTGGATAGTCTCACTTCATATGTCCTAGCTCCTTGCACTTGTAGCAACGAAACATCTTCTTGCCTCTAGACTTTGATCTATAATTTCGTCTTTCAAAATTTTCCTTCTCTGACTTCCTTCCACGGTCGTGATTACCCTTAACATATAAACCATCAGCGTGAGAGCTTTCACCTGTATTCTGCCTTCGCTGGTTGTGGGCCAACAAGGCTGCAGTAATCTCTTCAACTTTGATTGTTTCTTTCCCACATGTAAGAGTGGTCACCATGTGTTCATAAGAAGAAGGAAACAAACACAACATAATCATTACTTTGTCTTCATCTTCAATCTTCACATCAAGTTGAGTTAAATCGGTGATTATTTGATTGAAGATATTCACGTGCTGCGCCAAATCCTGACCTTCCTGCATCTTCAGCTCATACAATTTCTGCTTTAGATACAATTTATTTGTCAGAGACTTAGACATAAATTGACTTTCCAACTTGCTCCATATCTCTCCTAGAGACGTCAGATCCATAACGTGATACATAATCTCATCTGCCAAACATAATCGTATGGTTCTAGTCGCTCGTTGCTACAGTTCTTCCCAATCGTCGTCCTCCATCGACGCTGATTTTGTAGATCGTAAATCCTTTAAAATTTCTTGTTGCGCTAATAGATCCTTTACCCTCGTCTGCCACAATCCGAAGTTACCTTCACCATTGAACTTGACCACTTCGAATTTCGCATCGGACATAGCCATCGCAATCAGGCTCTTGATACCAGTAGTTGTGCACACGACAAACGAAAAAGAAAATCAAACAAACAAGAACACAAGATATTTAACGAGGTTCAGCAGTGTGCTTATGTCCTCAGGGAGCAAAGAGCGGTTGTTTTCTTTTATTCAATCAGTGGTCCTTAAGTTACAAATAACACATCTATTTATAGACCCAGTACAATTATAAAGATACCCCTACCGTACTCGGGGGCTTCACCCCTGCACTCCCAACCCACTTAATTCGAGCCGAAAACTCGAGTTCGATGAAGTGGGTATAAAAAATGACAAATTATGGGATAGTGCCATGTTAAGAAAGAAAACAATGAAGGTTGTGGTTTTCGAGATCTTAGAGGAGGGTGGAGCGATGAAAGTCAATGGTGATGAACAGGAAAAAGTGACAGTAGATAGTGATGAATTTTGGCACTCGATTTGAGAAAGAAATAGAATTTTTACAAATGAGTCTTCTATATATAACACAATTTTTCAACGGATAAATTTATCGTGTGTGTTTCTTCAATATATTCATTAATATATAAACATATATTGATGAAAATTAAAAAAAAGTTTGAGAATTTTTAAATATCTGATTTTTTTCAAAAAAAAAAATATTAAAGGATCTATTTCTTTTTAAAAAATTGGTGGGCTATTCAAATATTTGAAGAGTTTAATTATAGGATTAATATCCTATACACTAGCGGTGGAAACTGAAAGTTTCCACAAGCGCCTTAGTTTTAGGGTATAGAGAGTTAGTTTAGGGTATAGAGTTTAGGGATTTAGGTGTAGAGGTTTAAAATTTAGGGATAATTGTTTCAATTTAAGGTTTATGGTTATAATTTAGGGTTTAGTTTTTAGGGTAATATGATGATGATTTAGGTTTTAACCTATAAACCCTAAATTATAACCTTAAACCTTAAATTAAAACAATTATCCCTAAATTCTAACCCCTGCACCTAAACCCCTAAACAATATACCATAAACTAACTCCCTATACCCTAAAATTAAGGCGCTTGTGAAAACTTTCAGTTTCCACCGTTTGTGTATAGAATATTTATCCTTAATTATATTTTTAAAATTTTAACGACTAATTAATTAATCTTAATATTTTTTTTTGGGGGGGGGGGAGGCGGAGGGGAGAGTCGCCCTTGGTCCTCACTAAGTTCCGACAAGAAAAGGGTGAAAGACGGGAGTAGACCTGACAAATTTGATTTGAGACTCGAAATCCGAATCGAGACTCGATTTTGACCCGAACATGATAATTCGAAATTGACCCGAAACTCGAAATAAATTAAACTGAACTGAAACCGACCCAATTTTTTTGTTGAATCGAAATGGACTCGAACCGAATGCTATCCGAACCGAAAATTGAACCGAATATCGACCCGATTTTAACCCGAAAATTAAAGTAAAATAAATGAATAATTTATTTTTAATATTATCCATTTTTAACAATATAATAAATAATAAAATAAAATACGTTTTATTATCTTTTTGTGCTATACCATGGAAGAGACCGTTGTTCTTGTCAAAGTTGTGGTATAATAATATTTTACGTCATTTTACGTTTAAATATTAATTAAATAAAACTTTTATCCCTACTAATTTTTAAATTTAGAATTTAATATACTATTTTCTCTCTCAATATTTAATTTTAACTTCATCCTTGTCAGTGTGATTTTTTGATTACTACATTTACAAAGAAAAAAAGTTAAAAGATTACATTAAAAGGAATGGATACATAATAGGCTAATTCATAGGGACAACCTTTAATTGCATCACTAGTCCATGCATTGGAAAAATCAGTTTCACACACGGGAGGGATCTCTATATCCGAAGTCTAAACCGTGGGATATTTGTGACTAAATTAAATTAAATTAAAACTTAAAGTTGAATATTAGTACTAAAATGTAACATTTTAAATGCAACATGACCTAGCTTAAAAAATTGGTGGCTTATTTCCCTCCAAAATTTTGTCTTTTTCCTCTCTATTTTTACTAATTGTATTTTTTTCTTTTTTTAATCTAGCTTAAAAATTGGTGGCTTATTTCACTCCAAAATTTTCTCTTTTACCTCTTTATTTTTACCAATTGTCTTTCTCTTTCTCTTTTTCTTAATTTAATTGAATTTTAATTTAGATTAATTTAATTAAAATTTCACATTTAGTTTTAGAATTATTTTAATTATGTCTGTAATTTATACTTCTAGATTTTAATTAGCTTAATTAGATCCTAAGTTTAATAAATTAATTCATTATTATTATTATTATTATTATTATTATTATTATTATTATTATTATTATTATTATTATTATTTATTATTATTATTATTATTATTATTATTATTATTATTATTATTATTATTATTATTATTATTATTATTATTATTATTATTATTACATATAATAAAGTTTGATTTAATATAATTATAGACAAAATTTTAATATAGATACATGAAGATTTGATTTAAATATTTAATCAAATTCAAATGCATAGATTAACAAGTTGAATCAGAATTAATCTCATACACCAATAACTCTAAACTAAACCATAAATATTAAACCTCAAACCCTAAACTCAACTCAAACCGAATTGACCCGAAAATTCAAATGTTGACCCGACCCGAAATCGAACCGAACGACTCGAACCGAAAGCGACTCGAACGACTCAATTTTAACCCGAACCGAAAGCGACCGATCCGATATTGTCCGACCCGAAAACAACTGATTCGATTTTAACCCCATCCAATGCCCAAATCGGATCCGACTCATCACAGACCCGAATTAAACTCGAACCAAACTGAACTGAATCTAAATCGATTCTAAATAGACCTGAAACGACCCGATTGCCACCTCTAGATGGAAGACGATGGTGATGTAGTGGGATCTGGGAGATTTTTTTAAAAGAATAGAAAATTTTGAGTTTTTTAAAATTAATAATTATATGTTTTTAAAAAAAAATAGATCATGTGTCATGTAATACTTGAGTGACGAAATCTTTTAACAATTGTAGACGATCGACTTTAAAATTGTTGCTGAATGAAATATTAAACACCTACTTTAAAGAAAAAAAATTATAAGCACCGAAAGCAAAAAAAAATTAAACACTTATTTTTTCGGTTAAACTCGCTTTAAAAGATTAAATATCAAAATAATACTTATTAATAACTATTTACTGAAATGACACTATCAATGTCATTGGAATGATGTTTCTACATGTTCCAGCAAGTTTTCCATGAAAATGACAAGAAATCACAAGCAAGAGGAACAATGGGGGTGAAGAGGTTAATGCGGCTCGGAACCGAGAAACTTCGAAATAATCACCATGAAAGCATGCTTACAATGGGTGGCCATTGCGAAACATTTCTCTTATAATAATCGATACAAACAAGAGCAATACGAGCATAATAGATCGAAGAATCGATCAATAATATCCATGACAATGACATGAGCAAACACAGGTTGTTGATGAAGATAAGAGATAGTATAAGCCGGATTGCAAATGCAACACAGTCTAAAAATGGATTCTGTTTCATAATTCTCTGGTATTTAAGAAGGTATTATGTCGATTCTCGACGACCAAGACAATATAACAAACCAGCATATTTCTCAGTCAACTAAATAAAGTTTATTTGATTTATTTGGGGGAGTATTCTGTTCATCCACAGCACCGAGACCACGTAACACACCAGCATGATCCTTGGCCGAACCATTGAAGAACTTTTCTTTCAGTTTCATGAATGTACGACGAGTAAGTAAACTATCTGAATAAGCTTGGTGACAGGTACCGATCCTCTCCGCTTCTAACATCTTTGCTAGCTGGTCCAACACACCATGAAGATTGCAAACCTTCATCAGATACTTGATACCGTATAGAGTTCGGATGTAATTATCGATCTTAGTGAAGAACTCTGATTGTGTATCGGGAAGATCCTTGCTAGTAAGCAACTTAGCAAAAACCCGAAGTCTAAATTGCCTTGAAAAGTCACCCAATGCCCCAGATGACCTTAACAGTTGACTGAAGTCATGAGCACTAACACCCTTTTCTTTGTTCTTCTGAAAACCAATGCCACTCTGAGACAAAAGCTCAATGGAGTCATTAGAATAAACATCGTCGATGGGGTCGAATTCGTGGAAATTGAATTGCCAAACACAGTATTTACTAGTTCCACAAGTAGGCAAATTCCCTTTTTGGCATCATAGAAAGTAAGACCCAACTGAATCAATTTCGGAAGATCAACCTTTGCTTTCATCGTTTGGTATTGTAATCAAAACTACTACTGAAAACTCGGTGCTCATAGCAATGTACGGTTAAGCATTAACAGCATCTCAAATTAAATTGATTTCTGAAGCCAAATTCTCACCTGAAACTTCCCTTATGTGAACTGATTCACTTCTCAGCTCAATCAACATCTTTCTTCACCAAACAGAAAAGGAAAAAAGTTTTAATTTCTTGGACACTATGGAAAAAACTCAAATCCCCGGCATCTGCAATATCAAGATAAAACACCAATAAGTACCCATTGAAGATAGAGAATCATCAAATGAGAGAAGAGAGAAAGATCAGGCCCTTTATAGAAGGAAGAAAGATTTTATAGCTATATACTCTTTTCACTTGCTTCCTCTGTTGCTTTCACCTTCCACGATTGTATCGTTTCAGTTATATAGCATAACAAGAAAAATCTCGGAAACACAAGAGAAGGTGATGTAAGGTAAAGGGCTGCAGTCAGCTCTTTGTTCCTCCTACATTGAATTTTCTAGAATAGTAGAGAACATGCCAAGGGCACACCAAATATGATCATTAATTATTCTTACAGTTTATTCTTCTTAATCATGTTGGGTTTGGTTTTTTGAAGTTTGATTAACAAAGCTTAACTCGGTCTGCAATCTCGATACAGCATCCACTCTGCAATATGGCAATGTCTGAGATAACTCCCACAGTTGCTCCTTGGCAACAACAAATTGTGGCAGTTGAAATGAGACACTTCAAAATAATTACAATGAAAGAAGAAGAAAATTGATCAAAACTTGCGGTTTTGATTAAGGATCGGTATGCATAAAACTAACACAGGAATAGCTCAAAACCACCATGAAAAAGCATGCTTACAATGTCTGGCCGCTGAGAAACATTTCTCGTATCATCCATCCCCACCTCTCCCTCCACTCATCATTGCAAACAAGATCAGAAAAAGTATAGTAGGTCGACGAAATGACCAATAATATCCATGATATTGGAAATGACAATCAGATGAGTAAAACAGGCTGATGATAAAGATAACAGATAGTATAAGTAGATTGCAAGTGGAACACAAAGTCTAACAAACGATTTTATTTCATAATTCTTTGATATTTAAGAAGTATTCTTTCGATTCTCAACAGCCAAGACCATATAACAAACCAGCATATTTCTCACTCCACCAACTAAAGAAACTTTCTTCGAATCATTGCGGAGTATTCTGTCCATTCTCAACACCAAGACCATATAACACGCCAGCATATTTCTCTGTCGAACCACTAAAGAAATTTTCTTTCAGTTTCATGAATGTACAACAAGTAAGCAAACTATCTGAACCAGCTTGGTGACAAATGCCAATCCTCTCCACTTCCAACAGCTCCGCAAGCTTGTTCAACCCACCATGAAGGCTATTGCAAAACTTCATCAGATGCTTGATATCATATAGATTCGGGAAGTAAATCTTGATCAAACTAAAGAACCCTGTCTGTGTATCGGGAAGATTCTTGTAGGTAAGCAACTTAAGCAAATACCCGAAGTCGTAACCGCTATGAAAAGTCACCCAATGCACATTATCATTCAGAACGATCCCGGACGACATTAACAGTTCACTGAAGTCATGAACACTAACACCCTTTTCTTTGTTCTTCTGAAAATCAATGCCACTCTGAGACAAAAGCTCGATCGAGTCATTAGCATAAACATCCTCGTTGGGGTCGAATTCACGGAAATTGAATTGCCAAATGCAGTATTTATCAGTTCCACAAGTAGGCAAATTCCCTTCGGCATCGGAGAAAGTAAGACCCAACTGAATCAGTTTCAAAAGATCAACATTTGCTTTCAGAGTCTGGTAATTGTAATCAAAGCTGCTCTTGAAATTGCCTATTGGGCGTAGAACAATGCCCGGGAACTCAGTGTCCATAGCAATGTAGGGGTACTCATCCACAATATCACGGATTAACTCAAATTCGCAGGTCAAATTCTCATCCCAAACTTCCCTTATGTGAATTGATTCACTTTTCGGCAAAATCGACATCTTTCTTCACCAAAAGAGAAAAGGAACAAAGTTCTAATTTCCTGGACAACTATAAAAAAACACCCAAATCCCCAGAATCTGCAATAACAAAACGAAAACACTAAGTACCCATTTCTCCAAATCATCAGAAAACAAAAACCCACATCTTGAAATTACCAATCAAAGCCAAATAACAAACGTAAAGAACAAGAGATCTTACCCCGGAAAATCAAAAGAAAATGAGAATCGAATCGAAATCTGAAGGGGCTTTAGAGAGACGAAATGAATGACGGTAGGAGAAGGGTTTATGGATTCTTTTTATATATATATTTTTTTCGTTTTTTCTTAAGAAAAAAGACAAATTGATTGAAAATTTGAGGGCGTATTAAGTGCTGATTGTTTCTAGAGAAAGGGGTTGATTAAAGGATGAAGAAGATGAAGAAAGGTTTCATCCAAAAGCTTCCCAGGGCTTCACATTGTGACAGCTTCACCATTGAAGAGATGAAATCATAAAGTGAGAGAAGAGAGAGAGAAAGGCCAGGTGCTTTATACATTTCACTTGCTTTCACCTTCCGCCATTGTATCGTTTCGGTTTTTATTTTTTAATTTAATTCTCATAGTTTCTATAATTATTAGGGTATATTACAAAACCCATTACTTAACTTTACTCTCACTCTATTTTAATCACCGAATTTTAATTTTTTAATTTGTTTACTCAATTTTAATATTGCGTCGTTTTTTATCACTCGACTTGACGACGCACTAAAATGACGTCGTTTTAAATCCTTATAAAAACTAAGGAAAGTAATAAAAATTCTCCATTTTCTTTTTTTTCTTCTTTCTCTCATTTTTTCTCAATCCACTTAAACCAACCCAGATTTCGATCACCACTCTATCCATTACTGATCACTGAGGAGTCCCATATTCAACTACTCCATTTAACATTGCCACGATATTCAATTTAGGCACACCATTGTCTATCAAAGGTTTGATGTTAGGCAATATATAAGAATCTAAATCATGTACCATTCGATATGAGTTTCTCTTGCAACGACCTCCAAATCATGTACCATTGTTTTCATTAATTTATTTTAGGCATATAGTAAACAAAAAATACCTAACATTTGACAGAATAATTATTTTGGCTCTTATTCTTCTTTTTAGAGCAATTCAACTCTATTTTGAGTTAAAATGGCCCCATATAGATAAAAATTGTTAGAAAACCAACGGTAAACAATTTGAAATGACTTGACAGAATGATAAGTCACCAGAAAAAATATTTTATATTTTATATAATTTTATAAAATTATTTTTGACTGTTGCAACATTTTTCAAGTCAACACATTTGTCTATATAATATTGCTATGTCAGCGTGCACTGCCATATAGATTTGTCACGTCATTTTAAGCCACTTTTCGTCAGTTTTCTAACAATTTTTTCATCTGTAAAATGGTCATTTTGACCCAAAATAAAACATTAAGAGTTGAATTGCTTCAAAAAAAATAAAGACCAAAATAACTATTTAGCCAAATGTTGGGGTTTTTTTAGCTTTATACCTTTATTTTAGTTTTGTCCAAAATAAATTTATTTATAAGTTTATTATTTAAGTTTATTTATTTATTTTATAATATTTTATTAGTATAATCATGAATAGATCGAGTACAACATAGATTTGTTATGGGAACTCAGCTAAATATGAGAAAATAACTAACATGTTTTTAATGAATTCTTTTGCGATTGTTTTTGTTTATTCATCATGATCACGCTGCCTACCATATTGACAGATTTTAAATCTAATTATAATTTTACCTAATCGGAGGAGGAGTTTGGAAAAGAAGAGAAGTGTTCTTAATAGATTTGAAATCTATTATCTAAAGAGGTATAAGATAATAAAGATGAGCGGTTGACCAACTAGTCAAATGCGCTTACTCCTCCTTATCATATAAATTATGTTAAATTGCGGGAATTTTACATTTGGAAACATGTGATTGGGTCAGTTAAAATCGAATAAATCAGTCGAACTAAAATTTATTTGGATTAATCAATTGATTAATTTGATGTTCAATGGTTAAAAATAAATATTTTTAAAAAAATAATTATTAGTTATTTCAGTTCAAAACTAATTAATTAACTAAAATTATTAAATATTTAATACTTTTTATATATTAAACATGTATTTTAAGCATAGACTCGTTAAGATATAAAGACACTAAACTAATTTTTAATCTTTAGATTAGATCCATCAACATTTCAAGACCCAATTTTCTTTAGGATAAACTACACAAATGACCACTGAACTATGAGTTTGGTGTCAAAATGATCACTATATTATTTTTTTACCGCAAATGCACCACACAACTATTTAAATGGTTCCATTTTAGCCACACGCCGTTAAAAAACGAAAAAGTTGACAGAACTGTTAAAAAAATTGGTATAATTACACATTTGGTCCTCTATATTTATACAATATATCAATTTAGTCCTAATTTAAATCTAATAAAATAAATTAATTATTCAATAAGATGGTGACACGTGTCACCACCTTATTGAAAATATTTAATTATTTTTATTTAATTAATTTTCCACCTCCAATCAGGTGAAAAAACGAGATCAACAAAATCACCCCATCAAGAATTGAACCCAGGACCTTTACGATTTTGTGCTATAAGGTACAACAATTAATATATGTTTTTAATGATTGTTAATGCCCAGAAAAATTAAAGAGAAGAAAATGCAATTAGACAGATTTGAACCAAAGACTTTGTGGTCCAAAGCGCATATGCTTGCTACTACACCAAGTGTATGCCTTATGATATAAAGTACAACATTTAATATATGTCTTATACAGATTTTAATGTTTGGAAAAAGGAAGTAAATGTGGTTTTAGGAAACTCGAATATAATATTTTTATGATGCATAAAAACATCTAAACCAATTAAATAAATCTAATAATTAAATTAAAGTTAACAATATTAAATTATGTTTGTGAGTTTGAATTCGCTAAATGAATTTAATATAATTTTTAATTTTTTAATGTAATTATATATAATAATTTAATTAATTTTTAATAAATATTAAAATTATTAATTAAGTTAAAAAATCAATTCAATGATTATATACGTGAAATTATAAAAATAAACCTGGAATTAAAAAATATATTAAATTTAGTTTAAAATATAAAAATTTTAAAATGATTTTTATATTAAAAAATTAAAAAATAATATTAATTTTCTATTTATTTTAAATCGTGCACTAACTATAGTTTAAAATATATATAAAATATTCTTAACTTTAATTTAGTTATTAGATTTATTTAATTGTGTTAGATGTTTTTATGCATCATAAAAATATTATATTCGAATTTCCTAAAACCACATTTCCTTCATTTTTCCAAGCATTAAAATCTATATAAGACATATATTTAATGTTGTACTTTATATCACAAGGCATACACTTGGTGCAGTGGCAAGCACATGCGCTTTGGACCACAAGGTCCTTAGTTCAAATTCGTTTAATTGCATTTTCTTCTCCCTTGGGTACTCCAAGATCCTGGGTTCAATTCCTAATGGGTCTGATTTTGTTACTCTTATTTTTCCACCTCCAATTGGGTGACATGTGTCACCACTTGATTGGAGGTGGAAAATTAATTAAATAAAAATAATTAAAGACTTCCAATAAGGTGGTAACACGTGCCACCATCTTATTGAATAATTAATTTATTTTATTAGATTAAAATTAGGACTAAATTGATATGTTGTATAAATATAGAAGACCAAATATGTAATTATACCAATTTTTTTAACAATTCCGTCAACTTCTTCGTTTTTAACGGCGTGTGGCTAAAATAGAACACTACAAAATGTGTAAATTGTAATATAATGGCTATATCCATTTTCATAAGCAAAATATGCTGATTGAGAACATATAAAAACAATTTACAGTAAAACATGAAGGACAATGGAAGAATCTTCATGAATTCTTGTAAATGTTAGAAGAATTTTTAGAAAATTTTATGTGAATTTAGGGCCATAGGAAAAAAGCTGAAAGAGAAATCTTGATTTGAAGTTGGATTAGCAAATGACAATACATTGATGCACAATGTTTTCCCTCTTGAAGTGTCAACCACAAATTTTGTCTCAGTCACAGCATGAAGATATAATCCTGCAACCAAAATCAGAAAAACAAAAAATGTTAATGAAAACATATCCTCTAACTTAGACTCAAAATAAAAAAATGAAACCTCACCCCAACCCAATCCAACCCCACACACAAAATACTAGGACTTAACAGAACTGAAGAAAACTGATAAAGCAGACACTAAAGAGAAACCAAGTTTAATGTGAAAATTTTCAAAATAAAGCATATAAACACGAATATCGTCCATCAATAAAGAGAAACCATCTTATTGGTATAAAGAGAAACTATTTTTTGCTGACATTTTTTTTTGTTCATTTTATTTTGTAGTGCGCTCGCAAGCCATCATGATATTACTTGCTGAGTCTCGAGACTTCCTCCATTAACATCACAATAGTTGTGTCTGCAATTGAATTTGATGAAAGGAGGCCGAGATTTTCTCTATTTACATCACAATGGTTGTGTCTGCAATTGAATTTGATGAAAGGAGGCTCTAGATTACTTTTTGAAGTTTGAACTGATGCCCTTCAATCATTCATGGAGCTTTGAATATCTCAGGTATGGGTGAGATAGCATGATTTTTTTTGTGTGTTTTTTAAATGTTTTAATACTAATAAATTCAATGTTTACTTTCAGTGATACAATCTTTAATCGAGCTGAGAATATTACCAGACAAATGGCCCATTAAAAGAATTCTTTGGCAGGTCTAACACAATGGTCAAGCTAGGGAGATTTCTAATTCTGCAGCGGATTGACTTTAAATATATATAAAAGATTGTATCTTATAGCACAAAAAAGTGATTGGCTTTGTGGTAGTACCTGCCCTTACATTCTAAGATCTTAGGTTCAATTCCCCTTCGAAGCAATTTTTATGTTAACATTTTTCCACCTCCAATTGGTGGTGACACGTGTCACTATCTTATTGAATAATTTATTTATTTTATTAAATTAAAATTATGACTAAATTGATATATTGTATAAATATAAAGAACCAAATGTGTAATTATACCAATATTTTTAACAGTTCCGTCAACTTTTTCGTTTTTTTTAACGGCGAGTGGCTTAATTGGAACCATTTAAATAGTTAAGTGGTATATTTGACACAATTAAAAATATAATGGTCAAATCGATACCAACCCTATAATTTGGTGGTCATTGGTATAGTTTACCCTTGTTTTATTTACGTCCAAACCTTAAATTCTATTGATTTCACCACGAGATCTCATTTCGTTATTTTTGTTTATCCCCAAATTCCATTGATTTTCCAGTTCTTATCTTATAATTCTTCTAAAGCCATAGGTTATCAACAGCGTGATCCGTTGCAAATTTCAATCCTGAAAACATCAAACCAATGTTAAATGATCACAAGTTTAAAGTTGGGTCCTTTTTCCCAACTTAACTTTGGGTGCTTATAAAGTCGGCTAAACTCTTAAAAACAACCTACAATTAGGGATGTAAAAACAGGTAATCGGATGAATTTCAGGTCGGGTACTGTCAGGTTGGGTAAAATCGGGTACAAGTCATTTCAGGTTATTTTTTTTATTTTGACTCGACTCGGGTCGGGTGCGGGTCCATTTCAGGTCGGGTCCATTTTAGATCGGGTCCATTTCAGGTCGGGTTCATTTCAGGTCGTGTCCGAAACAGATAATTGACAGGTTAATTCGGGTTCGGATACACTCCAGGTCGGGTCCATTTCAGGCCGGGTCCGTTTCAGGTCGGGTCCATTTCAGGTCGGGTTCATTTCAGGTCGGGTGCATTTCAGGTCGGGTAATTTTAGGTCGGGTAGTTTCAGGTCGAGTAATTCAGGTCGGAGTATTTTTAGGATTGAAATTCGTATTGAGTTTGAGTTCGGTACAACCGTATAAGTAGTCGATAGACTTTAGGTTGGCCTTCGTCAATCGTCATTGATTTGGAGTTAATTATTTAAAGTCATATCAAATTAAAATTATAAAACATTGGAGTAATTAAAAAATAATGAAGATGGGTCAATTTGGACTGAAAAGGGGTCGATTTGGATTAAAAATAAAGTTTCACGGATTATAATGAACAAAAATATCAAATTAAAAGTGTAAAAATTAGAGTAATTAAAAAACAATAAGTAGATGTCAATTTAGAATAAAAATAAAGTTTTATGGTCTAGAATGAACAAAATTTCAAATTAAAATTATAAAACATGATGAATTAAAATATATATAGGGGTTAATATGGAATTAAAATAAAGTTAAGGGACTAGAATGAAGAAAATATCAAATTAAAATAATAAAACATTGGACAAATTAAAAAAATAAATGTGGGTCAATTTGGAATAATAAATGTGGACAAATTAAAATAAAATTAAGGGATTAGAATGAAGAAAATACTAAAACACACATGTATACATACATACTAAAACACATATATATGCATGTATTTAAGTTTTAGTGTATATATACATGTATGTATGTAAGTTTTAGTATATATATATATTGTTATAATTATATATATACATATATATGTGTATGTAAGTTTTAGTATGCATATATTGTTATATATATATACTAGAACATACATATTTGTATGTATATATGTATACCCCTAAACAATACCCATAAACCTCAACCCTTAAATCTTATAATCATTAATAATTAGAGTACAAGCTCCCCTAATCCTTAAACTAATCTCATAACCCCAAATAATTAAGTTAACACATTTACCCCTAAACCCCAAACATGATTATCTAAATCGTACATACACTATTCACTAATAATTAGAGTGCAAGCCTAATCACATAATCCCTAAACTAATCTCATAGCCCCAAACAATCAACTTTGTGAAACCGATATTTTAATTTTAATATAACTAAAGAACCTAAGGACTAAATTGAAAATGTCAAAACGAATTTTTAAGTCCTCAAACATCCCCATATGATTTTAAGAATATGCCAAAGTTAAAAACTAAGATTTTCAAACATTTTCTAAGTGTTTTAAAGTCGAAACAGTGTTTTTCAAGTCCCTGTTTCGAAACGGCCTAAGGCGTTTCGAAACGATTTCACCACTGCCAACCCCTGTTCCGAAACGAGTATCGAAACGGCTTTAGAACATAAGAACCCGTATCGAAACGAGTTCAAGTGTTTCGAAACGGTTCTTCATTTTGATTTGAAAAATATGACCGTTGCAAAGTTTTTAACTGAATTTTCAGAAACCGTTAGGGTGTTTCGAAACGAGCTCAAGCTGTTTCGAAACGACCCTTGACAGTGGCAAAAGTGTTTCGAAACGAGTTCAATCCGTTTCAAAACGGGCTCTTAAATGCACATCAACGTCTCTTTCTATTTTGGTCCGTTTCGAAACAGGTTCCCGCGTTCCGAAACGGGTGGTTGCAGACTGCATTTATGGATGTGAGATAACACCCCCAATGGCTCTATTGATGAATGCAACAACCACAACGGCTAGAAATCAATGAGAAGGTATAAAAGAGATCTCTAAAAGTTCCAGCAATAACTATTGATCCAAAAAGTAAATATCCATACATCAAATCCAAGCATTTGTGCTAAAATCCCAATATTGTCTAGAAATCCCAATTGTAATTTTCATTCTTATCCTTTTCAATTGGGTTGAGTGCTTGTAATTGGGCTACAATTTGAATTAAGAGATACTATCTTAGCCATCAAACTCTTTGTTACCTTTGTGTGAGGATTGAGTTAAATTTTGGGTAGAAAATTTAACCGAAAATTGTAAGGGTTGCCTCTTTAGCCTAGAAAAGGGGAAGAGCAATTAGTGGAATTGTTGCAAATCCTTAGTGAAGCTAAGGTAGTGGATGTAGAGTTCATTTGGAACTTGAACCACTCTAAAATTCCTTGTCATTCCTTTTAATTTGCAATTTCCGCCACCTAAACCTTAAAAATCCAATTCACCCCCTCTTGGTTCATATCGATCATTCGATCCACTCAACAAACTTGACACACTTACCCTTAAACCCTAAACATAAACTCATAAATCTAACAAACAAAATAAATTGAAACATAAAATGGACAAATTTAAAAATAAATTAAAACTAAATTATTAATTAGAGCCCAAATCACAAATGAATAAAATTAGAGCCCAAATCACAAATGAATAAAATTATTAAACCTAATTACTTACCAAATCTTTATACGAGGACCAAATCAAATTTAAAGCAAACCAAAAAGCTTATTAATTAATTAATTTATGAAACATGGCCTAATTGTAACACCCGGGTTTAGGGGTTAGGTGAAAATAATATTTTAATATTATTTGGGCTCGGGTTCATAATTAAAATGATCCTTTAAATTTCGGGTTTCAAAATAAATATTTGAAAGGGGACCAAATTGATTTAATTGCAAGTTGAAGAGCTTTTTAATGAACAAGGGAATAGCCATTCATTAATGGCCTTTTGGTAATTTACCCATCATCTAATTTAAATCCCCTTTATACAAAATAAAACACCCTTTTTACTATTCATTCTCTTCTTCAAAGAGAAAGCAACGAGTTTGAAGAGCTCTTCCTCCTCTATCACTATCCCATCTCATTTCTCATCCACTTCAACTCCATTTTGAAAGGTAACAACGTTTTTGACTTTCCCTCAACTCCCTCTCTTTAAAGGTACCATTTATTTTCATTTTCATGGAAGTTTTGGAAAATAGAGTTTTGAAAGATTTGATTAAAAATGGAAACTTTGTGTTGTTGAGCTTAATGTTTTGATGTAATATGGTTAGTTATGATGTATAGAAGTTAAATGGTACCACATATGTGAATTTTGAATGGTTTGGAGCAATTTTCGGATTTTGGTAAACATGGAGTTTTTGGAGGGTTTTGGGTGAGTTTTGAGGGTTGTTTTAGGTAGGTTTTGATAGGCTTTTGATAGCACTATGGATAGGGGTTGAATTGGGATCATTGGTGGGTGTAATGGAAGTTGAAAACATGGTTTTTGGACATGGTCTTGGGGCCATCCGAATTGGTGAAAAATGGAAATTTGTTCATGCTTGCAACATGGTAGTTTGTGGTTGAATTGCATTCTGGGTTAATTCTAACGATGAATTATTGATTGAGAATGTTTTGTTTGTGTTTGAGATTGATTAGAATCGAGTTTGGGCATCGGTGAAGCATCGGAAGTGAATCCGGGAAATTGAAGACGGTTGCTTGCTTGGTCTTTGAGCTTGGGAGCTTAGGTGAGTGGTTAATTGTTTTAAATGGTTTTAAAATAGATGGTTCGAGTATATGGACTAGGTTGGGCTTGGTAGACCCACCTAGAGTTAGGATTAGGGTGGTAGCCTAATCCTAAACTTGATCTAGAGCCTTTGGATGAACTCTTTCATGTGGATGTGTATGTCTCGTATGAAATGTGATATGAATGCTTATGTATATTGTATTATACATGTGAGATGAAATATGACTTGAGATGCTTGAGACATGCTTGATGATGGTTGTTGGTGAGTACGTGCTAAGCACGGGAATGTTTGGAATGAGTAATGTGAAATGAGAAAATATTGGCACTAGTATACTTGAATACAAATGATCGATCATTAGGATGTTAGTGTGTACACATGAGTCTAAAGTCGCGCGTGGCCTTGGTGGCGTTGAGTCACCAAGGAGGAGTACGGGTTCGCCCGGAAAATTGTATTTAAATGTAGTCGGTGATGAGTGGAATCCCATCGACGGGGCGTGAGGATGAGTGGAATCCCCTCCGTGAGACCGGTGATGAGTGTAATCCCACCGAGAGGTAGTGTGGTTGTTGGATGTGAGTTCCAACGAGTTTATCTGCGTATTCGGGTCATAGCTAGGTGCCAATGTTGATTGATATGTGTATCAATGTGTTGAGACATACGAGCTATGAATTGAATGTTAAATGTGATTACATGTAGTGTGGAGTTGATCTTATGATCACGACATTTGTATTGTATATTGCTCATGCATCTTTACTTTATGGCTCTTGTGGACCCTTGGTATGGTTGTGTTTTACCTTGGCTAGATCGTGCTCGGACCATGCAATGTTGAGGTTTGTTTTTTTAGATCTTACCCTCACTAAGCATCATTGCTTACGCTCTCTTTGTTCAACATTGCAGATCCTTAGTTCGTGGGTTGCTTGAGCAAGTGGAGGGCCTCCAAGTGTGGTTGTTAGCCTTGAGTGTTTCAAGTATGGATTTTTAATTTTGAACATGTAATAGTTTGAGCAATGGGACGTGTGTTGTTTTGTGGGTAGTTGTTGGTTATTTAGGAGCATGTATAGACTCCTTGATATCTTGCTTTTGCATGGTTGGTGTTGCCATGTTGAATTGTAATCCATGCCTAAATTGCTTATTTGAATGTTAGCTATATGCCTTAGAGGTTACCTTTATGCTTGAATGATGTTGCATGAATGCATGTCTTGTGAGGTCTTGCCTTAGTGTTAGGCTTGTCTTAATCTTGTTGAAGCATGCTAATATAGTTGGGTTGCCTTAAGTTTAATTGTTATGGTGTTGTATTGTGTTTTGGTGGTGTTTTGAGGCACCCTTGTGCCTTAAAACAGCCAAAACGAGTCTACAGACAGGGGGCGTTTCGGAACGGGTCACCCTGTTCCGATACGACTCCTTTGCAAATGGCCTACCGTTTCGAAACGGATGGGGTCGTTTCGGAACATTTTTGCTACTGGAATTTTGAGAAATTGACGAGATAAAGGCGTTCCGAAACGGGCCTTTGATGTTTTGAAACGGTCAAATCTCGTTGACCACGAGATATTGACCGTCAAGGTCGTTTCGATACGGGTCACCCCTGTTTCGAAACGGTCACCCTATGGTTGACCCTGGCCAGTTGACTAAGTCAAGGCGTTTCGGAACACCTTAAGGGCGTTTCGAAACGGCCTGCTGTAAAAGACTAAAATGAGCTGTTAATGTTATGGTTGGTCGGTGCATGTTACATTGTTTGTATTTTCCGCTGCTGTGCTTTATATAGGATTAAATTATGCCTATAGACAAGATAAAATAAAAAGGAATTTTCTGGGTCGTTAACCGAGGGGAAGCCTTAACGGGTTTCGCTTCGGTTTTCCCCGTGTGGCCCACTCGGATCGGTCATCCGACTAGACCGGGACGAGGGGGTTACATTTGTTGGTATCAGAGCCTAAGATTACCGAGACCTTGGGTAGGTAAGTGAGGTAAGTTAAGTTCTTGCATTGAAATTGCACGGTGTTTGCTTGCCATGTAAGCATGTTGCTTGTTATCCGTGAATTTTGTGGTGTACGCTTGTTTGGTTGAGAATGTATGTTGTTTAATAGTACACATGTGTTTTCTTGTTTAGCAAGTAAGCCTTGTTATATGCTTGGTTGAGCGTGTATGTGTGTTGATTTGTTTGAAACATGTTTCGTAGAGTCTCATTGCTACATTTACAAAAAAAAAGATTATAAGTGAGGGGAACATACTTGAGCCACTTGGAAGCCTTGCCTTACTAACCCAATCGTGTATGTTTTACTGTTGATGTTGTTGTTGATTTAATTGCTTTTTGGTAAGTAGAAGTTGTAGTTCTAAAAAGGTAGACGATGTTGAGGGAGTCCATCATCTTAGTTAGGGAGATATGGTTGTACCGGAATTGAGGTACAATTTGCCCGTTTGAGACGATGCGTATGTGGGTTGATTCCTGTGGATGAGGGACAATGTGGTCAACACTGGCATCAGTTGGTAAGAAGAAGTGAAGGCATATGAGTGGGAGTTAGAGTGGTGTCGATGTTTTAACAGATAAGCCCTTGGTACAGTAATAAGTTGTTTCCTCCAGTTGATTCTAAACCCGTGCTTTTGTATATCGATAGTGAGTATGCAAGTTTGAATGTGCCGATGATGTGTCAGAGGTAGGTATGGGTACCTTAGTTCTTTTGGCGAGATCTAGGTAGGGGTCTCGTGTGAGTAACCTGAATTTCGGAAATGCTAGTTGGTGACCGTTGGGGTTCGGCCTATGATTTTAATGCAAGACAACCGGTCAGTGTCCGTGAATGGGAGCTAGTTTGTGTGATTGGGTCAGTGTACGTTGGGATTGTCTTCCAGCAAGCGGAAGAGATGAAGTCACTTCCAATATAGTTGAGCCGAGAAGGGAGTCTCGAGCTTTGACTCTAGATTTTTTTGTTAGGGGTAGAACAAGTCCAGCATGACTGTTTGTGTGTGTGATCAGAATTGAATCTTGAAGTTACAAGATGCTCTAAGAACAGTTTAGAAGAGTCAGATTTTGTTGAAGAACCAGTCTGAAAACAAGAGGACCGAAGACTATCAGTTGTGTACATGTGAAGCTGCAATTTCTGCGAATACCTCCTTTTGCGTGAGCATGTAAGAAATTAGATATCCTTGTTGAGACCTTAGATGTAGGGACACACGTGACTAGCCTTTGGGAGATAGTAGTGATCAGAAATACGTACAGAAGATGTCTGTTGGTGGTTCAGAGCTACTAGTTTCTAGTAGATGTGAAGTGATTGTCCTCTACGGTTTTGATGTACCTTTTGACAAGGTTCGGCTTGAAGAGCACAGAGTTAGTGTATACGTTGAGACAAAGAGAGAGTTGCATTGAGGTTGCAGATTTCTGTGTGACTGTAGTAGTAGGTGAGTATGTGAACTTCTTATTGAATGATTGATCCAGCTTTGGAGGTCAAGGATTGGTTGAGTTTAGTCAACAGGCTTGCTTAACAAGTGTGATGAATTTGATTTTGAATGAAGATTAGACCGCAAAATGCTAGAATAGTTGGTGTTTTTCCTAGAAGTATTTGGAAGATTCACCCGGTTTGTCTCTTGATATAGAAGAAGAGTTTGTTATTGAGACCGTTTTCGAGGTTGCTTCTGTTTTGTTTGTTCCGTAACTGATGAATTTCGGAAGAATTGAGAATGTTGAAGAATTAACTTCGAGACTTGTTAGACCTTAGATTCATTAGGCCTAGTGCATTATCTCAGAGTTCTACAGTGAAATTTGTGAAGAAGAAAGAGTGACAGTACGAGAATGTGTTCATATTACATACAGTCGAAACAAGTGACAGTGAATGATTAGTATCCGTTTCCGAGTGTCAGTGATTTGTTGGTCAGTTAGCGTGTGCTTCAGTCTGCTCGAAGATTAATTTGAGATCTGATTACTACCAGTTGAAAGTGAGAAAAGTTGAAGTACCGAAGACAGCTTTAGGGGCAAGATGTGATCACCTTGGACTCTGAGTTATGCCGTTTTTTTTACTAGTGTATTAGCTACCTTCATGGAAATGTTGAGCAGAATATTTTCCTGAGTTTCTTGATCAGTTGTAGTAGCTCTTCTGGATGTCACGTGAGTATATTCAAGTACCGAGGAAGATCACGACGAGCTTTGAAGTTAGTGTGGTAGATTCTATTAGAGAATTAATTGTATACCAAGTTGTGCAATGTGAACTTCGAGTTAATGAGGATATTCTCCTAGGGCATGTAGATCAGCCGAGCGTGTTAGATTAAATCCCAAGTAGGCAAAAGAAGGTATGAGTTGGAAGAAATTGAAGACTGTGACAGATATCTATAGTTCCTAGGTCTAGCATCGTTACTTTTAGAGACTTGTAAATATTCTTTTGAAGATAGCTGCTCCCTTGAGAAGTTGCTACAGAAGAATGTTCAGTTGTGTGGTTGGATGCAAGACAATGAGCACTTGAGAAACCGAAAGAAACCTTGATGAAAGTTTCGACCTTGAATCAGCTTAAATCAGAGAAGGAGTTTGTGAACCATAGTGATGCATTACATGTAGGGTTAGGTTGTGTGCTTATGCAAGACAGAAGATTGTGGCTTGTTCATCAAGTTAGTTGAAAGACCGTGAGGAGAGTTATCCGATATGAGACATAGAGTTAATTACAATTGTATTTGCTTTGAAGACTTAGAGACAAAGCTTGTATAGTAAGAAATGCACAGAGTATATGTACGTATCATTAGAGCTTGAAATATTTGAAGACTTGGGAATGGTTGGAACTTGAACAACATGAGTAGTTATAATTGCTTGAAGACTGTGATCTCAAGATTGAGTACTATCTGAAGAGAGCCTACGTAGCAACCGATGTTCCGAGTTGTATTTGCTGTTAGATTAGTAGTTGAGTTACGAGTTGCGATTGCCGAATTCCGTATATCAAATGATAGTAGTTTTGTGGCCGAGTTTCGGGTTGAGACTACTTTGAGTCAGAATGTTCGATGAGAAACAGTTGCAAGACAGATTCTTGGCACCTCACGTGCAAGACATAGCGGAAAGAAGACCTTCATAATACAGTTCAGAGATGATAGAGTTTTGCATTTCAGAGACAGAATAGCTGTACCGACTGACATAGTGTTTGAGATGTATTGTGTTGGCCGAAGCATACGGCAGTTCATTTGCATTGCATCCGAGTTGTATGAAGACGTATTGTGGGTTGAAGACGAGTACTTCTGGATTGAGTTGATGAATAATGTGGTTCAGTATGCGAGTAAGTGTATGGTTTGTCAGTGAGTCAAGACCGAGCTTTAGTTTTCTTCTAGTTGTTACATCCATGAAAGATTCCTAATGAGAGTGGGAAATAGATTTGAGGGACCTTATGTCCGGTTCGCCTTTGATTTATTATGGGAGAATTTAGCCGAGTAAGCAATGATAGTTGCATCGAGTGTACTCATTATATACATGTTTAAGCTACTTGTACCGTGGGTAAAATGGCGGAGTTGTGCCTTAGAAAGAGTGTGAGTTGCACAGTGTCTGGAGATTGATAGTGGCCGATAGAGATTCGAGTTCTCGACTAGATTTTTGAAGATGTCTGTATAGTGTTTGGTTACCTGTTGAAGCCAGATGGTCAGTTAGAGAAAGTTATGGGTTAGATAATCAAACAGTGTTGTATGAGATTGTGAATCGGGCTAGTCCTGTTGTTTATCTGTTGCGGTCACCACCAATGTTAGAAAGAGATTTGTGATGTGTCTGTGTATCTATAATTCGGGAGTGTGAGTCAGACCTGTTCTGTGCTATGTTTGTAGAAGAGATCGAGTTGAGTTTGAAGTCGACATGCCTTGAAGAATCAGTTGAGATCTTAATGTCAGATAGAAAATGTTGTGTGATGAGTCTACCGAGTTGGTTAGTATGTTGTGGTGAGAGAGGAATGTGTGGAGGAGCATGTTTCAGTGGCTCTCCGTGTTCGATGAATTTCGGGGACGAAATTTCCTTAAGTGGGGGAGAGTTGTAACACCCGGGTTTAGGGGTTAGGTGAAAATAATATTTTAATATTATTTGGGCTCGGGTTCATAATTAAAATGATCATTTAAAATTTCGGGTTTCAAAATAAATATTTGAAAGGGGACCAAATTGATTTAATTGCAAGTTGAAGAGCTTTTTAATGAACAAGGGAATAGCCATTCATTAATGGCCTTTTGGTAATTTACCCATCATCTAATTTAAATCCCCTTTATACAAAATAAAACACCCTTTTTACTATTCATTCTCTTCTTCAAAGAGAAAGCAACGGGTTTGAAGAGCTCTTCCTCCTCTATCACTATCCCATCTCATTTCTCATCCACTTCAACTCCATTTTGAAAGGTAACAACGTTTTTGACTTTCCCTCAACTCCCTCTCTTTAAAAGTACCATTTATTTTCATTTTCATGGAAGTTTTGGAAAATAGAGTTTTGAAAGATTTTGATTAAAAAAGGAAACTTTGTGTTGTTGAGCTTAATTTTTTGATATAATATGGTTAGTTATGATGTATAGAAGTTAAATGGTACCACATATGTGAATTTTGAATGGTTTGGAGCAATTTTCGGATTTTGGTAAACATGGGGTTTTTGGAGGGTTTTGGGTGAGTTTTGGGGGTTGTTTTAGGTAGGTTTTGATAGGCTTTTGATAGCACTATGGATAGGGGTTGAATTGGGATCATTGGTGGGTGTAATGGAAGTTGAAAACATGGTTTTTGGACATGGTCTTGGGGCCATCCGATTTGGTGAAAAATGGAAATTTGTTCATGCTTGCAACATGGTAGTTTGTGGTTGAATTGCATTCCGGGTTAATTCCAACGATGAAATATTGATTGAGAATGTTTTGTTTGTGTTTGAGATTGATTAGAATCGAGTTTGGGCATCGGTGAAGCATCGGAAGTGAATCCGGGAAATTGAAGACGGTTGCTTGCTTGGTCTTTGAGCTTGGGAGCTTAGGTGAGTGGTTAATTGTTTTAAATGGTTTTAAAATAGATGGTTCGAGTATATAGACTAGGTTGGGCTTGGATGAACTCTAGAGCCTAATCCTAAACTTGATCTAGAGCCTTTAGATGAACTCTTTCATGTGGATGTGTATGTCTCGTATGAAATGTGATATGAATGCTTATGTATATTGTATTATACATGTGAGATGAAATATGACTTGAGATGCTTGAGACATGCTTGATGATGGTTGTTGGTGAGTACGTGCTAAGCACGGGAATGTTTGGAATGAGTAATGTGAAATGAGTAAATATTGGCACTAGTATACTTGAATACAAATGATCGATCATTAGGATGTTAGTGTGTACACATGAGTCTAAAGTCGCGCGTGGCCTTGGTGGCGTTGAGTCACCAAGGAGGAGTACGGGTTCGCCCGGAAATTGTATTTAAATGTAGTCGGTGATGAGTGGAATCCCATCGACGGGGCGTGAGGATGAGTGAAATCCCCTCCGCGAGACCGATGATGAGTGTAATCCCACCGAGAGGTAATGTGGTTGTTGGATGTGAGTTCCAACGAGTTTATCCGCGTATTCGGGTCATAGCCAGGTGCCAATGTTGATTGATATGTGTATCAATGTGTTGAGACATACGAGCTATGAATTGAATGTTAAATGTGATTACATGTAGTGTGGAGTTGATCTTATGATCACGGCATTTGTATTGTATATTGCTCATGCATCTTTACCTTATGGCTCTTATGGACCCTTGGTATGGTTGTGTTTTACCTTGGCTAGATCGTGCTCGGACCCTGCAATGTTGAGGTTTGTTTTTTTAGAGCTTACCCTCACTAAGCTTCATTGCTTACGCTCTCTTTGTTCAACATTGCAGATCCTTAGTTCGTGGGTTGCTTGAGCAAGTGGAGGGCCTCCAAGTGTGGTTGTTAGCCTTGAGTGTTTCAAGTATGGATTTTTAATGTTGGACATGTAATAGTTTGAGCAATGGGACATGTGTTGTTTTGTGGGTAGTTGTTGGTTTTTTAGGAGCATGTATAGACTCCTTGATATCTTGCTTTTGCATGGTTGGTGTTGCCATGTTGAATTGTAATCCATGCCTAAATTGCTTATTTGAATGTTAGCTATATGCCTTAGAGATTACCTTTATGCTTGAATGATGTTGAATGAATGCATGTCTTGTGAGGTCTTGCCTTAGTGTTAGGCTTGTCTTAATCTTTTTGAAGCATGCTAATATAGTTGGGTTGCCTTAAGTTTAATTGTTATGGTGTTGTAGGGTGTTTTGGTGGTGTTTTGAGGCACCCTTGTGCCTTAAAACAGCCAAAACGAGTCTGCAGACAGGGGGCGTTTCGGAACGGGTCACCCTGTTCCGATACGGCTCCTTTGCAAATGGCCTGCCGTTTCGAAACGGATGGGGGTCGTTTCGGAACATTTTTGCTACTGGAATTTTGAGAAATTGACGAGATAAAGGCGTTCCGAAACGGGCCTTTGATGTTTCGAAACGGTCAAATCTCGTTGACCACGAGATATTGACCGTCAAGGTCGTTTCGATACGGGTCACCCCTATTTCGAAACGGTCACCCTATGGTTGACCCTGGCCAGTTGACTAAGTCAAGGCGTTTCGGAACACCTTAAGGGCGTTTCGAAACGGCCTGCTGTAAAAGACTAAAATGAGCTGTTAATGTTATGGTTGGTCGGTGCATGTTACATTGTTTGTATTTTCCGCTGCTGTGCTTTATATAGGATTAAATTATGCCTATAGACAAGATAAAATAAAAAGGAATTTTCTGGGTCGTTAACCGAGGGGAAGCCTTAACGGGTTTCGCTTCGGTTTTCCCCGTGTGGCCCACTCGGATCGGTCATCCGACCAGACCGGGACGAGGGGGTTACACTAATTAAATAAAATTTAAAGAAACTAAACCAAAAGTTAAGACTAAAAAAAATAAACTAAAATCTAAAAAACCTAAACCCTAACCATTTAATTAAGGAAGGACCTAAAGGATAATTAACCCCTAATCTCTCCTCCACTCTCAATTCCCCCCCCCCCCCCCCCCAATTTTGTTTGACTGGCGGCAAAATACCCACCCTCCCCATTTTGTTTTTGTTTGATATGGTGCCAAAATCCCCCCCATAATTTCCTATCAATTAAAAAAACTTTCCCCCCATTAATTCAAAAAAACATTCCCCTTAAACTAAAAAAAATATATATTTTTATTTTAATAGTTATAATTAATTTTTTTAATAAAATATTTCTTAAATTTAATGTTCACAATTAATAAATTGATTTAAATTTTAAATAATTTATTTTAAATTCATCCATCACAATTTATTAATTTAATAAAATTTTTAAATTTTGAATATTTTTAATAAAATAAATTTAAGTATGTTAATTCTTATTAAACTTCACAAATAATTTATATTGGATGAGTTAGTATTAAATTAATTTAATAAATTAATACTTTACATTTAGCAACACTTTAAATTTATCAAATCGTAGACTTCTTCAACTATATATCAGGTAAATATCAAGTCACATCAATATCCATTCAGGTTAAAAATAGGTCGGGTTCAAAGCAGGCCGAGTCAATTAACAGGTCGGGTCCAAAACAGGTCGGGTAATATCGGATCTCGGGTCAATTCAGTCGGGTAAAATCGGTTATCTGCCAGGTCGGCTTCGGGTTCGGGTTCGTTTCAGTTGGGCGCAGGTCGGGTTTCAGGTCCACAGTAACAGGTCCAATTCGGGTTCGAGTCGTTTTCAGTCGGACGCAGGTCGGGTTCGGTCACTACAGTAACAGGTCGAATTTAGGTTAGGGTCAACAACAGTCGGTTACAGATCGGGTTCGGGTCATTAAATTTTCAGGTCAAATCAGGTTCTAACTCGAGCAGGTTTTAGTCGAGTTTTCAGGTCGGGTCAGCTTTTTACATCCCTACCTACAATCATGTGGTAAATGTGTACAATTTCTGATGTCTTAAAAAACGATATGTCTTCCCCAACCATTTTCTCTCAAATAACATCCAATTTGTTAAGGACTCAGTAGCAAAAGAACAGTGAAATCTAGAAATGAAGAAGAGAAGGAGAGAAGAAGCTAATAGATTCAAAAAAAGATATCAAAATTTTGGTTGTTCGATAGTCTTTTTCCTCACACACAAATTATTTAAATAGCAACCCTCATAACTAATTCAGTAACAGAAAAAATCAGTTAAGGTTGTTGGGGCTCTCCTTTCCCTCACTTCTTTGCGTATTGGTGGTGGTTGTGCATGTGCATCATCCTCCAGCTGGACATTCTCTTGTTCATGGTGACTCGCCTCTTGCTTAGGGAATCCAATGGCAATATGGTCATCACGATCTTGCACTATGACATTACCCTCCTCTTCAATTGGAACCTTGTCCTCAAGGTTCGAGTGGACTTCCTGACGGTCATCATTGTCTATTAGAAGGGGTAACGATGCAATCTGCTGTATTGACTGACTACGACAAGGTTTAAGTTGTGAAAAAAGACAGGGTGGATTCGAGCTGAATCTGGAAGTTTCAATTTATAAGCGACTGCTCCCACCTTCTTCTCCACTTGATATGGTCCAAAAACGTGGACTGAGCTTTTGTTGTCTTCTCAATCGAAGGGATAACTATCGATATGGCTGAAGTTTGAAAAAAGCCCAACTTCCTACTTTCAACACCAATTCTATTCGATGTTGATATGTCTGATTCTTCATTCTAATCTAAGCTTGCCCCAATCTTTTTAACATTCAAAGTATCTCATCTCGATCCCGGAGAGCATGGTTAACCAGTTCATTCTGTGAAGCATCCTCTAGATAGTCTATCATAATGAGAGGGTCTCGGCCATACAAAGCCTTAAACGGCATCATGCTTGGTGAGCTATGATATGATGTATTGTACCAATATTCTTCCCAAGTCAAATAGTGTTCCTATTTTTTTGAATCTTTATCTGACATACCTCTTAAGTACATCTCCAAACTTCTGTTTAAGGCTTCAGTTTGCCCATCAATCTGGGGATGGTATGTAATACTCATGCATAGCTCCGCGCCTTGAAGCCGTGCCATCTCAGTCCAAATGTCACTACTGAACACCTTGTCACGGCCACTAACCAAGGATTTAGGAATTTCATGTAGCTTCACTACCCCTTGGACCAACACCTTTGCCACTGTTTTGCTATCAAACTTCCTTGGTAGTGAAAAAATGAGCATATTTTGAAAGGCGGTCTACTACCACTAGAATAGTCTCATTTCCATTAGATTTAGACAACCCCACAACGAAATCTAAGGATAACTCTTCGAAGACTTGTTCAGGAATAGGCAGTGCTTGTAAAAGCCCAGCAGGTTTTAAACTTTCACTCTTCATACGCTGGCAAGTTTGACAATTCTTCACAAAATTTTTCACGTCACGCTTCAAGTTCTGCCAAAAGAAATTAGCTGCAATCCTTTGATACGTGCGGTTTATTACTGTATGTCCTCAAGTTTCGGAATTACGAAACTCTCTTATCAACAAAGTCCTTAGTGCAATTTCATTTGGAACTACAATGCGTCCTTTGAACACTAGTAACCCTTCATGTTCTTTGTAATCTCCATGATCTTGTTGATTTTACTTAAGCGACGATAGCAATTGGCTCAATTCTAGATCCAAAACACTGGCAGCTCGTATACCTTTGAGTACACTAAACACATGTCGAGATAAGGCCATACAACTCCTTTTCACATCCCTAGACAAAGCATCGGCTACCTCGTTCAATTTTCCTAGCCTATATCTGATTTTAAAATCATACCCGATCAACTTTGATAACCATTTTTTCTGTTTAGGGGTTTAAATTGTTTGTTGATTTAACTCACTTAGTGACCTCTGGTCTGTAATAATCACAAATTTCCTTCCAAGCAAATATTGTCTCCATTTCCCCACACTTTGGGTAATTGCAAACATTTCATGGTGGTATGTAGAGGCTGGCTGCATTCTGGGTGTAACACCCCAATTTTGGGCTTAGAAGTTTTGAGTTTGAACCGGACCGGTCGGATTTTCGGTTCGAATATAAAAGGTGGTTTTAAGGAAAGCCTAGTTCGGGATGCATTAAAAATATGGAAAAATATCCAAAAATCCTCTTTTATTATATATAAGAGAAAGGTGAAATCAATTTTACAAAATGAGGTTTGGAAGAGTGACATTTTGGGATAGTGACCAAAATGTAATTTTTGAAAACTGGGTGACTGTTTTAAAAAGGATTGAAACTTTGAATCTTTAAGGAGCTATTTACCCAAAAGAGTTTCTCCAGTTTTTCTTAATATTAATCAATTTAATTAATGGTTTTAATTAAGTGTAAAAAGGAGGGAAAAGATATTTTGGCATTTGTAACTAACTTTTCTCTAAATTTCCATTTTCTTTTCTCTCAACCCAAACACATTTCTCCAGCAAAATTCCCTCTGATTTTGACAACTAAAGATGAGATTTCAATCCTCAATTGATCTCTAATCAATTCTACAACAAAACCTTGGCATTAACTTATTGAATCTTCAAGAATCTTGGTTCCAAAAAGGGAGAAACTCAAGTTTAGAGGTATGAACGTCCTTCTCCTCTAAATTCTCAGTTCTTTACTGAAATTCCCAAGTTCTCAATCCTTGATTTGAGTTTTATTAAAGGTTTTGATGTTGAGATCTTGATTTTGGCTTAAAATGCAAGATTTGGATTTAATTTTGAAGAAATTCGTAATAATTGATTGGGCTCTGTTTTGAGATGTCTTTTTGATGTAATTTGGATGACTAAATGATGTATAATTGAGGTTTGATCAATGCAATCCCGAATAGGTTGATTTTCCTAAGTTTTTACTTGTGAAAATGGTGGTTTTTAGGGTGATCTTGGTGTTTTGTTAATGCTGGAGGTATAAGGACGTGTTTGGGATCATTTTGGATGTTAATTGATGTTTATAAATGTTTAGAAGTGATGGATCTTGGCTGGGTTAAGTCTTGGAAGTGTTTGGAAGTGATTTCAGTTGTGTTTGGTAGCCGAAATGTTGGATTTGCAAAGAGCAGCGAGTTTAGGTGTGTTGCTGGTGTTTTTAATGTATTATGATGCATTAATCCTCTGTTGTTATGTGCTTGAAACAGGGGAGAATGATCCGTGAGCAATAGAGGTGGCGTTGAAGGTTTCGGATGCTTGGAAGGCTTGTTGGCTAGCCTAGTTTGTGTATCGGTGAGTGAAGTTGGGTTTTCAGCTTTTAAACCAAGGTTTGAAGGTTTTGGGAGCTTAGTTTAAGTCTAAACAACTTAGCTAAGCTCAAGAGTAAGTAAATGGAATTTCTCTCTTGGTTTGTGTTATAAATTGGTTTTTAAAGCACTTGTGATTGTTGGAAGCAATGCATGTGATTTGCATGTTTTAAATTTTGTTTTGAAAGCATATTTTAGCATTGTATAATACTGGTTTTGAAAGCCATGTGTGAAGGATGCTCAAGGTAAGAGATCCTTGGTTTTGTACATTGGAATTGTGGAATCGTTGCATAGTGTTGCATGTTGTTTAATGGCTTTGTGTAATGCTTCAAAAACAGTGGATTGATGATGGTAATTGGTGGTTTTGGCATTTTGATTATGCTTGTAAAACAATGGATTAATGTGGTAAAATGGTTATATTGGCAAGTGATATAAGTGGTTCTTGGTTACTTGAATCGGATATAGTTAGCCGGCTATAGGATTGGGTGTACCGTGAATAAAGTCGCCTTGGATGTAGAGTGGTTGTGAGTGAACCGGTAACTCCATCCAAGTACACTAACGAGATGGTTAAGAACACCATGGTGGTTAAAATTCCATGGGTGGGTCTTGTGTTAAGGTCATAATGGTGGTTAAAATTCCATTTGAGGACCTTGTGTATGTTAAGGTCATAATGGTGGTTAAAATTCCATTTGAGGACCTTGTGTTTGTTAAGATCACAATGGTGGTGTAAAGTCCATGTGTGGATCTTGTGTTGTATGTCCCGTGATCTCGTTAGTGATGTTATACAACTACCAATGGGTGATGGTAAGGTCGTAATGGTGGTTAAAATTCCATTTGAGGACCTTGTGGATGTTAAGGTCATATGGTGGTTAAAAGCCCATATGGGGACCTTGTGTATGGTAAGGTCATAATGGTGGTTAAAATTCCATTTGGGGACCTTGAGATTGGTAGTGTGTATGAAGCGTGGGGACAATGCTTGTAATCCGCGTATCCGATTGTGTCTTGCGTTATGATGGTTTGTGGATTATCACTTGGAAGCCAATATAATGTTCTTGAATATGATGAAGCATGTGATGCTTGAAATGATGCATGGTTGCATGAGAAGTGTGTAAGGTTTTATGAATGCATGTTTACTTGTTAGCTTGAACAAGTGTTTATTATCTATTGAGAATGGTGCATATGTGCATGAAATCTCTTTAGTGCATTGAAGTCTTGCGAAGACTTGTTTTTAAAGGCATGTGTTGCAAATATTGATTTTGTGGTTTATATGTTGCATTTGTTTAATGCACGTGTTAGATTGAATGAGTAAGTGGTTTTAAAAGGTTTCTTGCTTTGAAATGGTTTTCAATGTATGAGAAAGGCATGACGTGAAGTGGAAGTGTTTTCCAAGGATCTTGTATTTAACTTTGCATATGATGTTCATGCATGGAATGGTTAAATTGATGGTTTTGCAAGGTTATGTTTTGAAGTGAATTACTTAGCTTTCTTAAGCTAAGGGTTGGTTTTCATGTTTGAGCAATGCATGGCTTAAAGCATGTTGTTAAAAAAGGGGTTTTCAAACATTGCTTTGGTTTATCGAATTATGTTGCTTTTAAAAGAGGTTTTATGACTCGCTGCATTGATGGTGTTTTGGTTTTGAGCATTCCTCACTAAGCATTATGTGCTTACGCTCCTCTTTGTCCATCAATGCAGATTTTTGAAGTTGGAACAACGGAAAGCAAGGGATTCAAGGAGAGCTCCACTTGAGATGTATGTCTCGGTTAATAGCTATAGATAATAAAGGCAATGGGGGGAAGAATCTCATATGTTGATGTTTAATGAGATTGTGTATGTTGGACAAGTTTGGTTTATGATTTTGAACTATGTGGTTAAACGCTTGCAACGTTTGAATCTTCGTATTCCTAAGTCGTTATGGTATGCTTCTTGTTTTAAAAGCATGATTGAGTGTTGGATGTGTTGAATGAGTTGGTGCACCTAGGGGTGGTTTTGTATCTAGATTTCGATGCAATTATGTTCCCTGAGTGTTGAATGACTTGCTGGTATGATTTGGTTGCCTTTGGATGATGTTTAATGGATCAATTATGTAATAAACCAGCAAAATTTCTATAATCTGGGCAGGTCGTATCGGAACGGGTGCTACCGTTTCGGAACGGGGGCCTGATATGGCCTAGGCGTTTCGAAACGGGAGGACCCGTTTCGGAACGAAAATGCTACTGCCAAGCCCTGTCCCGGAACTCGTTTCGGAACGGCCCCGCGTTTCGGAACTGCTCCTCCCTGTTTCGGAACACTCGACCGTTGGGCACTGAAATTGTTGGTTAAATGTTTTGAAACCTTTGCATTTTGGTCCTGAACTTTGTATATGCAATTGAATGAGTTTGAGAAGTCCGTTGGAGTTGAAATTTGGCAGGGAAGCATAAAATATGATTAATTTCATATTGGTAACTCTAAAGTTGGCTAAGTCCTTATAATTTTCAGAATTTATAATTTGGTCCCTAAATTCATGTTTCGTGCAATCGAGTCCCTAAATGTTTTCTGATTGCGATGATCTTTGAGTATGCTGATTGTATGAACATATCTAGGGTTAATGTGCATTTAGATAAGTTTAAAAGGAAAAAAAGGGTCGTTAATCAAGGTTGACTTTCGGGTTGACTTTGGTTTTCCCCGTGTAAACTTCTTAATTTGGGTCAACCGTCTAGGCCGGGTTAAGGGGGTTACACTGGGGCTCAGTTTTTGACTATAAAAAGGCAATGGTTTTCCCTCTTGATGTAAAACGGTTCCCATCCCCACTCTAGAGGCACCAGTTTCTACTACGAATCCCTTGGTGAAATCAGGTAGTCCCAGAAAAGGTGAGGTGCAGAGGCATTGCTTGAGCTTCTCAAATGCCTTTTGCGTTGTATCAGTCCATATAAAAGAAGCTTCTTTGCGCAACAAGTTAGATAATGGCACAGCAATTGAGGCAAACCCCTTGATGAATTTGCGATAATATCCCGCAATCCCCAAGAAACTTCTCACTCCTTTTACCCCAGTAGGTTGTAGCCACACTTTGATTGCCTCAATTTTCTGAGGGTCTACTGCTAAACCTTCTCGAGTCACTAAATGCCCCAAGTACTCTACTCTTTCTTGTCCAAACACACATTTGGATGCCTTAGCCACAAATCCACACTCTCTTAGCATGGTCAAAACTAACTTAACATAGTTTAAATGCTCTTGCCAAGACCCAATATATATTAGAATATCATCCAGAAATACTAAAACGAATTTACGCAAGAAGGACCTGAATACCTCATTCATCGTAGCTTGAAATACGGAGGGCACGTTGGTTAGACCAAATGGCATTAAGAGGGATTCATAATGTCCTTCGTGTTTCCTGAAGGTCATTTTGTGTACACTAGAGGCTCTCACTCGTATCTGATGGTAACCCGAGAGCAGATCCAGTTTTGAGAAAAATTTCGCACCCCTAACTCATCGAACAGTTCCTCAACTATGGGAATGGGGAATTTATCTTTGATGGTAATTACATTAAGGGCCTTGTAGTCGATGCAGAACCTCCACCTCCTATCTTTTTTTAACCAACAAAACATGGGATGAGAATAGACTCTGACTCCTAATGAACTGTTGTTCCAGTAGCTGTTGTACCTGACCTTTTACCTCTGCTTTCTGGAAATGTGGGTAACGGTACGATTTCACCTTCACAGGATTTCTCGATGGTTCCAAGTTAATCGTATGATCAAATTCTCTCTGGTGACAGATCCATTAGAGCTTGAAAAATGTCCTAGAACTCTTTGATCAACTGGTTCATCTCCTTCTGCTCAATTGCTATGGTTGAGTGCCCTTCATCCAATATTTGTAAGTTGTAACACTCAACTACTCCTTGGTTTCGACTATACGCCTCAAAGATTGAAAACAAACTGGTTGCAGTTCTATTCTCGTCTCTCCCTGCCATACGTGTTCCCCTTTTCTTTGATCGAACTTGAACTGTAACTTCGAGAAATCCATGGTTATCGGCCCTAATGTGGCCATCCAAGCCACCTCCAAAACCATCTCAATACCTTCCAGTGGCACCATCTCAAAATTTTGACTGATGGTTTGTTTTGGGCGTTTTTTATGACGAAGGCGGGTTCAGTGAAATTGATGGAGGTTTTTGACTTCTTTTCTTGGTTTCTGTTGACGGAAGAGCGTTGACTTGGCTTTCCGATTTTGTTTATTCCTTTTTGACCACCGGTTCTTGGATCTTGACGTGATGAAGGTGTTTGGCTTCCTCTTTGCATTTCAACAAATGTTTCTACTTTTATGAATATTAGTCTATTTAAACGACTTTATCATCCAGGAGATGAACTTTAATCACTGCCAACATTTCTGGCGCTAACCCGTCATTCCCGTTTGATAAGACACCGGATTAAATTAAGTTTTCACTTCTCAAGAAACAAAGAAATTTAGTGCGTTGAGCATTTTTATTTAATTCTAGGTTCGATTATTTAAAAGCCCTAAAAAACGTCTAAGTCTTTTATTCCTAATTTAAAGTTTAAAGTATGCTTAAGTGTATTTTATTTTTTGTGAAGAACATTTTTCAACAAACAAGTCTCTATCTAAGCTTTAGTCCCTAATCTTAAGTTTTCACCTATTTCTAAAATAAGCAAGCAAACTTTTATTCTTTTGAGTTTCTACCCTTTTTATTATTTCTTTTATTAAGCCTTTATTTCTTCTTATTTCCTAAGCCAAAACCCCTTTTCACGTTTTTTACTTTTTGTATTTTTTTTGCGTATTTTACTTTTTCTATTTTTATGTTTTCCTCTACCAATTTATGTTTTCTCTTTTTCAAAACCATTTTCACCCTTTTTTTCTAATTTTATTTTTCTATTTTTAAATTTTTTTCTTTTAAAACAACCCAAAATAAACTTTATTCCTCACTAAAGAAACTTCTTTTTAAGTTTTTTCCCTTTTCAAAATTCATTTTTTAACCTAGACCCTAAACTTTTATTTAAATCCTTTTTTTGAAATTTTACCGAGGAATCGACGAACGACGAACTCGAATTCAAGCTTCTTGAAATGCTCCAAACCACCTCCGGAAAATTGCTCCAAACTCGAACTTCCACTCCGAAAATTTTCAGCCAACTCAAGAAAAATTCAGAGAATTTTTTGGATTTTTTCTTGAACCCTTTTAGTGATTTTTCTCTCAAAATGGTGTGTGTTCAACAAATGGGTAAAGGGGGGTTATACTAAACTTTGAGCTTCAAAATCAAGCTAATTTCTGAATTCAATCCCCAAATTAGAGCCTAAATCAGACAAACAACATGATACCCGGTAAAACCCCTAAGAAATCATCCGTTTTGATCCAAATTCGGGATATAATTTCCCCTTTAATTCGAATCTAGGGTTTATTATTTAGTTTCGTTTTTTGTGCAGATTCTGGCGGTTATAGGCAACGATGACAAGTGGCGTCGTCGGCAACAAATGTAACCCCCTCGTCCCGGTCTGGCCGGATGACCGGTCCGAGTGAGCTACACGGGGAAAACCGAGTGAAAACTCCCTAAGGAACTCTCCCTCGGTTAGCAACCCTATTTTTTTTCATTTTAATATTGTCTAGATGAGAATTACATCCTAAGTGATCATACAGCGGAACGAAATTTACGAAGAAATCAAACGAACCCAAACTAGCACTTAAAAGCCCATTTTTAATGTTAAACTGCAGGCGGTATCGATACCCTTAAGAGGGGTATCGATACCCCTGTGACTAGGTCAACAAGGTTTGGTCAACCTGAGGAGACAGTATCGATACCCCAAATGAGGGTATCGATACCCTCCCCTAAGGTTGACTTCCCACGGTCAAAGCCAAGACAACGGTATCGATACCCTTAAGAGGAGTATCGATACCAAATCGACAGTAGCACCAGTGGCCAAAAAGGTATCGATACTCCCCCTCGAGTATCGATACACGAAGCCTGAAACCACAGGGTAGTATCGATACCAGATCAACGGTATCGATACCCCAGCTACGAAACTGCAGGTTTGAGCTGATTTAGAGCACAAGGAGGCCCCTAAATCCCTCCAACCCTTCAACCAACACACTATCAGAAATCCCTAAGGCAAGCCAACCATAAAGCATGCATATTTAAGCCAAGGGAGTCAATCAAACATGAATTTAAGCAATCATACATAGCATTCAATTTAATGAGCGATATAGGCATTAATAAGCATACTTGAAGGCTCAAATGGTCTTAAAAGCACAAGTCAAACTCAAGAGGTTTGCATCCATACATAAGGCAACCTAAACACCCTAAAGCATGCCATCATACACATCCACCATCATCAAGGCATTACATGCATACAATCCATAATCAAACCAAAATCAACATCCATCAAATGAGTCACACATGCTCATACAAAGACACTTGCCACATTGCTAGCTATTACAAAATCGGTAACCATACTTGAGCTACAAACTTGGATGCCCTTCTTGCCTTGCCTCGAGCTAACACCACGCTAGTGATCTGCATTGTTGAACATTGAGAGCGTAAGCTATAAGCTTAGTGAGGGTGCTCTAAAACGAAAAACAACAACAATGCAGGGCTCAAGCATGTAAGCCTAAACTCATACATCTCAAGCATTGCATATAACTAAGTAGACTTAGCTAGTCTTTCGAGTGGCAAATATGGTCTCTCAATCCTAGCAAGATTAAGCATCATTATATCATCATGCAATACCATATATCAAAACCACATATCACCATCATATATCACATTACTAAAACAAGTTTAATTGGCCACTTTAATTACCCCGATTGTGCGGATATAAACCTTGACAACACTTTACCTCGGTGGGATTCCACTCATCACCGGACCTTGCATGTGCGGGATTCCACTCATCGCCACATGCCCTACGGATGGGATTCCACTCATCATCCCGTAGAAATATAATAAGCTTCCGGTGGAATGCTACATCACCGTACTCCTCCTTGATGACTTAACGCCATCAAGGCCACGTACGTTTTGACTCAATTTGTGTGCACACTATCCTAATGATCGATCATTTACAACCGGTAATTTTTAGTGCCAATTATTATACCCACAACATGTATCACCAACCACATATCATCAACACATTCATGCTCAACACATATATCCACATCATGATATACATATACATGCACCATCTAATCGCAAGCATTTGAGCATAGTCATCAAGCACATAGCATTTAAGGAAATTAGACTAAGTTAACTACTTGGATTAAAGGGAAGTGGCCTACCAAGCACACTTGCACACACACACACTACTCATGCTCGAACCAACTTTAAAACAAGTTTAGACCACTCACCGCCCTTCCTTAGCAAATCGAACAATCCTCCTACGCACCCGGATTTGGTCCCAAAGCTCCTTCAACGTTTCCCCTTGCTTCTAGCCAAACAAAATACATTCATCACTTCCCAAATCAATGCTAACTCAATTATCAATCCACATCGCAAAACACAACTCAATTTCCACAAATTTCAAATCACATAGTATCCCAAAACCCAAATTTTCGGACTCCCACAACCAAGGGCTGAAATACCCAATTTCAAGCATCCAAAAGACTTCCAAAACATCCCAAATCACCCTCCTAACATAACTAGACCATCAGCCCTTCAATTCCCACACAAATCCTCTCAAAAACCCAATTTTTCAAACCCTAAAATTGGCCCTAAAGACCCCCTACGAAAATTCATCCAAAATTGACCAAATTCATATATGTTGTATACTTTAGCATGATTAACAAAAACCCCAACACAATTTCTTAAGACCAATTGAAAAACCCCATTAAAACCCAATTTTCATCATAAACCCTAATTTTTCAAAACCCACATTTTTGAAATTTAAGACAATAAGCAAGTAGAGGATGGAGAGGAGGTTAAGAAAATACAATTACCTCTTAAAATGGTGTGAAAATCGGGTGCTAAAATTGATGGAATAGTAATTCCAAGCTTGGGGGGTTTTAGAAATGGTGGGGGTTTTCAAAATGGGAAAAGGAGGAAGAATGGGGGAGGAAGATAACTTTACCATAAAGTGGTCTTCCTTTTTTTTTTTTTTAAAACTTGGGTAAATAGCCCCATAGGTCCTTCCCAACTTAATAAAATTCATTTAGACCGTTATTTGAAATTGAATTGCTTTAATTTAGTTTTATTTAACTCGAACTAATACCCGACTAACTCCTAGGCCCGGAACACGGGTGTTACAACTCTCCCCCACTTAAGGAAATTTCGTCCCCGAAATTACCTGACTGAAAGAGATACGAAAACTGCTTTTCCATATCCTCCTTCCTCTCCCAGGTGGCCTCGTCCACACCTCTACGCTGCCATCTCACTTTCACTAACTCAATTGATCTACCCCTCAACACTTTACTGTCTGAAGCTAAGATCTCAACGGGCTCTTCCTCATAAGTTAAATCCGAATTCAATTCAATTTCTTCTACGGGCATAACATGTGATGGATCGGACCTATACTTACGAAGCATGGATACATGGAACACATCGTGTATCTTCTCTAACTCGGATGGCAAACGCAACTGATAAGCAACCGGACCAACTCTCTTCACGATCTCATACGGCCCTATGTACCTCGGACTCAACTTCCCCTTTCGGCCAAATCTCATCACTTTCTTCCACGGAGACACTTTCAAGAACACCTTCTCACCCACTGCGAACTCAACCTCCTTCCTCTTCAAATCGGCATAGGACTTATGCCTATCCGAAGCAGCCTTCAGACGATCACAAATCAGTTTTACCTTGTCGGTTGTCCCCTTGAGCAAATCCGGCATAGGTAACAGTTTCTGTCCTACCTCGGCCCAACACACTGGAGTTCTACACTTTCGACCATACAAGGCCTCATACGGAGCCATCTGAATGCTCGACTGAAAACTGTTGTTGTACGCAACTCCACTAGAGGCAGATGCTTCTCCCAAGTACCCTGAAAGTCAATGATACAACATCGCAACATATCCTCTAAGATCTGAATAACCCTCTCTGACTGACCATCTGACTGAGGATGATAAGAAGTGCTGAAGTTCAAACGGGTACCCAAAGCTGTATGCAGACACTCCCAAAATCTAGAAGTAAACCGCGGATCTCTATCTGACACAATGGACTTCGGCACACCATGTAGCCTCACAATCTCACCAATGTACAAATCGGCCAATCTATCTAAGGTGTAAGTAGTGTTGACTGCCAAGAAGTGAGCACACTTCGTAAAACGATCTACTATCACCCAAACTGAGTTCTTCTTCGTAGGAGTCAAAGGCAAACCCGAAACAAAATCCATGGTGATGTTCTCCCATTTCCATTCCGGAATTCTCAACGGCTGTAACAAACCTGAGGGAACCTGATGTTCCGCCTTCACCCTCTGACACACTAAGCACTTACTCACAAAGTCGGCTACATCTCTCTTCAAGCCAACCCAAAAGTACTCATTCTTCAAATCACGGTACATCTTCGTACTTCCTGGATGCATAGCAAACGGACTACTGTGGGCTTCAGTCAAGATCGTACGTCTCAAATCACTGTCTTCAGGCACAACTATTCTGTCCTTGAAACATAAGACCCCATCGGAACTGAAACTGTAGTCTGAAGATCTACCTTCGGCTATATCTTGCACGTAAGGTGCCAAAGATCTATCTAAGAGCTATTTCTCTCGAATCATCTGACCTAGAGTAGGTCTAACTTGAAGCTCGGCTACTAAGCCACCATCTCCGGACAAACTCAATCTAGCAAACATGGCTCTCAAGTCCACGGCCACCTTCCTACTCAATGCATCGGCCACTACATTGGCCTTACCCGGATGGTACTCAATAGTAAGATCATAGTCCTTTAGCAACTCTAACCATCTACGCTGTCTGAGATTCAAATCTCGCTGAGTCATAATGTACTTCAAACTCTTGTGGTCGGTGTATACTGTGCATTTCTCACCATACAAATAGTGCCTCCAAATCTTCAGAGCAAACACAACTGCAGCTAACTCTATGTCATGGGTCGGATAATTGCGTTCATGTGTCTTCAACTGTCTTGAGGCATAAGCCACTACTCTTCGGTCTTGCATCAGAACACATCCTAACCCTACATACGAGGCATCACTATAAATCACATAGTCCTTCCCGGACTCAGGCTGAATCAGGATCGGAGCTTGGGTCAAAGCTTCTTTCAATTTTTCAAAGGCTCTCTGTCTTGCATCTGTCCACTCAAACTGAACACTCTTCTGAAGTAGCTGTGTCAACGGGGCGGCTAATTTAGAGAAACCTTCCACAAATCTTCTATAGTATCCGGCTAAGCCTAGGAAGCTACGTACTTCTGTCACTGACTTCGGTTGTTTCCACTCAACAATGGCTTCAATCTTCTTCGGATCAACTCTAATGCCTTCAGCTGATACTACATGTCCTAAGAAGACTACCTCTCGTATCCAGAACTCACACTTGCTGAGCTTCGCATACAACTGATGATCTAGCAAAGTCTTCAAAACAAGTCTCAAATGTCGGTCATGGTCTTCTTCAGTTCGCGAGTACACCAAAATGTCATCAATAAATACAACTACAAACTGATCTAGATACTGATGAAAAATCCTATTCATCATGTCCATGAAAGCTGCCGGTGCATTAGTCAACCCAAAGGGCATGACTAAGAACTCATAGTGTCCATACCTAGTCCTAAAGGCCGTCTTCGGTACATCAACCTCTCTAACCTTTAGCTGGTAGTAACCTGATCTCAAATCGATCTTTGAAAAGACAGACGCCCCTCTCAACCGATCAAACAAGTCATCAATTCTAGGCAACGGATATTTGTTCTTCACTGTCAACTGATTTAACTGTCTGTAATCTATGCACATTCTCATACTCCCATCTTTCTTCTTCACAAACAACACAGGTGCACCCCAAGGTGAAGAACTAGGCCTAATAAAACCTCTATCTGTCAATTCTTGCAACTGAGTCTTCAACTCTTTCAATTCTTTCGGTGCCATACGATACGGAGCAATCGAAACAGGAGCTGAATCAGAATAAGTCTCAATGCTGAACTCTACCTCTCGGTCCGGTGGTAACCCTGGCAATTCTTCCGGAAACACACTAGGAAAGTCACATACTGTCCGGATGTCCTGAGGTCTAACCTCACTCATGTTAGGGTTCATCACATACGCTAAGTATGCTTCACACCCTAACTCAACTAATTTCTTGGCCTCTAACACTGAAACCACATTGGATAAGAACTTCACATTCTCACCCACAACAACAATCTCATAATCATCTGTGAGCTTCAAAGAAATCCGCTTAGTTTCAAAATCTATCCTAGCTCTATGTTCCGTGAGCCAATCCATACCCAGAATCACATCAAAACCATAGAAGGGAAGTTCCATCATATCCACTGGAAACAAATGCCCTTGAACCATCAACGGACACCTTCGGTACATCTTCCTAACCACTACCGTGTCCCCAAAGGAACTAGTAACACTAACTCCTACCTTTAACAACTCACAAGGCAAATTCAAAGACTGTGCATGCTCACTCAATATGTAGGAATGTGTAGACCCAGAGTCAATCAAAGAAAGCAAACCCAAAGACTGTATCGAGAAGTTACCTGCGATCACATCGGTGTCATGCTGCTCCCCGCGCTGAGCGTAAACCCTAGCCTGTCCTCCGCCCTCCGGCTGGACTGCGACTACATGTGCTAAGTTCCTCTGACCATCGTTCCTCGGCTGGAAATTACCTCTACCGCGCCCGCGGCCTCTCTGAAAGTCATTGGCTCTAGCAGGAGCCTGAGCTGGTGCCTGTCCCACCTGATGTGGACAGTCACGCCTAATGTGGTCCCTAGCACCACAACTCCAACACGAATGATAATTTCCCCAACACTCACCGGTGTGGTTCCTCCCGCAGGAAGCACATGTGGGCAACTTCCCACCAGCTCTCTGGCCCTGGTGGCCCCTACCGTGGTTACTGCCACCACGCCTATGATCAAACTGATGCCGGTTGTCCCGATGCCTCTTGGCATCTCCTCTATCAAAGTTGCCGGACCTCTTACCTGAACTAGATCCGCCTGACCGCCTGGTCAAACTCAAACTGTGCTCCAAGTCCTTGGCCCTCGAGACCAAGACATCAAAATCAAAGTAATCAGAAGCTAGAGTATAAGTCTTGATCTCCTCATTCAGCCCATATCGGAAGCGGTTACAACGCTCCACCTCAGTAGGTACAAGTTCAGGTGCATACTGACTCAGCCTGACAAATCGAATCTCGTAATCAGTCACAGACATATTCCCCTGAGACAATGCCATAAACTCTCTCTTCCTCTCATCGAGGTATCGCGGACCCAAATACTTCTTCCGGAAAGCTGTCTCAAAGAACTCCCAAGTGATCTCGGCCTCATCCATCCCCGAAGTAATGGTGACCCACCAGGTGTAGGCATCACCCTGAAGCAAGGACTCAACACAGCCCAACTTACGATCGCCAGTACACCCCATCTGAGCAAGGATACGGACGGTCTTCTCAAACCACATCTCTGACCTCTCCGGAGTAGCACCTCTAAACTCTTCGGCCCCAAGGCCCCGAAGTCTCTCTAATGGCAACCCGGTGCCCTCACCCTGATGATGAGCTGCCTGACCCCCAGCAACTGCAGCCTGGAACGCTCCGGCTATTGCCTGAACCAACGGAGCTAAGTCAATTCCGGCCGGTCCTTGGCCACCCTGGCCACCTTGGCCTCCTTGTGGTCCCATTCCTTCGGGCCCGGCCTCGCCTCCCACTCCCGGTGGAGGAGGTGGTGGTGGTGGAGGTGGTGGAGGAGCTCCAACTCCAACCACTGGCTCTCCCACTTGAGCCTCAACTCTCACAACTGGCTCAACTCTCGGAGCCTCTGCCCGTGGTTCCGGTCGAACCATCCTAGGCCTCCCACATGGTCTCATGGTTCAACTAGCAAGGTATAAACTACAACAAGAAACAAATAGGATTACGTTAGCCAAAGCAAGGGTCCAATAGTGCTCAAGTATTCCTCTTTCAAAAATCCTTTTTAAATTAAGTAGTAGTAGCAATGGGCACACACTCACACGAGACACGACCATTCATGCATTCAAAACATCATACGATCAATCAAGCATCAAGGATTCATGGCAATTCATGCATCGGACAACACAAGCATTTAACACATTAATCTTACCTCACTTACCTGCCCGAGGTCTCGGTAACCTGGCTCTGATACCAACAAATGTAACCCCCTCGTCCCGGTCTGGCCGGATGACCGGTCCGAGTGAGCTACACGGGGAAAACCGAGTGAAAACTCCCTAAGGAACTCTCCCTCGGTTAGCAACCCTATTTTTTTTCATTTTAATATTGTCTAGATGAGAATTACATCCTAAGTGATCATACAGCGGAACGAAATTTACGAAGAAATCAAACGAACCCAAACTAGCACTTAAAAGCCCATTTTTAATGTTAAACTGCAGGCGGTATCGATACCCTTAAGAGGGGTATCGATACCCCTGTGACTAGGTCAACAAGGTTTGGTCAACCTGAGGAGACAGTATCGATACCCCAAATGAGGGTATCGATACCCTCCCCCAAGGTTGACTTCCCACGGTCAAAGCCAAGACAACGGTATCGATACCCTTAAGAGGAGTATCGATACCAAATCGACAGTAGCACCAGTGGCCAAAAAGGTATCGATACTCCCCCTCGAGTATCGATACACGAAGCCTGAAACCACAGGGTAGTATCGATACCAGATCAACGGTATCGATACCCCAGCTACGAAACTGCAGGTTTGAGCTGATTTAGAGCACAAGGAGGCCCCTAAATCCCTCCAACCCTTCAACCAACACACTATCAGAAATCCCTAAGGCAAGCCAACCATAAAGCATGCATATTTAAGCCAAGGGAGTCAATCAAACATGAATTTAAGCAATCATACATAGCATTCAATTTAATGAGCGATATAGGCATTAATAAGCATACTTGAAGGCTCAAATGGTCTTAAAAGCACAAGTCAAACTCAAGAGGTTTGCATCCATACATAAGGCAACCTAAACACCCTAAAGCATGCCATCATACACATCCACCATCATCAAGGCATTACATGCATACAATCCATAATCAAACCAAAATCAACATCCATCAAATGAGTCACACATGCTCATACAAAGACACTTGCCACATTGCTAGCTATTACAAAATCGGTAACCATACTTGAGCTACAAACTTGGATGCCCTTCTTGCCTTGCCTCGAGCTAACACCACGCTAGTGATCTGCATTGTTGAACATTGAGAGCGTAAGCTATAAGCTTAGTGAGGGTGCTCTAAAACGAAAAACAACAACAATGCAGGGCTCAAGCATGTAAGCCTAAACTCATACATCTCAAGCATTGCATATAACTAAGTAGACTTAGCTAGTCTTTCGAGTGGCAAATATGGTCTCTCAATCCTAGCAAGATTAAGCATCATTATATCATCATGCAATACCATATATCAAAACCACATATCACCATCATATATCACATTACTAAAACAAGTTTAATTGGCCACTTTAATTACCCCGATTGTGCGGATATAAACCTTGACAACACTTTACCTCGGTGGGATTCCACTCATCACCGGACCTTGCATGTGCGGGATTCCACTCATCGCCACATGCCCTACGGATGGGATTCCACTCATCATCCCGTAGAAATATAATAAGCTTCCGGTGGAATGCTACATCACCGTACTCCTCCTTGATGACTTAACGCCATCAAGGCCACGTACGTTTTGACTCAATTTGTGTGCACACTATCCTAATGATCGATCATTTACAACCGGTAATTTTTAGTGCCAATTATTATACCCACAACATGTATCACCAACCACATATCATCAACACATTCATGCTCAACACATATATCCACATCATGATATACATATACATGCACCATCTAATCGCAAGCATTTGAGCATAGTCATCAAGCACATAGCATTTAAGGAAATTAGACTAAGTTAACTACTTGGATTAAAGGGAAGTGGCCTACCAAGCACACTTGCACACACACACACTACTCATGCTCGAACCAACTTTAAAACAAGTTTAGACCACTCACCGCCCTTCCTTAGCAAATCGAACAATCCTCCTACGCACCCGGATTTGGTCCCAAAGCTCCTTCAACGTTTCCCCTTGCTTCTAGCCAAACAAAATACATTCATCACTTCCCAAATCAATGCTAACTCAATTATCAATCCACATCGCAAAACACAACTCAATTTCCACAAATTTCAAATCACATAGTATCCCAAAACCCAAATTTTCGGACTCCCACAACCAAGGGCTGAAATACCCAATTTCAAGCATCCAAAAGACTTCCAAAACATCCCAAATCACCCTCCTAACATAACTAGACCATCAGCCCTTCAATTCCCACACAAATCCTCTCAAAAACCCAATTTTTCAAACCCTAAAATTGGCCCTAAAGACCCCCTACGAAAATTCATCCAAAATTGACCAAATTCATATATGTTGTATACTTTAGCATGATTAACAAAAACCCCAACACAATTTCTTAAGACCAATTGAAAAACCCCATTAAAACCCAATTTTCATCATAAACCCTAATTTTTCAAAACCCACATTTTTGAAATTTAAGACAATAAGCAAGTAGAGGATGGAGAGGAGGTTAAGAAAATACAATTACCTCTTAAAATGGTGTGAAAATCGGGTGCTAAAATTGATGGAATAGTAATTCCAAGCTTGGGAGGTTTTAGAAATGGTGGGGGTTTTCAAAATGGGAAAAGGAGGAAGAATGGGGGAGGAAGATAACTTTACCATAAAGTGGTCTTCCTTTTTTTTTTTTAAAACTTGGGTAAATAGCCCCATAGGTCCTTCCCAACTTAATAAAATTCATTTAGACCGTTATTTGAAATTGAATTGCTTTAATTTAGTTTTATTTAACTCGAACTAATACCCGACTAACTCCTAGGCCCGGAACACGGGTGTTACAACCAAGCGGTCTGATTGACACCAACCACGCCGGCTGCCGTGACCGGTGGACGGAGAACGGTGGCCACCAGTTGCGCGACAATGGTTTGGAGAGCCCAGCCCCGCGCGCGCGGATTGCACGCGCCAGTGCGTGACACGCGGGCTGGCTCTCATTTTCCCTTTTTTTTTCTTTTTTGTTTAGTGTTTTTGACCTTTTTTTGTTGTTTTTTCTTTTTTTATCACATTTCATAATTATTACCTTATTTCTTTTCTTTTTTTCCATAATTGTTAAACACCATAATTATATTTTTTCTTTTCTTTCTTCTTTTTTTCCTTTTACTTTAAAAGTGGGCTACAACATAACAAAATGAGCTTTATTTTCTTTATTTAAAAGTGAGCTTTTTGAAATAGGCTCTTTTTGAAAATGAGTTTGTATTTTAAAAAGTGTGCTTTAAAAGGATTTTTATTATTTTATATTATATATATATATGACTTCTTTCATTTTCTATTTTTTTTAATTATTAAAAGCCGGGGTGAAAATTTAGTGACACCACCACCAAATTGTATCAAGAATATCATTTTGATGCTTTGTGAGACACATGTGAAGATACAAGCGTTATTGAAATAGGAGTGATGACAATGTAATTACCGAAATATCCCTATGTGTTGAAAAAGTTAATTACCCACGTGATTAACTAATGAGATTTAAGGCTTGAGACTTCGTAAGTGCTTTTTATTAGGGTCACAGTTTACTTGGAAACGGGCTAAGGAAACGACAGTTGTGCTACGATCTGCTCAAGATCGTTTTGTTGTGGCAGTGGTATTGACTCGATTAGGGTGAGTAAGATTTTGAAATCTTTCAGTATGTTTTTTTATTTTGATAAGGATTTATTTTTTTGCAAGAAGGGGGAATGTGGGGCCTATCCCAACGTCGAAAAATTTTGAGTGCTCTTTCGCTAAAAAAATTGAGATTTGGGATAATGACGCGAGTCAAAGTAATTGAGAACTGTTGGTCATGTGTTTGATCGCCACCCAAGTAGAGTGAGCTTGATAAGTGATGTGTTGAAAGAAGTTCAATTTGGGTGAAGGGTATTATGTTGTTCATGTGAACCGACCAATGATTGCAAGTGGTGACCGTATAAGGATGTAACGATACTAGCTCTATGCGATACCAAAACTCAATTCATATGGTATCGGTACTAACCAGTCAGTACCGGTACCCATGTGTTTTATTAGTTAAGCTCCAAGTTGAGGATTGGTGAGTTCTAGTAGTAATGAGAGGTAACATCTGATATTAATTAAATGAGTACAAAGTTATGGTTGAATTTAAGTTTGATGGTTCTGATAGACCTTGAGATCTTCTTGAGCGTGCTTTAGAGAATGATGTATTGAGGTAGGGGATTTTTTGATGTTGTACAGTGGTCTATACATTGTGCTTTTTGGGAGTTACAATTTGTACCAAACTATCGTCGTGTGTTTTGGAAGACAGTAACGAGATGTGTGCATGAGATCGTTGATAAGTGTTTGGATTACCATCAGTTCGGAGTCAACCATCAAGTTTTTTTAGAGTTAATTGGGATGCTTCGAGATTTCCTCAGTGGGAATTAAATAGAACGACAATGGGTTTTGTAAAGGATTTGCGAGTGCACGGCTTCGATGGGATTACATTTTGAATAATGGTATTTTTCTTAGTAAATATCGTTCACTTATTTTCAAAAATTAAGAAATCCAGGTGGAAATTCTACTTGGATTGATTGTGGTTTGGGTTGTACGACACAACGATGTGTACATTCTATCTTTTGATACAAGACTTGAGGTTTGTGATGGAACCTTATTCCTTGGTGGTATTTCACGTGATGATAGATCCTAGTGAGTATTCATATAACATGTTTTCGGACATGATACAATGTTGAGCATATGGCTCATCTTCTTGAACCGAGTTAGTGAGAGTTAGAATAGTTGTCGATTCGAATAAACATAATGAAGCTTAAGGTTAGTGCTTAAGACGAGATGACACGTCTTTCGATTTTGGAAGTCTTGCACCGGGCGTGCAAATATATTGATAAAAGTTGTCATCAAAGTTAGGATCTCCTTCATGGAGTCACCACGAGATGAATCATTTCGTTTTGGTTGTAACTGTAACACCCCGATCCCATATCCGGACTCGAGATGCTATATCCGGGTTACCCAACTCGACCTTAAAATTTTCATTCGATTTAAAACCTCTAGTTTAGCCATAAAGCAAATTTAAACCAAATATAGAGTTTTATAATTAAATGCAAATCCAAAATAAAGGAGCTCCGTACAAGTTTGAAGCATCGTATTTTAAAATGTGAAATTTAAAGAGTTACAAACCGATAGAGTTAAGGTTTTGTAACGACTTGAGTTTTTGAGTCAACATTAGGCGTTGACCCGGTTTATATAAATTCGTGTTAGATTGGGTAATTGGACCCATTGGGCCGAGTTTGGGCCTTTTTGGACTAGAATTGAGCTATATGGGATTGGGTGGTGACCAAATTGTAGCAATGATAGAAGTTGAGGGTTTATGGGGGAGAATATACCACTTTTTAAATAAAGATCTCTCTTTTTTCCCTTTTCCTTCACGTGGGAAAAGGGGGAAAAGAAAAACTGCCTTTTTTCTCTTATGATAAAGCCCCAACTTCCTGGTGGACAACTTCGACGTGCTGCATAGAGCACACACAACTCATCTTTCTTTTCCCACACACCTCCATTTTCACCCTTGGTTTTAAGAAATTAAAACTCTTATCTTTATACATCATTTTTTCCATCAAAGATTTAAAATTCAAGTATGTTAATTTCCATCTCTCAAGCTTCAAGGTCATTCATGAGGTGAAAATGTAAGGTTTTCAATAATGGGTTTTTGGGTTCAAAGCTTGCGATAGTATTTCATTTGATTTTTAAGGTTGGAAATTCGTAGTAAATCCTTCCCAATCCTTTGGTTGAAGTGTTGATGTGATTTTCATGTTTTTATTACAAGAAGAAGTTATTTGAGGGTTTATTCAAGCTTGAGCTAAAGAGAGAAAGTTGAGGAAACTAAGTGGGTGAGCAAATTTGGGATTCTAGCTTAAAAATCAGTACATCCCTAACTCCTATTCTTCTTGAAGCTCATAAAATAATTTCTTTGCTTGATTGTATGGTATGGTTGGTGTTGTATTGGAGAAAATTGCCCTAGGTAATCAAAGTAGCGATTTTGATGATAAAAATGGTGTTAGAGGACTCTAATAAACTCATAACCGATCTAGTAAATTTTAGTAATCACTTGGGGAGGTTTTGAGAGGTTTATAGATAAGTGGGAATAATTTTCCAGCTGCAGAATACGAGTTCTGGGCTCGAGTATTGATACGTGAGGTGTTCATACCGGTACCCGTGTTCTTGATGAAGAACATCGAAGAACGGTGAGGGGCTACTAGTAGACCTGTACCGATACCTAGTGTTGGAATGAAATTCTAGTGAGCAATGCTTCGTACCGGTACACATGGGAGCATATATCGATACTCGTGCTCGAGTATCAGTATTGAAGGCCAATCAATCTCTCCCTTTAAGGAATGAGCGTATCGGTATGCGATGGGCAAGTACCGATACACAATGTCTTATTATAATTTTAGTGTGCAATCAGGGGAATCGATACGCAATGAATCGTACTTGTACCCTGTCACATCCCAAGAACCGGTCTAGTTAGAATTAGGTTCCGGTGACCGAATATTTTATGACCATGATATGCATTACTTTGATATGCTACATGTATGTGATATAAGAAATATAATATGAACTGCTACATGATATGATATGAAAATTATGGACTTTGTGAATTTGTGTATTTATGGACATTGGATACAATTGGCATGCCGTAGGATTATTTGAGCTCACCATGTAAGGGAGGACTACGGTCCAAGGCTACGACCTATATGTGGGAGAAATAAGGGCGGATGTGTAAGGGATGTATGTTCCGGACAGAAATGAGTATATATGCGGATTATTTGGCAGCCTCAAAGCTTTCAGAGGTATACTTCCTCTCTGTCTTGCATTTCGAAGCATAATAAAAAATGAAAAAAATTAGGGTTTCAATTTCTTTTTTACCTTTGATGATTTTCCTTCCTTTGTTCGGTTCGCATCACCTCGCCGTGATAAGCCGTCCAGCTTTCTCAGGGTTGTGTAAGGTGAATCGGTGAAGGAGCAACCGAAATGGAACTCTTGGGTTTAAAAAAAGGATTTTGGTCTCGGTTATATACGAAATAGGGTCTTTTTTTATCATTTTGAAGGATCTGAGTGCAAATCACGATTTTAAAGAGAAAAAGTTTTTTTTGGGTTTCGGAGTTTTCCGGCCGCCACCGGCCGACATGGTGAAGGGACGGCCCCGTTTGTCCTTCTCTTCAGAGAAAATGAAAGCTGTGCTTTAGGGGTTTTGGTTTTAAAAGGAAAAATACCTTATTTTTAGTTTTAAAGTATGTTTTATACCGATTTTAAAATGTATAAATAGTTTATTCAGGTTTTAAATCCCATCGCACCTCTATAATTACACCCACAAGTCATTCTGCGTTTTGAAACTCTCTCCGCGGTCTGTCCAGTTTTTAAAAAGTTTTAATTTCGTCCCTGTTTTGATTTTAATCAAATTTTGAATGGTTTAAACCTTTTCACCCTTTTAGTTTTCATTTTCGTTTCAATTTGGTCCCCTAATCGTTGGTTTAATTGTTCTTTTGTCCATGTCCTCATGCATATTTATTTTCTTGCTCTGCAATTTAATTTTCTTCCATTTTAGTCCCTTTTATGTATTTTTCCATGTTGATAAATACAATCTTTATGTTTAGCAAGTGTGGTTGATGATATGTGGTTGCCATGTTTGATATGTGATTATGCTTATGGTAAACGGTTTTTACAACATAGTTTTTTTATAATATATAATGTATATAGTATATACTGTTTTTTAAAAATATAATACTCCCCCCGTCCTACTAAACTGTCACATGTTGGTTAAAATTGTTCAACTTTGACTATAATTTATTTAAAACTTTTAATTAATTAAAATTTATAAAATATATATTTAAAAACTACTTGATTCAAGGTTTTTAAAATGTATTTTTTTAATATTTTTATCAATAATAAATTTTAAATTATAAGAAGTCAAACTTAAAAAAGTTTGACTCAAATGTGACAGTTTAGTGGGACAAAGGGAGTATATAGTTTTTATATAATACAATATTAAAATATATACTTTAATATATGTTTTTAATGAGTACATAGTAATGTCTTCAATATGATGTTTATATGTGACATGCATTTTAACTCTTATTCATATGACCTCTAATATTTGATTGCATATTAATTAATTTAAACCAAAATGTTATAAATGGTATATTTTGGCTTAAATAGTGAAAACTTAGTAAATGAGTTCGAAACGTCATAAAACTTTTTATGCTATTGGAAATATAATTTTTTAAGCTTGCTGGTAAAATTTGATAAGGTATAGAATTCGTTTGATAGGTTAATTCGAATAAAAATAGTTTTGAACAGTTTACAAAATGGTCACTAAATATTGCATCGTCTAATTGGATAGATAAATGACCTCGGTTGATAACAAATTTTTCAGGCTAATAATTAGTAAGTTTAACTTTAGTTTGATAACATGAATTTTGGCTAAAGACCCCTAATTTGTAAAATTTATGATTTAGTCCCTAAGTTCGAAAAAGATCAAAATTGACCCCAATTTGAGTAAACTGTTAATAATTTAATGTGTTAAGTCTTAAAAGAGATTAATAAAATATTCCGAATAAGATTTTGTACTCTGATTAAGTTCTAAACTTCGAATATGTTTTCCGATAACGCTCTCCGACTCGGTTCTCTACCAGACCTAGAAAGGGGTGTTACATACCCAGAGACTAGTATCAGTATGCGAGGTTTGCGTACTAGTAAACCATGAGCAATTTGCCCAAAAATTTCAATTTGAGCCCGAGGGGTTGGAAAATTGTGGGCTATGGCCCAATAGGCTTCCTTTGAGATAATAGAACATATAAACCAAGAAACAGAGAATCTACTCCTAAATAAGCGCATAACATGTAATAGACCAGTAAACGTAAAAGAGATAATTAGTGTTAATAGCAATCTCATAAGATGCTTGGTATCATGTTGTCCCTGTTTGCTGGGCGGGCACTTGATGAGCTGATAATTATAAATCGAGATTTGAACCTTGATGGTTGGTGTCATGCATTGGTGGCATTTGCTTAATAGCTTGACTTGGAGCCACTTACCTCTTGGCGAGGTGTATTATTGCTCAAGGAGCATATCATATCTTATCATAACTGTATAGGAATCCCGATGTCCTAGAGTTAGTACTACGGTACTTATATAAGGGGATGTATACTTCGGGCTATGTGATCAAGTACATCTGACGTATTCAAGGGCTGTGTGATCTGAGTAGGGTTAGGAACCTATCCGTGGCTATGGTGATCCGGATATGGTATTTAGTTCGACGGCTATGTGAGCTCGAGTAACCTAATGGTTGAGTGACCTCATGTAAGGACTACTCGTGGCTAATATGATCTAAGTACGTTCAAGACGTATCTATGGCTATGATGATCCAGATATGGTCCATCTAACCGGACGGCTGTGTGAGCACAGGTAACATGACGACTATGTGAGCACGGGTAAAGCAGGGCTTCATTAGCCATTATGTAGTGATGTATGAATTTAAATTATGTATGTTGTTATGGATGCTATGTTTGGTAGCTTATGGTTGTATTAACTCAATAAGATGAGTGGTCTCGAGTATGGTGAAGTATTGTGGAACATGTAAGACTTCTTGTATAAATAAATGATTCCTTAAGATATGTGATCTAAGAACTCTAGCTCGTGTAGGCTAGATGATGACTCATAGATAGTGAAGCCTTATTTATGCTCTTTAGACTATACTTAACTCGCATGTTTATTTTATGATAATCACGAATTATGGTAGAGTAGAAATGTACCACTAAGCTTTGTAAGCTCAATGTTCGGAATCGTTGTTTTCGTTTGCAGGTTAGTAGGTTTATCGTGATCGAGGAGCACATCGTGAAGGGATTTCTCAGAACCGCATCGCTTTAGAGTACAATACTTGATGTTTAGTTTTGGGCTATTGTATTCATAAGACCTTACAGTGGTTGAGTCTGTAAACTTTATTCAAAATATTATTTTGATATATGGTGTTTTAAACTCGGAGCTCCTATTTTATAAACTGTTTTATAATGTTATTTAAGTACATGAGATTATTAATGGTTTAATGTCTTAAATGTTGGCTAAATCTATAGTTTTAAAATAGAAATTTGTTGGGTTAGATTTTGGGTGACCCTAATGTAATGCCTTGAACCAGGATCGGGATCATGGCGTTACAGGTTCTATGAATACATAACCCACTAATAGAATTGAAGTAATGTACTCTATCTACTGAAATCGGCACCAAAAAGCCTTACAATTTTTTTTGTAAGATCTTAACAAAAGTCAAAAGTTAGACTTTTTTGTTCGACATTCCACGTCATGATTTATAATAGATCAAAGGCGCTCGATCCATTATAAATCATGGCGTGGTTTGAGTTCTTGAAGCATTACTATCATTCGCTACCTTCGTTTATCATTAAGCATCGAACAAAGTATGATTTATTCTTTTGAATTAGAGTCATCTAAGGTTATATGGTGTCGAATGTCCTATCTAGGTTATGGTTTTGCTATGGGCATTTGAAATGGAATGACTTTTTTTTTTTGAGAATTTTCGGTGATATATGAAATAGGACGAATTGCGTATGCGGTGATCTGTAAATGCAGTACAATCCCTAGACTATTTTGCCAACTTTATTTGTTTTTTATATTTTAAGGATTTTACTCGGACGAATCGTATGCGTTCGACATGGATATATTTGAGAAAGAATGAAGAGTCTAGATTAATTGGTTAATATGGGTATTTTTTCCTTTCACTAGCATTGTTAGAAGGAACATTTGACATTTAGAAGCCGAAACATTTGACATTTCCATTGCGGAAATTGTAATTTCAGTTTTTAAATGTGCAAAAGTTATAAATGTTGGAAAATTGCTATATATTAGAAACTTTGAGACATATTTTCCATGGGTAAAGGCGGAGATTCAAATGATAAACTTGTGATAGTTCTTTGAAGAGAATGATTTTCCCATCGATTTATAGTTCTTATTCTCCCCACATTGGCATCCATTGCATCCATTTCTGCATTTTCATGTATAATTTTGCACATTTTCTAACTTATTGTATATTTTTGCATATTTTTGCCTTTTTGTCGTTGCAATGCTAATGTACCTGCAGAGGTTGTTATCACCACTGCAGCCAGTTCAACAGTGCATCTACCAGTTGTCTTGTCTGCTTGAGGATAAGAATGAATATGTCACTTGTCCTTTCTATTACAACAAATTTGTACGACACTGAGAACGCAAATAATATGCAGGACAAGTGTCCTTCCTTAGGTGGCCTATATAAGGACGATTTTTAGGAAAGAGAAAGTCACGCTATTCCCATTTTTTATATCATCTTCAACCTCCGAGCTTTTATCCTCCTTCCATTGCAACTTAAGTTTATTTTCTGGAGGTCCAAGGCGAAGTGAGGTAGATTTATCTGAGCAAATGAGGAATCGAGTGTTGAATCGAGGAAATATCTTGTTATCTTCTTAAACTTCTCTTTTTTGATGGGTTTTTGGAGATTTACTTGTATTTGTGCTCGTATTGACTATGGTTTAATTTTCTAGAGCTTATTGAACTTATTTAAACTATTTTCTTAGTTTAATATATTTCAGTGTTAGTTTATTAAGATTGAATTATACATGTCTTAACCCGTATGTGTGTCTAGCTAAAAACCTCTATAATCTTAAAAAGAGGAAAAGAGTACGCCACATACGTGATGTCAACAACCAAATAAAAACAAGGGTAAACTACTGCAGGGGTCACTTTCGTTTCCCGTTTGTACAGATTTAGTCACCACTTTTGAAAAGTGCCAATAAGTGGTCATCTACGTTTTCGATGTGTAAAGACTTGGTCGCTCCGACGTTATAGTCCGTTAATCCCCTAACAGATTGCTGATGTGGCGGAATTAATTCAACCCTAAAATTTTCTCTGTAAAATTAGAAGAAGAAGAAGAAGAAGAAGAAGAAGAAGAAGAAGAAGAAGAAGAAGAAGAAGAAGAAGAAGAAGAAGAAGAAGAAGAAGAAGAAGAAGAAGGAATTGTCCATGTCTGCAACTTCTCTCATCTTGTTCTGCCAGGTAAATATTTAGCTTTGTTTTCTTCTCATTTTGGTAAAATTCTGTTGATTGCCTTTGTTATTAATTGAAATTATTTCTTGATTATTGCAGGATGTTCTGCTGGTTTGACAAAGACAAGGTTAGTTGGTTCTAAACCTTTGTAACCCACATCAATTTTAGGAATTATACTGTCACTGGTTTGCCATTTCTTAACACGGCGAGGGTATGGGTGAACTACTGGAGTGATCTGATGTATGTAGTGTAATTACCATATCTATCATTATCAGAAGGTCTATTTCCTCATTTTTGTTTATCCAGAAACTATATTAGTCAGGGCAATTAGAAAGGAAATTTCAATGCCCATGTTCTTTTTGGTTCTTTAAATTAGTTTGCCGCTCCTTGGCACTTCTTTTCCCTGACAAGCTTTTCTTATGTGCAGGGATGTCATCTCTAGCATTCAGTCGGAGGCTATCATGCAAAAGTCATGCAGGGCTTTCTCTTCTGGAGATGGTATGATATTGATCAATGTCAATAATATTAATTTCACCAAATGCCTATTACCACTATTTTCCTTCTTCTTTTTTAAATGGTTATTATTATTAATACATGGGTGTGTCATTGAGGATTTTGTTAACTTGGAATTCTAATTGTTCATTTGATGACCAGTTTATCTGGAATAGACCATTGGCAACTAAGTACTATCAAGCTCATTTAGCAGTTAGCAATATGGCTGACCAAGAGGTACTAGGTCAGGCAATATGTCAAAATAAGAAAATAATCTTAACTCAGTTTATGTCAAAGTCCGCCGAGGGTGCAGCACCTGCTGCTCCCACTGAAAAGAAATCAGAAAATGCTGCTTCGAACCCTTCTCCTCCCCCTAAAGCAGTTAAGGAGGATAAGCCAAAAGCTAAAGTTGAAGCTTCTCCTGCCGTGGAGAAGCCTAAAGCCCCTGCTCCACCACCTTCAAAACGAACTGCTACTGAACATGTACTTCCTCCCTAGGAAAGGGAAAGGAGAGTAAGTTTTCTCATTCTCTCTTTACATTGAAACGGTAGCTTTGGTGAAAAATGATGTTGGGCATCATAGAAAATAAGTCGACTGTATGGCTTCATGATTACAGGTTGAATTAATTTTAGGGTTGAATTAATTCCGCCACATCAACAATCCGTTAGGGGATTAACGGACTATAACGTCGGAGTGACCAAGTCTTTACACATCGAAAACGTAGATGACCACTTATTGACACTTTTCAAAAGTGATGACTAAATTTGTACAAACGAAAAACGAAAGTGACCCCTGCAGTAGTTTACCCTAAAAACAATCAACCTCTCAAAACATTTTAAATAGTCCCCCAGCAACACAATTAACACTGCCACTAATTTCCAAGCCCTTAATAGTTAATAAACCACAACTCCAACTGCAGCATAATAAGCAAAAGAAAACTAACAAAACCAGCACTGATATCCTTGACCAAGCTTCATTTCCACCATCTCTTTGATAAAGCCGTTTTCGTTGCCAATAAACCTAACCCCAATTTTCTTTCCCAACTCTAAAGCTGCCTTTGCCTCATTCAACAAGACCTTTTTATGATTTATAAAATCAGTTTCCGATAAATATTAGTGCACCATATTTTTAACCGCCCTGTTTCCCTTTTGTGCTTTTGATTTCCCTTTTCCTTTTAGCTTATCTTCATGCTTTCTCCGAATTTTTAAAGTTTCTTCATCTTCGTATTCATAAATACTCTTCACTTTTCTAACCTCATCCAAAGTTGTGCCTTCAGGGGTGGGCAAAAATACCCGACCCGGTTGATTTGACCCGACGACCCCGACTTAAAAATACCGAATAATCTCAACAAAAAATTACCCGACCCGGTAAATTTTTCGGGACACGGGCCGGAAGTTTCTCCTTACCGGGTACCTGACCCGACCCGATAAAATTTAATATATATTTTTTATATTTAAAATTATATTTTTATTTGGATTAATATCCTATACACTGGCGGTGGAAAGTTTTTATTTCCACAAGCGCCTCAATTATAGGGTTTAGGGTTAGTGTTTAGGGTTTAGAGTTTAGGGGTTTTAGTCTAAATGTTTAGAATTTAGGGTTCATGTTTAGAATTTAGGAATTAGGGTTAGAATTTAGGGTTTAGGGTTAGGGTTTGGTTTTAGGGTAATATGGGTGGGATTTAGGTTTTAACCTATAAACCCTAAATTTTAACCCTAAACCCAAAATTCTATCAACAATCCCTAAATTTAAAACTACTACACTTATACCCCTAAATTTTAAAGCCTAAACGAAGTCCCTAACCCTTAAAACTAAGGCGCTTGTGTAAAAAAGTTTCCACAAGCGCTTGTGTATAGAACAATTACCCTTTTTATTTTATGTTTCTTAATATTTTTACTCTAAAATTAAGTTTAAATCCCTAATTTTTTTATGTTTGTATTATATTTTTTTAAGTTTTAAGTTTATTTTTTAAAAATATTTTTGTGCTTAACATATGATTTTTTTTTAATTTTAAAAATAAAAAATATAAAAAAAAAGAATCAGGTACCCAGTACCCGATTACCCGAGTCCTCGAATTTTACAGGTAGCCGGATATAATAGGCCGGGACACGGGCCGCTTAATGAGGTACCCGGATAAACCGGGTACCCGATTTTCCGGGTATCCGGCAATGCCCACTCCTACCTTCAACCAAGGCATCTGCAGGCTCAAACAACCCCATGTTACTAACATTCTCTAATGCCCGATCGGAAAAAGGAACTATCTTGAGACCGACCAAAAGTGAATCCAAGACTTCCAACACGCCCCTGCTACCATTAACCGATTCTACGATTAAAGGATCCTTGGAGTTGCCAAAATCTCTAATCATTGCATGCTCAAATTGAGAGACAAAATTGAATACACTCTCACTATTAATTGTGGACCTTTGCAGTCTAACATCTAAGGTGGGCTCTACATCCTTATTAGATCCAACCTATCCGTTTAGCTACATACTCCATCGAACATCCCAACGACTGTTTCAGCTTCACTAAGAGATGGGAAACGAACAAAGCCAAATTTAGCTACATACCTATCCGTTTTATGAGGAATAAAGACATCCAGCACACTCCCAAATCTTTGAAATAGTCTCTTCAAATAACTCCAATGAACTTTAGGAGATATGTTACCAACGAACACTGAAAAGCACCTAGCACTGGTTGAGGATTGCTCAAATCGACTCCGCCTTATTAGCTTTTTTACCCTGTCATTATTTTTTCAATTCTGAACATAGTTTTAAATATTCTAAGTTTGTTAAGGAATTGGATGCATATTATCTGTTAAGTGTAAATTCAATTCTCAAAATTAGAGATCAATTGCCAAGCAGTCCTGGCAATACTATTTTGCTGGTATAGGCATCAAAATATTTTAAATTTTCCTCATTAGATAGAAACCTAAATCAAATTAAGCTTGCCTAACAATTGTTAACATTCTTCAAAATTCGGCCAAGATTTATTTTTTTTCTTTTTTAGTGGTTCGGTATGCATGACATTAACCTAATCGAATCTACATGGCATGGCATGAAAACATAATGCAGTACAAAAATAAACATGAATGCGTATCATGACATAAATGTGAGGCAACGCACACTCCCAAACCCAAGATGTGCATTGTCTGCAATGCATGAAACAACACATACAATAAAAATAGAAAAATAGAATGCGTGAATAATGAATATGAAAATGCAATGAAATGAAATGTAAAGAAGTTTAGAAAGAGGAGGACTCCCCTTTAGATGATACTTCTTCTCATGTGACTCGGGTTCCTCTTGACAAAGCTTTCACGATCAGGGTCTTTGCATTTCACTCTTGTCATGGCTGGTTTTGCAGCAGTGAAGGCTCCAAATTCCTCCACAATCTTGACAGGATTTGACACGGAAGAGGCGTTGGTGGCATCGAACTGTGCCGGCGCAGCAGACGTAGCGACAGACTTGGCTTTGGTTTTCTTAGATTCAACTGGAGAGTCGGTACTGGCATATTCAACATGAACTAGAGATAATGGGACTGTGGCATCAGATGGGGTACAAACGAATTGGGGACTGACTAGCAAGGCATCGTCGTTGTCAAAGATCTCGATAGGGAAATTTGGGAAGTCTAGCAAGACACCTGGGGACAGCCCTTCAAGAGTCTCTTTGATGGCAACGTCCCTGGCATGAACATAATGCCAGAGCTTGAGATTTCGCTCCTCATCTCTCCCTAATTTTTGGAGGATGACCTCCTGGTGATGGTAAATCTGTGAGAGCGGTGCCCTTGTGTCACTTGGCATGAGAGCGTCAAGCTCCGCCTTTGGCACCTTTTGTGTTGGCGTTGGCACATTTGCTTTTCCATTGCTTTTGTCTTTTGGCTCGGCGATAGTGAGGTTTTTCCATATGGTGGCTGTGATTATTGTTCCTTTGATTGTTTGGGCTTTATTTGTATCAAGCTTGGGCACACGATGTTGCATGCAAATGTTAGAAATTAATAAACGGAGGAACAAACTACCATTACCTCTTTCCGCACATTTATAAGTTTCCTCAATAATGAGCCGACCAACATTAATCGTGCGCCCCATAATGATGGAGTGCAATAGTGCGAGTCTTTCTTCTGATATGGTTTCATTGTGAGTTGTTGATATCAGATTCACCTTTAAGAAGTGATTTTATCCTCTCAGATGAGGCTTCAATGCTAGCCGTTTCACCGTTCGGTGTCCCTTTGATGAAACGATCTGTGTCGTGCCAGGCTCTTACAGTTCTACCATCATTTTCTTTCTCTTTGCAACAGTCATGGAGTCGGCATACTCCTTGTGTTCATCCTTTACATCCCCTAACTTAAACATGACATTAACAAGATGAGGCTTTGGTTGGTTTAGACAAATTAAGAAGAAGAGAAAATATGGATCTTGGTTTCTTACTTGATAAAGAAAGGGAGAAGTGAAAGAGATTTGTTTCTTTAAACGGCTAGGGTAGGTAGAAGGTAAAAAGTTTAAGTGTTTAGTGTTGTATTATTGAGTTGTGTGGGGCTCGATTCGATCAACCAATTTAGCTCACCAAGTGGTGGAGAGGTGGATATTTGGGTGGAAGGGTTGTGGAAGCTAAAAGAATAATTGACACAATGATTTATAGTGGTTCAACCTTCTAACCAAGGTCTACATCCACTACCTTAGTTCCCCACTAAGGATTTCTCAATCAATCCACTATTGATTCGTCCCCTTTTCTAGGATTAAGAGGAAACCCTTACAACTGATCAAGCTTCTACCCAAAGCTTTGATCAAAACCCTCTTTACAAAGAGAAACAAGAAGCAAACTTAAAACCCTCTAATAGGTGTTTGTTTGCACAATTAAGCACTCACCCAAAACCTAAAACACTTGAGCAAATTTGACAATTTTGGCTCACTAGTGTTTGTCTATACAAGAATTGACAATTTAAGTGCTAAGACAATTTCGTGATCATTTGATGTTTGACAATATGAGCATTAGCCTTATCTTGATGCTTGGAGGTCCCTTTTATACTCCCAAATGAGTTTGTAGCCGTTACTAGCCGTTGGGATCAAAATGGAGCCGTTGAGGACTTTATTCCCATCATAAATGCAGTTCTGCAGCTCCCCGTTTCGAAACGCTCGAAGCCGTTTCGAAACACTCTCAATGTAGAAAGAGTCGTTGTAGTCTGTCAGGGTACCCGTTTTGGAACACCCCCTTGCCGTTTCGAAACGCGTATCGAAACGCTATAAGCCCATATCGAAACGCCTGCATTTAAAAGTTGGTTGGGAAAGAGCCGTTGGGTTTTATGACCGTTATGGTCAATGCCATGTAGGCGTATCGAAACGGCCTAGCCCGTTTCGAAACGCTGGGCAAAAATCCTGTCCAATGAAGGCCCGTTTCGATACGAGTATCGAAACGCTTTTGCCACTGGAATCCCCTGTTTCGAAACGCCCTAAGGTGTTTCGAAACACTTGGACAATTTTGTTAAGATTGGCTTTGAAAAACATGAAAAACCCTTTTAAGAAATTCCCTAAACATAATTTCAAGTTGTTTTGACTTTGGAAATGTTTTAAATACTTTTTAAATCAGTCCAAAACATTTTTCAATTATTATATCAAAATATTAGTTCTACAATCTCCCCCTTTTTGATATAATAAAACTCACTTGAAAAATTGTTTGAGATTCTCCCCCTTTAACTTTAAAAATGTGAATAAGAGATTAAGAATATGAAATTAAATAAAGTTCCCCCTTATTCATTTGAAAATTTAATTTTTCAAACCATTTCTCCCCTTTTTGTTATATCAAAAGGAATTTAAAACATTAAGTTCAAAATAACACTAGAGGTAAAAACTTTGACAAAAATAAGAATTTGGTTTTAAAATAGCTCCCCCTTACTCAAAGAATCATTAAAAAATGTTAGTCCTACATATATGATCATCTAGTTGAATTAAATAAAAAATAAAACAAAATAAATTGCTAAAACAACTAGATTTTTACCAACACTTGAACCCAAGAGAGAATGTGAAGCCTTCCTTCTTCAAGTGTTCTTCCTTGTGTGCATGGAGCTCCCCCTCAATGTTTGACTTGTTGAACATCTCCATCACACCTAGCAATAGACAATCAAGTAATTTTTGGTATCCAAATTGCTTTGGATCCATGAACGTTAGTAGCACAAATTTTAGTCCCCTTAGGAATCCATTTTTCAATGTCATCATTTTTAATTGAAGTGGTTAGTCCTTTTGGGACCCAAACACTTCTAAAACATTTACCTTTTATAAATCTAGGGGCACTAGATTGTCTAACATAAAAATTTGATTTTCCAAAATTGTTTTTCTTTTCAAGCTCTTTGGAAATCAAATCTTTTTCTCCTTGAACATTTTTAAGAAATTTTTGTAAATCAAAACATTTTAATTCAAACTCTTCAAGTTTTGCTTCAAGTTCAAGTTTGGTTTTAGAAAGCAAATCATTTTGAATTTTTAACTTTGAAATCAATTTATTGTTTTTCAAAATGTGGCTTTTAAAATCTAAAACCAAATCATCATAGGCATCTTGTAATTCATCAAAGGAATAAGAACATGAAGTAGATGAATTAGAAGTTACCCTTGAATCTTCTTCGATGGCCATAAGGCAAAGGTTGGCTTGTTCATTGTCGGTGGAGTCTTCATCACTCCAAGTAGCCACATATGCCTTCTTCTTATGGCTAGAAGTGCTTGCCCTCTCCTTTCTTTTAGGTTCTCGTTCAAGCTCTCTCAAAGCTTTCTTCATGAAAGGGGCACACTTCTTGAAGAGATGAACTATCTCTTCATCTTCATCCTCCTCTTCACTTGTGTAGACATGATGGCAAGTGGAGGATTTGAGAGCCATGGCACTTGCATTGATGCCAAGCCCTTTGATTTTCTTCTCTCCCATAGCTCTAATTTCTTCCCTCTTCTTCTCATCCTCCTTGTTCTTCTTCATGATTTGATGAGTAAGGAGTGACCCCATGAGTTCATCAAGCTTCAAAGTCTTCAAATTTTTGGTTTCGATGATGGTGGTCCTCTTTGAGTCCCAAGGCTCGGGAAGTGAGTAGATGAGCTTTCGAACAAGCTTTTCCTCCGGGATGGCTTCTCCATAGCCTTTGAGACCATTGATGATTGTGGAGAACCTATCAAATATTTTCTCAATGTTCTCTTCCGGATCCATTTTGAAGTTCTCATACTCCACGGTTAGGAGCCCAATCTTGGTCTCCTTGACTTCATTGGTTCCCTCGTATGTGACTTCAAGCTTGTCCCAAACCTCCTTGGCACTCTCACAAGAAGACATCTTCTCATAGATGGATGGACCAAATGCACAAAATAGAATGTGCAAGGCTTTGCAATTTAGCTCCATCTTCTTGCGATCGTCGGCACTCCACTCCGCTTTAATTCTTTGAGGCACGAACGGACCATCTTCAACTACATCCCATATCTTGTAATCTTTTGACTTGATGAAGAACTTCATCTTTGTCTTCCAATGGGCATAGTGAGTTCCGTCAAAGAAAGGCGGTTTGTCGATTGATTGTGCCATTTGAGCCGGTTGATGAAATAGTGATCGAGCTTGCCAGATCTTCTCAATAGGATGTTAATCCTCTTCGATTGAGCCAAGCTCTGATACCAATTGTTGAGTTGTGTGGGGCTCGATTCGATCAACCAATTTAGCTCACCAAGTGGTGGAGAGGTGGATATTTGGGTGGAAGGGTTGTGGAAGCTAAAAGAATAATTGACACAATGATTTATAGTGGTTCAACCTTCTAACCAAGGTCTACATCCACTACCTTAGCTCCCCACTAAGGATTTCTCAATCAATCCACTATTGATTCGTCCCCTTTTCTAGGATTAGGAGGAAACCCTTACAACCGATCAAGCTTCTACCCAAAGCTTTGATCAAAACCCTCTTTACAAAGAGAAATAAGAAGCAAACTTAAAACCCTCTAATAGGTGTTTGTTTGCACAATTAAGCACTCACCCAAAACCTAAAACACTTGAGCAAATTTGACAATTTTGGCTCACTAGTGTTTGTCTATACAAGAATTGACGATTTAAGTGCTAAGACAATTTCGTGATCATTTGATGTTTGACAATATGAGCATTAGCCTTCTCTTGATGCTTGAAGGTCCCTTTTATACTCCCAAATGAGTTTGTAGCCGTTACTAGCCGTTGGGATCAAAATGTAGCTGTTGAGGACTTTATTCCCATCATAAATGCAGTTCTGCAGCTCCCCGTTTCGAAACGCTCGAAGCCGTTTCGAAACAATCTCAATGTAGAAAGAGTCGTTGCAGTCTGTCAGGGTACCCGTTTTGGAACACCCCCTTGCCGTTTCGAAACGCGTATCGAAACGCTATAAGCCCATATCGAAACGCCTGCATTTAAAAGTTGGTTGGGAAAGAGCCGTTGGGTTTTATGACCGTTATGGTCAATGCCATGTAGGCGTATCGAAACGGCCTGGCCCATTTCGAAACGCTGGGCAAAAATCCTGTCCAATGAAGACCCGTTTCGATACGAGTATCGAAACACTTTTGCCACTAGAATCCCCTGTTTCGAAACGCCCTAAGGTGTTTCGAAACACTTGGACAGTTTTGTTAAGATTGGCTTTGAAAAACATGAAAAACCCTTTTAAGAAATTCCCTAAACATAATTTCAAGTTGTTTTGACTTTAGAAATGTTTTAAATACTTTTTAAATCAGTCCAAAACATTTTTCAATTATTATATCAAAACATTAGTTCTACATGTATAATAAAGGTAGCCGAATTAATTGGGGATAATGATAGAAAATAAAAAGATTTGATTTGATAAGGGGTTAACTGATCAAGGTGATGTGATAAGGCGTAAGTGATAGGATAGTTTTAAGGAGTGAAGTGATAAGGTGATGAAGTTGAATTTAAATTTCAACTTAAATTTTGGGCGGCTAGGGTTAAAATTCAAAGAAAAATAATCTCTCTTTAACGGGCCGACTTTAATCAAGGTAGGATAAATCTCTTCTTCCAATATTTCAATTTGTTGCATACTAATCCTCTGCGTTGCATTCTGCCTGGCACGTAGAATTCTCTTATTGTGTCCCATGCCAAGTCCTGCCTCGACATTATTTCCGGCGTACTAATCTGCACATACTCAATGGAAACCTTTCAACGCAGTAAAGGAAAATTAAAAACTAAAAGAATAAAAATAAAGAAATAAAGAAAATGTTGAAAAGAAAAACATATAATCCTAATATTTACAAAAATTAAACCATGAAGATGATGTTACTATACCTCTACCAAGAGGACAACCTCCTTGGCTTTTTTCTGATCACCTTCTAAAAGTGCTTCAAAAATTGGCCCTAGGATGGTAGGTGGTAGGTTGTGGCAATCCTTTGTTTGAATAGCCAACATAGAAATCCAAAGAATTGCTTTCTTTTGGTCATGCCAAATTCTCGATCACACAATGAAAGAGAATATTTTACCATGGTGGCTTTGAACAACCACCTTAGAAAACCAAAGAATCTCTTTGTTGTTGAGGCATAGTCTTTCTCATCTTGTTCCAAAATCTTCACGAAATCTTTAGTTTTGAGCCACATCATCTTTGGCATTTTTGTTACAGCAAAATTTTCATGTTTCAACTCTTCATTCTTAGTCATTTGGCATCCACTTTTCCTTCCAGCAATAAGCCATTTGAGCACACCTCAAATCGATCTTCTCTGTTGCTCAATTGTTTTTCCATCGCACTTTTGTTTTATGGCATCAACTTTTATTCCTTGGTAATTCAATGTCAGGTTCTCATCCAAAATGGATTCCATTTTCTTAACTTCATGACATTCAATTTCATC